>CM046455.1:36119122-36719122 GCA_025506515.1 Flaveria trinervia
ACTTGCAAAGCATACAGAGTCTTCAACTATAGAACAAAGATGGTTGAAGAGACTCTACATGTTAAGTTTAATGAATCTCCTAAGGACAAGATTCCACAAAGCCCTGTGGAGCTATTTGATTTGGACATACTGCAATATGTTCCTTATCAAACTCCTGCTGTTACTCCTGTCAACAGTTCACCACCTGGTGGTACTGCTGGTGCTGCTGATGATGATGATAGCAGTACTCACCTCTTCAGGTTTAGTGATCAACTGCCTGATTCAGCTAGACCTGATGTTCCTGTAGCTCCAGTAGCACCATCCACAACAAATGCTGATGAGATTTCTTCAAATTCAACTTCCTTTGAATTACCATCCACTGATTGGTTTCAAGGAAATGATTCACCATCACCATCTGTTGCTGCTGAACCTGCTACAAACACTTGCACAGATCTCATTGTGTATCAAGATCTGAAGAATCACCCTATGTCTCAAATCATTGGTGATATCACTGCTGGCGTATCAACAAGAAGTCAATTGTCAAATTTCTGCTTATATGCTCTCTTCATCAGTCAGCAAGAGCCAAAGAATTATCATATTGCTTTAAAGGACAATGGATGGGTTGATGCCATGCAGCTTGAGCTTCTTCAGTTCAAGAAACAGCAAGTGTGGGAACTGGTTCCTCTACCTCCAGGTAAGTGTGCAATAGGCATTAAATGGGTGTTTAGGAACAAAACTGATGAAAATGAGCTCATTGTTAAGAACAAGGCCAGACTGGTTGTTCAGGGGTTTGCACAAGAAGAAGGTATTGATTATGATGAAACCTTTGCCCCTGTAGCCAGACTGGAAGCAATTCGATTGTTTTTAGCTTATGCTGCTTACCAAAAACTTAAAGTTTTTCAAATGGATGTCAAAAGTGCATTTTTGTATGGGAAAATTAAAGAAGAGGTTTATGTATGTCAACCACCATGCTTTGAGGACAATAAACATCCTAATTAGGTGTATAAGCTTGATAAGGCTCTTTATGGGTTGAAACAAGCTCGTAGAGCCTAGTATGAGACATTATCAACTTTTTTGGAAAATGATTTCACTAGAGGCTCCATTGATAAGACTTTATTCATTAAGAAAGCTGGGCAGCATAATCTACTTGTTCAATTTATGTAGATGATATTATTTTTGCATCCTCTGATCCTCAGTTGTGTGATGCCTTTACAAAGTTGATGCAACAGAAGTTTGAAATGAGTGCCATGGGAGAATTACAGGTCTTTTTGGGTTTGCAAATCAAACAAAAGGCTAATGGAATTTTCATTCATCAGTCCAAATACATAAAAGATCTTTTGGAAAAGTTTGATTTACAAAACTGTAAGCCTTGTTCTACCCCCATGTGCAGCACCACACAACTGGATACAGATCAGAAAGGTAAAGTGGTTGATGAAACACTTTACAGATGTATGATTGGGTCCTTGATGTATTTAACAGCTTCTAGACCAGATATTATGTTTGCTACATGTGTTGTGCTAGATTTCAGGCTGCACCTAAAGAGTCTCATCTGATTGCAGTCAAGAGGATCTTTAGATATTTCCAAGGTACACAATCTCTAGGTTTATGGTATTCACTGGGCACTCTTGTAAATTAGTTGCTTTCTCTGATAGTGACTATGCAGGGTGTAAGTTGACCAGGAATCAACTTCTGGTGGATGTCAATTCCTAGGCAACTGTTTGATTTCTTGCAGAGTAAGAAACAAACATTTGTTGCTACATCCACTGCTGAAGCCGAGTACATTGCTGCTGCAAGTTGTACATCCCAAGTACTCTGGCTTCAGAATCAACTTTTGGACTATGGCATTACAGAGACTAAGACTCCGTTATTAATGGATAGTGCTTCAGCTCTTTGCATTGTCAAAAATCCAGTCCAGCACTCTAGGACCAAACATATAGAAATTAGACATCATTTTATAAGAGATTGTTTTAAAAAGGGTCTAATTAATCCTATGTTTGTGCCTAGTGCTGATGAGCTTGCAGACATTTTTACTAAGCCTTTGGATAGTTAAACTTTCCACAACCTGGTGTTAAGGCTTGGTATGCTGCAGCTAGAATAAGTGACAACTACTGATGATCAGTAATAAGTACTGGTGATCATTGGTAACCATGTCACATATAAGTACTGATGAGTTCTTTCACCCTCAGTAGTTTTTATAACTACTGAAGGCTAAATGCCTCATAAGTACTGAAGTACTTTATCTGTTCTAAACTACTGATGTAGTTACAACTACTAAAATCAGTACACACAGATAAGTACTGACGTCCTATGAAACACCTGAAAAGCAAATGCAAAGTCTGATGAGTAAGTGTTGAGGACCGTATGAAACAGCTGAAAAGCTAAGAATTGACGAAACAGCTGATGAGTAATTTCTCTTCAGTTGTTTCTACAACTGCTGTTTCAAAACAACTGAAGCCAAAACCATGTCTTCAGTAGTTTACAACTACTGAAGACTAACACCAAGTCTTCAGCTGTTTACAACAACTGCTAACAAAACAACTGTCTTCAGTAGTTTCACAACTACTGATGACTAATACCAAGTCTTCAGCTGTTTACAACAACTGCTGACAAACCACTGTTCAGTAGTTTCACAACTACTGATGACTAATACCAAGTCTTCAGTTGTTTCATCACCTGAAGTCAAAATGTCTTCAGTAGTTTTATAACTACTGATGACTAAATGAGTGACTTCAGCTGTTTCAACGTCTGACGGTTAATACCACGTCATCAGTAGTTTCAACAACTGATGACTCACACCAAAACCTTCAGTCGTTTTCTAACCTGGCCCTTTAAATACCTTATCCCACCTTCAGAGTTTTTATCTTCTTCTCAAACCTAATGTTCAAAAAATCTCTACCCTCTCTTCATCAATGGCGACCATGCAACTAAACCCACGACACAACTGTGTCGCACATCTCACCAAATCGCCATACTGGACCAAGTTTCACAACGCCATTGATTTAATGGTTCAGTCACCCTACAAAACGGCGTTCTGGTAAACCCCACCATATATGCCGAATCCCTTACCAATTCTTGACAAACGTCACCTTGGTCTCTGAGGAGAACGACACAGAGTCTCTTCAATCGTTTGTCCATGGCCAAAAAGTGGTATCACTCCAGACACTCTTCGCCAAACCCTTAATCTGGATGATGCTACTTTCCCAACTGGTTATCCAAAGGGCACAACAGATCAATCATTTGCCCCCCATGGATACCAGGGTAACCTGAGTGCATCTACCTTACTGAAGAAACATTTCCCGGATGCCGAACGTCTCATATTTCATATGGTAAATGTATTCCTTGCCTCCAAGACTTCATCATGGGATCAAATGTCCACAAGGTGGCAACAGGTAATATACTCCATCCTTGACCAACAACCTTTAAATTTTTCTGAAATACTATTTTTAGAGCTCAAGGATATGGCCCAAAAACAAACTGCTAACCGTTGGATACTATATCCTCGGTTCATAATGGCCATAAATGAAAACCAGCTTCAAGCTGAGGGACTTGTGGCCTGGGAGTCCCTGCTATGGCTGTATTGCCTGAAGTATACTCCGAAACAACTCTGACCAATCACTCAAAATGGCTGCCAAGCTGCGCAAAACCACGCAGCAGCTGGAACCCACAGCCACCACCTCCAAATCCAAAGTCCCCACCAAACCCACTAAAAGAAGACCAGAAAGGCTACTCAGGGAAATGAGTCCCCTGAGGATGCCCTTGCAACACAACGCAGGCTATATCCTGGTTATAACCCCCTAGTGGATATAAGGACTCTCCCAGCCACAGCCGCTCAGGATTCCTCTCAAAAGGAGCCTGCGCAGCAACCACAGAAGGGGTACCCACACATCTGGGATCTTCTTATTTGAGGAGATTGCCATTGAAGAGCACCATTCTCCCCAGGTGCACACTGCTTTTACCCCATCTCCCCATGCAACCGCCCCCAAAGTCCAACCATTATCATTGCAAACGTGCTAACTCAACTACATTCCTCTCCTCCTCCCCAACAACCACCAACAAGGGGAGAACCACAGCTATTGAGGACGAGGATCACCATGCTTCTGACAACCCATAGCACCGGTGTTTACATGTTCGATCTCCTGGTGTGGATATGGAGATTAGAACATCTAGTGAGGCTGCCACCTCTTCTGAATAAGCACATGATCAGAACGAGGCTGGTAACATAGTTAAGACCTCACTAGAGGCAACAGCTGATGAAGGACATAGTCCTGAGGCTGGAAGTCCCCAGTTCCAAGAAAAAGGGGCACATGCTAAAACTGGTCTTCACCCAGTGCATGTACATTCTGCTACGAGCAGGAGGTCAGGTGTTTCAGCATCTGCTGATGATGACCTGGGCTTCTTTTATGATGCTGGCCCAGAACACAATCTTGAGGAAGAAGTCGGTAGACTACAAAGACTACTTGACCAATTCTCTCAAGAAGCAAGTCCATCTGCCACCAACATAAACCCATAGATGGCACCTTCACCTGAAGGTCTCCCATACACTTAGCCACTCAAAACTTCCAAGCCACCAGCTTCTGTTTCTGGCACTGCTTCTCAGGGATAGAACCCCTCTGAGCAAACAGTTGCTATCTTTCAACAAACCCTACCTCTCATCACCCCAATGATCACAGACATTGTGATCAAAACCATGGATGAGAGGCTTCCCTCAATCATACAACCCCTGGTGGAGGAGATTGTGAGCACAAGGCTTTCTGCTACTCAAACCCTTGCACCAATGCACCAAAAAGGGGGAGAGTCAGTCAATGAAAGCAAAGAGGAAGAACAAACTGAAAGAAAAGGAAACTGAGGAGGAGAGAGAGAGTCTGTGAAGGGAACCAAAAATGATCAAGTGAGTGAAAGTCACAAAGACTTTCATGTCACATATAAGAAGAGGAAGGGTGAATGAAAAAGAGAAAGAGCTCCAACTCGATGAGATGATCAAAATGGCAGATGCTACTCATAGTAAATCAATGGATGCCATTATTGATCAACTCTATAGACAAGGGTTTGATACTGCACAACTTGACTCAGAGATCAGGAGACTTGAAGTTGAAGAAATTAACTCAAGATGGGCAAGTTATGATGCATTAGAAAGAGAGACTAGAGATCATGATCAGATTCATTGCAAAATATCTTGGGAGATCATTGATCGAGATTAAATCATGGACCAGGGACAATATCTTGGCCATAACCTCCAAGATCTGTTCGTCTGAGGCATACACTAGGGGTTAGTAGTCGAAGCTTTGAATGAAGCAGGAGCAGGGAGCAGGACTGAGCTAGCCAAACACTCAAAAGCAACACTCACCTCCAAAATGCTAACTCAGCCTGTCAACATTCCCTCTCCAAAACAACCACAATCATAACCCACAAAACCAACTCCATTACCCTCTAAACCAACAGCCGATGATGCACCCAAGAAGAAGAAGAGAAGGGTGTTGAGGCTAGAAGAAGAAGAAGAAGAGGATGATGTGGAAGAAGATAGGCTGCCTCTGTCTGTAGTCCTAACATTGGCTAAAGCCAAACCCATGCCCATCACTCCCACCTCACAGATGGAAACTGTGAGAGTAAAGATTGAAGAAGAGCAGCAGCAAAGGCTTCATGATGATGAGATGTTTAAAAGCATCGACAAAACTTATGCTACGTCTTCATCAATAATAAGTATGAAGAAAGAAGCTCTGAGGTTGTACACCCTTGCCAACACATTTCAATATCAGAAGGAAAAGGTGAGAGTATGGCCTGATCCTAGGGTGGCTCACAGGATTGTAAAGAAAGACATTCCTTCGAGATACAAGGGCCAAGTAAAAAGGATCGTAGATGAAGAGATCACAGTGGTCCTTGTAGTATCACCCTGGGAGATTGTAGAAGATTTCAAGAAGGCCTATGAGACTAAACAGCCACCCCAAAAGATGTTAGAGAACAGAATTATTAAAAAGGGGTTAGTCTACAAGACGCTTGAGAACTTCAAACAAAATGAGCTCAGTCTGTTACTTGAAGGGACTCATCCTGATGAGTTTGCATACAGACAGATTACAACTGTTGAGCTCAAAAATGGTAAACAGGCCAAGTACATCTCAGAGCTGTATGGGCGTGAAGGATTGTTTGATGGTGAAGCCGAGAACCTGACCATGGAAGAACAAATTATGTTCTCAGAGCATACACCAGAGAATCCTACAGGCTTATACATGGGAAGTGAGTCTCATGGATGGGGGAACAGCTCAGTGTCCAATTCCCCAATACAGAGCTCCCATCCATACATTGCCAACCAAATCATCAGAGACTCATTTCCAGGCCAGTGCTTATATGGGTCATCTTCTCAACTGATCAAGAAGGAAAAAGACCAACCATTCTGCCAACAATAAGTGGGACCTCAATAAAGTTAAAGGTTTTGGCTGCATTGGTTCAGGGGGAGTTTGTTGGACCAAAAGAACCAATGAGCCGGATCAGAAAAACTTTAAGTCCCACAGACGTCACAACAACTACTGAAGACCACAGCAGCTGAAGACAACAGCTGATTACAAAGTCTGAAAACAAGTGCTGAAGACAAAGTCTGAAGACAAGTGCTGAAGACAAATGCTGAAGAAAAAGTCTGAAGACACAAGTGCTGAAGACCAAAGTATCAGACGTTGTCACAACAGCTGAAGAGGTCTTCTTTAGTAGTTGTGACAGTTTACCTTTCAGTAGTTTTATGTTTTATCTTTTCAGTAGTTTGACACAACAGCTGAAGAATACTCTTCAGTTGTTGTGCTCATCAGTAGTTTTATATATCAGTAGTTTTGTAAAACGACTGAAGAGCTTGTTCTTCAGTCGTTGTAGTTTCAGTAGTTTCTTATCAGTAGTTATTATTCTGTACTTAACACTCTAATATGTTCTTAGTAGTTGTGAACATTTCAGTAGTTTGTTAAGAGTTAGTTATTTTTGTAATAGATCTGCCAGTTGTCACTTTCCGTGATAACAGCAGCGATTGCACTCTATATAAGGAGTGTCAACCTATTGTAATAAATGAATGATTTGATCAGAAATATTCGATATTATTGAAACATTCCTTGTTACAGAAATATATTCTCTCGTTATAACCGTATTTGTTCTTAATGCATACGAGTATCAAATTCTTGCTACAATTTGTCTAATTCTTGTTCTTATTCCGCTGTGTTACGCTCTATTACATCAAACTTGTGATCACTGATCCTGACAACACTTGAGTTGATGTCCCCAGAGTACTTGGCCTACATAAAATAGCCTCGTACTGTCGGTGGATGTACACGGGTAGTGCAATCAGCATCATCCCCGAACTCTAACACTGTCCTGAGATCATCCTCAGTGATCTCTATGGGCTGACCAAAGATAGAACTCCTGATCCGGTGGGCTCTGAGGTCCTGTCAACAACTACGCCTTCCCAGAAGGCCTGCTGAATCGAGCGATAGGTGTGCACGGAGTCAAGATGGCACGAAGATCCTCGATCTCCGTAGAAAAGTGATAATGCCAGAGAAGTCTGAAGATTCCGTGAGGTCAAGTCTACATGAGCACAGATGTTGTGCTTGGTGCTCATAGTCTAACAACTAGCCATTTGTTACACAATGAATATGAATGTTAGTGTCAGTCAATAAGTATAAACTTAATCATTTGAACATGAAATTCTTTGTTTTGTTGTGCAAATGACAATGTGCGACTGAGATCTAGTCCTGCGTATGAGTGTGCGATTGAGATTTAGTCATGCGAATGACCTCATACGTACAACTGAACATACGACTAGGCCCATACGTATGCTATCTCATGCGTTTACACCAGTCATGCGACTGATCTCATATGCACGGTTTAGCTGTGCGATTTGGCCATTCGCCCTTTTCAGTCGTGCGACTAAAGTTCATCAGATTGTCCATTCGCATGACAGGCTAACTCTTCAATTCAAAATCACATTTTGAGCAAACATTAATGTTACATGTCATGGTTTGGCTCATCAGACTGGCAATTCACCGACAAAACACATTATGACCTTTGGACCTAGTTTTATTAGTTTATTTGTCGATGTAAGTACGGTTTCTTTTAGGGTTCATATCAGTCATTTTGGGCTTAAATCGATGGATATTTTCATGGATTGCACCGCATTATACCTGTATATTCAATAGAAATCATCATTACACAACCAACAATGGTCTTGAAGGCTCAAATGAAAATTTGGTAGAGTAATAGTATATTCGTGCGATGTAGAGGCAATTTGGGAGTGACGACCGACTGAGACCAACTCCCCTTCTATTTATACTAGGGTTTCCTTCAGTCGTGCGACTGAGCCCAGTCGCATAGTTGTTTCGTGCAACTAAAGATCAGTCGTGCGACTAAAGATCAGTCGTGCGACTAGCACAGTCGGTCACCTTCAGTCGTGCGACTGGGAGTCAGTCGTGCGACTGTGTCATTCGATCACCTTCATTCATGCAATTAGCATATTTTAGTCATCCTGATGGTCCAATCGCACATATGTCCCATACGTGTGGGTTAATCATGCGATTGGGCACATTCGTATCCTCTAATCGTACGACTGGTCCAATCGTACGACTGGTCCATACTCATGGTCCACTCGTGCGAATGAATCTACTCTGGTTTTGACTTTATGACCATTTTACATTTTACACCCCTTTAAACTGTTGATTTAACATTATGAACCTTTGATCATCTCAGACATGATCATTTAACTTGAAAAACTTTTGACCACCTCAGACGTGATCCTTTTAAACACTTTGTCACCTCAGACTTGACCCATTTTTATTTGAAAGCACTTGTGGTCACCTCAGACGTGACCTTTTAGATGATAGGGTTCCCTATCAACTTCCATGACATAGTCCGATATTAAACAAACTGAAATTGACAAACTTTATACAAAAATAAAAGAAATAACACTGAAACTTAAAACTAAGACATGTTTTTGCGTTTTTCTGTGAGGGTTAACTCCTAAGATGTAAATCTAAAGAATTATTTTCTGAGAAGGCAGCTTCAGTTCATTTAAACTATACATGAACAAATCAATTTGGAATCATACAGGATATTCAAATCATTCGGGACAAGTTATCTAAAACCTTTGATGCTCTATTCTTGTTTTTCATCTAGAGGCATTTAGCAAATTTAGGAAATCATACTAGTACTATTAGGTCCCCACACTGATTTGAACTTTCAAGAATTGTAGCCACAAGATTGTCAGTATACTTGTCCTCTTAAATCCATACACAGACTTTCAACACAGATTGGTGATGGTTAAGGTTTGTTTATTTCAACAAGTATTGTGGATCCCACACTTATATGGTAATCTACATTCCTCGGGAGATTTTTGAGCGGTCTCAGGGTAGTATTCAAGAAGAAACTATTCTTAGAACTTTCAAAGAGAAGCCAAGCCTCAGGTCAATGCCACCGCACAACAAGAGGCGGCAAACAACAATGAATTCTAGAATATATAGGCTATGCTTATGGTCAGGTCAGTGCCACCGCACAGTAGAGAGGCACATAACATATCTTCTTGTTTGAGCAATTTCAATCTTTTTGCACAGATCTCACCGATAACATAGGTTATCAGTTTGATTGTATTTGCATTATTTTGTGCTTTTGCTCATGCTTTGGTCTTACGCACACATTCGTGGCGTTATTTTGCTCGTCACCCTGTTAGGACCTGGTATTTGAACGAAATACCTGGAGATTAGCGTGTAAACCAGATCAAATAGTGCGGAATCCTATTGATTGGCGATCCAATCAGCGAGAAACACGAAGAATCAATCAGGAATTGAAACTAACGTTAGAAATCGATGGGAATCGATCTAATGTGTTCTGTGAACTTGGAGACGAATAATAGGGAGGTTTCTGGACGGCTAGGGTACGTCTGGAATCGTAATTGATCGAGAGTCCTTATTTTTCACGAATTGAGTTGTATTTATAGGTTGGTATTATTCAATCGTGCGACTGAACCATTAGTATGGTTCAGTCGTGCGATTGAACCATGCGGTTGATTCATTCGCACGACTGAGTGTTCAGTCGTGCGACTGAGCCAATCTTATGTTACAATCATACGACTGATCCAGTCTCCTGGTTCAGTCGTGCGACTGAGTCATTCGTATGAAGGTGTTCATGCTTATGGTCCATTCGCATGGGCCATTCGCATGATAACTTCATTATTTTAAGTTTGAATGTATTAATTAGTAAACATTATATGTAAACATTCAACCAATCACTAACCTAATTAATTAATTTAATATCAACTTATTAATGAAATATTAATCATTACAAATCACAAACACCAATATCATTTCATTAGTCATATCAAATTACACCAGAATCAGATAAACAAGATCTATTACATTTCATATCATGATCTAGGGACATACATGTATCAACAAACTCCCCCTTGGACCTAGATCTCTCTAATCTCTTGTTTTCTGCATAACCTCCTTGTATTTCTTGTACTTCTCCTCTGTTGTGACTCCCGTGTGAATCTCAAACGTGAAGCAGAGTCGTATAACGTTCTGGAACTGAAGAGCTTGTACAATATCTTGCGTATCATAGAACAGTGGCCACTTGTATAGCGTATATACATCACTTTCCGACAAGTTTGTAAGCCACATCGGGTCGAATACCCTGATAGTATCCATTTGTCCCTCTTTGCTTAAGACTATGACCGCTTCAGCTGTTCTCCAATCATAGTACCACCACTTAAAATGTGGAGTGAAATCCTGTGGCATTTCCCTGAGTGGGATTCTCGACATTGTGCGTGAGGATTCCACTTCAACACTATCTTAGGCTTGCCAGTACTGGCATCAACCTCAGACCTTCTGACATACCTAGTAGGCGTTGGGTCTGAAGTTAACCCATCTAGTGTGGTACTCCTTCTTTAGGGCAGCCTCAAACCAGCCTGACATCTTCCTCGAGTCAGCATACAAAAGCTTTAGTTTGGCCAGCTGGTTGAGCTCAAAACCTGGTAGAGTCTTTAGATCATGTGGAAATCTAAAATACTCTATGCCCTTCTCCCTCTTAACTGCATAGACGTTAAGGTCATCAAAATATGCCCATGCTATAATCCTACCTGACACCTTATGATGTTTCTTGACTCTGTAGAGTTTGGTGTAGGAATCCTTCTTTGGTGTAGTACGTTGGGCTCTAACTTCTTCAAAACATGCAGCCCACTCAGCCTTTCGAATGTCAACATCATCATTTGAGGCTTGGGCTGTGTCTTCTGCTTTCTCTGTTCTTGCTCCATATTGTTCAACACCTCAATAGTATCGCTGACAAGGGATTCACCCAGATTGGGGACCACATTACCCTCATTGTCAGCGTACTGAGGGTACTCCTCGGCAGTGACATCTTCGATCTCTACATCATCAACATCGTTGAACTCTTCGTCACTAGTCGAATCGCATGTCGGAGCATCTTTTACTATTTCATCTGGATTTAGCTCGAAAAGCTCTGCGAGTTGCTCATTTGATAAGTCATGAATTATTTCCCCTTCTTCAGGGGTATAATTCACTGAACTCCTGACTATCCCTTGCAGATCAAGAATCATTGTTAGCTGAGACTTGACCTGCTGAAGGGGAGCAACGTCAAACTCATCTCTTTGGTAATTTTGATCTGTTTGATTTAAACATTTCACACATAAATCATTAGTAATTCATCAAACAGAAAGGCATTAAATAATATAAACATTAAGTACATTGTGTTCAATTACATGATTCAAATACAAAAGAAGATAAATACATAATCATCTAATCTTTACTTTTTTCTTGTATCAAGGTTTCATCACTTGTAGGGGCAGAGGTAGAGGCTGATTGATCTTGTCTGTTCTTAGTCCTGTTCTCTTGACCTGTAGCAGTGGCCGATGCAGGTGCATCCCCTCCTTCTGCTTCTTCATCATCGTCACTCTCTTCATCTTCATCCACATCATCATCATCACTATCATCACCATCTCCCTCTTTAATCTTCAGAGGCTCATCTTTAGATCCTTTAAGTTTGAGCATGATGGTCTTCTTAGCATTCTCCAACTCTTCAATTTTCTTAGCAGAAGTGACTCTATGCTCTTGGAGTTGGGCGATCTCGAGGCTCTGAGCAGCCATTTGCTGGGCCTGCTCCTTGATTAGCCGATCCTGCTCCGAGATCTGATGTGACTGCACAGCAGTGAGATCTGCAAGCTGTCGGATCTGTGCAGTCTTCTCTTCATCAGCAGCTAACAGTCGCATCACCATACGGTTTAGCGCTGACAGCTGGTCCTCTACCCCAAATTGAGGTAGATGAGATCCATATATACGTGCGGATCAGATGAGGGTCCTGATTGGTGGCTAGTGGTGGTGGTGGTTGTGGTAAAGATAGGGTTGGGTCTGTGAGATATTGGAGGTGATGTAGGAGTGAAAGATATGGTGGTGGTTGGCATATTTACAGTGGTGGGAGGTGTGGTAGTGGTAGTGGTAGCTGTGGTGGCTGTGGTGGCTGTGGTGGCTGTGGTGGTGGATGGTGTGGCTGTAGAAGTGGTAGGGATGGTGGTAGATGTAGTGGCTGTGGTGGGTACGAAGGTGAGTCTTCTTCTCTTCTTCTTCTGGCCGTGGGGCTGAGCCATCCGTTTCTTCCTCGATCCAGTCGAGGTGGATGCTCCCCCTAGAACACGGCTAGTAGACTCAGGAGCATAGCTGGGATCTACAGTCGTCTCTCCCGAATCCCTGGGGCGTTCACCAACCGCCCGGAGTCCATACTCGGTGGGAACAACCTTGCTTCCCACGGTCCTCGTCAAGGGCTCCTCATCTGACTCTTCTTCCTCCTCACCAGGTATGAAGTCCTGGTGGAAGCCTGCAGACTCAGCTATGTCGCCTGTGTTGGGCAGACACTGGGGGTATAACATCTGAAGCTGTGCCCCTCGTTGGAGCAGGCATATCATCCCCAACATCCCCACTATCATCATCGTCTGAATCATGCTCTGGGAGCAACAACCTCTCATCATCTGAATCGCTGTCATCATGACGCCATTTGCGTCTACCTGGTGCCACATATCGTTCATTTGCCAGATGGCCGATCAACCTTTTTACCTGGGGCTTTACCTGCTTGCCCCGATACACTCTCATGCGACCCAAAGTCGTGTCATCCATAACCTCTAGGGCAACCGCATCATGTTTCTCCTTGGGAAGTAATGGCAGCTTCTCGTTAAAGATCAGCTGCAGAAATCTGGGATACATACAAAAACCCTCCTTCCCCTTGGCCTCCAGATTCTCCACCAGATACGAGAAGATCATGCTCGAGAAGCTGAAGGGGTGGTTCAGCACCAGTGCCACATAGGCATTCTGAATCTGGTCTGACAGGTCATCAAACCCACCCCTTCGAGAAGCAATACACTTCAGGATCACATGCGCCAAGTATTTATACTGGGGACACAGGTTGCTCTTGTTGAGCACACCTGAGTTGATGTCCCCAGCATATTTAATCCTGAGGAAGCAACCTCTGACTGTAAGTGGATGTAGTCTGGTGGGTTGATCAGTATCATCCCCAAAATCAAGTACTCTCTGGATGTCAGCTGCTGTAATTTCAATGTCATGACCATGAATGGAGCTCCGTATGCTGTAAGGCTCATGTGAACGATCTACGGAGGCATTTTCCCAGAAAGCCTGATGTAACGACCTGTAAGGAGTACACTGTGTGGATATGGCTTTATGTATCCGAGAGCGTCGAAGGAATGCAATAATCTCTGTAAACTCGGCTCCATTCCGAGTCGTATGGTCCAAATGAGCACATATATTGTGCTTTGGATTTATGGACCATCTATCAGCCATTGACCTGAAACACAAGACACAGAACCATTTGTAAGTCATACATTCAAATTCAGTTCAAGGTGTATAGTTTAAATTCAATCCGATACATTCGTGCGAATGAATCATGCGACTGGAGTCAGTCGTTTGTTCTTTCGTGCGACTGAGCTCGTTCGGGTGAATGAGACATGCGACTGAGTTCAATTTGCTGACTGAGTCTGCGATTGGTTCAGTCGGCCGACTGAACTCATTCGCATGGTTCATTCTGCCGATTGATCCAATCGCAAGATTCAATCGTGCGATTGGAGTTCATCCGAACGACCAATCGCATGACCCACCTGTTCAATCGACTGAGGTTCGAATCTTGACCTAATTCAAGTAATTTAACATGGTTTAATGGTCCATTAGACTCGCCATCTTGTCACTAATGACCTATTAAACTTAATTTTAACATTTTGCTTAGTTTATGTAGGTTATTAGGGCATTTTTCAATCCGGTTAATGTTTCATTCGAATAACACAAATTTGACTCAAGATCTTCTGATTTCTATAAGATTTAACTGCAATGTACCTGTATACTTGTCAATCGAATGTCAGAAGATCAATAGCAATGTGAAAACACGATCTCTAGAAATTTTTGGCAGAGTAACGGGAAAGAAAGCGATTTGGGTGCGATTGGGAGTGATGAGTGAAATGCGATCGACTGAGGCCCTTTAAATACTGAACCTAATTTCAATCGGCCGACTGGCCTCATTCGCTCAGTTCATTCGGGCGACTGAGGTTCAGTCGTGCGATTGGCCCAGTCGTCGCTTTCAGTTGGCCGACTGAGTCTCAGTCGGTCGACTGACTCATTCGTGCCCTTCATTGCTTTCTCAATTAACCGACTGAGTCTCAGTCGGTTGACTGACTCATTCGCACCCTGTCATTCGGTCGAAAGGATCATTCTTAACGCCATTCGGGTGAATGACTAAATTTCATGTCCAGTCGTGCGAATGGGATCCATTCGCATGGTTGGTCCATATTCATGGTCCAATCGTGCGAATAGGTCACACTTAGTAGATTTTCTGCCATTTTGAACATTTTAACTTTTTGAAATAGACATTATGAGTTTTGATCATCTCAGACATGATCATTTTTAACCAATTTAGTCACCTCAGACGTGACTGCTTTAAACTTGAAAATTCATGTCGTCATCTCAGACATGACCCATTCAGTGAGTTGATCCCTTATCGATTTTCATGATGTAGTCCGGCAAACAAATTAACTAAAACGACTCGCTAAATTAGAAACTTAAACTAAAGACTAAAAATTAAGACTTTGTTTTGGCTTTTTGTGAGAGATAGAACCTAAGGTGGAAATCTACTGGATTTGGTTCCGGAATAGAAAGCTTCAACTTAGATTGACCACACCTGGACCAATTCAATTTTGGAATCATACAGGCACATCAAATCATTTGGGACTTGTTATCAAAATCTTTTGATGCTCAATTCTTGGTGTTCATCCAGAGTCATTAGCAACTTTAGGAATCATACTGGAACTCTTAGATTACCACATTGATTTGAACTTTCAAGAATTGCAGCCACAATGATTGTCAATATGTTTGTCCACTTAAATCCATACACAGACTTTTGACACAAACTGGTGATTGTTTTTGGTTTAATTATTTCAACGAACATTTGTGGATCCCACACTTATATGGTAATCAACATTCCTCAGGAGCTTTTGAGCGGTCTACGGTTATTTTTACAAGAAGAGACTATTCTTAGAGCTTTCAAGGAGAAGCCAATCCTCAGGTCAGTGCCATCGCACAGCAGAGAGGCGGCAAACAACAATGAATTCTAGAATATCTAGGTTATGCTTATCCTCAGGTCAGTGCCATCGCACAGCAGAGAGGCGCACAACCTATCTCCTTGTTAGAGCAGCTTAATTTTATTTTGCACCAAATGCACCAACAACATAAGTCATTAGCTTGATAGCATTTTTCTTCATTTTTTCTGGTGCTTTGCTCTATTTATGGTCATCCGCACACATTTGTGGCGTTTACATGCTCATTGCCCTTTATTGGAATATTGTTGATTGTGTTAACCAGCGATAAGATGGGAGCCCACAGTCAGTTGAACCACTTAGTTTGATCTTGAGATCACCAGTCAGGTCTAATCATCTATTGTGTTGAATCTACCGACATATCATTGTGGTCTAGCAACCTCTAGGTCTACTCTCATTGTGTTACCTTTAGAGTTACCAGTTTTTCTATCATCTTCCTTCTTTTATATTGCTTAGACTACACAGACTTATACTTTGAATGTTTTTGCACCTTTTCTAAATTAAAATTTCAAAGTCCCTCTTGATTTGTTCCTGTGTACTATCATATTCCAAAGGGTTTGAATCGGTATCACAGATACGATCTACCTTATATCAGCTTTCCACTCCTTCTCCCTCGGTTTTTTTTTTAATGTTGCTTGCTGACTTATTCTCCCCCTAAAATACTAAAATCATAACTGGTTTCATTATTTTAGGATTTTAATAAACAGCAGAATAACATAAGTTTAATTTTAAACAGACTAATTTAACCAAATAAGCTCAAATAAAATGAAGAATTAACTAAGCTACATCGGACTACACATGATCATCATCAGGAATAACCTCACTTCTCTTTTAAACGCCGTTGACCTCTAGCAAATATTGAAAACGTGGTTTATCAAAGGCTTTAGTATAGAGGTCAGCGCGTTGAAAATCAGTATTAATTTTTACCACATCAATTAAGTTCTTTTCAAAACAATCTCGTATGAAGTATTTTAATACCGATATGTTTGGTCTTAGGATGTTGGACCGGATTTTTAGTTACTGCAATTGCAGCAGAGTTATCTACAAAAATAGGAGTAGAATAGAACGTTAAACCGTAATCCCGCATTTGCTGTTGAATCCAGATGATTTGTGAACAGCAACTTGCAGCAGCAACATATTCGGCTTCACAGGTTGACAATGCAACCGATGTCTGCTTCTTACACTGCCAGTAATTAATCTTCTCCCAAAGAATTGACACCCTGCTGATGTAGACTTGTAGTTCATCTTGCAGCCTCCGTAATCCGAGTCACTATACGCCGTGAGCTCAAAATCATCATCATGAGGATACCACAACCCAAGTGTGGGTGTACCCTTTAGATAGCGAAAAATCCTTTTGACCCCGATCAGATGATTGACCTTAGGTTTAGCCTGATATCTAGAACATAAACATGTCGCATACATGATATCAGGTCTAGAGGCAGTGAGATACATGAGGGATCCAATCATTCCTCGGTACATCGTGGCATCCACAAGATCTCCATTTTCATCAGGTGCTATGTCGTGATTCGTAGCCAGTGGAGTACCGGCAGCAGATGCATTCTCCATGTCAAAACGATTGAGAATGTCTCTTACGTACTTGGTCTGATGTAGAAGATCCCATTTGGTGTTTGATCCACCTGTAGCCCGAGAAAGAACTTCATCTCCCCCATAGCACTCATCTCAAACTCTTTCTTCATAACTGCTTCAAACTCTTTGCATAACTCTTCGTTCTTTGAACCGAAAATTATGTCATCAACATAGATTTGTACGAGCAGTAGGTCGCCATCTTTTTCTTTAATGAACAGCGTGCAGTCAATGACTCCCCTGCGAAAGCCGTGTTTCACAAGATGAGTCGAGAGTTTCTCATACCAAGCTCTTGGAGCTTGATGAAGCCCGTATAAAGCCTTGTCGAGCTTGTAGACTCTATCCCGATGATAAGGATCTTCAAATCCCTCGGGTTGACTGACATAGACTGTTTCTCTGATTTCCCCATGAAGAAATGCACTCTTCACATCTAATTGATAGACTTTAATCTTCATGTACGATGCATAGGCAAGGAAGATACGAATGGCTTCCATCCTTGCCACGGGTGCAAACACCTCATTGTAATCAATTCCCTCGACTTGGCGAAAACCCTGAACCACCAGTCGAGCTTTGTTCCTGATAATGACCCCTTGGTCATCTTTCTTGCATTTTAAAACCCATTTGGTGCCAATGACCTTAGCACCTTTAGGTCTATCAACCAGAGTCCATACACCTAACTTCTTGAACTGAAGAAGTTCTTCTTGCATTGCACTCACCCACGCCTCATCATTTAGTGCTTCACTGACATATTTTGGCTCAACCTGTGAGACAAAACACCGATAGGCACCATCATGAATATATCCCTTCTCCATAACTGAGGCGTAATCAGCTGAGTATAACTGATTTCGGGTTTGTACTCCTGATCTGACATCTCCAATGACATTGTCTATTGGATGATAGACATTTAGTCGTGATCCTGGAGTAGTAGGAACAGCTACCTCAGAGCCAAGATGATGAACATTTGGTTCTGCATCTGAGGTAGTTGGAGTTTGAGGCTCTGAAGTCGAAGGTGCATCACTGGTAGATGCTTGTGGACTTTCAGGAACTGGAACCTGTTCCTCCTGACTATTCTGGTTATCTTCTTCAGCTTCATCTTCAGAGGAGGAGTCACTGTCGTCGACTACTCCCCCTGACTGAGTAGATGATTCTCCCTGTGAGCTAGATGTTGGTGGATTCAAGCTATCATACATCATTCGTGTAGCTAATTCGTCATCCGAGGGAGAGAGAGGATGTTGAAGACTTGAAGAATCCATCATAGTCAAAGAAGTAGGCGGGTCCTTTGCCAGTAGGTGGTGTGGTGAATCGCTGAACGTCAACATTACACCACACTTCTACTAGACCCGTTGAGTTGTTGTAAACTCGCTTGTTCGGTATGTTGTATCCTAGAAAGATGCCTTCATCTGCCTTCTCGCTGAATTTACCCTCTTGTGTCTTCTTCAGAAGTGTGCACGGTGCCCCAAATGGTTCGAGATACTCCAAGTTCGTTTTGCGTCTTTGTAGTAGCTCGTAACATGTTTTACCGTGGCGCTTGACTATCAGGACTCGATTCAGTGTATAACAAGCATTCGCCACTGCCTCATTCCAGAATTGGATAGGCAGTTTCGAGTCTGCCAGCATAGTCCGTGCTGTCTCTATCAAGCTTCTGTTCTTTCTCTCAGCAACGCCATTCATCTGAGGTGTGTAGGCAGAAGTGAATTGATGCACAATCCCTTTTCCTTGCAGTATGCCTCCATCCACTGGTTCTTGAATTCCGTTCCGTTGTCTGAGCGTACTTGTCTAACTTTCAGCTTGTAGAGAGATTCCAGTGTGGTTACCAACTCCTTGAATGATTCAAATGTTTCTGATTTGGATTTCAGAAACATTACCCAAGTGAACCTTGAGTAGTCATCGGTGACCACAAAACAGTACAAGTCGCCTGCAATGCTCTTTGTACTGATTGGACCAAACAGATCCATGTGAAGAAGTTCAAGAGGAAGTTCTATTGAATTAACTTTCTTTTCCATATGAGACTTCTTTGTCTGCTTGCCTTTCTTGCAAGCTACACAAAAATCAGGAAGCTGAAAGTTCTTAACATTAACTCCTCTCACCAGATCCTTCTGAATCAAGTGATTCATCTTCCTTTGACTAATGTGTCCCATTCTCCTATGCCAGGAGATGGAATCCTTTTCAGTAGCTTTAGATAGAAAACACTGAACCTCATGATCCATTGTAGAAGCTGTTGACAGATCCAAGACATAAAGATCTTTATATCTTGAAGCAGTCATCAAAACTTGGTCCTCTGGGATCACGTAGTCTTTCTTCAGTACGTAACACTTCTTGTTGTCGAAGATGACTTTAAATTCCTTATCACATATTTGAGAAACAGAGAGTAAGTTGTTTTGAAGTTGCTGGACGTAGTTCACCCTATCAAACTTAACTTTCTGATTTCCAACTTCTCCCTGAGCTGTGATATAGCCTCCCTTGTTTCCAGCAAACGAACATGCCCTCCTTTTATTTGCTTGACGTTTGATAAAAGAGCTCTGTTTCCTGTCATGTGCCTGGATGCTCCGCTGTCTACTATCCACGTGTTAGTTTCAGCACTGTATTGAACAACCTGCACATACAAGGTAAAGGATTAGTTTAGGTTAGGAACCCAAGCCTTTACTGGCTTGGGTTTCCCAGAGGCATCACACATCAGAAATTCAACCCATTGACCCTTAGAAGGTGAGGGTAGCTCAGGTTCCTTCTTGTCATCATTATCAGACATAGAGATTGACTTCTCTTTCCATAAGCCAGATTTGTGCAATGCCTGTTTGTGATAAACAGTCGACTGGCTAACGGGAACCTTCTGTTCACTAGTTCTTCTAGGTGGAGTTAAAGAGCTCCTTTTAGAAGACTTAGGTTTTGAGTCCTGAAGTTCAATCTTCTTCCTAGGTGTCTGATAATAAGAACAATAGGAAGCAATGTGTCCACATTCTCCACAGTTGTAGCACGCCCTGCTATCAACTTTATGATTAAACTTTCTTTGTGGAGACGTGTGTGACACTCTAGTAACATCACTCACTTTAGGTTTTGACTCTGGTTCTTTTGATGTTTTCACTAGTTTAACAAAATTAACTGATTTAACCTGTTTGTCATCCTTTTCTTTTGGTTAATTGGTCTTTGACTTGAAGTATGTGAAAGATTATCCTTAAAAGCCCTTTTAGGTTCTGATTTGACTCTGTTTGACCCTGACTTTAAGTTAACCTTTTCAAATTCCTTTTCCAGATTAACACAAGGCAATTTACCCTTTGCCTTTGAAGTGGCCTCCTTTTGTTTGTTTCCAGAGTCAATAGATGAACATAAGGAATCTGGATCACTAACAAGAGGAGTAGACACTACATGATCCTTGATGGGATTACTATTTACTGGTCTAGTCTTAGTGTTCATTAAAGTCTCAGATGGTGGTGGAACCACTTTGTAACCCAATCCCTCCCCGTTGTTCCTGTCTCTCACTAAGTGTTGGACTATGTGTGAAGAACTAGTCCAACTATGCAGTTTCTGTTTTAATGAATTTACTTCTACTTCTAGAACTGCCTTTTGCTTCTTAGTGTCTTCTAAGGAGTTTAGATAGTACCTAATGTCATTAGCTTGGTTAAATGCAACTACTTCGGTTTCCCTAAGCTGTTTAGTCAAAAGGTCTATCTTTTCTTTATAACTATGCTCATTTTGTTTTAGTACCCTATTAGCCTCAGTGCACAGTTGCAAATCTTTTACTAAGTTATCATTATGATCTAATAACCTAGTAAATTTTCATCTATGCTATTCCTAAAAGTATCACAATCAGAACAAGCATGATTATTAAACATTTGGTCAGTAGTACTTACCTGAGTTGATTCAGAAGAGTTAGCCATCAACGCAGCATCAGATGTCTCTGGTTCTGGTGATTCTGTCTTTTCTGTCTCTGACGTGGTAGTATCCTCTTTAGGCTGGTAACTGACCTCGGTTGCAGTTGCTTCTTCACTATGTGACATCGCTATCTCAACTGCTAGATCTCCTTCACTAGCGGAATCACTGTCAATATCTTCTACACTTGCAATGTTTGATTCCCCTGGTGAGACAAACCTAAAGCTCCAATCCTGTCCTTCATCATCATGAGCAGTCAAGGCTTTTGGATCCTTGTTTGATGAAGTAGAACTGGTAGCTTGCTTGTCTTGACGAGTGAAGGACGAGAATGGGTTCCCGTTACCCGTCTTCTTAGGCTTGACACATTCTCTTTTGAAGTGCCCCTTCTCTCCACAGTTGAAGCAGGTCACTTTGCTCTTGTCAAAGCCGAATGTGGTGTCCTTAGTCGCTACTAAGTTCTGTCCGGTTGTTTTACAAACTTCTTTGCCCTCCGGACAGCACTGGCTAAAGCCCACATTATATCCATTCTCTCAAGCTCCATTTCGTCCACCTGCTCGTAGTCCTCGTCTGCCAAATGGCAGTTTCCAATCTTTCCAGCAACCAGTTCATCATAAGAATGAACCACTGCTGCCAAAAGATCCATGTGCTCTCGAGCTACTTCCACAGTCACATTACCGAGGTTCTCGGTCTTCAGTCTAGTAGCATTCGCTTCAGATCCAATGTATTGGGTACAAGAAGACCCTGACGTTTCTGAACCTGAAGGAGGTGCATGTGTAGGACCCGATGAGCTAGACACAAATGCAGTCTGGAGAGGTGCTCCAGATGTCTTAGCTTGAGGCGTGGCATTGTATAAAGCTGGATTTTGATTGTACGTAGACTTCTGAGCTCTGTACTTCATTCTAAGTGATTCTTCTCGCAACTTAAGAATGAAGTCATTAATATCCAGTTTTCCAGCATTCCATTCTGTCTAAGATTAGACACGAATGAAACCATTTTTCAGGCAATCCGTCTGCAAAATTAGTAACTTTCTCTTCCATGGTAGTAGCCACCCCATGTGTATGCAGTTCACTCATCAGATGGTAGAATCTATCTATAACATCGTCCAAACTCTCGTTTCCCATCGATGAGAAGTTGTCGAATTCCTTCTTTAACTCCTTAGCCTTGATTGCCTTCAACGAGGCATTCCCGTCGTACCTCTTTTCTAGCTCATCCCATAGTTTCTTGGACTGCTTATTCTCTGAGTACTGGTGGAATATGTCTTTAGGGATAGACTGTGTAATCAATGCATAGACCCTCTTCTCTGCATTATATTTGACTTTCTGCGCGTCTGTCATCCTCCTAAGGTTAACTTTACTCCATCGGCTCCCACCGGCGTACTATATCCAATCTCGATGGCCTCCCACAGATTCGGATCCACTCCATTGAGGTAGATCTCAAAACGTTGTTTCCAGTGGGGAAACTCATCTAACGTTAAAAGCTTTGGTGGTTTATTATGATTACCCACCTCACTCTCAAGTAACAGCAGGTTCTGGATCCTAGAGTCCTTCCCAGCAGTAAAGGCTGACATTTGATCTTCCATTGTGAATAACTTTAAGTCTAATAAACAATTGTCACTGGGGCGACTGAAGGGTGCGAATGGACTAGTCGTGCGTATGAACTCTACGACTGGTTCAATCGTGCGGCTGAACTAAGTGATTAGCTCAGTCGTGCGAATGAATCTGATGCGTATGAACAGTACGACCGAACGGTTCAATCGTACGAATGGAGATACGACTATGTCCAATCGTGCGTCTGAGCAATGCGAATGAGGTCCAGTCGTGCGAATGGCTCACTCGTGCGACTGAAGCTGCTGTTATGCGAAAATTTCTAGGTTAAACGTGTTTTAGCCGTAAAAATTGAACTTTCGCAAGGTTTATTGCCTAAGTCCGTAGAAACCAAACTTTGATGAGCAGGGAACGTCCAAGATCACTTTTGACACAAAAGATTGCGTTTTTAGTGCAAAAACACAAACTTTTTATCAATCTTGATTGAATCACACGTAATCAAGCCAAAGCTCTGATACCACTTGTTAGGACCTGGTATTTGAACGAAATACCTGGAGATTAGCGTGTAACCAGATCAAATAGTGCGGAATCCTATTTGATTGGCGATCCAATCAGTGAGAACACACGAGAATCAATCAGAATTGAAACTAACGTTAGAAATCGATTGGGAATCGATCTAATGTGTTCTGTGAACTTGGAGAACGAATTGGGAGGTTTCTGGACGGCTAGGGTACGTCTGGAATCGTAATTGATCGAGAGTCCTTATTTTTCACGAATTGAGTTGTATTTATAGGTTGGTATTATTCAATCGTGCGACTGAACCATTAGTATGGTTCAGTCGTGCGATTGAACCATGCGGTTGATTCATTCGCACGACTGAGTGTTCAGTCGTGCGACTGAGCCAATCTTATGTTACAATCATACGACTGATCCAGTCTCCTGGTTCAGTCGTGCGACTGAGTCATTCGTATGAAGGTGTTCATGCTTATGGTCCATTCGCATGGGCCATTCGCATGATAACTTCATTATTTTAAGTTTGAATGTATTAATTAGTAAACATATGTAAACATTCAACCAATCACTAACCTAATTAATAATTTAATATCAACTTATTAATGAAATATTAATCATTACAAATCACAAACACCCAATATCATTTCATTAGTCATATCAAATTACACCAGAATCAGATAAACAAGATCTATTACATTTCATATCATGATCTAGGGACATACATGTATCAACACACCCCTTATTGGAATCTTGTTGATTGTGTTAACTAGGGATAAGGTGTTACCCACAGCTAGTCAAACATTTTAGTTTAATCATGAGATCACCAAAAAGGTCTAGTCATCTACTGTGTTGAATCTACAGACATATCATCTGTGGTCTAGCAACCTCTAGGTCTACTTTCTTTGTGTTACCTTAGTAGTAGCTAGTTTATCTATCATATTTCCTTTTATATTGCTCAGACTACACAGACTTATATTTGAGCTTTGCATCTTTTTCAATTTAAATTTTTAAAGTCCCAAATCGTTTTCTCCTGTGTACTATCATATTCCAAAGATTGAATCAATATCACACATACGATCTTATTTTTATCAGCTTGCCTCTCCTTCTTCCTCGTTTTATTTTTATATTTTATTTTTTGTATATTACTTCCTAAACCTATTCTCCCCCTAAAATTTTAAAACCGTCATGGATTAACGTTTTAGGATTTTAATAGGCAAATAAATAAGACCAATTTAATTAAACTACTTAAAATTAAGCGAATAAATACAAAATTAAAGGTCCATGTGTTCTCTGGCCACCTCAATAGTCATATTACTAAAGTTATCGGTCTTCAATTTTGCAGCATTGGCTTCAGGTATAATATCCTGGGTACTAGACGACCTTGATGTTTCGGACCCTGAAGTAGATGCTTGTGCTGGACTTGTTGAGCTTGAGATGAAGGTAGTTGCAGTGGTGCTCCAGATGTCTTGGCCTGAGGAGTCGCATTGTATAGCGCAGGATTCTGGTCATAGTAGGCTTTTTGGGCTCTATACTTCATCCTAAGCTCCTCCTCTCTGAGTTTCAGAATGAAGTCATTTATATCTAACTTTGAGAGCGTCCCATTCTGTTTGAGATTAAAACGAAGGAAACCCATTTCTCTGGTAATCCATCTGCAAAGTTGGATACCTTATCCTCCATCAACGTAGTTACTCCATGAGTGTGCATCTCACTCATCAAGTGGTAGAATCTGTTGATCACTTCGTCCAGGCTTTCCTTTCCCATTGAAGAAAAGTTGTCAAACTCCTTCTTCAAATCTTTGGCTTTAATGGCCTTGAGTGAGGCATTTCCGTCATACCTCTTCTCCAACGCATCCCATAATTTCTTGCTTGAGTATACTCTGAGTACTAATGGAAAATATCCTTCGGAATAGACTGGGTAAGCAAAGCGTAGACTTTCTTCTCAGCGTTGTGTTTCACCTTTTGTGCATCAGACATGCCACTTGACGTAAGTTTGACACCGTCAGCTCCAACAGGCATGTTGTACCCCAACTCTATAGCCTCCCACAAATTTGTATCTACTCCATTTAAGTAGATTTCGAAACGTTGCTTCCATTGTGGGTAGTCGTCTAACGTGATAAGCTTTGGGGGTTTATTATGAATTCCCACTTCGTTCTCCAATAGCAGTAGATTCTGAATACGAGTGTCTCTACTTGCTGTGTATGCTGAAAACTGGTCCTCCATTCACTTAACTTTACTATTAAACAAAGTGTGTATGTGTGCGAATGAAGATAATGCGATTGGGCTATTCGGACGATTGAACTAGATGAATGGTTCAATCGTGCAACTGAACTAATGCGGATGAGTCAGTCGGCCAAATGAACTAATGCGGTTGAACAGTTCGAATAGGATTCTCGGTCGTACGAATGAGTCCAATCATGCGTTTGGGGAATACGAATGAACTCAGTCGTGCGATTGAGCCAATCGGGCGACTGAACCTGCTGAAGTTCGAAAATTCGTAGGTAAAACGTGTTTTGGCCGCAAAACCTCGAATTTTCACAAACCCTAATTGTCGTATGCCGGAAAAACTAAACTTTATGGTCAGGAAACGTCTAAGACACCGTTTAACACAAAAGATTGTGTTTTTAGTGAAAAAACACAATTTTTTTATCAAAAACGATTGAATCAACACGTAATCAAGAGCCAAAGCTCTGATACCACTTGTTAGGATCGTGTATTGGAAGATGTATTAACTGATTAACGTGTATACTAAACCAAATAGTGCGGAGTCCTATTTGATCGGCGATCCAATAATTTTGAGAACACACGTAAAACAATTATGTATTGAATCTAACGTTAAGAATCGATTAGGAATCGGTCTACTGCGATATATGAACTTAGAGTATGATCTTAGAGGTCTCTGTTGGACCAAAAGAACCAATGAGCCAAGATCAGAAAACCCTAAGTCCCACATGATATCACAACAACTGCTGAAGGCTTCATCAGCATTCGACAAGTGATGAAGACTTCAACAGCTAAAGATCAAGTACTGAAGACTTCACACAGCTGAAGACTAAAGTGCTGAAGCTCAACAGCTAAAGAACACAAGTGCTGAAGCTCAACAGCTGAAGAACACAAGTGCTGAAGCTGAACAGCTGAAGAACACAAGTGCTGAAGCTGAACAGCTGAAGACCACAAGTGCTGAAGCTGAACAGCTGAAGAACACAAGTGCTGAAGCTGAAGACCAAAGTACTGAAGTACAACAGCTGAAGATCTACAAGTGCTGAAGATCAACAACTGGTGTACAAAGTCTTGAAGACAAAGACTGAAGACATCAGCTGATGATATCTACTGAAGTCATCAGCTGATGAAACGTCTGAAGTTCAAGTCTGAAGACCAAGTACTGAAGTTTCAGTAGTTTGTCACAACAGCTGAAGAGTACTTCTTCAGTAGTTGTGATATCAGTAGTTTTATGTTTTTACTTTCAGTATTTTTGTAAAACGACTGAAGAGCTTATTCTTCAGTCGTTGTAGTGTCAATATTTTATGTTTTTCAGTAGTTGTAGTAACTGATCACTTAGTATTTTTGTAAGAAGATGTCAGCTGTTTTGACATCTTCGGTAGTTGTGTTTCAGTTGGAATAATTCTGTTAGATGTCACTCTCAAATGACATCAGCAGACGTCACATCTCTTATATAAGAGGTGTCGACCTAATTGTAAGTGTGACTTCCGTTACCACGAAAGCGAATATTGAATGAAAATATCTGCAGAATTCTCTCTATCTATAACCGTTTTTGTTCTTCATTGAATATCTTTTCGTTCTTGTGAATTGGCTAATTCATTGTTAGAATTCCGCTGCTATACTCTTAATCAATCAAACGTAGATCACTGATCCTAACAAGTGGTATCTGAGCAGGTTAATCATTGATCGATCTAACAATTGATCATTGAAACTGCTAATTGATATCTATGTTTGATTGAATTAGCATATTCGCAAGAACTGGTTATAGATTATTGAATTTCTGACGCTTTCGTTCATTTATTTTGAGATCTCTCTTGGTTCAATTGGTTGTTGTGTTTTGTTCTAAATCTGTTATAGCTTAATTGAATTTGATTGAATCTGAGATGACTACTCCTTCTAATGATCCTCACAATACCGGTTCCTCAACCAAGCCCCCGATGCTGGTTAGGACCAGTATAACATATGGCAGCGAAGAATGCTTCATCACCTGTCTGTTAACAGTTCAGGTTGTTGGACATCTGTGGTACATGGACCACATAAGCCTATGGTGAACAATCCGGAAACCAATCAAATGGTTCCGAAGAAGAAGGAACAATACTCTGATGAAGATCGGAAACTGTTTGAAATTGATGCTAAAGCCCATGGAATTCTGGCCATGGCACTGCCTAATGAAATCTATTCAGGGCTTATGCATCATGAAACTGCTCATGATCTCTGGAATGCCCTGAAGGAACAATTCGGTGGCACAGATGAGGTCTTAGCAAACAACAGAGAAATCCTTGCCTAACAATATGAGACATTCTCTCATAGAAAGGGTGAGACACTGACTCAACAGTTTGAGCGTTTTTCCTGCTTGATATCTGAGCTGAAAATGGTGAAAGGAATACACCAATAGCCAGATGAATAACAGTTCCTCAGATCACTGCCTGAGAGATGGGACACATACACGATTGTCCTACGCTCCAGTGCAAATCTGATAGCCTATCTCTCACCCAACTTCATGGGAAACTGCTTACATTCGAAAGAGAGATAGAGCAGAAGAGGAAACTGTCCTCATCAGGAAAGCTCACTGATGACTTTGTACCAGGGATACTGCCTTGGTTGGTCATGAGTCAGAATATGCTGCATCTGAAAGCAATTATGATGAGCATATTGATTTCTCTTCAAATAGTTCCGATCATGCATTGTTGGTATTGAGAGTCATTCTGGCAGTAATAGTGACAATCTATGCTTCATCATGGATTTTGAAAGGAATAGCTGATGATGATCTAGAAGAGATGGATATTCTGAGCCAAATGGCATTGATTAATATCATATCAGAAGTTCTATAAGAGAACTGGCAGGAAATTTCCTGGACTCTCTGGCAAAACCAAAGTTGGTTTTGACAAGAGTAAGTTGAGGTGTCACAAATGCCAAAGGCTGGGACACTTTGCAAGAGAGTGTAGATCAACTGGATCTAACTCTTCTGCACCCTTTGTGACTTTTCCTAGTACTAGTCCACAAAACAGAGGGCAACATACTGCTGGTTCTGGTCATCATTCACATCCTAGATCTCCTGCATACTTTGTTCCACAGGGTCAAATGTCATATCCTTATCCCTGCTATTATATGCCTCAACCAAATCCTGTTCAAGCTCCAATTGCACAACAACCACAAGCATTGCCTGAACCACAACCTTCCCAATCTCATCAACAAACTCAACCTCAACAACCAGCTTCTTCACCCCAGGAGTTGTTGACTGGAGCAGTTTACCAGATGACTTGTCTGGTCATGAACAACTGTTCTCAGGTGCTGGTCAACATGGTGGTGAAAGTCCCTTTGGAAATCTAGCTCTTATGGCTTTGGATTCTGCTGATACTTCATCCACTAATGCCTCTACACCAAAGGTATCACAGGTATCCTCTGAGGCAAAAGCCAAATTGTGTTCTGAAACATGTATAGCAGCATTTGCATCTATTAGAGAAGCAAATGTAGCTTTAATCAACAAGAACATTGAGCTAGAACAAATAATTTCCAAAAGCAAAGCTGAATTTGAGTCTATGCTTAATGATAAGAATGATGAGATTTACAAACTTAAATGTCAAATAACTGATGATAAGGCTAGGGAAGAGATACTTTTAGAGAAGTATAAAGATCTCAAGGAAACCCTTGCAGTCACCCAGGTAGAGTGTGATCGATGGGTACAATCATGCAAAGGTTTTGAAATGCTTCTTAGTAAGCAATCTGCTTCCAATGTGAAGTTTGGCATTGGTTACAATCACACTGCTCCACCTACAGATTTTACTCCCAGAGCAGAGGTAGAATCTGATGGTGAGAGTAATAACCAATCCATTTCCTCATGTGATCTACTTTCTGATTCAGCACTATCAGAAGTAGAAGTCAGCACTAAGCCCTCTCACAACCTATCAGCTGATGTTGATGGTTCCACTGCTGACACTCACATGATCAATGAGTTGATCAACTCAGGAGTTAATTCTAAAAGTCCTGAAAGGACTAGAGAGCAAGATTTAAACCTGAAGTTCAAACTCCAACTACTGCCAGTACTGAAAAGAAGAAAACTATCAGTAGAAAGAGTTTGAAGACTACTAAAGAGGAAGTCAAGAAAGCAAACAATGCTTCCAAAGCACTGAAGAGCAAGTCTTCAGTTGTTTCATCCTCTTTAGTTGATGATCAACCTAAGATGAAGAAGAAACCATGTGAAGTATGTGGTTTGTTCAATCATCTTATAGATGATTGCTGGTACAAAAGAGGATCCAAACTCAAACATAAAGAGGAAATTAAAGAGAAAATGGTAAAAATGAAAACTGGTTTGAGACCACATTTGTATCAGCAACATCAAATCCTGTAACCCTTAAGTCCACAAAGAAATCCAAAAAGGAAGGGGTTAAACAGGTAACCTGAGATTGCTCAGAAGAAGAAGGTGCAACATAGGAACTTATCAAACTCCACTGGCAATGTGTCTGATGACTGAAAGCTTTATCACAAAATCAGACACAGCTGGTTATGATGGTTCAACATCTATTGGGAAGAGTTAACCAATTAGATGCTCCTATGTTGAAACCACAGAAAAGGAGGTCCAAGCCAAAGGATTCCTCTTCTTCACCATCTTCTTCCTCTCAGGCTGTTGTTTCCAATAAACTGTTGTGTTACCATCTGTTGATGAGACCAGGCCCAAAACCAAAAATTTTGGGTCTCCAAAACTAACTGATTGTTTATTATTGCAGGGTTCTTCAACATGCCAAAGTAGCATCTGGTATGTAGACAGTGGGGGATCTATGCACATGACTGGGAACAGCTCTCTTCTTCATGAATACTCTCAAGAAAAGAGGGATTTGTTTCTTTTGGCAATGATGCTAGGGGTTACATCATTGGAAATGGCTTTGTCTCCAATGGAGAATAAAGTTTGATGATGTTAATCATGTGGAAAATCAATATAATCTCTTGAGTGTCAGTCAAATGTGTGATAAAGGCCATGTTGCTCTTTTCACCAGTCAGAACTGTAGGATTCTGTCATCCAAAGTTCTGCATTTGATTGATAAGGTGTTGGATGATCACACTCTCCTGAGAGCCAACAGGACAGGAAGAGTGTATGCCTTAGATCTTTCCAAGAAAATAGATCTCAGAGGCAATCCTTGCCTTTTTCCAAAGCCTCTTCTCAAGAATCTAAACTGTGGCACAGAAGGCTGGGTCATGTTAATTTCAAAAACATGAATCAGCTAATCCACAATAGTTTAGTTAGAGGCTTACCAATAAAGGAGTTCCACTGTGATGAAACCTGCACTGCTTGTTTAAAAGGAAAACAGCACAAAGTCTCATTCCCTCCTATTGAAGAGCCTAAGTCCACTGCCTGCTTGCAATTACTGCATATGGATCTATTTGGTCTGTGAGAGTAATGAGCATGGCAAAGAAGAAATACTGTCTGGTAATTGTGGATGATTACTCCAGATTTGTATGGACTTTCTTTCTACATTCAAAGGATGAGGTTGGTCAGAAGATTATTCACTTTGTGTTGTATGTTGAGAAGCAGTATTCCCTTCCAGTCAAGTGTATTAGGAGTGACAATGGAACTGAATTCAGAAACCATACACTTGATGACTTCTATCTTTCAAAGGGAATCAAAAGGCAGTTTAGCATACCAAGGACTCCAGAACAAAATGGAGTAGTGGAGAGAAAGAACAGGACCCTAATTGAAGCTGCAAGGTCCATGTTGGCTGACTCTGGTTTGCCACTGACCTTTTGGGCTGAAGCTGTTAACACAGCTTGCTATATGCAGAATAGAGTCTTAGTAAATCAGAGGTTGATGAAGACTCCATATGAAGTTCTCCATCACTTGGCTCCTCTAATTTCATTTTCCAAAGCATTTGGGTGTCCCTATTTTATTCTCAACACAAAGGATCAACTCCATAAATTTGATCCTAAGGTGGATGCAGGGTATTTTGTTGGTTATTCATCTACTTGCAAGGCATACAGAGTCTTCAACTGCAGAACAAAGATAGTTGAAGAGACTTTGCAGTGAAGTTTAATGAATCTCCTATGGACAAGATTCCACAAAACCCTGTGGAGTTGTTTTAGTTGGACATACTGCAATATGTTCCTTATCAACCTCCAGCTGTTGCAGATCTTGTGGATAAATCATCTTCTATAGCATGTCTTCCACCTGGTGGTATTGATGATGATGATGATAATATCATACTCACCTATTCAAGTTTAGTGACCAACTGCCTGTGTCTGCTAAATTTGATGTTCCTGTAGCTTCAGCAGTTCCATCCACAACAAATGCTGATGAGATCTCTGATTCCCCTACATCTTTTGAGTTACCATCTAATTATGGTTTCAAGAGTCTGCATCAACATCTGCAGCTGCTGAAGGTCCTACAAACACTTGCACAGATCTCATTGTTTATCAAGAACTGAAGAATCACCCAATGTCTCAGATTATTGGTGATATCAATGCTGGTGTTTCAACAAGAAGTCAATTGTCTAACTTATGCTTCTATGCTCTCTTCATCAGTCAGCTAGAGCCAAAGACTACCATGTTTCTTGAGAGACAATGGATGGGTTGAAGCCATGCAGCTTGAGCTACTTCAGTTCAAGAAACAGCAAGTGTGGGAACTGGTTCCTCTTCCCCCAGGTAAGTGTGCAATAGGCACTAAATGGGTGTTTAGGAATAAAACTGATGAAAATGGGCTTATTGTTAAGAACAAGGCTAGACTGGTTGTAGAGGGGTTTTCACAAGAAGAAGGTATTGACTATGATGAAACCTTTGCCCCTGTAGCCAGACTAGAGGCAATCAGATTGTTTTTAGCCTATGCTGCATTCCATAATCTTAAAGTTTTTCAAATGGATGTCAAAAGTGCCTTTATATGGTAAAATAAAGGAAGAAGTTTATGTGTGTCAACACCAGGTTTTGAGGAAAATAACATCCTGAATAGGTGTATAAACGTGATAAGCTCTTTATGGGTTGAAACAAGCTCCTAGAGCCTGGTATGAGACACTTTCCACTTTTCTTCTTAAGAATAATTTCATAGAGGGTCATTGATAAAACTTTGTTATTAAGAAGGTGGATCAGCATAAGCTACTTGTTCAGATTTATGTTGATAATATCATTTTTGCATCCTCTGATCCCCAGTTGTGTGATGATTTTACAACATTAATGAAAAAAGGAGGTTTGACATGAGTGCAATGGGAGAACTACAGTTCTTTCTAGGCTTGCAAATTAAACAAAAGGCTGATGGAACCTTTATTCATCAGTCAAAATATACAAAAGATCTTTTGAATAAGTTTGATTTACAAAACTGTAAGCCCTGTTCTACTTCCATGTGCAACACCACACAACTAGATGCTGATCAGAAAGGTAAAGCTGTTGATGAAACACTTTACAGATGTATGATTGGGTCCTTGATGTATTTAAAAGTTCTAGACTAGATATCATGTTTGCAACTTGTGTTGTGCTAGATTTCAGGATGCTCCTAAAGAGTCTCATTTGATTGCAGTCAAGAGGATTTTTAGATATCTGCAAGGTACATAATCTCTAGGTCTATGGTATTCCACTAGACACTCTTGCAAATTAGTTGCTTTTTCAGATAGTGACTATGCAGGGTGTAAGTTAACCAGAAAGTCAACTTTTGGTGGTTGTCAATTCCTAGGCAATTGTTTAATTTCTTGGCAGAGTAAGAAACAAACATCTGTTGCTACATCAACTGCTGAGGCCGAGTACATTGCTGCTGCAAGTTGCACTTCTTAGGTACTCTGGCTTCAGAACCAACTTCTGGATTATGGCATTACAGAGACTAAGACTCCATTATTAATGGATAGTGCTTCAGCTCTGTGTATTGTCAAAAATCCAGTCCAGCACTCTAGGACCAAACATATTGAGATCAGACATCACTTTATTCGGGATTGTTTTGAAAAAGGTCTGATTGATCCTAAGTTTGTGCCTAGTGCTGATGAGCTTGCAGATATTTTTACTAAGCCTTTGGATAGTTCTACTTTCCGAAACCTTGTGTTAAGGCTTGGAATGCTGCAGCTAGAATAAGTGACAACTACTGATGATTTCAGTAATAATTACTGGTGATCATTGGTAACCATGTCACATATAAGTACTGATGAGTCCTTTCACCTTCAGTAATTTTTATAACTACTGACGGCTAAATGCCTCACAAGTACTGAAGTACTTATCTGTTCTAACTACTGATGTAGTTACAACTACTGAAATCAGTACAACAGATAAGTACTGACGTCCTAGAAACACCTGAAAAGCAGATGCAAAGTCTGATAAGTGTTGAGGACAGTATGAAACAGCTGAAAGGCTATGAATTGACGAAAACTACTGAAGAGAACTTTCTCTTCAGTTGTTTCTACAACTGCTGTTTCATTGTAAACAACTGAAGCAAAACCATGTCTTCAGTAGTTTTATAACTACTGATGACTAACACCAAGTCTTCAGCTGTTTACAACAACTGATGACAAAACCACTGTCTTCAGTAGTTTCACAACTACTGATGACAAACACCAAGTCCTCAGTTGTTTCATCATCTAAAGTCAAAACCATGTTTTTCAGTAGTTTTCTAACTGCTGATGCCTAAAACCACGACTTCAGCTATTTCAACGTCTGAAAGGTAATACCATGTCAACAGTCGGTTTAAAACTACTGATGACTAACACCAAACCCTTCAGTCATTTTCTCACCCCTACCCTATAAATACCTGTCCTCTTCTCTAATGTTTCATTAGCCGTTATTTCTGAACTTCTCTCTCTCAACATGGCGACCATGAGTCTGAAACCACGACATAACTGCGTTGCTTACCTTACAAAGTCGGCTTTCTGGAACAAATATGATAATGCCATTGACTTAATGGTGGATTCCCCATATCGCACAGCCGTTCTCTTGAATCCAACCATCTATCCTGAATCCCTCAGTCAATTATGGTCAAATGCTTTTGTTCATACTGATGAGTCTACCGGCCAGATCTCTGTTCGGTCCCTTATCAACTAGAAACCAGTGGTCGTTACAGTCGACATCATTCGTCAGGCATTACACTTACACGACTCCACCGCTGTGACTGAATACCCAAAGGGCACAACAGATATGTCCTTTATCAATCATGGGTATGAAGGTGATCTTCGGGCTACAACCGTTCTAAAGAAACATTTCCATGACGCTGAGAAAGTTATTTTTCACAGGTAAATGTCTGCTTAGCCTCCAAGACATCTTCTTGGGATCAAATGTCATCCCAATGGCAACAGGTATTGTATTCTATTCTAGAACAACCACGCTAATTTTTCTGAAATCGTGTTTCTAGAAATAAAGAACTTGGTTCAGAAACCTGTGGCAAACCGATGGCCATTATATCCCAGGTTTCTGATGGCCATTATTTTAGATGAATTAAAATCTGATGGCCTTGTTGGCCTTGGAGTCCCTGCACCAGCTGTTTTGGCTGAGGTATACTCCAGGCACAACTCAGACCTTACACTCAAAGAAGCTGCCCGAATGCTAAAGCCCAAGCACAGGGAACCCACAGCTTCCTCCACCAGAACCAAAGTCCCCACTAAACCAAAACCAAAACACCCCAAAACAGCTATTCAGGGAGATGAGTCCCCTGAAGATGCTCCTGTACCACCAACGCAGGATATACTTGCTGGCTTAAACCCCGCAGCAGTATTGGAGACTCTACCAGCCATAGCCGCTCAGGATTCCTCTCAAAAGGAGCCTGCAACCACCACACAAGGGGTACCCACACATCTGGGATCTTCCTCACTTGAGGAGATTGCCATTGAAGAGCACCATCCTCCCCAGGTGCACACTGTTTTTACCCCATCTCCCCATGCAACCGCCCCCCAAATCCAACCCATAATTATTGCAAATGTGCTGACTCAGTTGCATGCCTCTCCTCCTCCCCAACAACCACCAACAAAGGGGAGAACCACAGACATTGAGGAAGAGGATCATCATGCTTCTGACAACCCACAGCACCGGGGTTTACAAATTCTATCTCCTGGTGTAGATAGGGAGATTAGAATATCTAGTGAGGCTGCCACCTCTTCTGAATCAGCACATGATCAGAATGAGGCTGGTAACATAGCTAAGACCTCACTAGAGGCAACAGCTGATGAAGGACATAGTCCTGAGGCTGGAAGTCCCCAGTTCCAAGAAAAAGGGGCACATGCTAAAACTGGTCTACACCCAGTGCATGTAAATCCTGCTACACGCAGGAGGTCAGGTGATTCAGCATCTGCTGATGATGACCTGGGCTTTTTCTATGACGTTCTAGCCCACAACACCATCCTGGAGGCTGAGGTAAGCAGACTACAAGAACTGCTTGCCAAGAAGTCTCAGGATGTAAGTCCATCTGCCCCCATCAACCCACAGATGGCACCTTCATTTGAAGATCCCCCAAACACTTTACCCTCTCACTTCTCTGAGCCTCCAACCTCTGCTTTTGGCACTATCTCTCAGGGACAAAACCCCCCTGAGCAGATGGTTGCTGCATTCCAACAATCCTTACCTCTCATCACTCCCATCATCAATGACATTGTTTATAAATCCATTGATGAGAGGATCTCCTCAAGTCTACAACCACTCATTGATGATGCTGTGCAAAAGAAACTTTCTGCGGTACACACCCCTGCCACCAATGCATCCAAAAGGGGGAGAGTACTACTGCAGTGAAAGAAAAGAAGAAAAAGAACTGAGGATGAGAAGGCACAAGAGAAAACCCAGGAGTTGGAAAAAGAAAAGGAACAACAACTGATCACTTACAAAAGAAAGAAAAGTGCTGGTGATCAAACGAATGCTGAAGAAAAATCCTTGGAAGAGCTGGTAAAAGATGCAGATGATACACACATCCGATCCATGGACAAAATCATTGAGCAACTCTTCAAGCAAGGCTTTGACACAGCCACACTAGACAGTGAGATCAGGAGGTTGGAAGTAGAGGAAATTCAAAACAGATGGGCTGGGTACAATGTGCTGGAGAAAGAGAGATTGGAGATCATGATTCGATTCATTGCCAAATACTTAGGAAGATCATTGACGGAGATTCGTTCATGGACCAGAGACAACATTCTGGCTATAGCCACCAGAATCTGTTTGTCTGAGCAATTTCATAAGGGGATTATCATTGAAGCACTTGATGAGGCTGGGGATGGAAAAAGGTTTGAAATGGCAAGACTTACAAAAGCCAAACTCACAACCAAAATGCTTGAACAACCTTCCCAATCACCCACTCAAAAACAGCCTACCCCTCAAATCTCCAAACCAATTTCAAAACCCAAATCCAAACATCCTCACCTTCAAAACCAATTCCTTTACCACAAAACCAACCCAACCATCATCCAGTGATGCACCTAGAAGGAGGAGAAGGGTGCTGAGGATAGAAGAAAATGAAGAAGAAGAGGATGAAGATGATTGTCTGCCACTCTCTGCTGTTCTAGGCTACCAGAACCCAGGAGTCAACCCATGATCACACCTGACTCTCAAAGGGAACAGTTAGATTCAAAATAGAAGATGAAGAACAGCAGAAGCAGCACGATGAGCAACTACTGAAGATGGTTGACAAGGAATTTCCTCAGTCATCATCTATTCAAGCCATGAAAGGGCATGCTCAGAGGTTGTACACTCTCAGACACACATTTCAGTATCAGAAGGAGAGAGTGAGAGTATGGCCAGACCCCAAGGTGAGTTCTAGAATCCACAAAAGATCCATTCCTCATAGATACAATGGCCAGGTTAGAAAAACAATAGACTCTACAATCATGTTGGCCATTGTAGTCTCACCATGGGAAATAATCGATGAATTCAAGAAGGCTCATCAATCAAAAATGACCCCTCAAGCCTTACTGGAAAACAAGATAATCAAAAAGGAGTTATTATATAAGAAGCTTGAAGACATTAAGAAGAATGAGCTCCAGTTACTCCTTGAGGACACTCATCCAGATGAATTTGTCTATAGGGAGGTAACTACTGTGGAGTTGAAAAATGGCTGGACTGTAAAGTACTTATCTGAGTACTATGGTCCAGAGTTCTTCTTTGAAGGAGGAGTAGAAGAACTCTCCAAGGAGGAACAAGTTGTTCTCCTTGAGGCCTATGTTCGAGAGTCGTACAGACTCATAATGGGGAAGTAGATCTCATGAATAGGATAACAACTCTGTGTCCAGTTCCCCAAAACAGAGTTCCCATTCATACCTTGCCAAACAAATCTCTGAGATTTCTTCCCAGGCCAGTGCTTATATGGGTCGTCTTCTTAACTGATCAAGAAGGAAAAAGACCAACCATTTTGCCAACAATAAGTGGGAAAATAAGTCAATTAGAGGTTTTGGCTGCATTGGTTCAGGGGGAGTTTGTTGGACCAAAAGAACCAATGAGCCAAGATCAGAAAACCTCTAAGTCCCACATGATATCACAACAACTGCTGAAGGCTTCATCAGAAGTTTGACAAGTGCTGAAGACTTCAACAGCTGAAGATCAAGTACTGAAGACTTCAACAGCTGAAGACTAAAGTGCTGAAGCTGAACAGCTGAAGAACACAAGTGCTGAAGCTGAACAGCTGAAGAACACAAGTGCTGAAACTGAACAGCTGAAGAACACAAGTGCTGAAGCTGAAGACCAAAGTACTGAAGTACAACAGCTGAAGAATCTATAACTGCTGAAGATCAACAACTGGTGTACAAAGTCTGAAGACAAGACTGAAGACATCAGCTGATGATATCTACTGAAGTCATCAGCTGATGAAACGTCTGAAGTTCAACTCTGAAGACCAAGTACTGAAGTTTCAGTAGTTTGTCACAACAGCTGAAGAGTACTTCTTCAGTAGTTGTGATATCAGTAGTTTTATGTTTTTACTTTCAGTAGTTTTGTAAAACGACTGAAGAGCTTGTTCTTCAGTCGTTGTAGTGTCAGTAGTTTTATGTTTTTCAGTAGTTGTAGTAACTGATAACACTTAGTATTTTTGTAAGAAGATGTCAGCTGTTTTGACATCTTCAGTAGTTGTGTTTCAGTTGGAATAATTCTGTTAGATGTCACTATCAAATGACATCAGCAGACGTCACATCTCTTATATAAGAGGTGTCGACCTAATTGTAAGTGTGACATTCCGTTACCACGAAAGCGAATATTGAATGAAATATATCTGTAGAATTCTCTCTATCTATAACCGTTTTTGTTCTTCATTGAATATCTTTTCGTTCTTGTGAATTGGCTAATTCATTGTTAGAATTCCGCTGCTATACTCTTTAATCAATCAAATGTAGATCACTGATCCTAACAGTCTCTGGATGGCTAGGGTACGTCTAGAGTCGAAGTGTGTTCAATGCTTACGTTTTTCCACAAATTAGGTGGTATTTATAGGGTAGGGTTGCTCATTCGGGCGACATGCGATTGAGTCATGCGGTTGGTTCATACGCACGACTGAGTGTTCAGTCATGCGACTGAGCCAATCTTATGTGACAATCATACGACTGATCCAATCTCCTGGTTCAGTCATGCGACTGAGTCATTCGTATGAAGTTGTTCATTCGTATGGTCCATTTGCATGGGCCATTCGCATGATAACTTCATGTTATTAAGTTTGAATGTATTAATTGTCATAACATTATGTATATTAAATCAACAACCATAAACCTATATATCAAGTCAATATACGTTAAACACTCATTAATGAAATATTAAACATTATAATCACAACCAAACATTCTCATTTCATTAAGTACCGAAGCATTACATAGGTGTAAGATATTCAAGACATATTACATTAAGATCCGAATCTAGGTACATATGTATCAACACAATGGTTGTCCAAATAACACAATTGACACCCTATCTTGCAAGGAACGACTGCCAGCCCTACCTCAACCGGAAACAGGAGGCGGAGCGGTGGATATCTCCAAGGCTACAACCGACATCATCGAGGCCGACGGCCATCGGCCATCACGTCGAAAAACTTCAGTTCAACCGAATACGATGGAGGGCTATAGGTGTAGAGGGGACCTAACACATGACACAAGAATTGAGGTCTACTATAGCGTAACCGCTTCTGTTTTCTAAGTCAAGCGGAAATGAATGGTCACCGCCCAGAGACCTCTGACCTCAACATACCCTCTCTAATGCCACCCCCAACTCAACTCACGGCCATCGGCATCGTCACAACCACTGTGAACCCTAAGGAGGGGCGGGATGGACTACCGTCTAAGGCCCACTCGCTCAGGGGGCACAAAATTTTCAATTTTTTTATATATATATATATATATATATAGTTATAAAAAATAATTATAAGATATAATACAATTAAAAACTTAAGCCAATTATGTTTTAAATCAAATATAATTTTTGAGCCCATTTTATTAACCTAATTACTCAACTAATAGCCCAATAAAATATTTAAATATGATTGTATTTAAAACCCCAAAAACTAGTTTAAAATGCACTCAAGTTTAAAGATAGACTGGATATTGATGTTGATGAACTTTATATGGAATTGACGTTATTTAATACATCACAAATCGGTGAATTTAGCAACCCTCTGATGTTTTGAAGCATTTAAAAGAACCTGATTATTTCCCCAATGCAAGCATTGCATATAGAATATTGTTGACTATTCCAGTGATGGTGGCATCTGTAGAAAGAAGTTTCTCAAAGTTGAAGTTATTGAAATCTTACATACGATCTACGATTTCCCAAGAAAGACTTAGCGGATTATTGATGATAGCTATCGAAAACAAAATATTAGATACTATAAGCTATAAAGATATTACAAACCAATTTGCTATAAGAATAATAGGAGAGCTTCACGAGTTATTGGTTAACTATTACGGTATGTCATTGTAATATTATGATATTGTTATGTTTATTGCTAAAACATTTGCTTTTATTTAAAAAAAAGTTTATATAATTTAGGTCATTAGGATCCAGGGGCCTTTTCTTTCCGCTAGTCCAAGGCATTAAAATCTTCAGGACCGGCCCTGGTCACAACACCAACTCAACCGAGTTCCTTACACAGCAGAAGCGATTCAGGTGATGCACGCGGCAGTCGAAGGTTATACAGACGGTGGGGGATGGTACTTTCTCTCTCTACAAAAAACCGAAGTGGAAAAACGGGAGTCTTCTCCCCTTTTTCTTTCTCTATAATTACCCTTGAGAGAGGAGTCAAACATAAAATAAGAAACTATTGTGGCCAAATAAAAAAAACAAAAACCTTCTATGCTCCCTCACTTGTATTTTAATAGATAGATAGGAGAATGATGTGTTTACCTGTTGAATTGAGAGGAGGTGATGAATTATATGACATGGCTATTTCAATTCAAGGTTAAACGCATGTTAATCAACATTTTCTAATTTGGTTTGTTTTGTACTCTTTTCGTATTCGTATTGGGCCAGAGCAATGTTGTAAAAATCGGCCTAGTCGGTTGATTAATCGGCGATTAATCGATAGTCAGTCGATTATTTTGGTGATTTCATGTAATCGATGGATAAAATCGGTAATCAGACAAAGTTGGATAAAATAGGTAATCAGCAATGGGAAAAAAGGTAAATGTAGACCCATGTCGCTTAAGTCACAACTAAACTCTCGCTGAATCAAAAAACTCATGAAGTTACTACTAAAAATCTAAACTATTAGAATCTTCAGAGGACCTGCATATGTAGCCAACATAGGAAAAGGAAAAATACAAAGGCAATAGGAACCATTCAAACCACTTCAGTTATTAAATGAAATACAAATCAACCTCTTTGCTAACTATACTAAAACTATATTGCCTAGTTGAGAATAAAATTATTTCACCTTGAAATGCTAGTTTGTTCGAGAGTATTAAATTAAGAATTTACTTGCTTATAAGTGTTTCAAGAACATTCAAAAAGAGACCGATATAAAGAAAATAAACCGTATAAAGAACCAGGATCGACATAAGGTGAGCTGAAACTCGGTCTCAGATGAGCTAACGTTATCATTATTGACATAAGGTCTTTCCCAACATATCCACCCAATAGAAACCGTATATAGAACTAGGTTTGACACCTAAGATGAACATCAAGCCAAGAGTTTTAGATAAGATAATCCCTATCATCATCAACGTAACAAATCACCACAAAACAAATTTCAAATAAGCTAATTCCCATCACCAACAACATAGCAAATCACCCAACACAATATGTTAGGATCGTGTACTGGAAGATGTACTAACTTATTAACGTGTATACCAAACCAAATAGTGCGTAATCTTATTTGATTGGCGATCCAATCAGTGAGAACGCACATAGAAACAATTATGTATTGAATCTAACGTTAAGAATCGATTAGGAATCGATCTACTGTGATCTATGAACTTGGAGTATGATCTTAGAGGTCTCTGGACGGCTAGGGTACGTCTAGAGTCGAAGTGTGTTCAATGCTTACGTTTTTCCATGAATTAGGTGGTACTTAGAGGTTAGGGTTGCTCATTCGGGCGACTGAACAATTAGCATGGTTCAGTCGTGCGATTGAGTCATGCGGTTGGTTCATATGCATGACTGAGTGTTCAGTCGTGCGACTGAGCCAATCAAAAAACCACAAACCTATATAATCAAGTCAACATACGTTAAACAACTCATTAATGAAATATTAAACATTATAAATCACAACCAAACATTCTTATTTCATTAAGTACCCAAGCATTACATAAGTGTAAGATATTCAAGACATATTACATTAAGATCTGAATCTAGGTACATATGTATCAACAAACTCCCCCTTGGACTTAGATCTATCTATTGTCTTACCTTCTTCATAACCTTTTCATACTTCTTGTACTTCTCTTCTTTTGTGACTCCTGCGTTTATCTCAAACGCAAAGCAGAGTCATATAACATTCTAAAACTATAGAGCTTGTACAATGTCTTGAGATTCATAGAACAGTGGCCACTTGTAAAATGTGTAAACATCATTAGCAGACAAGTTTGTAAGCCACATCAGGTCAAACACCCTAATGGTTTCCATTTTACCATTCATGTTCAAGACTATAACTGCCTCTCCTGTTCTCCAATCATAGTACCACCATTTGAAGTGTGGAGTGAAGTCCTGTGGCATTTCCCATAGTGGGATCTTTGACATTGTGTGTGGTGGACTCCACTTCAACACTATCTTTGGTTTGCCAGTTATGGCGTCAACTTCAAATCGTCTGATATACCTCGTTGGTTGTTGAGGTTTGAAGTTGACCCATATGATGTGGTACTCTCTCTTTAGAGCTGCTTCAAACCAAACCTGACATCTTACGAGGGTTAGCGTATAGCAATTTCAACTTTGCTAACTGGTTAAGCTCAAAACCTGGAAGAGTCTTCAGATCGTGTGGGAATCTGAAGTACTCAATCCCCTTCTCACGTTTAACAGCATAAACATTGAGATCTTCAAAATGTGCTCACGCTATGATTTTGCCTGACACCTTGTGATGTTTCTTTACTTTGTAAAGCTTGGTGTAGACAGTAGACGTTGGAGCGCTAAGTTGGGCTCTTATTTCTTCAAAGCATGCTGCCCATTCAGCCTTTTTGATGTTGACTTCAGCATCCGAGGCTTGGGCCTGCTCTTTATTCTTTTCCGACTCTTGTTCCATTTTATCCAGAGTCTCAAAAGTGTCACTGACAAGAGTGTCGGAATGACATTTCCCTCATTGGCAGTGTACTCTGGATAATGTTGTACCGTCATCTTCAATCTCGATCTCATCGACATCATGAAGCTCATCGTCACTTTCCACGTGCACTGTCGGGGCGTCCTTCACGATCTCATCGGCATTTAGCTTGAACATTTCTGCAATTTGCTCGTCAGTGAGATTGTGAACGATCTCTCCTTCTTCAGGAGTGTACATTACAGTTCTCCTTACTATACCCTGCAGATCAAGAATCATCATGAGCTGAGTCTTGATCTGTTGGAGGGGAGCAACATCATATTCATCCCTTTGGTAATTTGGATCTGCTTGATTTAAACATGTAACACACCAATCGTTAGTAAATAATCAACACATAACCGTTAAACATTCAAAAATAAACATTTACATAAGTTTAATACAGAATTCGAATACATATGATTTCAATAACATAACTAAATATTACTCTTATCCTGTATACTCTGCTCTTCTGCTACCAGGGTGGATGTGGAGGCACTCTGATCTTGAGTCCTTTTGGTCCTCCATTCACTTGCAGATGTGGCATCCACAGCAGAAGAATCCTCTTCATCATCATCAACATCTGCATCTGTATCACCCTTGTGATTATCACCATCATCATTATCATCATCACTCTCATCATCATCAGCATCATCGTCTCCATCTCCTTCTCCGATCTTCAACGGCTCTTCTTTGGATCCTTTGAGCTTTAGCATGATAGTCTTGTTTGCAGCCTCCAGCTCCTCAATCTTCTTGGCATGTTGCTCCTGAAGCTGAGACATCTGCTGAGCCTGCTGAGAAATCTGCTGAGATTGTGCAGCAGTAAGATCTACTAACTGACGAATCTGTGCAGTTTTCTCGTCATTGGCGACTAACAGACGCATCACCATACGGTTCAGTGTTAATAGTTGTTCCTCTACCCCAATGGGAGGTAGAGGTGATCCAGATGGATAAGAGGGATATGATGACGGGTCGGCATGGTGGCTAGTGGTGGTGGTGGTAGTGGCAGTGGTGAAGATTGGGGGTAATATAGATGAAGGTGGTGGTGGAATGGGTGTGGTAGATATGGTGGTAGATGGTGTGGCTGTAATGGTGGTAGGTGGGCTGATGGTAGGTGGAGTGGTGGTGGTAGGTGGAGTGGTGGTAGTAGGTGGAGTAGTGCAAGTGGTGGTAATAGTGGTGGTGGTGATGAAGGTCACTCTTCTCTTCTTCTTCTTCAAGCTGTGGGGCTGAGCCATCCTTTTCTTCCTCGAGCATTTCGAGGAGGATGCTCCCCCTGGAGCACGGCTTGGCTGACCGGGAGCGTATGTAGGATCAGTGTCAGTCTCTCCCGACCCGCCAGGGCATTCACCAACATCCCGGAGCACTCACTCTGTGGTAACCACTTTGCTGCCAACAGTCCGAGTTAGGGGCTCCTCATCCGTATCCTCCTCCTCATCAGGTTGGAAATCCTGATGGAATCCTGCATCCTCAGTCTCTCTGTGGGTGGGTGCTGGAGATGCTATAGCAGTAGTGGGGGCCCTTGGTTGAGTGGGCCTTGCATCTCCACCAGCACCACTATCGTCGTCATCTGAATCATCATCTGGGAGCTCGATCTGCTCAGTATCTGAGTCACTGTCTTTCTGGCGCCACTTTCTTCGTGACGACGCCACATAGTCTTCACGAGCCAGATGCCCAAACAGTCTCCTCACAGGGGGTTACACCTGCTTCCCCCTGTATACCATCATCCAACCCAAGGTGGTATCATCCATCACCTCAAGTGCAACAGCATCCTCCTTCTCCTTTGGCAACGAAGGGAGCTTTTGGTCAATGATCATCTGCATGAATCGAGGGTACATGCAAAAGCCCTCCTTGCCCTTGGCCTCTATATTCTCCACCAGGTAGGTGATATCATTCTAGAGAAGCTGAAGGATGGTTTAGCACCAACACAACATAGGCGTTCTGTATCTGATCAGACAACTCATAAAAACCCCCTTCCGTGACGCAATGGCACTTGAGCAGCACATGGGCTAAGTACTTAAACTGAGGGAACAGGGTTGCTCTTGTGAGCAACTGTTTGGACCAAAAGAACCAATGAGCCGGATCAGAAAAACCTTTAAGTCCCACAGACGTCTCACCAACAAGATGAAGCCCACAGCAGCTGAAGATAACACGTGATTACAAAGTCTGAAGACAAGTGCTGAAGAAGTCTGAAGACAAGTGCTAAAGACAAAGTCTGAAGACAAGTGCTGAAGACAAAGTCTAAAGACAAGTGCTGAAGACAAAGTCTGAAGACAAGTGCTGAAGACAAAGTCTGAAGACAAGTGCTGAAGACAAAGTCTGAAGACAAGTGCTGAAGACAAAGTCTGAAGACAAGTGCTGAAGACAAAGTCTGAAGACACAAGTGTTGAAGACCAAAGTATCAGACGTTGTCACAACAGCTGAAGAGGTCTTCTTCAGTAGTTGTGACGGTTTACCTTCAGTAGTTTTATGTTTTATCTTTTCAGTAGTTTGACACAACAGCTGAAGAATACTTCTTCAGTTGGTGTGCTCATCAGTAGTTTTATATATCAGTAGTTTTGTAAAACGACTGAAGAGCTTGTTCTTCGGTCGTTGTAGTTTCAGTAGTTTCTTATCAGTAGTTTCTTATTCTGTACTTAACACTCTGATATGTTCTCAGTAGTTGTGAACATTTCAGTAGTTTGTTAAGAGTTAGTTATTTTTGTAATAGATCTGCCAGTTGTCACTTACCCGTGATAACAGCAGCGATTGCACTCTATATAAGGAGTGTCAACCTATTGTAATAAATGAATGATTTGATCAGAAATATTCGATATTATTGAAACATTCCTTGTTACAGAATATTCTCTCGTTATAACCGTATTTGTTCTTAATGCATACGAGTATCAAATTCTTGCTACAATTTGTCTAATTCTTGTTCTTATTCGCTGCGTTATGCTCTATTACATCAAACTTGTGATCACTGATCCTGACAAATGGTATCAGAGCAGGTTAATCATTGATCGATCTAATAATTGATCATTGAAACTGCTATTCAAGATCCAAGTTTGATTGAATTAGCATTTTTGTGTTTTGCAAGAAACGGTTATAGAGATTGAATTTTCTGTGTTTTCTGGTCATTCATCCTGAGATTTCTTTTGGTTTTCATTGAGTCTGTTGTGGTCTTTACAAAAACATTTAAAAGCTTGAAATAAATTGTATTTGGACTCAAAATGACTACTCCTTCCAATGATCCTCACAATACTGGTTCCTCAACCAAGCCTCCAATGCTGGTTAGGAATGAGTATAACATATGGCAACGACGAATGCTCCATCACCTGTCTGTTAACAGCGCAGGTTGTTGGACATCAGTGGTACATGGTCCACACAAGCCTATGGTGAATAACCGGAAACCAATCAAATGGTTCCGAAGAGGAGGGAGCAATACTCAGATGAGGATAAGAAGTTGTTTGAGATTGATGCAAAAGCCCATGGAATTCTGGCCATGGCACTGCCTAATGAAATCTATTCTGGGCTAATGCATCATGAAACTGCCCATGACCTCTGGAATGCCTTGAAAGAACAATTTGGAGGAACAGATGAGGTCTTGGCAAATAATAGAGAAATCCTTGCCCAACAATATGAGACATTCTCTCATAGGAAGGGTGAGACACTGACTCAACAGTTCGAGCGGTTCTCTTGTTTGATCTCTGAATTAAAAATGGTCAAACATGAGTACACCAATAGCCAGATGAATAACAGATTTCTCAGATCACTGCCTGAGAGGGGACACATATACTATTGTCCTACGCTCCAGTGCAATTTGGACAAACTATCTCTCACCCACTCCATGGGAAATTGCTCACATTTGAGAGAGAGATAGAACAGAAACGAAAACTGTCTTCATCTGGAAAGCTCACTGAAGACTTTGTACCAGGCAACACTGCCTTGGTTGGTCATGAGTTAGAATATGCTTCATCTGAATGCCAGTATGATGAGCATATTGATTTCTCTTCAAACACTTCTGATTCTGCATTTGTGAGTGTTGATAGTCAGTTCATGGATGTAATAATGACAATCTATGCTTCATCATGGATGATCAAGGGGATTGCTGATGATGACTTAGAAGAGATGGATATTTTGAGCCAAATGGCCTTGATAAATATCAGATCTCAGAAGTTCTACAAAAGAACTGGAAGAAAGTTCCCAGGACTCTCTTGCAAAACCAAAGTTGGTTTTGACAAGAGTAAGTTGAAGTGTCACAAATGCCACAGGCTTGGACACTTTGCTAGAGAATGTAGATCATCTGGATCTAATTCCTCTACACCTTTTGTGACTTCCCTGGCAATAGTCAACAACACAGAGGGCAACATCTGTCAATTCTAGTCATCATTCTCAACCACAATCTCCTGCATATTTTGTTCCCTCAGGCCTTGTTATTACATGCCACAGTCAAATCAAGTTCAAGTTCCTATAGTACCACAACCTCATGCACTACCAGAACCTCAACCATCTCAATCTCATCAACCTCCTCAACTCAACAACACAGCTTCTTCACCCCTGGAGGTGTTGACTGGAGCAGTTTACCGGATGACATGTCTGGTCATGAACAACTGTTCATAGGTGCTGGTGAACATGGTGGTGACAGTCCTTTTGGGAATCTGACTCTCATGGCCCTGGAGTCTACTGAGGGTTCCTGCTCAAATGCATCATCTTCACAGGTAACTCAGGTATCTTCAGAGGCTAAAGCCAAGTTATGATCTGAATCATGCATTGCTGCCTTTGTCTCCATTAGAGAGGCAAATGTAGCATTAATAAATCAAAATCTTGAGTTTGAGAAAACCATTTCAAAAGAAAAGCTGAGTTTGAGTTTGCTCTTAATAGTAAAAATGATGAGATTTATAAGCTTAAATGCCAATTAAATGATGAAAAGGCTAAGCTAGAGGTTATTTTGGATGACCAGAGAAGTCTTAAAGAAACCCTTGCAGTCACCCAGGTAGAGTGTGATCGATGGGTACAATCATGCAAAGGTTTTGAAATGCTTCTTAGTAAGCAATCTGCTTCCAATGTGAAGTTTGGTATTGGTTACAATCACACTGCTCCTCCTACAGATTTTGGTTCAAGAGCAGAAGTGAAATCTGATGGAGAAAGCAATAACCAATCCACTCATCATGTGATTCACTTTTGATAGAGCATCATCAAAAGTTGAAGTCAGCACTAAGCCCTCTCAGAACCCATCAGCTGATGTTGATGGTTCTACTGCTGACACTCACATGATAAAAGAGATGATCAACTCAGGAGTTATTTCTGAAAGTCCTGAAAGGACTGGAGAGCAAGATTTAACACCTGAAGTTCAAACTCCACTACTGTCAGCACTGAAGAGAAGAAAACTGTCAGTAGAAAGAGTTTGAAGACTACTAAAGAGGAAGTCAAGAAAGCAAATAATGCTTCCAAAGTACTGAAGAGCAAGTCTTCAGTAGTTTCATCCTCTTTAGTTGATGATCATCATAAGATGAAGAAGAAACCATGTGAAGTATGTGGTTTGTTCAATCATCTTACAGATGATTGTTGGTACAAAAGGGGATCCAAACTCAAACATAAAGAAGAAATTCAAGAGAAAATGGTTAAAATGAAACAAACTGAGATTGCTCAAAAGAAGAAGGTGCAACATAGGAACTTATCAAACTCCAATGCTAATGTGTCTGAAGAGCTGAAAGCCTTATCCCAAAATCAGACACAGCTGGTTATGATTGTTCAACATCTATTAGGAAGAGTTAACCAATTAGATGTTCCTATGTTGAAACCACAGAAAAGGGGGTCCAAGCCAAAGGATCTTTTTTCTCACCAGCTTCTTCCTCTCAGGCTGTTGTTTCCAACAAATATGTTAGTTTACCATCTGTTGATGAGAACAGGCCCAAGACCAAAAAGGTTTAGGTCTCAAAATCTAACTAATTTGTTGTATTTTGCAGGGTTCTTCAACATACCTCAGGGGCATCTGGTATGTAGACAGTGGAGGATCCATGCATATGACAGGAAACAGATCACTTCTTAATGACTACTCTCAAGGAAGGAAGGGGTTTGTGTCATTTGGCAATGATGCAAAGGGTACATCATCGGCAAAGGCTTTGTCTCCAATGGGGAAATAAAGTTTGATGATGTTAACCATGTGGAAAATCTCAAGTACAACCTCTTGAGTGTCAGTCAAATGTATGACAAAGGCCATGTTGCTCTTTTCACCAATCAGAACTGTCGGATTCTGTCATCCAAAGTTCTAAATTTTATTGATAAGGTGTTGGATGAACACACTCTCCTAAAGGCCAACAGGACGGGAAGAGTGTATGCCTTAGATCTTTCAAGAAAATAGATCTCAAAGGCCATCCTTGCCTATTTTCCAAGGCTTCCCCCCAAGAATCTATTCTATGGCATAGAAGGCTGGGTCATGTTAATCTCAAAAACATGAATCAGCTGATAAACCATGGTTTAGTAAGGGGACTGCCTATGAAGGAGTTCAAGTGTGAAGATAACTGCACTGCTTGTTTAAAAGGAAAACAGCACAAAGCTTCATTTCCCTCCATAGAAGAACCTAAGTCCACTGCCTGCTTACAGCTTCTTCACATGGATCTCTTGGTCTCATCTGAAGTGATGAGTATGGCTAAGAGAAATACTGTCTGGTAATTGTGGATGATTACTCCAGATTTGTATGGACTTTCTCCTTGCATTCAAAGGATGAGGCTGCACAGTCCATTACGAACTTTGTGTTACACGTTGAGAAGTAGTATCCCTACCAGTTAAGTGTGTGAGGAGTGATAATGGTACTGAATTTAGAAACCACACACTTGATGAGTTTTACTTATCAAAGGGAATCAAGAGGCAGTATAGCATCCCAAGAACTCCTGAGCAAAATGGAGTAGGAGAGAAAGAACAGGACCCTTATTGAAGCTGCAAGGTCCATGTTGGCTGACTCTGGACTGCCAATGACTTTTTGGGCTGAAGCTGTCAATACAACTTGCTATGTACAGAATAGAGTTCTAGTAAATCAGAGGTTGATGAAGACTCCATATGAAGTTCTTCATCATTTGGCCCCTCTAATTTCATTCTTCAGAGCATTTGGGTGTCCTTGTTTCATTCTCAACACACGGGATCAACTCCAAAATTTGATCCTAAGTTGGATGCAGGGTACTTTGTTGGTTATTCATCAACTTGCAAAGCATACAGAGTCTTCAACTATAGAACAAAGATGGTTGAAGAGACTCTACATGTTAAGTTTAATGAATCTCCTAAGGACAAGATTCCACAAAGCCCTGTGGAGCTATTTGATTTGGACATACTGCAATATGTTCCTTATCAAACTCCTGCTGTTACTCCTGTCAACAGTTCACCACCTGGTGGTACTGCTGGTGCTGCTGATGATGATGATAGCAGTACTCACCTCTTCAGGTTTAGTGATCAACTGCCTGATTCAGCTAGACCTGATGTTCCTGTAGCTCCAGTAGCACCATCCACAACAAATGCTGATGAGATTTCTTCAAATTCAACTTCCTTTGAATTACCATCCACTGATTGGTTTCAAGGAAATGATTCACCATCACCATCTGTTGCTGCTGAACCTGCTACAAACACTTGCACAGATCTCATTGTGTATCAAGATCTGAAGAATCACCCTATGTCTCAAATCATTGGTGATATCACTGCTGGCGTATCAACAAGAAGTCAATTGTCAAATTTCTGCTTATATGCTCTCTTCATCAGTCAGCAAGAGCCAAAGAATTATCATATTGCTTTAAAGGACAATGGATGGGTTGATGCCATGCAGCTTGAGCTTCTTCAGTTCAAGAAACAGCAAGTGTGGGAACTGGTTCCTCTACCTCCAGGTAAGTGTGCAATAGGCATTAAATGGGTGTTTAGGAACAAAACTGATGAAAATGAGCTCATTGTTAAGAACAAGGCCAGACTGGTTGTTCAGGGGTTTGCACAAGAAGAAGGTATTGATTATGATGAAACCTTTGCCCCTGTAGCCAGACTGGAAGCAATTCGATTGTTTTTAGCTTATGCTGCTTACCAAAAACTTAAAGTTTTTCAAATGGATGTCAAAAGTGCATTTTTGTATGGGAAAATTAAAGAAGAGGTTTATGTATGTCAACCACCATGCTTTGAGGACAATAAACATCCTAATTAGGTGTATAAGCTTGATAAGGCTCTTTATGGGTTGAAACAAGCTCGTAGAGCCTAGTATGAGACATTATCAACTTTTTTGGAAAATGATTTCACTAGAGGCTCCATTGATAAGACTTTATTCATTAAGAAAGCTGGGCAGCATAATCTACTTGTTCAATTTATGTAGATGATATTATTTTTGCATCCTCTGATCCTCAGTTGTGTGATGCCTTTACAAAGTTGATGCAACAGAAGTTTGAAATGAGTGCCATGGGAGAATTACAGGTCTTTTTGGGTTTGCAAATCAAACAAAAGGCTAATGGAATTTTCATTCATCAGTCCAAATACATAAAAGATCTTTTGGAAAAGTTTGATTTACAAAACTGTAAGCCTTGTTCTACCCCCATGTGCAGCACCACACAACTGGATACAGATCAGAAAGGTAAAGTGGTTGATGAAACACTTTACAGATGTATGATTGGGTCCTTGATGTATTTAACAGCTTCTAGACCAGATATTATGTTTGCTACATGTGTTGTGCTAGATTTCAGGCTGCACCTAAAGAGTCTCATCTGATTGCAGTCAAGAGGATCTTTAGATATTTCCAAGGTACACAATCTCTAGGTTTATGGTATTCACTGGGCACTCTTGTAAATTAGTTGCTTTCTCTGATAGTGACTATGCAGGGTGTAAGTTGACCAGGAATCAACTTCTGGTGGATGTCAATTCCTAGGCAACTGTTTGATTTCTTGCAGAGTAAGAAACAAACATTTGTTGCTACATCCACTGCTGAAGCCGAGTACATTGCTGCTGCAAGTTGTACATCCCAAGTACTCTGGCTTCAGAATCAACTTTTGGACTATGGCATTACAGAGACTAAGACTCCGTTATTAATGGATAGTGCTTCAGCTCTTTGCATTGTCAAAAATCCAGTCCAGCACTCTAGGACCAAACATATAGAAATTAGACATCATTTTATAAGAGATTGTTTTAAAAAGGGTCTAATTAATCCTATGTTTGTGCCTAGTGCTGATGAGCTTGCAGACATTTTTACTAAGCCTTTGGATAGTTAAACTTTCCACAACCTGGTGTTAAGGCTTGGTATGCTGCAGCTAGAATAAGTGACAACTACTGATGATCAGTAATAAGTACTGGTGATCATTGGTAACCATGTCACATATAAGTACTGATGAGTTCTTTCACCCTCAGTAGTTTTATAACTACTGAAGGCTAAATGCCTCATAAGTACTGAAGTACTTTATCTGTTCTAAACTACTGATGTAGTTACAACTACTAAAATCAGTACACACAGATAAGTACTGACGTCCTATGAAACACCTGAAAAGCAAATGCAAAGTCTGATGAGTAAGTGTTGAGGACCGTATGAAACAGCTGAAAAGCTAAGAATTGACGAAACAGCTGATGAGTAATTTCTCTTCAGTTGTTTCTACAACTGCTGTTTCAAAACAACTGAAGCCAAAACCATGTCTTCAGTAGTTTACAACTACTGAAGACTAACACCAAGTCTTCAGCTGTTTACAACAACTGCTAACAAAACAACTGTCTTCAGTAGTTTCACAACTACTGATGACTAATACCAAGTCTTCAGCTGTTTACAACAACTGCTGACAAACCACTGTTCAGTAGTTTCACAACTACTGATGACTAATACCAAGTCTTCAGTTGTTTCATCACCTGAAGTCAAAATGTCTTCAGTAGTTTTATAACTACTGATGACTAAATGAGTGACTTCAGCTGTTTCAACGTCTGACGGTTAATACCACGTCATCAGTAGTTTCAACAACTGATGACTCACACCAAAACCTTCAGTCGTTTTCTAACCTGGCCCTTTAAATACCTTATCCCACCTTCAGAGTTTTTATCTTCTTCTCAAACCTAATGTTCAAAAAATCTCTACCCTCTCTTCATCAATGGCGACCATGCAACTAAACCCACGACACAACTGTGTCGCACATCTCACCAAATCGCCATACTGGACCAAGTTTCACAACGCCATTGATTTAATGGTTCAGTCACCCTACAAAACGGCGTTCTGGTAAACCCCACCATATATGCCGAATCCCTTACCAATTCTTGACAAACGTCACCTTGGTCTCTGAGGAGAACGACACAGAGTCTCTTCAATCGTTTGTCCATGGCCAAAAAGTGGTATCACTCCAGACACTCTTCGCCAAACCCTTAATCTGGATGATGCTACTTTCCCAACTGGTTATCCAAAGGGCACAACAGATCAATCATTTGCCCCCCATGGATACCAGGGTAACCTGAGTGCATCTACCTTACTGAAGAAACATTTCCCGGATGCCGAACGTCTCATATTTCATATGGTAAATGTATTCCTTGCCTCCAAGACTTCATCATGGGATCAAATGTCCACAAGGTGGCAACAGGTAATATACTCCATCCTTGACCAACAACCTTTAAATTTTTCTGAAATACTATTTTTAGAGCTCAAGGATATGGCCCAAAAACAAACTGCTAACCGTTGGATACTATATCCTCGGTTCATAATGGCCATAAATGAAAACCAGCTTCAAGCTGAGGGACTTGTGGCCTGGGAGTCCCTGCTATGGCTGTATTGCCTGAAGTATACTCCGAAACAACTCTGACCAATCACTCAAAATGGCTGCCAAGCTGCGCAAAACCACGCAGCAGCTGGAACCCACAGCCACCACCTCCAAATCCAAAGTCCCCACCAAACCCACTAAAAGAAGACCAGAAAGGCTACTCAGGGAAATGAGTCCCCTGAGGATGCCCTTGCAACACAACGCAGGCTATATCCTGGTTATAACCCCCTAGTGGATATAAGGACTCTCCCAGCCACAGCCGCTCAGGATTCCTCTCAAAAGGAGCCTGCGCAGCAACCACAGAAGGGGTACCCACACATCTGGGATCTTCTTATTTGAGGAGATTGCCATTGAAGAGCACCATTCTCCCCAGGTGCACACTGCTTTTACCCCATCTCCCCATGCAACCGCCCCCAAAGTCCAACCATTATCATTGCAAACGTGCTAACTCAACTACATTCCTCTCCTCCTCCCCAACAACCACCAACAAGGGGAGAACCACAGCTATTGAGGACGAGGATCACCATGCTTCTGACAACCCATAGCACCGGTGTTTACATGTTCGATCTCCTGGTGTGGATATGGAGATTAGAACATCTAGTGAGGCTGCCACCTCTTCTGAATAAGCACATGATCAGAACGAGGCTGGTAACATAGTTAAGACCTCACTAGAGGCAACAGCTGATGAAGGACATAGTCCTGAGGCTGGAAGTCCCCAGTTCCAAGAAAAAGGGGCACATGCTAAAACTGGTCTTCACCCAGTGCATGTACATTCTGCTACGAGCAGGAGGTCAGGTGTTTCAGCATCTGCTGATGATGACCTGGGCTTCTTTTATGATGCTGGCCCAGAACACAATCTTGAGGAAGAAGTCGGTAGACTACAAAGACTACTTGACCAATTCTCTCAAGAAGCAAGTCCATCTGCCACCAACATAAACCCATAGATGGCACCTTCACCTGAAGGTCTCCCATACACTTAGCCACTCAAAACTTCCAAGCCACCAGCTTCTGTTTCTGGCACTGCTTCTCAGGGATAGAACCCCTCTGAGCAAACAGTTGCTATCTTTCAACAAACCCTACCTCTCATCACCCCAATGATCACAGACATTGTGATCAAAACCATGGATGAGAGGCTTCCCTCAATCATACAACCCCTGGTGGAGGAGATTGTGAGCACAAGGCTTTCTGCTACTCAAACCCTTGCACCAATGCACCAAAAAGGGGGAGAGTCAGTCAATGAAAGCAAAGAGGAAGAACAAACTGAAAGAAAAGGAAACTGAGGAGGAGAGAGAGAGTCTGTGAAGGGAACCAAAAATGATCAAGTGAGTGAAAGTCACAAAGACTTTCATGTCACATATAAGAAGAGGAAGGGTGAATGAAAAAGAGAAAGAGCTCCAACTCGATGAGATGATCAAAATGGCAGATGCTACTCATAGTAAATCAATGGATGCCATTATTGATCAACTCTATAGACAAGGGTTTGATACTGCACAACTTGACTCAGAGATCAGGAGACTTGAAGTTGAAGAAATTAACTCAAGATGGGCAAGTTATGATGCATTAGAAAGAGAGACTAGAGATCATGATCAGATTCATTGCAAAATATCTTGGGAGATCATTGATCGAGATTAAATCATGGACCAGGGACAATATCTTGGCCATAACCTCCAAGATCTGTTCGTCTGAGGCATACACTAGGGGTTAGTAGTCGAAGCTTTGAATGAAGCAGGAGCAGGGAGCAGGACTGAGCTAGCCAAACACTCAAAAGCAACACTCACCTCCAAAATGCTAACTCAGCCTGTCAACATTCCCTCTCCAAAACAACCACAATCATAACCCACAAAACCAACTCCATTACCCTCTAAACCAACAGCCGATGATGCACCCAAGAAGAAGAAGAGAAGGGTGTTGAGGCTAGAAGAAGAAGAAGAAGAGGATGATGTGGAAGAAGATAGGCTGCCTCTGTCTGTAGTCCTAACATTGGCTAAAGCCAAACCCATGCCCATCACTCCCACCTCACAGATGGAAACTGTGAGAGTAAAGATTGAAGAAGAGCAGCAGCAAAGGCTTCATGATGATGAGATGTTTAAAAGCATCGACAAAACTTATGCTACGTCTTCATCAATAATAAGTATGAAGAAAGAAGCTCTGAGGTTGTACACCCTTGCCAACACATTTCAATATCAGAAGGAAAAGGTGAGAGTATGGCCTGATCCTAGGGTGGCTCACAGGATTGTAAAGAAAGACATTCCTTCGAGATACAAGGGCCAAGTAAAAAGGATCGTAGATGAAGAGATCACAGTGGTCCTTGTAGTATCACCCTGGGAGATTGTAGAAGATTTCAAGAAGGCCTATGAGACTAAACAGCCACCCCAAAAGATGTTAGAGAACAGAATTATTAAAAAGGGGTTAGTCTACAAGACGCTTGAGAACTTCAAACAAAATGAGCTCAGTCTGTTACTTGAAGGGACTCATCCTGATGAGTTTGCATACAGACAGATTACAACTGTTGAGCTCAAAAATGGTAAACAGGCCAAGTACATCTCAGAGCTGTATGGGCGTGAAGGATTGTTTGATGGTGAAGCCGAGAACCTGACCATGGAAGAACAAATTATGTTCTCAGAGCATACACCAGAGAATCCTACAGGCTTATACATGGGAAGTGAGTCTCATGGATGGGGGAACAGCTCAGTGTCCAATTCCCCAATACAGAGCTCCCATCCATACATTGCCAACCAAATCATCAGAGACTCATTTCCAGGCCAGTGCTTATATGGGTCATCTTCTCAACTGATCAAGAAGGAAAAAGACCAACCATTCTGCCAACAATAAGTGGGACCTCAATAAAGTTAAAGGTTTTGGCTGCATTGGTTCAGGGGGAGTTTGTTGGACCAAAAGAACCAATGAGCCGGATCAGAAAAACTTTAAGTCCCACAGACGTCACAACAACTACTGAAGACCACAGCAGCTGAAGACAACAGCTGATTACAAAGTCTGAAAACAAGTGCTGAAGACAAAGTCTGAAGACAAGTGCTGAAGACAAATGCTGAAGAAAAAGTCTGAAGACACAAGTGCTGAAGACCAAAGTATCAGACGTTGTCACAACAGCTGAAGAGGTCTTCTTTAGTAGTTGTGACAGTTTACCTTTCAGTAGTTTTATGTTTTATCTTTTCAGTAGTTTGACACAACAGCTGAAGAATACTTCTTCAGTTGTTGTGCTCATCAGTAGTTTTATATATCAGTAGTTTTGTAAAACGACTGAAGAGCTTGTTCTTCAGTCGTTGTAGTTTCAGTAGTTTCTTATCAGTAGTTATTATTCTGTACTTAACACTCTAATATGTTCTTAGTAGTTGTGAACATTTCAGTAGTTTGTTAAGAGTTAGTTATTTTTGTAATAGATCTGCCAGTTGTCACTTTCCCGTGATAACAGCAGCGATTGCACTCTATATAAGGAGTGTCAACCTATTGTAATAAATGAATGATTTGATCAGAAATATTCGATATTATTGAAACATTCCTTGTTACAGAAATATATTCTCTCGTTATAACCGTATTTGTTCTTAATGCATACGAGTATCAAATTCTTGCTACAATTTGTCTAATTCTTGTTCTTATTCCGCTGTGTTACGCTCTATTACATCAAACTTGTGATCACTGATCCTGACAACACTTGAGTTGATGTCCCCAGAGTACTTGGCCTACATAAAATAGCCTCGTACTGTCGGTGGATGTACACGGGTAGTGCAATCAGCATCATCCCCGAACTCTAACACTGTCCTGAGATCATCCTCAGTGATCTCTATGGGCTGACCAAAGATAGAACTCCTGATCCGGTGGGCTCTGAGGTCCTGTCAACAACTACGCCTTCCCAGAAGGCCTGCTGAATCGAGCGATAGGTGTGCACGGAGTCAAGATGGCACGAAGATCCTCGATCTCCGTAGAAAAGTGATAATGCCAGAGAAGTCTGAAGATTCCGTGAGGTCAAGTCTACATGAGCACAGATGTTGTGCTTGGTGCTCATAGTCTAACAACTAGCCATTTGTTACACAATGAATATGAATGTTAGTGTCAGTCAATAAGTAATAAACTTAATCATTTGAACATGAAATTCTTTGTTTTGTTGTGCAAATGACAATGTGCGACTGAGATCTAGTCCTGCGTATGAGTGTGCGATTGAGATTTAGTCATGCGAATGACCTCATACGTACAACTGAACATACGACTAGGCCCATACGTATGCTATCTCATGCGTTTACACCAGTCATGCGACTGATCTCATATGCACGGTTTAGCTGTGCGATTTGGCCATTCGCCCTTTTCAGTCGTGCGACTAAAGTTCATCAGATTGTCCATTCGCATGACAGGCTAACTCTTCAATTCAAAATCACATTTTGAGCAAACATTAATGTTACATGTCATGGTTTGGCTCATCAGACTGGCAATTCACCGACAAAACACATTATGACCTTTGGACCTAGTTTTATTAGTTTATTTGTCGATGTAAGTACGGTTTCTTTTAGGGTTCATATCAGTCATTTTGGGCTTAAATCGATGGATATTTTCATGGATTGCACCGCATTATACCTGTATATTCAATAGAAATCATCATTACACAACCAACAATGGTCTTGAAGGCTCAAATGAAAATTTGGTAGAGTAATAGTATATTCGTGCGATGTAGAGGCAATTTGGGAGTGACGACCGACTGAGACCAACTCCCCTTCTATTTATACTAGGGTTTCCTTCAGTCGTGCGACTGAGCCCAGTCGCATAGTTGTTTCGTGCAACTAAAGATCAGTCGTGCGACTAAAGATCAGTCGTGCGACTAGCACAGTCGGTCACCTTCAGTCGTGCGACTGGGAGTCAGTCGTGCGACTGTGTCATTCGATCACCTTCATTCATGCAATTAGCATATTTTAGTCATCCTGATGGTCCAATCGCACATATGTCCCATACGTGTGGGTTAATCATGCGATTGGGCACATTCGTATCCTCTAATCGTACGACTGGTCCAATCGTACGACTGGTCCATACTCATGGTCCACTCGTGCGAATGAATCTACTCTGGTTTTGACTTTATGACCATTTTACATTTTACACCCCTTTAAACTGTTGATTTAACATTATGAACCTTTGATCATCTCAGACATGATCATTTAACTTGAAAAACTTTTGACCACCTCAGACGTGATCCTTTTAAACACTTTGTCACCTCAGACTTGACCCATTTTTATTTGAAAGCACTTGTGGTCACCTCAGACGTGACCTTTTAGATGATAGGGTTCCCTATCAACTTCCATGACATAGTCCGATATTAAACAAACTGAAATTGACAAACTTTATACAAAAATAAAAGAAATAACACTGAAACTTAAAACTAAGACATGTTTTTGCGTTTTTCTGTGAGGGTTAACTCCTAAGATGTAAATCTAAAGAATTATTTTCTGAGAAGGCAGCTTCAGTTCATTTAAACTATACATGAACAAATCAATTTGGAATCATACAGGATATTCAAATCATTCGGGACAAGTTATCTAAAACCTTTGATGCTCTATTCTTGTTTTTCATCTAGAGGCATTTAGCAAATTTAGGAAATCATACTAGTACTATTAGGTCCCCACACTGATTTGAACTTTCAAGAATTGTAGCCACAAGATTGTCAGTATACTTGTCCTCTTAAATCCATACACAGACTTTCAACACAGATTGGTGATGGTTAAGGTTTGTTTATTTCAACAAGTATTGTGGATCCCACACTTATATGGTAATCTACATTCCTCGGGAGATTTTTGAGCGGTCTCAGGGTAGTATTCAAGAAGAAACTATTCTTAGAACTTTCAAAGAGAAGCCAAGCCTCAGGTCAATGCCACCGCACAACAAGAGGCGGCAAACAACAATGAATTCTAGAATATATAGGCTATGCTTATGGTCAGGTCAGTGCCACCGCACAGTAGAGAGGCACATAACATATCTTCTTGTTTGAGCAATTTCAATCTTTTTGCACAGATCTCACCGATAACATAGGTTATCAGTTTGATTGTATTTGCATTATTTTGTGCTTTTGCTCATGCTTTGGTCTTACGCACACATTCGTGGCGTTATTTTGCTCGTCACCCTGTTAGGACCTGGTATTTGAACGAAATACCTGGAGATTAGCGTGTAAACCAGATCAAATAGTGCGGAATCCTATTGATTGGCGATCCAATCAGCGAGAAACACGAAGAATCAATCAGGAATTGAAACTAACGTTAGAAATCGATGGGAATCGATCTAATGTGTTCTGTGAACTTGGAGACGAATAATAGGGAGGTTTCTGGACGGCTAGGGTACGTCTGGAATCGTAATTGATCGAGAGTCCTTATTTTTCACGAATTGAGTTGTATTTATAGGTTGGTATTATTCAATCGTGCGACTGAACCATTAGTATGGTTCAGTCGTGCGATTGAACCATGCGGTTGATTCATTCGCACGACTGAGTGTTCAGTCGTGCGACTGAGCCAATCTTATGTTACAATCATACGACTGATCCAGTCTCCTGGTTCAGTCGTGCGACTGAGTCATTCGTATGAAGGTGTTCATGCTTATGGTCCATTCGCATGGGCCATTCGCATGATAACTTCATTATTTTAAGTTTGAATGTATTAATTAGTAAACATTATATGTAAACATTCAACCAATCACTAACCTAATTAATTAATTTAATATCAACTTATTAATGAAATATTAATCATTACAAATCACAAACACCAATATCATTTCATTAGTCATATCAAATTACACCAGAATCAGATAAACAAGATCTATTACATTTCATATCATGATCTAGGGACATACATGTATCAACAAACTCCCCCTTGGACCTAGATCTCTCTAATCTCTTGTTTTCTGCATAACCTCCTTGTATTTCTTGTACTTCTCCTCTGTTGTGACTCCCGTGTGAATCTCAAACGTGAAGCAGAGTCGTATAACGTTCTGGAACTGAAGAGCTTGTACAATATCTTGCGTATCATAGAACAGTGGCCACTTGTATAGCGTATATACATCACTTTCCGACAAGTTTGTAAGCCACATCGGGTCGAATACCCTGATAGTATCCATTTGTCCCTCTTTGCTTAAGACTATGACCGCTTCAGCTGTTCTCCAATCATAGTACCACCACTTAAAATGTGGAGTGAAATCCTGTGGCATTTCCCTGAGTGGGATTCTCGACATTGTGCGTGAGGATTCCACTTCAACACTATCTTAGGCTTGCCAGTACTGGCATCAACCTCAGACCTTCTGACATACCTAGTAGGCGTTGGGTCTGAAGTTAACCCATCTAGTGTGGTACTCCTTCTTTAGGGCAGCCTCAAACCAGCCTGACATCTTCCTCGAGTCAGCATACAAAAGCTTTAGTTTGGCCAGCTGGTTGAGCTCAAAACCTGGTAGAGTCTTTAGATCATGTGGAAATCTAAAATACTCTATGCCCTTCTCCCTCTTAACTGCATAGACGTTAAGGTCATCAAAATATGCCCATGCTATAATCCTACCTGACACCTTATGATGTTTCTTGACTCTGTAGAGTTTGGTGTAGGAATCCTTCTTTGGTGTAGTACGTTGGGCTCTAACTTCTTCAAAACATGCAGCCCACTCAGCCTTTCGAATGTCAACATCATCATTTGAGGCTTGGGCTGTGTCTTCTGCTTTCTCTGTTCTTGCTCCATATTGTTCAACACCTCAATAGTATCGCTGACAAGGGATTCACCCAGATTGGGGACCACATTACCCTCATTGTCAGCGTACTGAGGGTACTCCTCGGCAGTGACATCTTCGATCTCTACATCATCAACATCGTTGAACTCTTCGTCACTAGTCGAATCGCATGTCGGAGCATCTTTTACTATTTCATCTGGATTTAGCTCGAAAAGCTCTGCGAGTTGCTCATTTGATAAGTCATGAATTATTTCCCCTTCTTCAGGGGTATAATTCACTGAACTCCTGACTATCCCTTGCAGATCAAGAATCATTGTTAGCTGAGACTTGACCTGCTGAAGGGGAGCAACGTCAAACTCATCTCTTTGGTAATTTTGATCTGTTTGATTTAAACATTTCACACATAAATCATTAGTAATTCATCAAACAGAAAGGCATTAAATAATATAAACATTAAGTACATTGTGTTCAATTACATGATTCAAATACAAAAGAAGATAAATACATAATCATCTAATCTTTACTTTTTTCTTGTATCAAGGTTTCATCACTTGTAGGGGCAGAGGTAGAGGCTGATTGATCTTGTCTGTTCTTAGTCCTGTTCTCTTGACCTGTAGCAGTGGCCGATGCAGGTGCATCCCCTCCTTCTGCTTCTTCATCATCGTCACTCTCTTCATCTTCATCCACATCATCATCATCACTATCATCACCATCTCCCTCTTTAATCTTCAGAGGCTCATCTTTAGATCCTTTAAGTTTGAGCATGATGGTCTTCTTAGCATTCTCCAACTCTTCAATTTTCTTAGCAGAAGTGACTCTATGCTCTTGGAGTTGGGCGATCTCGAGGCTCTGAGCAGCCATTTGCTGGGCCTGCTCCTTGATTAGCCGATCCTGCTCCGAGATCTGATGTGACTGCACAGCAGTGAGATCTGCAAGCTGTCGGATCTGTGCAGTCTTCTCTTCATCAGCAGCTAACAGTCGCATCACCATACGGTTTAGCGCTGACAGCTGGTCCTCTACCCCAAATTGAGGTAGATGAGATCCATATATACGTGCGGATCAGATGAGGGTCCTGATTGGTGGCTAGTGGTGGTGGTGGTTGTGGTAAAGATAGGGTTGGGTCTGTGAGATATTGGAGGTGATGTAGGAGTGAAAGATATGGTGGTGGTTGGCATATTTACAGTGGTGGGAGGTGTGGTAGTGGTAGTGGTAGCTGTGGTGGCTGTGGTGGCTGTGGTGGCTGTGGTGGTGGATGGTGTGGCTGTAGAAGTGGTAGGGATGGTGGTAGATGTAGTGGCTGTGGTGGGTACGAAGGTGAGTCTTCTTCTCTTCTTCTTCTGGCCGTGGGGCTGAGCCATCCGTTTCTTCCTCGATCCAGTCGAGGTGGATGCTCCCCCTAGAACACGGCTAGTAGACTCAGGAGCATAGCTGGGATCTACAGTCGTCTCTCCCGAATCCCTGGGGCGTTCACCAACCGCCCGGAGTCCATACTCGGTGGGAACAACCTTGCTTCCCACGGTCCTCGTCAAGGGCTCCTCATCTGACTCTTCTTCCTCCTCACCAGGTATGAAGTCCTGGTGGAAGCCTGCAGACTCAGCTATGTCGCCTGTGTTGGGCAGACACTGGGGGTATAACATCTGAAGCTGTGCCCCTCGTTGGAGCAGGCATATCATCCCCAACATCCCCACTATCATCATCGTCTGAATCATGCTCTGGGAGCAACAACCTCTCATCATCTGAATCGCTGTCATCATGACGCCATTTGCGTCTACCTGGTGCCACATATCGTTCATTTGCCAGATGGCCGATCAACCTTTTTACCTGGGGCTTTACCTGCTTGCCCCGATACACTCTCATGCGACCCAAAGTCGTGTCATCCATAACCTCTAGGGCAACCGCATCATGTTTCTCCTTGGGAAGTAATGGCAGCTTCTCGTTAAAGATCAGCTGCAGAAATCTGGGATACATACAAAAACCCTCCTTCCCCTTGGCCTCCAGATTCTCCACCAGATACGAGAAGATCATGCTCGAGAAGCTGAAGGGGTGGTTCAGCACCAGTGCCACATAGGCATTCTGAATCTGGTCTGACAGGTCATCAAACCCACCCCTTCGAGAAGCAATACACTTCAGGATCACATGCGCCAAGTATTTATACTGGGGACACAGGTTGCTCTTGTTGAGCACACCTGAGTTGATGTCCCCAGCATATTTAATCCTGAGGAAGCAACCTCTGACTGTAAGTGGATGTAGTCTGGTGGGTTGATCAGTATCATCCCCAAAATCAAGTACTCTCTGGATGTCAGCTGCTGTAATTTCAATGTCATGACCATGAATGGAGCTCCGTATGCTGTAAGGCTCATGTGAACGATCTACGGAGGCATTTTCCCAGAAAGCCTGATGTAACGACCTGTAAGGAGTACACTGTGTGGATATGGCTTTATGTATCCGAGAGCGTCGAAGGAATGCAATAATCTCTGTAAACTCGGCTCCATTCCGAGTCGTATGGTCCAAATGAGCACATATATTGTGCTTTGGATTTATGGACCATCTATCAGCCATTGACCTGAAACACAAGACACAGAACCATTTGTAAGTCATACATTCAAATTCAGTTCAAGGTGTATAGTTTAAATTCAATCCGATACATTCGTGCGAATGAATCATGCGACTGGAGTCAGTCGTTTGTTCTTTCGTGCGACTGAGCTCGTTCGGGTGAATGAGACATGCGACTGAGTTCAATTTGCTGACTGAGTCTGCGATTGGTTCAGTCGGCCGACTGAACTCATTCGCATGGTTCATTCTGCCGATTGATCCAATCGCAAGATTCAATCGTGCGATTGGAGTTCATCCGAACGACCAATCGCATGACCCACCTGTTCAATCGACTGAGGTTCGAATCTTGACCTAATTCAAGTAATTTAACATGGTTTAATGGTCCATTAGACTCGCCATCTTGTCACTAATGACCTATTAAACTTAATTTTAACATTTTGCTTAGTTTATGTAGGTTATTAGGGCATTTTTCAATCCGGTTAATGTTTCATTCGAATAACACAAATTTGACTCAAGATCTTCTGATTTCTATAAGATTTAACTGCAATGTACCTGTATACTTGTCAATCGAATGTCAGAAGATCAATAGCAATGTGAAAACACGATCTCTAGAAATTTTTGGCAGAGTAACGGGAAAGAAAGCGATTTGGGTGCGATTGGGAGTGATGAGTGAAATGCGATCGACTGAGGCCCTTTAAATACTGAACCTAATTTCAATCGGCCGACTGGCCTCATTCGCTCAGTTCATTCGGGCGACTGAGGTTCAGTCGTGCGATTGGCCCAGTCGTCGCTTTCAGTTGGCCGACTGAGTCTCAGTCGGTCGACTGACTCATTCGTGCCCTTCATTGCTTTCTCAATTAACCGACTGAGTCTCAGTCGGTTGACTGACTCATTCGCACCCTGTCATTCGGTCGAAAGGATCATTCTTAACGCCATTCGGGTGAATGACTAAATTTCATGTCCAGTCGTGCGAATGGGATCCATTCGCATGGTTGGTCCATATTCATGGTCCAATCGTGCGAATAGGTCACACTTAGTAGATTTTCTGCCATTTTGAACATTTTAACTTTTTGAAATAGACATTATGAGTTTTGATCATCTCAGACATGATCATTTTTAACCAATTTAGTCACCTCAGACGTGACTGCTTTAAACTTGAAAATTCATGTCGTCATCTCAGACATGACCCATTCAGTGAGTTGATCCCTTATCGATTTTCATGATGTAGTCCGGCAAACAAATTAACTAAAACGACTCGCTAAATTAGAAACTTAAACTAAAGACTAAAAATTAAGACTTTGTTTTGGCTTTTTGTGAGAGATAGAACCTAAGGTGGAAATCTACTGGATTTGGTTCCGGAATAGAAAGCTTCAACTTAGATTGACCACACCTGGACCAATTCAATTTTGGAATCATACAGGCACATCAAATCATTTGGGACTTGTTATCAAAATCTTTTGATGCTCAATTCTTGGTGTTCATCCAGAGTCATTAGCAACTTTAGGAATCATACTGGAACTCTTAGATTACCACATTGATTTGAACTTTCAAGAATTGCAGCCACAATGATTGTCAATATGTTTGTCCACTTAAATCCATACACAGACTTTTGACACAAACTGGTGATTGTTTTTGGTTTAATTATTTCAACGAACATTTGTGGATCCCACACTTATATGGTAATCAACATTCCTCAGGAGCTTTTGAGCGGTCTACGGTTATTTTTACAAGAAGAGACTATTCTTAGAGCTTTCAAGGAGAAGCCAATCCTCAGGTCAGTGCCATCGCACAGCAGAGAGGCGGCAAACAACAATGAATTCTAGAATATCTAGGTTATGCTTATCCTCAGGTCAGTGCCATCGCACAGCAGAGAGGCGCACAACCTATCTCCTTGTTAGAGCAGCTTAATTTTATTTTGCACCAAATGCACCAACAACATAAGTCATTAGCTTGATAGCATTTTTCTTCATTTTTTCTGGTGCTTTGCTCTATTTATGGTCATCCGCACACATTTGTGGCGTTTACATGCTCATTGCCCTTTATTGGAATATTGTTGATTGTGTTAACCAGCGATAAGATGGGAGCCCACAGTCAGTTGAACCACTTAGTTTGATCTTGAGATCACCAGTCAGGTCTAATCATCTATTGTGTTGAATCTACCGACATATCATTGTGGTCTAGCAACCTCTAGGTCTACTCTCATTGTGTTACCTTTAGAGTTACCAGTTTTTCTATCATCTTCCTTCTTTTATATTGCTTAGACTACACAGACTTATACTTTGAATGTTTTTGCACCTTTTCTAAATTAAAATTTCAAAGTCCCTCTTGATTTGTTCCTGTGTACTATCATATTCCAAAGGGTTTGAATCGGTATCACAGATACGATCTACCTTATATCAGCTTTCCACTCCTTCTCCCTCGGTTTTTTTTTTAATGTTGCTTGCTGACTTATTCTCCCCCTAAAATACTAAAATCATAACTGGTTTCATTATTTTAGGATTTTAATAAACAGCAGAATAACATAAGTTTAATTTTAAACAGACTAATTTAACCAAATAAGCTCAAATAAAATGAAGAATTAACTAAGCTACATCGGACTACACATGATCATCATCAGGAATAACCTCACTTCTCTTTTAAACGCCGTTGACCTCTAGCAAATATTGAAAACGTGGTTTATCAAAGGCTTTAGTATAGAGGTCAGCGCGTTGAAAATCAGTATTAATTTTTACCACATCAATTAAGTTCTTTTCAAAACAATCTCGTATGAAGTATTTTAATACCGATATGTTTGGTCTTAGGATGTTGGACCGGATTTTTAGTTACTGCAATTGCAGCAGAGTTATCTACAAAAATAGGAGTAGAATAGAACGTTAAACCGTAATCCCGCATTTGCTGTTGAATCCAGATGATTTGTGAACAGCAACTTGCAGCAGCAACATATTCGGCTTCACAGGTTGACAATGCAACCGATGTCTGCTTCTTACACTGCCAGTAATTAATCTTCTCCCAAAGAATTGACACCCTGCTGATGTAGACTTGTAGTTCATCTTGCAGCCTCCGTAATCCGAGTCACTATACGCCGTGAGCTCAAAATCATCATCATGAGGATACCACAACCCAAGTGTGGGTGTACCCTTTAGATAGCGAAAAATCCTTTTGACCCCGATCAGATGATTGACCTTAGGTTTAGCCTGATATCTAGAACATAAACATGTCGCATACATGATATCAGGTCTAGAGGCAGTGAGATACATGAGGGATCCAATCATTCCTCGGTACATCGTGGCATCCACAAGATCTCCATTTTCATCAGGTGCTATGTCGTGATTCGTAGCCAGTGGAGTACCGGCAGCAGATGCATTCTCCATGTCAAAACGATTGAGAATGTCTCTTACGTACTTGGTCTGATGTAGAAGATCCCATTTGGTGTTTGATCCACCTGTAGCCCGAGAAAGAACTTCATCTCCCCCATAGCACTCATCTCAAACTCTTTCTTCATAACTGCTTCAAACTCTTTGCATAACTCTTCGTTCTTTGAACCGAAAATTATGTCATCAACATAGATTTGTACGAGCAGTAGGTCGCCATCTTTTTCTTTAATGAACAGCGTGCAGTCAATGACTCCCCTGCGAAAGCCGTGTTTCACAAGATGAGTCGAGAGTTTCTCATACCAAGCTCTTGGAGCTTGATGAAGCCCGTATAAAGCCTTGTCGAGCTTGTAGACTCTATCCCGATGATAAGGATCTTCAAATCCCTCGGGTTGACTGACATAGACTGTTTCTCTGATTTCCCCATGAAGAAATGCACTCTTCACATCTAATTGATAGACTTTAATCTTCATGTACGATGCATAGGCAAGGAAGATACGAATGGCTTCCATCCTTGCCACGGGTGCAAACACCTCATTGTAATCAATTCCCTCGACTTGGCGAAAACCCTGAACCACCAGTCGAGCTTTGTTCCTGATAATGACCCCTTGGTCATCTTTCTTGCATTTTAAAACCCATTTGGTGCCAATGACCTTAGCACCTTTAGGTCTATCAACCAGAGTCCATACACCTAACTTCTTGAACTGAAGAAGTTCTTCTTGCATTGCACTCACCCACGCCTCATCATTTAGTGCTTCACTGACATATTTTGGCTCAACCTGTGAGACAAAACACCGATAGGCACCATCATGAATATATCCCTTCTCCATAACTGAGGCGTAATCAGCTGAGTATAACTGATTTCGGGTTTGTACTCCTGATCTGACATCTCCAATGACATTGTCTATTGGATGATAGACATTTAGTCGTGATCCTGGAGTAGTAGGAACAGCTACCTCAGAGCCAAGATGATGAACATTTGGTTCTGCATCTGAGGTAGTTGGAGTTTGAGGCTCTGAAGTCGAAGGTGCATCACTGGTAGATGCTTGTGGACTTTCAGGAACTGGAACCTGTTCCTCCTGACTATTCTGGTTATCTTCTTCAGCTTCATCTTCAGAGGAGGAGTCACTGTCGTCGACTACTCCCCCTGACTGAGTAGATGATTCTCCCTGTGAGCTAGATGTTGGTGGATTCAAGCTATCATACATCATTCGTGTAGCTAATTCGTCATCCGAGGGAGAGAGAGGATGTTGAAGACTTGAAGAATCCATCATAGTCAAAGAAGTAGGCGGGTCCTTTGCCAGTAGGTGGTGTGGTGAATCGCTGAACGTCAACATTACACCACACTTCTACTAGACCCGTTGAGTTGTTGTAAACTCGCTTGTTCGGTATGTTGTATCCTAGAAAGATGCCTTCATCTGCCTTCTCGCTGAATTTACCCTCTTGTGTCTTCTTCAGAAGTGTGCACGGTGCCCCAAATGGTTCGAGATACTCCAAGTTCGTTTTGCGTCTTTGTAGTAGCTCGTAACATGTTTTACCGTGGCGCTTGACTATCAGGACTCGATTCAGTGTATAACAAGCATTCGCCACTGCCTCATTCCAGAATTGGATAGGCAGTTTCGAGTCTGCCAGCATAGTCCGTGCTGTCTCTATCAAGCTTCTGTTCTTTCTCTCAGCAACGCCATTCATCTGAGGTGTGTAGGCAGAAGTGAATTGATGCACAATCCCTTTTCCTTGCAGTATGCCTCCATCCACTGGTTCTTGAATTCCGTTCCGTTGTCTGAGCGTACTTGTCTAACTTTCAGCTTGTAGAGAGATTCCAGTGTGGTTACCAACTCCTTGAATGATTCAAATGTTTCTGATTTGGATTTCAGAAACATTACCCAAGTGAACCTTGAGTAGTCATCGGTGACCACAAAACAGTACAAGTCGCCTGCAATGCTCTTTGTACTGATTGGACCAAACAGATCCATGTGAAGAAGTTCAAGAGGAAGTTCTATTGAATTAACTTTCTTTTCCATATGAGACTTCTTTGTCTGCTTGCCTTTCTTGCAAGCTACACAAAAATCAGGAAGCTGAAAGTTCTTAACATTAACTCCTCTCACCAGATCCTTCTGAATCAAGTGATTCATCTTCCTTTGACTAATGTGTCCCATTCTCCTATGCCAGGAGATGGAATCCTTTTCAGTAGCTTTAGATAGAAAACACTGAACCTCATGATCCATTGTAGAAGCTGTTGACAGATCCAAGACATAAAGATCTTTATATCTTGAAGCAGTCATCAAAACTTGGTCCTCTGGGATCACGTAGTCTTTCTTCAGTACGTAACACTTCTTGTTGTCGAAGATGACTTTAAATTCCTTATCACATATTTGAGAAACAGAGAGTAAGTTGTTTTGAAGTTGCTGGACGTAGTTCACCCTATCAAACTTAACTTTCTGATTTCCAACTTCTCCCTGAGCTGTGATATAGCCTCCCTTGTTTCCAGCAAACGAACATGCCCTCCTTTTATTTGCTTGACGTTTGATAAAAGAGCTCTGTTTCCTGTCATGTGCCTGGATGCTCCGCTGTCTACTATCCACGTGTTAGTTTCAGCACTGTATTGAACAACCTGCACATACAAGGTAAAGGATTAGTTTAGGTTAGGAACCCAAGCCTTTACTGGCTTGGGTTTCCCAGAGGCATCACACATCAGAAATTCAACCCATTGACCCTTAGAAGGTGAGGGTAGCTCAGGTTCCTTCTTGTCATCATTATCAGACATAGAGATTGACTTCTCTTTCCATAAGCCAGATTTGTGCAATGCCTGTTTGTGATAAACAGTCGACTGGCTAACGGGAACCTTCTGTTCACTAGTTCTTCTAGGTGGAGTTAAAGAGCTCCTTTTAGAAGACTTAGGTTTTGAGTCCTGAAGTTCAATCTTCTTCCTAGGTGTCTGATAATAAGAACAATAGGAAGCAATGTGTCCACATTCTCCACAGTTGTAGCACGCCCTGCTATCAACTTTATGATTAAACTTTCTTTGTGGAGACGTGTGTGACACTCTAGTAACATCACTCACTTTAGGTTTTGACTCTGGTTCTTTTGATGTTTTCACTAGTTTAACAAAATTAACTGATTTAACCTGTTTGTCATCCTTTTCTTTTGGTTAATTGGTCTTTGACTTGAAGTATGTGAAAGATTATCCTTAAAAGCCCTTTTAGGTTCTGATTTGACTCTGTTTGACCCTGACTTTAAGTTAACCTTTTCAAATTCCTTTTCCAGATTAACACAAGGCAATTTACCCTTTGCCTTTGAAGTGGCCTCCTTTTGTTTGTTTCCAGAGTCAATAGATGAACATAAGGAATCTGGATCACTAACAAGAGGAGTAGACACTACATGATCCTTGATGGGATTACTATTTACTGGTCTAGTCTTAGTGTTCATTAAAGTCTCAGATGGTGGTGGAACCACTTTGTAACCCAATCCCTCCCCGTTGTTCCTGTCTCTCACTAAGTGTTGGACTATGTGTGAAGAACTAGTCCAACTATGCAGTTTCTGTTTTAATGAATTTACTTCTACTTCTAGAACTGCCTTTTGCTTCTTAGTGTCTTCTAAGGAGTTTAGATAGTACCTAATGTCATTAGCTTGGTTAAATGCAACTACTTCGGTTTCCCTAAGCTGTTTAGTCAAAAGGTCTATCTTTTCTTTATAACTATGCTCATTTTGTTTTAGTACCCTATTAGCCTCAGTGCACAGTTGCAAATCTTTTACTAAGTTATCATTATGATCTAATAACCTAGTAAATTTTCATCTATGCTATTCCTAAAAGTATCACAATCAGAACAAGCATGATTATTAAACATTTGGTCAGTAGTACTTACCTGAGTTGATTCAGAAGAGTTAGCCATCAACGCAGCATCAGATGTCTCTGGTTCTGGTGATTCTGTCTTTTCTGTCTCTGACGTGGTAGTATCCTCTTTAGGCTGGTAACTGACCTCGGTTGCAGTTGCTTCTTCACTATGTGACATCGCTATCTCAACTGCTAGATCTCCTTCACTAGCGGAATCACTGTCAATATCTTCTACACTTGCAATGTTTGATTCCCCTGGTGAGACAAACCTAAAGCTCCAATCCTGTCCTTCATCATCATGAGCAGTCAAGGCTTTTGGATCCTTGTTTGATGAAGTAGAACTGGTAGCTTGCTTGTCTTGACGAGTGAAGGACGAGAATGGGTTCCCGTTACCCGTCTTCTTAGGCTTGACACATTCTCTTTTGAAGTGCCCCTTCTCTCCACAGTTGAAGCAGGTCACTTTGCTCTTGTCAAAGCCGAATGTGGTGTCCTTAGTCGCTACTAAGTTCTGTCCGGTTGTTTTACAAACTTCTTTGCCCTCCGGACAGCACTGGCTAAAGCCCACATTATATCCATTCTCTCAAGCTCCATTTCGTCCACCTGCTCGTAGTCCTCGTCTGCCAAATGGCAGTTTCCAATCTTTCCAGCAACCAGTTCATCATAAGAATGAACCACTGCTGCCAAAAGATCCATGTGCTCTCGAGCTACTTCCACAGTCACATTACCGAGGTTCTCGGTCTTCAGTCTAGTAGCATTCGCTTCAGATCCAATGTATTGGGTACAAGAAGACCCTGACGTTTCTGAACCTGAAGGAGGTGCATGTGTAGGACCCGATGAGCTAGACACAAATGCAGTCTGGAGAGGTGCTCCAGATGTCTTAGCTTGAGGCGTGGCATTGTATAAAGCTGGATTTTGATTGTACGTAGACTTCTGAGCTCTGTACTTCATTCTAAGTGATTCTTCTCGCAACTTAAGAATGAAGTCATTAATATCCAGTTTTCCAGCATTCCATTCTGTCTAAGATTAGACACGAATGAAACCATTTTTCAGGCAATCCGTCTGCAAAATTAGTAACTTTCTCTTCCATGGTAGTAGCCACCCCATGTGTATGCAGTTCACTCATCAGATGGTAGAATCTATCTATAACATCGTCCAAACTCTCGTTTCCCATCGATGAGAAGTTGTCGAATTCCTTCTTTAACTCCTTAGCCTTGATTGCCTTCAACGAGGCATTCCCGTCGTACCTCTTTTCTAGCTCATCCCATAGTTTCTTGGACTGCTTATTCTCTGAGTACTGGTGGAATATGTCTTTAGGGATAGACTGTGTAATCAATGCATAGACCCTCTTCTCTGCATTATATTTGACTTTCTGCGCGTCTGTCATCCTCCTAAGGTTAACTTTACTCCATCGGCTCCCACCGGCGTACTATATCCAATCTCGATGGCCTCCCACAGATTCGGATCCACTCCATTGAGGTAGATCTCAAAACGTTGTTTCCAGTGGGGAAACTCATCTAACGTTAAAAGCTTTGGTGGTTTATTATGATTACCCACCTCACTCTCAAGTAACAGCAGGTTCTGGATCCTAGAGTCCTTCCCAGCAGTAAAGGCTGACATTTGATCTTCCATTGTGAATAACTTTAAGTCTAATAAACAATTGTCACTGGGGCGACTGAAGGGTGCGAATGGACTAGTCGTGCGTATGAACTCTACGACTGGTTCAATCGTGCGGCTGAACTAAGTGATTAGCTCAGTCGTGCGAATGAATCTGATGCGTATGAACAGTACGACCGAACGGTTCAATCGTACGAATGGAGATACGACTATGTCCAATCGTGCGTCTGAGCAATGCGAATGAGGTCCAGTCGTGCGAATGGCTCACTCGTGCGACTGAAGCTGCTGTTATGCGAAAATTTCTAGGTTAAACGTGTTTTAGCCGTAAAAATTGAACTTTCGCAAGGTTTATTGCCTAAGTCCGTAGAAACCAAACTTTGATGAGCAGGGAACGTCCAAGATCACTTTTGACACAAAAGATTGCGTTTTTAGTGCAAAAACACAAACTTTTTATCAATCTTGATTGAATCACACGTAATCAAGCCAAAGCTCTGATACCACTTGTTAGGACCTGGTATTTGAACGAAATACCTGGAGATTAGCGTGTAACCAGATCAAATAGTGCGGAATCCTATTTGATTGGCGATCCAATCAGTGAGAACACACGAGAATCAATCAGAATTGAAACTAACGTTAGAAATCGATTGGGAATCGATCTAATGTGTTCTGTGAACTTGGAGAACGAATTGGGAGGTTTCTGGACGGCTAGGGTACGTCTGGAATCGTAATTGATCGAGAGTCCTTATTTTTCACGAATTGAGTTGTATTTATAGGTTGGTATTATTCAATCGTGCGACTGAACCATTAGTATGGTTCAGTCGTGCGATTGAACCATGCGGTTGATTCATTCGCACGACTGAGTGTTCAGTCGTGCGACTGAGCCAATCTTATGTTACAATCATACGACTGATCCAGTCTCCTGGTTCAGTCGTGCGACTGAGTCATTCGTATGAAGGTGTTCATGCTTATGGTCCATTCGCATGGGCCATTCGCATGATAACTTCATTATTTTAAGTTTGAATGTATTAATTAGTAAACATATGTAAACATTCAACCAATCACTAACCTAATTAATAATTTAATATCAACTTATTAATGAAATATTAATCATTACAAATCACAAACACCCAATATCATTTCATTAGTCATATCAAATTACACCAGAATCAGATAAACAAGATCTATTACATTTCATATCATGATCTAGGGACATACATGTATCAACACACCCCTTATTGGAATCTTGTTGATTGTGTTAACTAGGGATAAGGTGTTACCCACAGCTAGTCAAACATTTTAGTTTAATCATGAGATCACCAAAAAGGTCTAGTCATCTACTGTGTTGAATCTACAGACATATCATCTGTGGTCTAGCAACCTCTAGGTCTACTTTCTTTGTGTTACCTTAGTAGTAGCTAGTTTATCTATCATATTTCCTTTTATATTGCTCAGACTACACAGACTTATATTTGAGCTTTGCATCTTTTTCAATTTAAATTTTTAAAGTCCCAAATCGTTTTCTCCTGTGTACTATCATATTCCAAAGATTGAATCAATATCACACATACGATCTTATTTTTATCAGCTTGCCTCTCCTTCTTCCTCGTTTTATTTTTATATTTTATTTTTTGTATATTACTTCCTAAACCTATTCTCCCCCTAAAATTTTAAAACCGTCATGGATTAACGTTTTAGGATTTTAATAGGCAAATAAATAAGACCAATTTAATTAAACTACTTAAAATTAAGCGAATAAATACAAAATTAAAGGTCCATGTGTTCTCTGGCCACCTCAATAGTCATATTACTAAAGTTATCGGTCTTCAATTTTGCAGCATTGGCTTCAGGTATAATATCCTGGGTACTAGACGACCTTGATGTTTCGGACCCTGAAGTAGATGCTTGTGCTGGACTTGTTGAGCTTGAGATGAAGGTAGTTGCAGTGGTGCTCCAGATGTCTTGGCCTGAGGAGTCGCATTGTATAGCGCAGGATTCTGGTCATAGTAGGCTTTTTGGGCTCTATACTTCATCCTAAGCTCCTCCTCTCTGAGTTTCAGAATGAAGTCATTTATATCTAACTTTGAGAGCGTCCCATTCTGTTTGAGATTAAAACGAAGGAAACCCATTTCTCTGGTAATCCATCTGCAAAGTTGGATACCTTATCCTCCATCAACGTAGTTACTCCATGAGTGTGCATCTCACTCATCAAGTGGTAGAATCTGTTGATCACTTCGTCCAGGCTTTCCTTTCCCATTGAAGAAAAGTTGTCAAACTCCTTCTTCAAATCTTTGGCTTTAATGGCCTTGAGTGAGGCATTTCCGTCATACCTCTTCTCCAACGCATCCCATAATTTCTTTGCTTGAGTATACTCTGAGTACTAATGGAAAATATCCTTCGGAATAGACTGGGTAAGCAAAGCGTAGACTTTCTTCTCAGCGTTGTGTTTCACCTTTTGTGCATCAGACATGCCACTTGACGTAAGTTTGACACCGTCAGCTCCAACAGGCATGTTGTACCCCAACTCTATAGCCTCCCACAAATTTGTATCTACTCCATTTAAGTAGATTTCGAAACGTTGCTTCCATTGTGGGTAGTCGTCTAACGTGATAAGCTTTGGGGGTTTATTATGAATTCCCACTTCGTTCTCCAATAGCAGTAGATTCTGAATACGAGTGTCTCTACTTGCTGTGTATGCTGAAAACTGGTCCTCCATTCACTTAACTTTACTATTAAACAAAGTGTGTATGTGTGCGAATGAAGATAATGCGATTGGGCTATTCGGACGATTGAACTAGATGAATGGTTCAATCGTGCAACTGAACTAATGCGGATGAGTCAGTCGGCCAAATGAACTAATGCGGTTGAACAGTTCGAATAGGATTCTCGGTCGTACGAATGAGTCCAATCATGCGTTTGGGGAATACGAATGAACTCAGTCGTGCGATGAGCCAATCGGCGACTGAACCTGCTGAAGTTCGAAAATTCGTAGGTAAACGTGTTTTGGCCGCAAAACCTCGAATTTTCACAAACCCTAATTGTCGTATGCCGGAAAAACTAAACTTTATGGTCAGGAAACGTCTAAGACACCGTTTAACACAAAAGATGTGTTTTTAGTGAAAAAACACAATTTTTTTATCAAAAACGATTGAATCAACACGTAATCAAGAGCCAAAGCTCTGATACCACTTGTTAGGATCGTGTATTGGAAGATGTATTAACTGATTAACGTGTATACTAAACCAAATAGTGCGGAGTCCTATTTGATCGGCGATCCAATAATTTTGAGAACACACGTAAAAAACAATTATGTATTGAATCTAACGTAAGAATCGATTAGGAATCGGTCTACTGCGATATATGAACTTAGAGTATGATCTTAGAGGTCTCTGTTGGACCAAAAGAACCAATGAGCCAAGATCAGAAAACCTCTAAGTCCCACATGATATCACAACAACTGCTGAAGGCTTCATCAGCAGTTCGACAAGTGATGAAGACTTCAACAGCGAAAGATCAAGTACTGAAGACTTCAACAGCTGAAGACAAAGTGCGAAGCTCAACAGCTAAAGAACACAAGTGCTGAAGCTCAACAGCTGAAGAACACAAGTGCTGAAGTGAACAGCTGAAGAACACAAGTGCTGAAGCTGAACAGCTGAAGAACACAAGTGCTGAAGCTGAACAGCTGAAGAACACAAGTGCTGAAGCTGAAGACCAAAGTACTGAAGTACAACAGCTGAAGAATCTACAAGTGCTGAAGATCAACAACTGGTGTACAAAGTCTGAAGACAAAGACTGAAGACATCAGCTGATGATATCTACTGAAGTCAGCATTGATGAAACGTCTGAAGTTCAAGTCTGAAGACCAAGTACTGAAGTTTCAGTAGTTTGTCACAACAGCTGAAGAGTACTTCTTCAGTAGTTGTGATATCAGTAGTTTTATGTTTTTTACTTTCAGTAGTTTTTTGTAAAACGACTGAAGAGCTTATTTTCAGTCGGTTGTAGTGTCAATAGTTTATGTTTTCAGTAGTTGTAGTAACTGATAACACTTAGTATTTTTGTAAGAAGATGTCAGCTGTTTTGACATCTTCGGTAGTTGTGTTTCAGTTGGAATAATTCTGTTAGATGTCACTCTCAAAGACATCAGCAGACGTCACATCTCTTATATAAGAGGTGTCGACCTAATTTAAGTGTGACTTTCCGTTACCACGAAAGCGAATATTGAATGAAATATATCTGCAGAATTCTCTCTATCTATAACCGTTTTGTTCTTCATTGAATATCTTTTCGTTCTTGTGAATGGCTAATTCATTGTTAGAATTCCGCTGCTATACTCTTTAATCAATCAACGTAGATCACTGATCCTAACAAGTGGTATCTGAGCAGGGTAATCATTGATCGATCTAACAATTGATCATTGAAACTGCTAATTGATATCTATGTTTGATTGAATTAGCATATCGCAAGAACTGGTTATAGATTATTGAATTTCTGACGCTTCGTTCATTTATTTTGAGATCTCTCTTGGTTCAATTGGTTGTGTGTGTTTTGTTCTAAATCTGTTATAGCTTAATTGAATTTGATTGAATCTGAGATGACTACTCCTTCTAATGATCCTCACAATACCGGTTCCTCAACAAGCCCCCGATGCTGGTTAGGACAAGTATAACATATGGCAGCGAAGAAGCTGCTTCATCACCTGTCTGTTAACAGTTCAGGTTGTTGGACATCTGTGTACATGGACCACATAAGCCTATGGTGAACAATCCGAAACCAATCAAATGGTTCCGAAGAAGAGGAACAATACTCTGATGAAGATCGGAAACTGTTTGAAATTGATGCTAAAGCCCATGGATTCTGGCCATGGCACTGCCTAATGAAATCTATTCAGGGCTTATGCATCATGAAACTGCTCATGATCTCTGGAATGCCCTGAAGGAACAATTCGGTGGCACAGATGAGGTCTTAGCAAACAACGAGAATCCTGCCCTAACAATATGAGACATTCTCTCATAGAAAGGGTGAGACACTGACTCAACAGTTTGAGCGTTTTTCCTGCTTGATATCTGAGCTGAAAATGGTGAAATAGGAATACACCAATAGCCAGATGAATAACAAGTTCCTCAGATCACTGCCTGAGAGATGGGACACATACACGATTGTCCTACGCTCCAGTGCAAATGGATAGCCTATCTCTCACCCAACTTCATGGGAAACTGCTTACATTCGAAAGAGAGATAGAGCAGAAGAGGAAACTGTCCTCATCAGGAAAGCTCACTGATGATTTGTACCAGGGAATACTACCTTGGTTGGTCATGAGTTAGAATATGCTGCATCTGAAAGCAATTATGATGAGCATATTGATTTCTCTTCAAATAGTTCCGATCATGCATTTGTTGGTATTGAGAGTCATTTGGCAGTAATAGTGACAATCTATGCTTCATCATGGATGATTTGAAAGGAATAGCTGATGATGATCTAGAAGAGATGGATATTCTGAGCCAAATGGCATTGATTAATATCAGATATCAGAAGTTCTATAAGAGAACTGGCAGGAAATTCCTGGACTCTCTGGCAAAACCAAAGTTGGTTTTGACAAGAGTAAGTTGAGGTGTCACAAATGCCAAAGGCTGGGGACACTTGCAAGAGAGTGTAGATCAACGATCTAACTCTTCTGCACCCTTTGTGACTTTTCCTAGTACTAGTCCACAAACACAGAGGGCAACATACTGCTGGTTCTGGTCATCATTCACATCCTAGATCTCCTGCATACTTTGTTCCACAGGGTCAAATGTCATATCCTTATCCCTGCTATTATATGCCTCAACCAAATCCTGTTCAAGCTCCAATTGCACAACAACCACAAGCATTGCCTGAACCACAACCTTCAATCTCATCAACAAACTCAACCTCAACAACACAGCGTCTTCACCCCAGGAGTTGTTGACTGGAGCAGTTTACCAGATGACTTGTCTGGTCATGACAACTGTTCTCAGGTGCTGGTCAACATGGTGGTGAAAGTCCCTTTGGAAATCTAGCTCTTATGGCTTTGGATTCTGCTGATACTTCATCCACTATGCCTCTACACCAAAGGTATCACAGGTATCCTCTGAGGCAAAAGCCAATGTTCTGAAACATGTATAGCAGCATTTGCATCTATTAGAGAAGCAAATGTAGCTTTAATCAACAAGAACATTGAGCTAGAACAAATAATTTCCAAAAGCAAAGCTGAATTTGAGTCTATGCTTAATGATAAGAATGATGAGATTTACAAACTTAAATGTCAAATAACTGATGATAAGGCTAGGGAAGAGATACTTTTAGAGAAGTATAAAGATCTCAAGGAAACCCTTGCAGTCACCCAGGTAGAGTGTGATCGATGGGTACAATCATGCAAAGGTTTTGAAATGCTTCTTAGTAAGCAATCTGCTTCCAATGTGAAGTTTGGCATTGGTTACAATCACACTGCTCCACCTACAGATTTTACTCCCAGAGCAGAGGTAGAATCTGATGGTGAGAGTAATAACCAATCCATTTCCTCATGTGATCTACTTCTGATTCAGCACTATCAGAAGTAGAAGTCAGCACTAAGCCCTCTCAAAACCTATCAGCTGATGTTGATGGTTCCACTGCGACACTCACATGATCAATGAGTTGATCAACTCAGGAGTTAATTCTAAAGTCCTGAAAGGACTAGAGAGCAAGATTAACACCTGAAGTTGAAACTCCAACTACTGCCAGTACTGAAAAGAAGAAAACTATCAGTAGAAAGAGTTTGAAGACTACTAAGAGGAAGTCAAGAAAGCAAACAATGCTTCCAAAGCACTGAAAGCAAGTCTTAGTTGTTTCATCCTCTTAGTTGATGATCAACCTAAGATGAAGAAGAACCATGTGAAGTATGTGGTTTGTTCAATCATCTTATAGATGATTGCTGGTACAAAAGAGGATCCAAACTCAAACATAAAGAGGAAATTAAAGAGAAAATGGTTAAAAATGAAAATGAGTTTGAGACCACATTTGTATCAGCAACATCAAATCCTGTAACCCTTAAGTCCACAAAGAAATCCAAAAAGGAAGGGGTTAAACAGGTAACAGCTGAGATTGCTCAGAAGAAGAAGGTACAACATAGGAACTTATCAAACTCCACTGGCAATGTGTCTGATGAACTGAAAGCTTTATCACAAAATGAGACACAGCTGGTTATGATGGTTCAACATCTATTGGGAAGAGTTAACCAATTAGATGCTCCTATGTTGAAACCACAGAAAAGGAGGTCCAAGCCAAGGATTCCTCTTCTTCACCATCTTCTTCCTCTCAGGCTATTGTTTCCAATAAACCTGTTAGTTTACCATCTGTTGATGAGACAGGCCCAAAACCACAAAATTTTTGGGTCTCCAAAACTAACTGATTGTTTATTATTGCAGGGTTCTTCAACATGCCAAGTAGCATCTGGTATGTAGACAGTGGGGATCTATGCACATGACTGGGAACAGCTCTCTTCTTCATGATACTCTCAAGAAAGAAAGGTTTGTTTCTTTGGCAATGATGCTAGGGGTTACATCATTGGAAATGGCTTTGTCTCCAATGGAGAAATAAAGTTTGATGATGTTATCATGTGGAAAATCTCAAGTATAATCTCTTGAGTGCAGTCAAATGTGTGATAAAGGCCATGTTGCTCTTTTCACCAGTCAGAACTGTAGATTCTGTCATCCAAAGTTCTGCATTGATTGATAGGTGTTGGATGATCACACTCTCCTGAGAGCCAACAGGACAGGAAGAGTGTATGCCTTAGATCTTTCCAAGAAAATAGATCTCAGAGGCAATCCTTGCCTATTTTCCAAAGCCTCTTCTCAAGAATCTAAACTGTGCACAGAAGGCTGGGTCAATTAATTTCAAAAACATGAATCAGCTAATCCACGATAGTTTAGTTAGAGGCTTACCAATAAAGGAGTTCCACTGTGATGAAACCTGCACTGCTTGTTTAAAAGGAAAACAGCACAAAGTCTCATTCCCTTATTGAAGAGCCTAAGTCCACTGCCTGCTTGCAATACTGCATATGGATCTATTGGTCCTGTGAGAGTAATGAGCATGGCAAAGAAGAAATACTGTCTGGTAATTGTGGATGATTACTCCAGATTTGTATGGACTTTCTTTCTACATTCAAAGGATGAGGTTGGCTCAGAAGATTATTCACTTTGTGTTGTATGTTGAGAAGCAGTATTCCCTTCCAGTCAAGTGTATTAGAGTGACAATGGAACTGAATTCAGAAACCATACACTTGATGACTTCTATCTTTCAAAGGGAATCAAAAGGCAGTTTAGCATACCAAGGACTCCAGAACAAAATGGAGTAGTGGATGAAAAGAACAGGACCCTAATTGAAGCTGCAAGGTCCATGTGGCTGACTCTGGTTTGCCAATGACCTTTTGGGCTGAAGCTGTTAACACAGCTTGCTATATGCAGAATAGAGTCTTAGTAAATCAGAGGTTGATGAAGACTCCATATGAAGTTCTCCATCACTTGGCCTCTAATTTCATTTTCAAAGCATTTGGGTGTCCTATTTTATTCTAAACACAAAGGATCAACTCCATAAATTTGATCCTAAGGTGGATGCAGGGTATTTGTTGGTTATTCATCTACTTGCAAGGCATACAGAGTCTTCAACTGCAGAACAAAGATAGTTGAAGAGACTTTGCAGGTGAAGTTTAATGAATCTCCTATGGACAAGATTCCACAAAACCCTGTGGAGTGTTTGAGTTGGACATACTGCAATATGTTCCTTATCAACCTCCAGCTGTTGCAGATCTTGTGGATAAATCATCTTCTATAGCATGTCTTCCACCTGGTGGTATTGATGATGATGATGATAATATCAATACTCACCTCTTCAAGTTTAGTGACCAACTGCCTGTGTCTGCTAAATTTGATGTTCCTGTAGCTTCAGCAGTTCCATCCACAACAAATGCTGATGAGATCTCTGATTCCTACATCTTTTGAGTTACCATCTAATTCATGGTTTCAAGAGTCTGCATCAACATCTGCTGCTGCTGAAGGTCCTACAAACACTTGCACAGATCTCATGTTTATCAAGAACTGAAGAATCACCCAATGTCTCAGATTATTGGTGATATCAATGCTGGTTTCAACAAGAAGTCAATTGTCTAACCTATGCTTCTATGCTCTCTTCATCAGTCAGCTAGAGCCAAAGAACTACCATGTTTCTTTGAGAGACAATGGATGGGTTGAAGCCATGCAGCTTGAGCTACTTCAGTTCAAGAAACAGCAAGTGTGGGAAATGGTTCCTCTTCCCCAGGTAAGTGTGCAATAGGCACTAAATGGGGTTTAGGAATAAACTGATGAAAATGGGCTTATTGTTAGAACAAGGCTAGACTGGTTGTAGAGGGTTTTCACAAGAAGAAGGTATTGACTATGATGAAACCTTTGCCCTGTAGCCAGACTAGAGGCAATCAGATTGTTTTTAGCCTATGCTGCATTCCACAATCTTAAAGTTTTTCAAATGGATGTCAAAGTGCCCTTTTATATGGTAAAATAAAGGAAGAAGTTTATGTGTGTCAACAACCGGTTTTGAGGATAATAAACATCCTGAATGGGGTATAAACGTGATAAGGCTCTTTATGGGTTGAAACAAGCTCCTAGAGCCTGGTATGAGACACTTTCCACTTTTCTTCTTAAGAATAATTTCACTAGAGGCTCCATTGATAAAACTTTGTTATTAAGAAGGTGGATCAGCATAAGCTACTTGTTCAGATTTATGTTGATAATATCATTTTTGCATCCTCTGATCCCCAGTTGTGGATGATTTTACAACATTAATGAAAAAGAGGTTTGAAATGAGTGCAATGGGAGAATTACAGTTCTTTCTAGGCTTGCAAATTAAACAAAAGGCTGATGGAACCTTTATCATCAGTCAAAATATACAAAAGATCTTTTGAATAAGTTTGATTTACAAAACTGTAAGCCCTGTTCTACTCCCATGTGCAACACCACACAACTGGATGCTGATCAGAAAGGTAAGCTGTTGATGAAACACTTTACAGATGTATGATTGGGTCCTTGATGTATTTAAAAGCTTCTAGACCAGATATCATGTTTGCTACAATGTGTTTGTGCTAGATTTCAGGATGCTCCTAAAGAGTCTCATTTGATTGCAGTCAAGAGAATTTTAGATATTTGCAAGGTACACAATCTCTAGGGTTTATGGTATTCCACTAGACACTCTTGCAAATTAGTTGCTTTTTCAGATATAGTGACTATGCAGGGTGTAAGTTAACTAGAAAGTCAACTTTTGGTGGGTGTCAATTCCTAGGCATTGTTTATTCTTGGCAGAGTAAGAAACAAACATCTGTTGCTACATCAACTGCTGAGGCCGAGTACTTGCTGCTGCAAGTTGCACTTCTCAGGTACTCTGGCTTCAGAACCAACTTCTGGATTATGGCATTACAGAGACTAAGACTCCATTATTAATGGATAGTGCTTCAGCTCTGTGTATTGTCAAAAATCCAGTCCAGCACTCTAGGACCAAAATATGAGATCAGACATCTTTATTCGGGATTGTTTTGAAAAGGTCTGATTGATCCTAAGTTTGTGCTAGTGCTGATGAGCTTGCAGATATTTTTACTAAGCCTTTGGATAGTTCTACTTTCCAAACCTTGTGTTAAGGCTGGTATGCTGCAGCTAGAATAAGTGACAACTACTGATGATTTCAGTAATAATTACTGGTGATCATTGGTAACCATGTCACATATAAGTACTGATGAGTCCTTTCACCTTCAGTAATTTTTATAACTACTGACGGCTAAATGCCTCACAAGTACTGAAGTACTTTATCTGTTCTAAACTACTGATGTAGTTACAACTACTGAAATCAGTACAAACAGATAAGTACTGACGTCCTATGAAACACCTGAAAAGCAGATGCAAAGTCTGATAAGTGTTGAGGACAGTATGAAACAGCTGAAAGGCTATGAATTGACGAAAACTACTGAAGAGAACTTTCTCTTCAGTTGTTTCTACAACTGCTGTTTCATTCTAAACAACTGAAGCAAAACCATGTCTTCAGTAGTTTTAACTACTGATGACTAAACCAAGTCTTCAGATGTTTACAACAACTGATGACAAAACCACTGTCTTCAGTAGTTTCACAAACTGATGACAAACACAAGTCCTCAGTTGTTTCATCATCGAAGTCAAACCATGTTTCAGTAGTTTTCTAACTGCTGATGCCTAAAACCACGACTTCAGCTATTTCAACGTCTGAAAGGGTAATACCATGTCAACAGTCGGTTTAAAACTACTGATGACTAACACCAAACCTTCAGTCATTTTCTCACCCCTACCCTATAAATACCTGTCCTCTTCTCTAATGTTTCATTAGCCGTTATTTCTGAACTTCTCTCTCTCAAACATGGCGACCATGAGTCTGAAACCACGACATAACTGCGTTGCTTACCTTACAAAGTCGGCTTTCTGGAACAAATATGATAATGCCATTGACTTAATGGTGGATTCCCCATATCGCACAGCCGTTCTCTTGAATCCACCATCTATCCTGAATCCCTCAGTCAATTCTGGTCAATGCTTTTGTTCATACTGATGAGTCTACCGGCAGATCTCTGTTCGGTCCCTTATCAACTAGAAACAGTGGTCGTTACAGTCGACATCATTCGTCAGGCATTACACTTACACGACTCCACCGCTGTGACTGAATACCCAAAGGGCACAACAGATATGTCCTTTATCAATCATGGGTATGAAGGTGATCTTCGGGCTACAACCGTTCTAAAGAAACATTTCCATGACGCTGAGAAAGTTATTTTTCACAGGTAAATGTCTGCTTAGCCTCCAAGACATCTTCTTGGGATCAAATGTCATCCCAATGGCAACAGGTATTGTATTCTATTCTAGAACAACCACGCTAATTTTTCTGAAATCGTGTTTCTAGAAATAAAGAACTTGGTTCAGAAACCTGTGGCAAACCGATGGCCATTATATCCCAGGTTTCTGATGGCCATTATTTTAGATGAATTAAAATCTGATGGCCTTGTTGGCCTTGGAGTCCCTGCACCAGCTGTTTTGGCTGAGGTATACTCCAGGCACAACTCAGACCTTACACTCAAAGAAGCTGCCCGAATGCTAAAGCCCAAGCACAGGGAACCCACAGCTTCCTCCACCAGAACCAAAGTCCCCACTAAACCAAAACCAAAACACCCCAAAACAGCTATTCAGGGAGATGAGTCCCCTGAAGATGCTCCTGTACCACCAACGCAGGATATACTTGCTGGCTTAAACCCCGCAGCAGTATTGGAGACTCTACCAGCCATAGCCGCTCAGGATTCCTCTCAAAAGGAGCCTGCAACCACCACACAAGGGGTACCCACACATCTGGGATCTTCCTCACTTGAGGAGATTGCCATTGAAGAGCACCATCCTCCCCAGGTGCACACTGTTTTTACCCCATCTCCCCATGCAACCGCCCCCCAAATCCAACCCATAATTATTGCAAATGTGCTGACTCAGTTGCATGCCTCTCCTCCTCCCCAACAACCACCAACAAAGGGGAGAACCACAGACATTGAGGAAGAGGATCATCATGCTTCTGACAACCCACAGCACCGGGGTTTACAAATTCTATCTCCTGGTGTAGATAGGGAGATTAGAATATCTAGTGAGGCTGCCACCTCTTCTGAATCAGCACATGATCAGAATGAGGCTGGTAACATAGCTAAGACCTCACTAGAGGCAACAGCTGATGAAGGACATAGTCCTGAGGCTGGAAGTCCCCAGTTCCAAGAAAAAGGGGCACATGCTAAAACTGGTCTACACCCAGTGCATGTAAATCCTGCTACACGCAGGAGGTCAGGTGATTCAGCATCTGCTGATGATGACCTGGGCTTTTTCTATGACGTTCTAGCCCACAACACATCCTGGAGGCTGAGGTAAGCAGACTACAAGAACTGCTTGCCAAGAAGTCTCAGGATGTAAGTCCATCTGCCCCCATCAACCCACAGATGGCACCTTCATTTGAAGATCCCCCAAACACTTTACCCTCTCACTTCTCTGAGCCTCCAACCTCTGCTTTTGGCACTATCTCTCAGGGACAAAACCCCCCTGAGCAGATGGTTGCTGCATTCCAACAATCCTTACCTCTCATCACTCCCATCATCAATGACATTGTTTATAAATCCATTGATGAGAGGATCTCCTCAAGTCTACAACCACTCATTGATGATGCTGTGCAAAAGAAACTTTCTGCGGTACACACCCCTGCCACCAATGCATCCAAAAGGGGGAGAGTACTACTGCAGTGAAAGAAAAGAAGAAAAAGAACTGAGGATGAGAAGGCACAAGAGAAAACCCAGGAGTTGGAAAAAGAAAAGGAACAACAACTGATCACTTACAAAAGAAAGAAAAGTGCTGGTGATCAAACGAATGCTGAAGAAAAATCCTTGGAAGAGCTGGTAAAAGATGCAGATGATACACACATCCGATCCATGGACAAAATCATTGAGCAACTCTTCAAGCAAGGCTTTGACACAGCCACACTAGACAGTGAGATCAGGAGGTTGGAAGTAGAGGAAATTCAAAACAGATGGGCTGGGTACAATGTGCTGGAGAAAGAGAGATTGGAGATCATGATTCGATTCATTGCCAAATACTTAGGAAGATCATTGACGGAGATTCGTTCATGGACCAGAGACAACATTCTGGCTATAGCCACCAGAATCTGTTTGTCTGAGCAATTTCATAAGGGGATTATCATTGAAGCACTTGATGAGGCTGGGGATGGAAAAAGGTTTGAAATGGCAAGACTTACAAAAGCCAAACTCACAACCAAAATGCTTGAACAACCTTCCCAATCACCCACTCAAAAACAGCCTACCCCTCAAATCTCCAAACCAATTTCAAAACCCAAATCCAAACATCCTCACCTTCAAAACCAATTCCTTTACCACAAAACCAACCCAACCATCATCCAGTGATGCACCTAGAAGGAGGAGAAGGGTGCTGAGGATAGAAGAAAATGAAGAAGAAGAGGATGAAGATGATTGTCTGCCACTCTCTGCTGTTCTAGGCTACCAGAACCCAGGAGTCAACCCATGATCACACCTGACTCTCAAAGGGAACAGTTAGATTCAAAATAGAAGATGAAGAACAGCAGAAGCAGCACGATGAGCAACTACTGAAGATGGTTGACAAGGAATTTCCTCAGTCATCATCTATTCAAGCCATGAAAGGGCATGCTCAGAGGTTGTACACTCTCAGACACACATTTCAGTATCAGAAGGAGAGAGTGAGAGTATGGCCAGACCCCAAGGTGAGTTCTAGAATCCACAAAAGATCCATTCCTCATAGATACAATGGCCAGGTTAGAAAAACAATAGACTCTACAATCATGTTGGCCATTGTAGTCTCACCATGGGAAATAATCGATGAATTCAAGAAGGCTCATCAATCAAAAATGACCCCTCAAGCCTTACTGGAAAACAAGATAATCAAAAAGGAGTTATTATATAAGAAGCTTGAAGACATTAAGAAGAATGAGCTCCAGTTACTCCTTGAGGACACTCATCCAGATGAATTTGTCTATAGGGAGGTAACTACTGTGGAGTTGAAAAATGGCTGGACTGTAAAGTACTTATCTGAGTACTATGGTCCAGAGTTCTTCTTTGAAGGAGGAGTAGAAGAACTCTCCAAGGAGGAACAAGTTGTTCTCCTTGAGGCCTATGTTCGAGAGTCGTACAGACTCATAATGGGGAAGTAGATCTCATGAATAGGATAACAACTCTGTGTCCAGTTCCCCAAAACAGAGTTCCCATTCATACCTTGCCAAACAAATCTCTGAGATTTCTTCCCAGGCCAGTGCTTATATGGGTCGTCTTCTTAACTGATCAAGAAGGAAAAAGACCAACCATTTTGCCAACAATAAGTGGGAAAATAAGTCAATTAGAGGTTTTGGCTGCATTGGTTCAGGGGGAGTTTGTTGGACCAAAAGAACCAATGAGCCAAGATCAGAAAACCTCTAAGTCCCACATGATATCACAACAACTGCTGAAGGCTTCATCAGAAGTTTGACAAGTGCTGAAGACTTCAACAGCTGAAGATCAAGTACTGAAGACTTCAACAGCTGAAGACTAAAGTGCTGAAGCTGAACAGCTGAAGAACACAAGTGCTGAAGCTGAACAGCTGAAGAACACAAGTGCTGAAACTGAACAGCTGAAGAACACAAGTGCTGAAGCTGAAGACCAAAGTACTGAAGTACAACAGCTGAAGAATCTATAACTGCTGAAGATCAACAACTGGTGTACAAAGTCTGAAGACAAAGACTGAAGACATCAGCTGATGATATCTACTGAAGTCATCAGCTGATGAAACGTCTGAAGTTCAACTCTGAAGACCAAGTACTGAAGTTTCAGTAGTTTGTCACAACAGCTGAAGAGTACTTCTTCAGTAGTTGTGATATCAGTAGTTTTATGTTTTTACTTTCAGTAGTTTTGTAAAACGACTGAAGAGCTTGTTCTTCAGTCGTTGTAGTGTCAGTAGTTTTATGTTTTTCAGTAGTTGTAGTAACTGATAACACTTAGTATTTTTGTAAGAAGATGTCAGCTGTTTTGACATCTTCAGTAGTTGTGTTTCAGTTGGAATAATTCTGTTAGATGTCACTATCAAATGACATCAGCAGACGTCACATCTCTTATATAAGAGGTGTCGACCTAATTGTAAGTGTGACATTCCGTTACCACGAAAGCGAATATTGAATGAAATATATCTGTAGAATTCTCTCTATCTATAACCGTTTTTGTTCTTCATTGAATATCTTTTCGTTCTTGTGAATTGGCTAATTCATTGTTAGAATTCCGCTGCTATACTCTTTAATCAATCAAATGTAGATCACTGATCCTAACAGTCTCTGGATGGCTAGGGTACGTCTAGAGTCGAAGTGTGTTCAATGCTTACGTTTTTCCACAAATTAGGTGGTATTTATAGGGTAGGGTTGCTCATTCGGGCGACATGCGATTGAGTCATGCGGTTGGTTCATACGCACGACTGAGTGTTCAGTCATGCGACTGAGCCAATCTTATGTGACAATCATACGACTGATCCAATCTCCTGGTTCAGTCATGCGACTGAGTCATTCGTATGAAGTTGTTCATTCGTATGGTCCATTTGCATGGGCCATTCGCATGATAACTTCATGTTATTAAGTTTGAATGTATTAATTGTCATAACATTATGTATATTAAATCAACAACCATAAACCTATATATCAAGTCAATATACGTTAAACACTCATTAATGAAATATTAAACATTATAATCACAACCAAACATTCTCATTTCATTAAGTACCGAAGCATTACATAGGTGTAAGATATTCAAGACATATTACATTAAGATCCGAATCTAGGTACATATGTATCAACACAATGGTTGTCCAAATAACACAATTGACACCCTATCTTGCAAGGAACGACTGCCAGCCCTACCTCAACCGGAAACAGGAGGCGGAGCGGTGGATATCTCCAAGGCTACAACCGACATCATCGAGGCCGACGGCCATCGGCCATCACGTCGAAAAACTTCAGTTCAACCGAATACGATGGAGGGCTATAGGTGTAGAGGGGACCTAACACATGACACAAGAATTGAGGTCTACTATAGCGTAACCGCTTCTGTTTTCTAAGTCAAGCGGAAATGAATGGTCACCGCCCAGAGACCTCTGACCTCAACATACCCTCTCTAATGCCACCCCCAACTCAACTCACGGCCATCGGCATCGTCACAACCACTGTGAACCCTAAGGAGGGGCGGGATGGACTACCGTCTAAGGCCCACTCGCTCAGGGGGCACAAAATTTTCAATTTTTTTATATATATATATATATATATATAGTTATAAAAAATAATTATAAGATATAATACAATTAAAAACTTAAGCCAATTATGTTTTAAATCAAATATAATTTTTGAGCCCATTTTATTAACCTAATTACTCAACTAATAGCCCAATAAAATATTTAAATATGATTGTATTTAAAACCCCAAAAACTAGTTTAAAATGCACTCAAGTTTAAAGATAGACTGGATATTGATGTTGATGAACTTTATATGGAATTGACGTTATTTAATACATCACAAATCGGTGAATTTAGCAACCCTCTGATGTTTTGAAGCATTTAAAAGAACCTGATTATTTCCCCAATGCAAGCATTGCATATAGAATATTGTTGACTATTCCAGTGATGGTGGCATCTGTAGAAAGAAGTTTCTCAAAGTTGAAGTTATTGAAATCTTACATACGATCTACGATTTCCCAAGAAAGACTTAGCGGATTATTGATGATAGCTATCGAAAACAAAATATTAGATACTATAAGCTATAAAGATATTACAAACCAATTTGCTATAAGAATAATAGGAGAGCTTCACGAGTTATTGGTTAACTATTACGGTATGTCATTGTAATATTATGATATTGTTATGTTTATTGCTAAAACATTTGCTTTTATTTAAAAAAAAGTTTATATAATTTAGGTCATTAGGATCCAGGGGCCTTTTCTTTCCGCTAGTCCAAGGCATTAAAATCTTCAGGACCGGCCCTGGTCACAACACCAACTCAACCGAGTTCCTTACACAGCAGAAGCGATTCAGGTGATGCACGCGGCAGTCGAAGGTTATACAGACGGTGGGGGATGGTACTTTCTCTCTCTACAAAAAACCGAAGTGGAAAAACGGGAGTCTTCTCCCCTTTTTCTTTCTCTATAATTACCCTTGAGAGAGGAGTCAAACATAAAATAAGAAACTATTGTGGCCAAATAAAAAAAACAAAAACCTTCTATGCTCCCTCACTTGTATTTTAATAGATAGATAGGAGAATGATGTGTTTACCTGTTGAATTGAGAGGAGGTGATGAATTATATGACATGGCTATTTCAATTCAAGGTTAAACGCATGTTAATCAACATTTTCTAATTTGGTTTGTTTTGTACTCTTTTCGTATTCGTATTGGGCCAGAGCAATGTTGTAAAAATCGGCCTAGTCGGTTGATTAATCGGCGATTAATCGATAGTCAGTCGATTATTTTGGTGATTTCATGTAATCGATGGATAAAATCGGTAATCAGACAAAGTTGGATAAAATAGGTAATCAGCAATGGGAAAAAAGGTAAATGTAGACCCATGTCGCTTAAGTCACAACTAAACTCCCGTTGAATCAAAAAACTCATGAAGTTACTACTAAAAATCTAAACTATTAGAATCTTCAAAGGACCTGCATATGTAGCCAACATAGGAAAAGGAAAAAAACAAAGGCAATAGGAACCATTCAAACCACTTCAGTTATTAAATGAAATACAAATCAACCTCTTTGCTAACTATACTAAAACTATATTGCCTAGTTGAGAATAAAATTATTTCAACTTGAAATGCTAGTTTGTTCGAGAGTATTAAATTAAGAATTTACTTGCTTATAAGTGTTTCAAGAACATTCAAAAAGAGACCGATATAAAGAAAATAAACCGTATAAAGAACCAGCATCGACATAAGGTGAGCTGAAATTCGGTCTCAGATGAGCTAACGTTATCATTATTGACATAAGGTCTTTCCCAACATATCCACCCAATAGAAACCGTATATAGAACTAGGTTTGACACCTAAGATGAACATCAAGCCGAGAGTTTTAGATAAGATAATCCCTATCATCATCAATGTAAAAAATCACCACAAAACAAATTCCAAATAAGCTAATTCCCATGATCAACAACATAGCAAATCACCCAACACAATATGTTAGGATCGTGTACTGGAAGATGTACTAACTTATTAACGTGTATACCAAACCAAATAGTGCGTAATCTTATTTGATTGGCGATCCAATCAGTGAGAACGCACATAGAAACAATTATGTATTGAATCTAACGTTAAGAATCGATTAGGAATCGATCTACTGTGATCTATGAACTTGGAGTATGATCTTAGAGGTCTCTGGACGGCTAGGGTACGTCTAGAGTCGAAGTGTGTTCAATGCTTACGTTTTTCCATGAATTAGGTGGTACTTAGAGGTTAGGGTTGCTCATTCGGGCGACTGAACAATTAGCATGGTTCAGTCGTGCGATTGAGTCATGCGGTTGGTTCATATGCATGACTGAGTGTTCAGTCGTGCGACTGAGCCAATCAAAAAACCACAAACCTATATAATCAAGTCAACATACGTTAAACAACTCATTAATGAAATATTAAACATTATAAATCACAACCAAACATTCTTATTTCATTAAGTACCCAAGCATTACATAAGTGTAAGATATTCAAGACATATTACATTAAGATCTGAATCTAGGTACATATGTATCAACAAACTCCCCCTTGGACTTAGATCTATCTATTGTCTTACCTTCTTCATAACCTTTTCATACTTCTTGTACTTCTCTTCTTTTGTGACTCCTGCGTTTATCTCAAACGCAAAGCAGAGTCATATAACATTCTAAAACTATAGAGCTTGTACAATGTCTTGAGATTCATAGAACAGTGGCCACTTGTAAAATGTGTAAACATCATTAGCAGACAAGTTTGTAAGCCACATCAGGTCAAACACCCTAATGGTTTCCATTTTACCATTCATGTTCAAGACTATAACTGCCTCTCCTGTTCTCCAATCATAGTACCACCATTTGAAGTGTGGAGTGAAGTCCTGTGGCATTTCCCATAGTGGGATCTTTGACATTGTGTGTGGTGGACTCCACTTCAACACTATCTTTGGTTTGCCAGTTATGGCGTCAACTTCAAATCGTCTGATATACCTCGTTGGTTGTTGAGGTTTGAAGTTGACCCATATGATGTGGTACTCTCTCTTTAGAGCTGCTTCAAACCAAACCTGACATCTTACGAGGGTTAGCGTATAGCAATTTCAACTTTGCTAACTGGTTAAGCTCAAAACCTGGAAGAGTCTTCAGATCGTGTGGGAATCTGAAGTACTCAATCCCCTTCTCACGTTTAACAGCATAAACATTGAGATCTTCAAAATGTGCTCACGCTATGATTTTGCCTGACACCTTGTGATGTTTCTTTACTTTGTAAAGCTTGGTGTAGACAGTAGACGTTGGAGCGCTAAGTTGGGCTCTTATTTCTTCAAAGCATGCTGCCCATTCAGCCTTTTTGATGTTGACTTCAGCATCCGAGGCTTGGGCCTGCTCTTTATTCTTTTCCGACTCTTGTTCCATTTTATCCAGAGTCTCAAAAGTGTCACTGACAAGAGTGTCGGAATGACATTTCCCTCATTGGCAGTGTACTCTGGATAATGTTGTACCGTCATCTTCAATCTCGATCTCATCGACATCATGAAGCTCATCGTCACTTTCCACGTGCACTGTCGGGGCGTCCTTCACGATCTCATCGGCATTTAGCTTGAACATTTCTGCAATTTGCTCGTCAGTGAGATTGTGAACGATCTCTCCTTCTTCAGGAGTGTACATTACAGTTCTCCTTACTATACCCTGCAGATCAAGAATCATCATGAGCTGAGTCTTGATCTGTTGGAGGGGAGCAACATCATATTCATCCCTTTGGTAATTTGGATCTGCTTGATTTAAACATGTAACACACCAATCGTTAGTAAATAATCAACACATAACCGTTAAACATTCAAAAATAAACATTTACATAAGTTTAATACAGAATTCGAATACATATGATTTCAATAACATAACTAAATATTACTCTTATCCTGTATACTCTGCTCTTCTGCTACCAGGGTGGATGTGGAGGCACTCTGATCTTGAGTCCTTTTGGTCCTCCATTCACTTGCAGATGTGGCATCCACAGCAGAAGAATCCTCTTCATCATCATCAACATCTGCATCTGTATCACCCTTGTGATTATCACCATCATCATTATCATCATCACTCTCATCATCATCAGCATCATCGTCTCCATCTCCTTCTCCGATCTTCAACGGCTCTTCTTTGGATCCTTTGAGCTTTAGCATGATAGTCTTGTTTGCAGCCTCCAGCTCCTCAATCTTCTTGGCATGTTGCTCCTGAAGCTGAGACATCTGCTGAGCCTGCTGAGAAATCTGCTGAGATTGTGCAGCAGTAAGATCTACTAACTGACGAATCTGTGCAGTTTTCTTGTCATCGGCGGCTAACAGACGCATCACCATACGGTTCAGTGTTAATAGTTGTTCCTCTACCCCAATGGGAGGTAGAGGTGATCCAGATGGATAAGAGGGATATGATGACGGGTCGGCATGGTGGCTAGTGGTGGTGGTGGTAGTGGTAGTGGTGAAGATTAGGGGTAATATAGATGAAGGTGGTGGTGGAATGGGTGTGGTAGATATGGTGGTAGATGGTGTGGCTGTAATGGTGGTAGGTGGGGTGATGGTAGGTGGAGTAGTGGTGGTAGGTGGAGTGGTGGTAGTAGGTGGAGTAGTGCATGTGGTGGTAATAGTGGTGGTGGTGATGAAGGTCACTCTTCTCTTCTTCTTCTTCAAGCTGTGGGGCTGAGCCATCCTTTTCTTCCTCGAGCATTTCGAGGAGGATGCTCCCCCTGGAGCACGGCTTGGCTGACCGGGAGCGTATGTAGGATCAATGTCAGTCTCTCCCGACCCGCCAGGGCATTCACCAACATCCCGGAGCACTCGCTCTGTGGCAACCACTTTGCTGCCAACAGTCCGAGTTAGGGGCTCCTCATCCGTATCCTCCTCCTCATGAGGTTGGAAATCCTGATGGAATCCTGCATCCTCAGTCTCTCTGTGGGTGGGTGCTGGAGATGCTATATCAGTAGTGGGGGCCCTTGGTTGAGTGGGCCCTGCAACTCCACCAGCACCACTGTCGTCGTCATCTGAATCATCATCTGGGACCTCGATCTGCTCAGTATCTGAGTCACTGTCTTCATGGCGCCACTTTCTTCGTGACGGCGCCACATAGTCTTCACGAGCCAGATGCCCAAACAGTCTCCTCACAGGGGGTTTCACCTGCTTCCCCCTGTATACCTTCATCCGACCCAAGGTGGTATCATCCATCATCTCGAGTGCAACAGCATCCTCCTTCTCCTTTGGAAACGAAGGGAGCTTTTGGTCAATGATCATCTGCATGAATCGAGGGTACATGCAAAAGCCCTCCTTGCCCTTGGCCTCTATGTTCTCCACCAGGTAGGTGAATATCATTCTAGAGAAGCTGAACGGATGGTTCAGCACCAACACAACATAGGCGTTATGTATCTGATCAGACAACTCATCGAACCCCCCCTTCCGTGAGGCAATGCACTTGAGCAGCACATGGGCTAAGTACTTAAACTGAGGACACAGGTTGCTCTTGTTGAGCACACCTGAGTTGATGTCCCCAGAGTACTTGGCCCGCAGAAAACAGCCTCGTACTGTCGGTGGATGTACACAGGTAGTGCAATCAGCATCATCCCCGAACTCTAACACTATCCTGAGATCATCCTCAGTCATCTCTATGGGCTAACCAAAGATAGAACTCCTGATTCGGTAGGGCTCTGAGGTCCTGTCAACAACTGCGCCTTCCCAGAAGGCCTGCTGAATCGAGCGATAGGGTGTGCACGGAGTCGAGATGGCACGAAGATCCTCGATCTCCGTAGAAAAGTGATAATGCCAGAGAAGTCTGAAGCATTCCGTGAGGTCAAGTCTACATGAGCACAGATGTTGTGCTTGGTGCTCATAGTCTAACGACTAGCCATTTGTTACACAATGAATATGAATGTTAGTGTCAGTCAATAAGTAATAAACTTAATCATTTGAACATGAAATTCTCTGTTCTGTCGTGCAAATGACAATGTGCGACTGAGATCTAGTCGTGCGTATGAGTGTGCGACTGAGATTAGTCATGCGAATGACCTCATACGTACAACTGAGCATGCGACTAGGCCCATACATATGCTATCTCATGCGTTTACACCAGTCATGCGACTGATCTCATATGCATGGTTTAGTTGTGCGATTTGGCCATTCGCCCCTTTCAGTCGTGCGACTGAAGTTCATCAGATTGTCCATTCGCATGACAGACTAACTCTTCAATTCAAAATCACATTTTGAGCAAACATTAATGTTACATGTCGTGGTTTGGCTCATTAGACTGGCAATTCACCGACAGAACACATTATGACCTTTGGACCTAGTTTTATTAGTTTATTTGTCGATGTAAGTAACGGTTTCTTTTAGGGTTCATATCAGTAGATTTTGGGCTTAAATCGATGGATATTTTCATGGATTGCACCGCATTATACCTGTATATTCAATAGAAATCATCATTACACAACCAACAATGGTCTTGAAGGCTCAAATGAAAATTTGGTAGAGTAATAGTATATTCGTGCGATGTAGAGGCAATTTGGGAGTGACGACCGACTGAGACCAACTCCCCTTCTATTTATACTAGGGTTTCCTTCAGTCGTGCGACTGAGCCCAGTCGCATAGTTGTTTCGTGCGACTAAAGATCAGTCGTGCGACTAGCACAGTCGGTCACCTTCATTCGTGCGACTGGGAGTCAGTCGTGCGACTGTGTCATTCGATCACCTTCATTCATGCAATTAGCATATTTTAGTCATCCTGATGGTCCAATCGCACATATGTCCCATACGTGTGGGTTAATCGTGCGATTGGGCACATTCGTATCCTCCAATTGTACGACTGGTCCAATCGTACGACTGGTCCATACTCATGGTCCAGTCGTGCGAATGAATCATACTTATGGTTTTTGACTTTATGACCATTTTACATTTTACACCCCTTTAAACTGTTGATTTAACATTATGAACCTTTGATCATCTCAGACATGATCATTAACTTGAAAAACTTTTGACCACCTCAGATGTGATCCTTTTAAACACTTTGTCACCTCAGACTTGACCCATTTTGATTTGAAAGCACTTGTGGTCACCTCAGACGTGACCTTTTAGATGATAGGGTTCCCTATCAACTTCCATGACATAGTCCGATATTAAACAAACTGAAATTGACAAAATTTATACAGAAATAAAAGAAATAACACTGAAACTTAAAACTAAGACATGTTTTTGCGTTTTTCTGTGAGGGTTAACTCCTAAGATGTAAATCTAAAGAATTATTTTCTGAGAAGGCAGCTTCAGTTCATTTAAACTATACATGAACCAAATCAATTTGGAATCATACAGGATATTCAAATCATTCGGGACAAGTTATCTAAAACCTTTGATGCTCTATTCTTGTTTTTCATCAAGAGGCATTTAGCAAATTTAGGAAATCATACTAGTACTATTAGATCCCCACACTGATTTGAACTTTCAAGAATTGTAGCCACAATGATTGTCAGTATACTTGTCCTCTTAAATCCATACACAGACTTTCAACATAGATTGGTGATGGTTTAAGGTTTGTTTATTTCAACAAGTATTTGTGGATCCCACACTTATATGGTAATATACATTCCCCGGGAGATTTTTGAGCGGTCTCAGGGTAGTATTCAAGAAGAAACTATTCTTAGAACTTTCAAAGAGAAGCCAAGCCTCAGGTCAATGCCACCGCACAACAAAGAGGCGGCAAACAACAATGAATTCTAGAATATATAGGCTATGCTTATCCTCAGGTCAGTGCCACCGCACAGTAGAGAGGCGCATAACCTATCTTCTTGTTTGAGCAATTTCAATCTTTTTGCACAGATCTCACCGATAACATAGGTTATCAGTTTGATTGTATTTGCATTCTTTATGTGCTTTTGCTCATGCTTTGGTCTTACGCACACATTCGTGGCATTTATTTTGCTCGTAAACCCTTATTGGAATCTTGTTGATTGTGTTAACTAGGGATAAGGTGTTACCCACAGCTAGTCAAACATTTTAGTTTAATCATGAGATCACCAAAAAGGTCTAGTCATCTATTGTGTTGAATCTACCGACATATCATATGTGGTCTAGCAACCTCTAGGTCTACTTTCTTTGTGTTACCTTAGTAGTAGCTAGTTTATCTATCATATTTCCTTTTATATTGCTCAGACTACACAGACTTATACTTGAGCTTTGCATCTTTTTCAATTTAAATTTTTGAAGTCCCAAATCGTTTTCTCCTGTGTACTATCATATTCCAAAGATTGAATCGATATCACACATACGATCTTATTTTTATCAGCTTGCCTCTCCTTCTTCTCGTTTTTTTATTTTTATTTTTATTTTTTGTATATTACTGCCTAAACTATTATCCCCTTAAAATTTTAAAACCATCATGGATTAACATTCTAGGATTTTAATAGGCAAAGAAATAAGACCAATTTAATTAAACTACTTAAAATTAAGCGAATAAAATACAAAATTGAAGGTCCATGTGTTCTCTGGCCACCTCAATAGTCACATTACTAAAGTTATCGGTCTTCAATTTTGCAACATTGGATTCAGGTATAATATCCTGGGTACTAGACGACCTTGATGTTTCGGACCCTAAAGTAGATGCTTGTGCTGGACTTGTTGAGCTTGAGACGAAGGTAGTTGCAGTGGTGCTCCAGATGTCTTGGCCTAAGGAGTCGCGTTGTAGAGCGCCGGATTCTGGTCATAGTTGGCTTTTTGGGCTCTATACTTCATCCTAAGCTCCTCCTCTCTGAGTTTCAGAATGAAGTCATTTATATCTAACTTTGAGAGCATCCCATTCTGTTTGAGATTTAAAACGAAGGAAGCCCATTTCTCTGGTAATCCATCTGCAAAGTTGGATACCTTATCCTCCATCGACGTAGTTACTCCATGAGTGTGCATCTCACTCATCAAGTGGTAGAATCTGTTGATCACTTCGTCCAGGCTTTCTTTCCCATTGAAGAAAAGTTGTCAAACTCCTTCTTCAAAGCTTTGGCTTTAATGGCCTTGAGTGAGGCATTTCCGTCATACCTCTTCTCCAACGCATCCCATAATTTCTTTGCTTGAGTATACTCCGAGTACTAATGGAAAATATCCTTCGGAATAGACTGGGTAAGCAAAGCGTAGACTTTCTTCTCAGCGTTGTGTTTCACCTTTTGTGCATCAGACATGCCACTTGACGTAAGTTTGACACCGTCAGCTCCAACAGGCATGTTGTACCCCAACTCTATAGCCTCCCACAAATTTGTATCTACTCCATTTAAGTAGATTTCGAAACGTTGCTTCCATTGTGGGTATTCGTCTAACGTGATAAGCTTTGGGGGTTTATTATGAATTCCCACTTCATTCTCCAATAGCAGTAGATTCTGAATACGAGTGTCTCTATTTGCCGTGTATGCTGAAAACTGGTCCTCCATTTCACTTAACTTTACTATTAAACAAACTGTTTATGTGTGCGAATGAAGATATGCGATTGGGCTTATTCGGACGATTGAACTAGACGAATGGTTCAATCGTGCGACTGAACTAATGCGGATGAGTCAGTCGGCCAAATGAACTAATGCGGTTGAATAGTCCGAATAGGATTCTCAGTCGTACGAATGAGGGTACAAATGAGTCCAATCATGCGTTTGGGGAATGCGAATGAACTCAGTCGTGCGATTGAGCCAATCATGCAACTGAACCTGCTGAAGTTTGAAAATTCGTAGGTAAAACATGTTTTGGCCGCAAAACCTCGAATTTTCACAAACCCTAATTGTCGTATGCAGGAAAAACTAAATTTTATGGTCAGGAAACGTCTAAGACACCGTTTAACACAAAAGATTGTGTTTTTAGTGAAAAAACACAATTTTTGTATCAAAAACAATTGAATCAACACGTAATCAAGAGCCAAAGCTCCGATACCACTTGTTAGGATCGTGTACTGGAAGATGTACTAACTGATTAACGTGTATACCAAACCAAATAGTGCGGAATCCTATTTGATTGGCGATCCAATCAGTGAGAACGCACGTAAAAACAATTATGTATTGAATCTAACGTTAAGAATCGATTAGGAATCGGTCTACTGCGATATATGAACTTAGAGTATGATCTTAGAGGTCTCTGGACGGCGAGGGTACGTCTAGAGTCGAAGTGTGTTCAATGCTTACGTTTTTCCACGAATTAGGTGGTATTTATAGGGTAGGGTTGCTCATTCGGGCGACATGCGATTGAGTCATGCGGTTGGTTCATACGCACGACTGAGTGTTCAGTCATGCGACTGAGCCAATCTTATGTGACAATCATACGACTGATCCAATCTCCTGGTTCAGTCATGCGACTGAGTCATTCGTATGAAGTTGTTCATTCGTATGGTCCATTTGCATGGGCCATTCGCATGATAACTTCATGTTATTGAGTTTGAATGTATTAATTGTCATAACATTATGTATATTAAATCAAACAACCATAAACCTATATAATCAAGTCAATATACGTTAAACAACTCATTAATGAAATATTAAACATTATAAATCACAACCAAACATTCTCATTTCATTAAGTACCGAAGCATTACATAGGTGTAAGATATTCAAGACATATTACATTAAGATCCGAATCTAGGTACATATGTATCAACACAATGGTTGTCCAAATAACACAATTGACACCCTATCTTGCAAGGAACGACTGCCAGCCCTACCTCAACCGGAAACGGGAGGCGGAGTGGTGGATGTCTCCAAGGCTACAACCGACATCATCGAGGCCGACGGCCATCGGCCATCGCGTCGAAAAACATCAGTTCAACCGAATACGATGGACGGCTATAGGTGTAGAGGGGACCTAACACATGACACAAGAAATTGAGGTCTACTAGAGCGTAACCGCTTCTGTCTCATAAGTCAAGCGGAAACGAATGGTCACCGCCCAGAGACCTCTGACCTCAACATACCCTCTCTAATGCCACCCCCAACTCAACTCATGGCCATCGGCATCGTCACAACCACTGTGAACCTAAGGAGGGGCGGGATGGACTACCGTCTAAGGCCCACTCGCTCAGGGGGCACAAAATTTTCAATTTTTTATATATATTATATATATATAGTTATAAAAAATAATTATAAGATATAATACAATTAAAAACTTAAGCCAATTATGTTTTAAATCAAATATAATTTTTGAGCCCTTTTTATTGACCTAATTACTCAACTAATAGCCACTAAAATATTTAAATATGATTGTATTTAAAACCCCAAAAACTAGTTTAAAATGCACTCAAGTTTAAAGATAGACTGGATATTGATGTTGATGAACTTTATATGGAATTGACGTTATTTAATACATCACAAACCGGTGAATTTAGCAACCCTCTGATGTTTTGAAGCATTTAAAAGAACCTGATTATTTCCCCAATGCAAGCATTGCATATAGAATATTGTTGACTATTCCAGTGATGGTGGCATCTGTAGAAAGAAGTTTCTCAAAGTTGAAGTTATTGAAATCTTACATACGATCTACGATTTCCCAAGAAAGACTTAGCGGATTATTGATGATAGCTATCGAAAACGAAATATTAGATACTATAAGCTATAAAGATATTACAAACCAATTTGCTATCAAGAATAATAGGAGAGCTTCACGAGTTATTGTTAACTATTACGGTATGTCATTGTAATATTATGATATTGTTATGTTTATTGCTAAAACATTGCTTTTATTTAAAAAAAAATTATATAATTTAGGTCGTTAGGATCCAGGGGCCTTTCTTTCCGGCTAGCCCAAGGCATAAAATCTTCAGGACCGCCCTGGTCACAACACCAACTCAACCGAGTTCCTTACACAGCAGAAGCGATTCAGGTGATGCACGCGGCAGTCGAAGGTTATACAGACGGTGGGGGATGGTACTTTCTCTCTCTACAAAAAACCGAAGTGGAAAAGCGGGAGTCTTCTCCCCTTTTTCTTTCTCTATAAATACCCTTGAGAGAGGAGTCAAACATAAAATAAGAAACTATTGTGGCCAAATAAAAAAAACAAAAACCTTCTATGCTCCCTCACTTGTATTTTAAATAGATAGATAGGAGAATGATGTGTTTACCTGTTGAATTGAGAGGAGGTGATGAATTATATGACATGGCTATTTCAATTCAAGGTTAAACGCATGTTAATCAACATTTTCTAATTTGGTTTGTTTTGTACTCTTTTCGTATTCGTATAGGGCTAGAGCAGTGTTGTAAAAATCGGCCTAGTCGGTTGATTAATCGGCGATTAATCGATAGTCAGTCGATTATTTTGGTGATTTCATGTAATCGATGGTTAAAATCGGTAATTAGACAAAGTTGGATAAAATCGGTAATCAGACAAAATCGGACCAAAACGGTCTTATCGGTCCAAAGAAACCCTAATCAACCATTAATCTCCAGTCACATTTTGATCAGATTCCATCCAAATGTTTGAAACTACAATCAAACATTGAAATTTTTGGTCAACTATTTTAAAATTTGGGTCACATGTATTTGTATCTATATAGATCTGAACATGTTTATAAATATTACAAACAAAAATGAGTGTGTATACATACAAAACTGAAAATTACTTATAAAAGTTTCAATCCGATTAATCCCTGTTAATCCCAATTAATCACTAGTCGGTATCCTACTGTTCAACCAGCGTCTAGTGATTTTACAACCATGGGCAAGAGTTGATTATTATTCAAAAGTAACTCCTATTGGGCTAAATGAAAGCTTGGGTTGAAGACGTGTAGCTGACTAATTATTGTTTAGAAGGATATACTTGACCTGACACAATACTTACGCATATAAAGAGTGTTTCAAGACTTCAAGTTTCAAACCATTGCCTCTTCCATTATGTTTTGCATATCAAAGTTCAGAGACTCTCTTCCATATGGTTATCTTCATCAGTTTTAGTCGGTTACATCTAGGGTTTTGTTACAATCAACGATTGTAATGTGTTCTTGAGTAGTTCTTTTGAGATCTTGTTCATCAAATTAATATAGTGATAATGTTTAGTCAAGTTACATCAAAATAGAAGGTAGACGGGCAACAAGCTGCGCCGCCACCCCTTTTTAAATAGCAAATCCTAACCTTCCAAAAACAAATCCTTGCCTCCCCGGGGTTGAGCAATGGTTGTCTATCACCCGTTGGACCCTGGTAAAAAAGTTGATAGCTTCTGGCGCTAGGGAGCCAAATGTATCAAAGGCAAAGGGAATAAAAGCGTGCTGGTTCTCTGCGCAAGCTTTAGCATGTTTATCCACTTTCTTTGATTCTGCCTTTCTTGCAGCTTGACCAGCTACAAAACCGTTTTCCCGTAAACCAACCAAAGGGGAAACCCCTGTGAGGTCCACACAAGCATGTTTTCCCACAGCCCAGCCAAAGACGAGCAGATCCGCTGGTCGCAAAGTAGACCTCCCCTCCATAGGGTCCGTGAGGAAATTCACAGGGGCTTCTTTCTTAGCAGAAATCCCAGCTCTTCTTAGGATGTCCCCCAAAACATCTCGTACCCAGTCATGCCGATATTTGAACCCAGGTAGCTCTTTACAGTGAAGGGCGTGCTCCCCATATTTATCCATACAAGCTTTACGACATATCGGACATGTTTCATCTTCCGGGTACATATGGATCATCAACCGGTATTTGAGAATTGCTCTATATTCTACTGGAGACATGCACTGTCCCAACCCTTCAATCGGGATAACGGTCAAAAAGTCTTGAGCATGGGGGCCCTTCAGGCACTCAAACACCGCCTTTTGGCGGGATGACAAAGAAAAAACTTCTTCCAGGCTTTAAGCGATTTTGCTAAACAGAGCATTCGCCAAAGTTGTTTGTGGCTTCGAGGGGGCGGTGTCCTTATTAGAAAAACCGCCAATATCCAAGTCTGGGAGAAGGACATATAAGCGTTCAAGCGCCTGCTGATAGTCCGGGTCAACCCCGAAGACCCCACTGTTTCAAAGGATATGATCTTGTAGTTCCCAAGACTGAGCTCTAGAGACCACAAAAGCATAAGCCCCAACATCTCGAGCTGAAAGGAGTCCCAACCACCGAGACGCATTGGCAAAGATGCCAAACGCCATTGGAGATCACCAAAAGGGCCACCCACGAAGGATAGACAACCATTGCTCAACCCCGGGGAGGCAAGGATTTGTTTTTGTAAGGTTAGGATTTGCTATTCAAAAAGGGGTGGCGGCGCAGCTTGTTGCCCGTCTACCTTCTATTTTGATGTAACTTGACTAAACATTATTTTCTATTTTGATGTAACTTGACTAAACATTATTAACTTATAAATTGAAGTCATGTGGTATTAAAACTCTCAAAAAATATAGTGATAAATCTGAGTCTTGTTACTCGTTTATTTTATTGTATTCATAAAAAGATATTTAGTTGTTTTTCGTTGTAATTGTTTCTGGGTAAAACTTCTTGTGTTTTAGGATCTATATAGTTTATTATGTTTTGCGATAGTTTCTCCAAGGAAATTCCATTCGTTGTTCTTATATTACCGAACTAAATGTTTTAGATCTTCAATTTATTGACTTCGTTGCAAGTGGTGGCTAAAGAACTATTTGATAGATTTACATGCCATTTTTATCAGAGAAATGGTCAAATAAAAAGGTTTCTAAAACTAAAAAGTGTAAAAAGTTTAATTAATGATTGAGATAAATTTATAGAGATAATTTTGTTAAAAGGTATTTTAGGAATGTTCATTTTTGTTGACATTTTGCAAGTTCCACTATTTTTTTAAACGTTCATAATTTTAATATACGAAATCATTCTTTCATAAAAAGTACACCGTAAAACAAGTGTTTTTTATCTTTATAATGAGTACTGTATTGTTATATAAAAATATAGTTAATTTAATTACGTTTTTAAAACCCATATCTTGTTATTGTGCTTTTACTCTAGCTCATTGTCTTTTTTTGTTAAGGGCTGTTTGACAACCTCTTAATGGTTCAGATGTCTGAATGATTCAACACTTAATAGTCAGACTGTTTGTTTCATAAGCAAATGTCTAAATGGTTCAGACATTTGCCTTTGAATAGTTAAGCATTATACTAGTGTTGAATGGTTAAGACCTTTTATTTGAATTGATCAGACATTTGTATTTGAATAATTAAACAATATACTAACTCTTAATGGTTCAAACCTCTTAATAGTTCAGTACTAATGATTCAAACTTCTTAATAGTTCAATACTTAATGGTTCAAACCTCTTATTGGTTCAACAATTAAGCATTCAAAATTTGTCAAACAACCATTTAGTTATTTTGTTTTTTTGAATAATATTCTTTCTAAATTGATAAATGTTTAAAAAAATAATGGTAAAATGACATTGTTGTGTATCTCTAACATGTAAAACATAATAATAAAGTAATACCTAATTAATCTAATACATTAATAACAAAATAAAATAATGTTTCATTGTATTTTTTTATTATTATTGTGTTATCTTGAACATTATAAGTTTTGAAAAATATAATAGTAAAATAAAATCATTGTATACTTTTAATTATAAAACACAAAAATAGATAATAAATTTATATAACTATAAAGAACAATGACAAAAATAACACGTTTTATTGAGTTTTAAACAAAAGTATATCATTGTGTATTTTTAATCGTAAAACACAATGTAGATAACAAGTTCATTAAAGCAACAATGACAAATAACACAAAATTATCTAAAACGTAAAACACAATAAAATATATGACACAATATATGTAAAATATATGAATACATACAACATAAGATGTAAATATATGACACAATGAATGTATAGCCTTCTTTTTAAAACAATAATAAGACACATGTCAAACCTACAATACTTCTTACACTTTAGATTAAGCACACATTTTAGTATAACCACACATTTTAATAATCACAACCGGTTTTAATTTTACTTGCCAGATTATTTTTGTGTATTGTTTGGCAAAATGATAAATTCCACATTTGTCTTCCTACTAGATCGGGAATACGTAATACTTTAAATGAGATTAAAATGATGAATAAGGGATCACATTCACGCCTAATGATAGAAATTGGATGATTTAATAGGTAAAAGTGCTTGATATGAGTTATACAGAGGGGACGGGACTGTTGCCTAAAAAAAATATGTACGGCGGGTGTTGAATAGATGAACGTTACCCGTAATTTATTCTTGAAAAGAATACCAGGAAGTGGTAGTAAGATATTAAGATTGGATAACTTTATATGGATAATTTTGCATCGTGCAGTTCTGCAATTAAAACTCAGCCTCATTTGTCACTTATTATAAAAGATGACCTACTTTTAAAATGACCCGGCTTCGGCATTGCCCACTCAACCGGGCTCAACCCGTCTGTTTTGCCAGAAGTTGAAGTTATATAAGGAAAACATGAAAACACTTGAAGCCTATTAAATCTCCATCTCTTCAAATCTTCATTGCATAAAATTAGAACACTCAAAAGCCTACCCTCCACCTCCACCTCCACCTCCACCTCCACCTCCACCTCCACCTCCCCCTCCCAGTAACTCTTCCTCCATGCTCCGACAGTGGTTCCTAATACAATTGTTTCTCTTCAGCACATAATTTAGCCAGAATCTGCAAAATTTGATCGGAATATGACAAGAACACTATGGCAGCCCAGCTCATTTGCCTAGATGAGCGCTTCTTCATCTTTCGCTACATAGCTCAAACCCACTAATTTTCCTATAACTAATTCTATATATGAACCTTTACACCAAACCTAACCCAAATGTTCATATTTTTTTCCTCAGGTTTTTTCGTTTCTTTTCTTTTCCATCCTTCATACCACTTTCAGGACCTCACCACCTTCAGCCAGAACACCCTACCAACATCAATTCTACATGAGAAGCGATATAAATCAGAGCTTAAGATTTATCAAACCATGATACAAAGATTTACAAACTCATGTCCTTGAAACTGTAACACTATACAAGCTTGAACCCCAAAATCTCAATGAAGTGAGTATATAGCCAAAATCTCTACAAACTTGAAAACTGAAGCCAGTATATCAGACAAAACCTATATATCAGATCTGAAACCCAAATCACAAAACCAATGAGAAAGATAATGAAGGTGATCACCACTGATTAAGACCCTATGAATCAATTCAAACCCCAGATTCATACTAGAACCATGATTATTCAATAAAATACTAAGTTAAGCCCAAAGATTCCCTGATTAAGAATCATCAGATCATCACTTATTCCACGAATAGATAATCACAAAGAACCATCGGATCTTCCACTGGTGGTTGCGAGCTGTGGTCACTGGTCTGATAGGACAGTAGCAGTGACGGAGAGATTAACCTAATACAGATAATATAATACATAAAAGTCGATAAAAACAAGTTGAAACAGAATATAACATCAACAAACAGATATTACACTGTTACTTGCACAATTAAGCACTATCACACTCATATTTTCTTTTATATATTGTAGCATTTGTTTCCAATTGCTCAGTCCCAACAGCCGAGTATGAAATATAATCAACACACACCCCTACACTCTCCACAACACCTACCATTTCCGTATCTTAGATCCCTTTCACAAGGGATTTCAAGATTTAAGCAAAGGAGATCATTGCTCACACTGCCAATCAAAGAATGTATTAGTATTTACCTTACTTGGGTTATATGATCAATGTTGGTACATTCACCCTTTCCCTTCCATTGCATCTTTCTTTCTCCTACACTTTGAGCATAACATGGGTCCCGATGATGGAGAGAATATTGTTCCAGATAAATCATCATTTGGCGCCTCATCTCCTTGACAAACCGCACATCTGAAGATTCCAGAACTTAAAGACAAATCTTTTCCTAACCTGCAATGAATACACGACATATAGTTAATAATGGTTATATATAGCTAACTATATTAATATGTTTGATGATATAAGAGTGTGTTTTGCTCAAATTCTATTTGAAATGGTCATTGTGATCTGCCTAGATGTTAGATCATGTCGACCCCTTTATTATACCCTGATTTTTTCATGTTAAACTTATCCTAGCTTTTTTTCATCAATTATAGTGTGGAGTATTTAAAAAATCATTGACCATCAATATGATGCAGGCATTTAAGATTTCAATATTTATTTGGACGTTCTATTAGATTTTAGAATTATAGAAAAAGTTATGTCCTTGGCTACAGTTAACACATCTTAACCATCGTAATCATACATAGTTTCTTCATTTTGATTTTTAAATGTTTAGATTCAAAGGCAACAAGGAAATTTCGCTTGAAAATGCTCAAGGCCAATATAACCAAACAAGGTTGATAAGTCTATATACATGATGCTTTCCATGTATATATGAAAGAAGCCTATTTGTTCCAAGTGTTTCCCATCTAATGTGGCAACTTAATTGTAACAGATATTAAGGATCTAACAGGGGTTTTTTATGCAGCTGTAGATGGAAATCAATCAATTCAGCTGCTACTACTGGAAAGTAGCGACAGGCTAGTATACCTTAGCATGTCAGCCTTTTCAGACAAATTGGCTTCATCCAAAAACTTCAAGGGACTATTATACCTTAATAACAAATAAATTAGTTGGTACTTGATCCCTAACATACCTTTCAGCTAGCATTGCAGAACCCTCTTCAAATAGCTCTTCTACAGTCCCAACAGCTGAAAGCTTATTTGGTCCTTTACACATAGAGGTATGAAATCGCTTTACTGGAATGAGTGAAGTGAGCAGATTTTGTTTCTTTTGGGAGTTTGAGGTATAGCTGGATACCCATATGGAATGATATCAACCACCACACAGGTTGTGTCATCTTTTAGTCCACGTGACCTTAGAGCCTCCTGAACCATTTAAAAACAATAAAAATAAAAAATTAAATGCAATTAATAAGTGAACATATGAAATTATGTATCATTGGTTTAATAACACCTTGACAACAAGCTTGGCAGCAAGTTCTGCAGGCAATCCACGACAAGATTGTGCAGCCACTTCAGATGACAAAGCATCCCATATGCCATCAGAAGCTATTATAAGTCTTCCCCCAGAACTTGAAAGCTATAAATAGAACTAAAACATGTTAATTTTAACCTTTAATCAGGTCACAATCTTTATAAAAACCAAATTATTCCTTATTTAGAACCTTCACTTGCTTAACATGTGGTATTGGAACAATAAACTCCCCAACATCTGTATCACCAATAGACCTTGAGAGGCACAAACCGCCAGGCCAACAACGAAGTGGACCAACCTATAAAACAACAGCCATAGCCCACAAGGTCATAAGATTAACAACTCTCTTGCCTACAAGTACATATAACCTGAAATTGAGTTTTAATCATACCCCATTCCCTCCAAAAATATTGAGGCGTCCTACTTCACCGCCACTTGCTGTCACGCGTTCCCTTTCTTCAACATTCTCTTCGAGCCTATGATCAACTGTTAGCAGTGATACTACACCAGCTTGTGTGTCCAGTATGCACCTTGAATCCCCAACAGAAGCAACAGTTATAGTCCACCCGTCAATCACAACGAATGTAACAGTTGTACCAGATGTCTCACCTACCATTCATCAAAAACAATTAAATAAAGATACGCAGCAAGCAAATAGATATTTTCCCCAAATCTATTACCTTTCTGTTGAAACTCTATGTCAGTTTTCACAAACCCTGCAACCAATGCTCGAGGAAGTGCTTGAAGCCATTCTTCCCGTCCACATCCTTGAGGAATTGCACTTAAAATGTTGTTCAACAAATTTTCCTTTGCAAAAATGGCAGCTGATATACCGTTATGACCATCAAATATCTACCAGAAAACCAAAATTCAATGATAAGGTAATCAACAAAAGTACCAACTAAAACTATTTATGAACAAATAATCGATTAGTATCTAGCTATACCGCGAAAACTGAGAAAGATGTCGACAGATTCCCAGGAATTCTCTGGCAATCAGTTTGATTAAGAAATAATCCTCCCCTTTCTTTGCAAGTGCCGCATGCCCATAATTGACAGTAGGTTTCTCCACATCTCCATGCCTAAGCTCACGACCAATCAGAGTCCCAAGAGGAACAAGAGCAGATTTTGTTCTCATTCTGGAAGCTTCCTGTTCGCTCATTTTAAGCAACGGATTCTCATAATGATTCGTTATCTGATACCCTAATTCATTTCCAAAATCACATCAGAAACGTCTTCAAGTTTCATAAATTGATCAATATCCACCAACGATGAAATTCACATGAAATAGAAAAACGCCCAAATTCGTAATTTGTTTTCATTTGAAGCGATTTCAAACAACCATTTCGAAAGAAAAAACAGGAAAACGACAGAAAGATACATACATGCTTGATTACAAAAACGATCTGCAGAAACATCAAAGTTGCAAAATGCAGGCACACAGAGCTGCAAGCATGTGCTGTCACAAATTTTATAAAGAAATAAAAAGGTGAAGGTTGATAATAACTTACAGCGAAGACATTGAAGAACGTGCAACCAGATCTAGAAGAAACTAAACCAACATTGAAGAAATTTCAATCCAACCTTTAATCGAATTTGAAGAGGTAAATCGAATTCTGGAGAGAGTAGAGAGAGAAAGACACAAATTTTGGGTGAGAAGACTATGAGTTTATGAGAGAGAAACGCGGGGATGAAAAAGCAAGTGTCTCTCTGATAATGACGTCCGACTATTTTATTGCCATGTCCCGCAATTTGTATCTTTGTCATCCACCAAAGCCAGCTTTTTTTCTTAATCGCCAAAATTCCTTAAAAGAACTTAACTTTTCTTTTTCTTTTTAGTTTAATTCAGAGTTTAACATACTTAACTTTTATTTTTCATCTTTTAGATTTTTGCCGAACTTAATGTTTTGCTATCAAACTAAATAAATATTTAAAAATCACCTTTTATAACTGACTTTTGTAATATATTATGTTATTTCCTTTAAATGGGGTTTAATGTTTTATATTAGGTTAGGTCATTTGGTTTGCATGTGAGAGCAATTTTGTATTTTATAATTTTTTTATTTATAGGGTTAAATTTAAAAATATATTGACTTGGGGGTAAATAAATATAAAAGTTGACCTTAGAGATACCCGTCGGTCACACCGAGGAGTTCTCCATCTTAAATATCGTGCCCTACCAAGATTCAACACAATTGTCAATTTCCTTAGAAATGAATTTTCTTTAATGACTTTGACCGGGTCTTGGAAAGAGACAACCCGCCAATGAGACCGACGGGTTCTTTCTTATTAGGGTTTGTTGGGTGTTGGGTGTTTAATATAAACACGTTCAATCATCTCATCTTTTCTTTAAATCCTGAATTCTAAAAAAACCTCTCAAACCAAACACCAAAAACCTCCTCAAACCAATATAAAAAATCCACACTATGTTTACTTAAAAAATCATCATCCTCAAACAAAGTTCATCATGTCTAGACCTTATTTTATTTAAATATACTGGGGTGGTGATTATGTATGATGTTTTCTTTGTGAACGGAAATATTACGTTTGTTGATTCATTTACAATCATCTTTAACTTTCACGTGAATATTATAATTTGAAATTCAAACTATTGTTTTAGTAATATTGTTGTGTCCTTATCACATATTAATAATAAAACATACGAACCATGTAAAAAACATGCATACCACTTATATAATAATCAAAACATCCATAAAATAAAATGATAGATAATACATATATAACATTAATACAATAATTAAAATCGTTGTATTAGCTGAGTAGGATGAGGAGCATCGGAATATTCATCTGACTCGGTTGCTTCATCATTTAAGTCGAATCGGCTTGATGGAATATTTGAAAACCGAGCAACAACATCACTAGTCTCTTGGAACTAAGGGTAATATGGTAATGGACTAGTAGTTTAAAAAATGTTTAAATAATTTGTTTGCAGCGATGAGTAGTTAGATGAGGGACCCGCCTTATCAAATTTTAGGTGCCCATTTGAAAATAAGTGCTTGAATTACCCTCATACAAAAAGTTATGTTGAAAGAAAGGGGTAAATTAGGGTGATCCAAAGTCTTGTCCTATGTGAAAGTTTTGGTTTCCTATATTTTGTTGGCCCATATTTTGTTTTTCCTCTATAATTTTCTTCTCCAACCATTTCTCGTCATCGTCCTCTACCCCTCCTACGTAAACTTTGAGGGACATGTGGAAGTTGAACATGAACTAAATTTCCATCACATGGGCCGGTAGATAACCACCATGATCAGCATGTGAAAATCGAAATAGTGACTCGCCAAGTTGCTAACCGTTTCAGCCATTTGAGAAAAGTGGCTCATTCCTTGCATCTACAAATAATAATAACATTAATAAGGTTTATAAAAAATTGAAATAAAAAGGTGTAGTAATAACAATAACAATAATAGTAATAATAATAATAATAATTAGATCATCATTGTCAAATTTTGTCCATCATTTTGGAACCCACGCAGATTTGGGGCTTAATAGGTCGTGTTCGTTACATATCTAACTATACGATCCATATACCACCGCATGTATTCTTCTGAAGCAACAATGGAATTTGTGTAGGTTCCATTTACAACAGTAGCATATCGATTATGCCACGCTTGGTTATACATAATATGTTTTTGTACCCAATCACTATTTCTCCGCCTTTACGTGATATATTGTGAAGTCAAACATGTTCCTGCTATGTCAATGGTAACCTTCTAGGGATCATTTGAAACATACCAAATTGCCTCATTACCCTGCTCGCATTATGTGGCTCAATATATTCCCAAAAAATGAGAAATGTATCGGTATTTCAACATGAATTACCACTTCTACAAATCTCATGTAGATAGTAATAATTACATCATAAGGCCTCCAGATAAACTAATACAAAAATAAAACTTAAATTGTTAAAGTTTTTCATAATATATATTTTGTGATTAATAATAATAAAAAATTAATACCATGTTATCATTTATCAAATGTAATGATAATATATATACATATATATATACATATATATAATACATATATATATATGTATATATATACATATATATATATATATGTATATATGTATGTATGTATATATACATATATGTAAATATATGTATATGTATATATATATACATATATATATACATATATATATGTATGTATATATATACATATATGTATATATGTACATATGTATATATATACATATATGTATATATATACATATATACATATATACATATATGTGTATATATATATATGTACATATATGTATATATATACATGTATACATATATGTATATATATACATATATGTATATATATACATGTATATATATATACATGTATATATATACATATATATATATATATATGCTTAGGCAGTTCGGGGTTGTCGAAATATAGCTAAGTGTTCCACCTTGCCATCTTTAAATATAACTCAAAACAAAAATCGGTTAAACAAGAATAATAAATATAAATCTATAAAAAATAGAATAATATTTTTTACATGATTTTAACATACCTTGCACCATATGGTAATGCGTATGATGTATTAAGGTCAAGACTACGGTCATTAATCTGAGAAAGGGTAGGTAACATTTCCCAAGCTCATAATTGTAACAAAAATAATGGTCCACTAACATTAGTAGCCGATATTTTTATTGCCTTGCATAGCTGTCTGTACAACTGCAGGATCGGTGTTTGTCACTTAAACACAATGTTTTTCTCTCAAACTCACCTAGAATCACACTCGAGTATGATAAGAATCAATAAGAGTTGATCACAATATAGAAAGTAACTAAGAACACAGAAAGATAATTTTCAAGATACGTTTATATATTGATTCTCAACTCAAAATACAAGATTCTTACAAGCAGAAGATGATCGAGTTACAAGGAGAACCTTCATATAATACTATCTACAGCCGGATATACTTTGATACCAGCTGGAATCCTTTAGCTAAAGCCTATACTACAAGACTATAGTTTAAGGTATCTCGGATAAAGTCTTATCTGAGATTTGGTAGTCAGGACATGTCCCTGACTTACCTTTTGTCACCAAATAAAGTTGGTAACATGTACTATCATGAAAGGTAAATAGTGGAATAAAGTATGGTCAACAACATGACTCTTTGGGAAGAAGCCATGTTGTATCAGAAGTCTGCAGTGGAGTGTCAGAGACCATACTTGTGTCCACTGGTTATAGTAGTGTCTTCCGAAGGTTAAATGGCTTCGGAAGAGTAAGTACTTCCGAAGCCACTTTATACTTCGGAAGAGGCTGCTTCTTCCAAGACTTGGAGACTTCTTCTTTTCATCATACTTCGGAAGTGGTCTTCACTTTATTCTTCTAAGTCTTGAACTTCAGAAGTATGCATTTGTCTTCGGAAGTAGATTTCTGTCTTCGGAAGTTGGACTTTCCTTTGTCTTCGGAAGAACTCTACAACCTTCGGAAGTTCCATGATAAGCTTCGGAAGCCTTTGCATGTAGCACCAAAATAACTTAAGTGATATAGTTTTGGTTGCATTAGCCTTCTTCTTGATCCAACAAACTCCCCCTAGGCTGATGCTACCAAAACTTCACTTTTCTCGACTTCTCAAAGCTTTCAGCACCAAGGAGAGTAAATATTTGTCTGTCTCCTTGTTCTTCCCTGATGTGGTGCTGAGAAGCTTGTACAGATCCTTGGTAGATAGGAAATCCAGTCTTCACCTTGGATAACATGTACCCTTTGTTGTTGCCCTCTGAAAAGAGTTAGTTGATGGGAACTGTAATCATATTCCCATCAAACTATAGGTTCCAATTCAGGACTTTCCACTATCGGTAGAAAGGTAGCACCTTTGGTGGGAGATCTTTTCTTGTCTTCCTGTCTTCTCAACTTCAACTCTTCTTCAATCTTTGCCTTTGCAGTTAACTCAGCTAAATGAAGACTGCTGAGATGATTTCTGACGAGTGCAGCAGTTTCAGAGTTGGAGGGGTTGGAGAATGGCTTCTCTACTAACTCAGCACTGTCGAATCTGCTAGAGTGTAATAGAGAGGTTGCATTCAGTCTGTTGATTTCACCATTCTCTCTTTCCACAACAAAGTTGTGAGAAGGTTCATCGAAACTCCACTGGATTATCTTCCTTCTAGGCACAAGAGACTGACTAGGAATCTTGTCCTCTTTTCTTGTATCCAGCAGAGTCACCAATTTCCTTCTGAGCTTCTTTTCTTCCTCATTTAAAGAGTCTGAATTGAGGCCGAAAAGTCTCGCAGCCCGGTCCAAAGTTCCTCTAGGCAAATCAAGGAATCTGTCTCTTGTGAGGGAACTTGAAGATCCGTCTACATAGGTGATGTTAACAGAGTCTTCTACGCAAGAACTTCGCTCAAAGTAGTGCAATTGGTGAGCTTCGTCTTGATTGCCTTAAACTCCTCAAGGGAGAGATGTTGAGAAGGCTAAAGGGATGGTTTGGATGGTAATTGGGCAGGTTTAGGTTCAGAGGTTCTGGCTAGTGTTTTGGGTTGGATAATGGGAAGTTTAGGTGGTTGAGGAGAGGGAGAAGGTGTGGGTAGTGATATGGGTTCAGGGGTGAAAGGTTCAGGTTTAGTGGTGAATGGTGAGGGTGAAGGTTTAGGTTGTGGTTGGGTAGAAGCAGTGAAGGTCATCCCTTTTACCCTTCTATACATCTCTTTCCTTTTCCCCATCCGGATGTCAGCCTTAATTTCACTAACAATCCGTTGGAGTGTCCTTTCAGACATAGGACTCACCTGCCTACCAGAGAAGCCATGAGCCCGTAGATAGTCCTTCATCCAGGCTTTCTCAGTGAGCTTCTTGGAGGAAGTGACCCTAGCCTCTTCTTCCTTCTTCTTCTTCTTCTCTCTGGCCTTTTCTTTTGCAGCCTTCTTCCTTTCTTTCTCCATTTGATCCTGCTCTTTGTTGTAGAGCCAGAGGATCGTATCATCGTTGTGTGGAGAGAGTTCTTGAAGATCAAAGCCTCTAGAGAGTAGAAGTTATCCTGTCTCTCCTCACTGCTGCAATTCAGCCTCCTTCTGTTTCTGTTCTCTCCTCTACCTCCAAGGCCAACCTGGCTTCTTCTTCAAGTCTTAGCCTGGTTGCCTTCTCCAGATCCACCAACTCCTCTAATGGTAGCAGGAGTGTTTCTTCATTGGTAGCTTCCATTTCAATGAGCTGATCAATATCTACTCTCTTCTTTTATTGATGACACCTCCTGATTGGAAGCAAGTGCTTTTGTACTGGCAGCTAACAACTTCTCAGTTTGAAGTCTTCCTTTCTTCTTAAGTTTCTCAATCTTCTCCTCTTCCTGAAGCTCTTCCGCAGTCATCTTCCTTTTTCCTTTGTCTTTTGAAGATCCTGACTATGGTGGTTCTTGGAGAGAGGTTTCTGATTGTGAGAGAGTCAGAGATGGTGTCTGAGATGGAGGTGTAATTAGAAAGTCCTCACTACTCACCTCAGATGCCATTTCCAGGATAGCATCTCTGATGATCAGTTCCTCGGACATTTTGAATAGTCCTTCCGTAGCTTCCATTTCAGCTTCGGAAGATTCAGCTTGTTCTTCCGAGGCTTTAACTTCAGCTTCGAAAGTTAAAGGAGATGCAGATTCTGTCCTAACTATTTCAGTTGCTGGGCCATTAGTTCCCATTTCCCCTTCGAATTGAATCTTAGGTTCCATGAGGACCTTAGGTTGACCAACTTCTTCCACAGTGGTAGAAGGTGCAGTCAGCCTTTGAAGCTCTTCTGCTCCAAAGTAGATCATTACAACATCATGGCTTGGCTGTTCAAAGGAAGATCTTAACATAAACTTGGTGAAGAGTCTGTAGTGATCATTGAGCATCCTTGGATCAATCTGAAGAGTGACTTGAAATGTTTCATGCACAGAGATGATGAGAGAAGAAGATGTTGAAGTAGAAGGCCGGCTCTGTGGTTCCTCATGTGTTTGTCTTTGAACATTCTCCCCCTTTTTGGTAGCATCATCTTGAGAGCTAGATGAGCTGGAGGAGGAAGTCAGTGAGACCTGAATAGGTACATGCCTAACAGACCTCTTTGTCTGTTTCTCAGCTAGTTGAGCCTTGAGATTGTCAATCTCAAGTTGCTGAGTGGCAGACCTTGCCTCTAAAATCCTAACCAGAGATTCCAGGTTTGACACTTTAGAAAGAAGATCTTGAATGAGGAGTTGCATGCTTCCTTATCTTCTTTCGAAGAATCACAAGGAGATGAGATAACATACCTAGCATGTTCAGCCACCACCAGATGTGGTTTCTTGGCACCCCGGTTTCCCATGCTCAATGATGTCTCTTTCAGAGTCATCAAAGGGCTCGGTTGCCGTAGATTTAGTCTGAGAAATGTTACCACCGTCCACAAGGTCCATTGAGGCACCTTCTGTAGTGGCAGCTGAATCTACATGAGTCCCGTCCACATCAGTGGGACTCACCTCAGTTGTTGGTTGCTGATGGGGGCTAGAGATAAGGGATTTCTCCAGGCTCTGTTGATCTTGGAGAGGGTGTTGTAGATTAACTTCATTTCCATGGAGAGTTGTTATCTCTTTATCAGTTTTAAACAGAAGGTCAGTGAAAGATAGGAAGGGTAATCTTACTGACCCGGGACTTTGGTCAATGTCTATAGGCATTGAGCCTCTGGTGGGGCTGTCCCTTGTTGGCATCTCAGAAGAGTGTAAATACTCATTCTGAGGGCTGCTAGTTTGGGTGTCAGGCTCATGGGTTTGAAACTGAGGAGACTCAAAACCCAAATTGAGGTCAAAAGAGAAGGATGGAGAGACCCCTGACTAAGTGGGAGCCCATGTTTCCACTCTAGTCTTTTTGGATTGAACAGGAGGGGCTTATTCAACCAGAGTAGATTGAACAAGGGTTCGTTTGGGGCGTCTTTTATAAGTGATGGTGATGGGTGGAGAAGGTAGTGTTGGCATTGTGGTGGAGTTGCTGGTGTGGGTTTATCACCTGTGGGGTGAACAAGGATGTCACCAGGAGCTATGCGCTTAATCATATCTGGAAGCAGAGTGGTGTACCTTCCAGTGAAGTTGGTGGATACCTTCTTCAATGTCTTGAAGATGGAAGGCCACATTTGGGGAACAGTCAGAGCAGTTGCACAGACAAGCATGCTCTGGTCGAACTCACGGTTGATTATGTGTTGAAGGAGCTAGGATACATGAAGAATGTCTCCCTTTGCAGATTCCCTATCAGATTTGAGAACACAAATCGTGAGTAATTGAAGCGTAGGCCTCTCACCAGTCCATGAACTAAGCATCCTAGTTCATAAGGGATTTGATCCCATCCTCTGGATTTGTTGGACAAGTAATGAAGAACAACATGCAGGAGGAACTTCCAATTGTAGGAGAAGTTGAACTTGTAAACAGTCGACCTGCTGATGTCTCCACCATATCCCATTAGGATATAAGTGCTATCCAAATCTTCCTTTGGGAATTCAGTAGGAGCTCCTTCATCGTGAAGCTCAAGATGCTCCCTAATGAGTTGTTCGGTGATGATCAACTCCTATCCACAGATGCTGGACTGTAATACATGAATCCCGTTTAGGGTTCACTTGACCATTTTCCCAAAATTCTGCGATTTGGTTGGAGAAAACATGGGGGCTAACGGTAAGGGCAGTGTAGTAGGTTGATTGGGTGAGAAAGGAGATGGTTTCAGAGAAGTCAGCATCACTTGACGAATCAAGAAGTGCGACTTGGTTGTGCTGAGGGTTGAGGGCCATTTGGAAAGATGAATGTGGATGATTTGAGCTGGGGTAAAGTTGGAGAGGAGAAATTTCTAGGAAGTAAAATTTGCAAGTAAGAAAATGAAATTGAGTAGTCGAGGTTATTTAAAAGATTCTGGAATGGCGGTAATGGGGGTTAGGATAAGGTGATGTGATGGTTTAGTGGATGAAATGACAGTGGCGGTAAGGTTAAAATCAGTTAAATAATCCGACATCATTAACAAAATTTTTGCTTTTTACAGTGTGGGGCCCAAGAGATTTACGTTACACAGTGAAATCTCTCTTCCGAGTGTGAAACATTTCCGAAGTTAACTTGTCTTCCGAAGGCAATTCTTTCTTCCGAAGACAAAACTTTGCTTCTGAAGGTTAGAGTTGCTTCCGAATAGAGAATTTGTAAGTTTCGGAAGTAGATCTGATATACAATCAATCGCTTCTTCCGAGGCCAAAAATTCTTCCGAGAACAAAGTTATCCTTTGAGAAATTTTGCTTCGGAAGATATGAGAATGTCTTCCGAAGGTTAATTTCTTCGGAAGGAATTTACACTTAGAAAATTTCAGAGAAAATTTCTTGTAATAGGGCTTAAATTGTATTGACACAAGACTTACATATTAAAAAGGTTTTCAAAAGAGATCAAATTAATCAATGTTTATCATCCCAATAGCGTTATGAGATACTTGAATCTTTCTTCATCAAAAGCTTTGGTGAACACATCAGCATATTGTTCATTTGAATCAACTTTGATTAACTTGATTAGATTTTTCTCATGAATATCTCTAATGAAATGATACCTGATGTCAATATGCTTTGTTTTCGAGTGTTTCACTGGATTTTCAGTAATAGAGATAGCACTGTTGTTGTCAATATGGATAGGAGTACTCATAAAGTTAAATCCATAGTCTAACATCTGATTTTGAATCCATAGCAGTTGAGCACAGCAGCTAGCAGCAACAATGTATTCAGCTTCAGCAGTGATGTAGAAATACAGGATTGTTTCCTGCATTGCCATGAGATGATCCTTCCACCAAGAAATTGACATCCTCCTCATGTTGATTTCTTGTCAACATTGCAGCCTCAGTGAAGTTGATTTCTTGTCAACATTGCAGCCTCCATAGTCACTGTTAGAGTATCCATAAAGATTGAAATCCTTGATTCTGGGATACCAGAGACCTAGTTTAGGTGCTCCTTTGAGGTATCTGAGGATTCTCTTAACAGCAGCTAGGTGAGACACCTTTGGACCAGCCTGATATCTTGCACAAATGCAAGTAGCAAACATGATATCAGGTGTACTGGCTGTTGGATACATCAGAGAACCAATAATTGCCCTATGCTGATGTTGATCAGTATCCTCCCCCTCAAGGTCAGGACAAAGATTATGGTTTGTAGGTATGGGTGTCTTGGCAGGCTTGCAATCCTTCATCTCAAATCTTTCTAAGATGTCAGAGACATATTTAGATTGATTAATGAAGAACCCTTCCTTCAGTTGCTTTACCTGAATTCCAAGGAAAATGTCCATTTTTCCTATGGAGCTCATCTCAAACTTTTTCTTCATAATGCTCTCGAAGTCCTTACACATTTGGTCATTTGAGGAACCAAATATGATGTCATCAACATAGACTTGTATGAGCAAAATGTCCTTTCCAGATTTTCTGATGAAAAGAGTCTTATCAATGGTACCTCTAATGTAGCCATTCTTCAGAAGAAACTGAGACAAAGTCTCATACCACAGCCTAGGTGCTTGGTGCAGCCCATATAGAGCTTTATCTAATTTGCACACATAGTTGGGGTGCTGTGGATCTTCAAATCCTATAGGTTGTCATACATAGATTTCCCTATCTATATCCCCATATAGAAATGCACACTTGACATCAAGTTGGTATACTGTGAAGTCCTTGGATGCAGCATAAACAAGGAAGATCCTAACTGTCTCAAGTCTTGCAACTAGTGCAAAGACATCAGTATAATCTATTCCTTCCTCTTTAGTGTATCCTTGAACTACAAGTCTTGCCTTATTCTTGATGATCAAGCCTCTATCATCTCTCTTGTTTCTGAAAACCCATTTGGTGCCTATAGGTACTTGACCAGATAGTAGCGGACATAGGTTCCATACCTTCTGTCTCTTGAATTGAAGCAGCTCCTCTTGCATCGATTCAAGCCAGCTACTATCTTTCAAGGCATCTTCTACCTTCTTAGGTTCCATCTGAGATAGAAAGCATGAGTACAAGCAGACATTCCCTTGATGAGTCTGTCCTCTTATTCTCACACCCTCAGAGACATTCCCTATGATGTTCTCAGTTGGATGAGTGTTGTGACTCCTAAGACGAGGAATCACTTCCAGTTGCAGAGATAGATCCAAGTTAGACATATTCTGCTAAGGAACTGGAACACTCTGTCCATCTGCTCTTTCAAAGTCATTCAATGAGGACTGATTGAATGAATGAGAAACATCATCAATAGTTGGCTATGAAGTAGTATTAACAGTTGCCTGTTCCTTCAAAATACTACCTCCTTCTGCCTGGTGTTGTGGTGGATCACTTGATGAGTTTTGAGGCTCAGTAGGTGATTCACTTGTTGAGGCTTCACTATTCCTTGATATAGTTAAACGATCGGATCTATGAATAGTGGAAGATTGATGTATTGCAGCACTTGGAGAATTTGGTCTAGGCCTGGGAAGGTCAAACAGTTGATCATTAATAGTAGCATCAGTATCATTTTAAGCACCTATCCCAACTGAAACATTTTCATAAGAGGGTTAGAATAGTTTGGAAACAATTCCAAATCAAAGATATGATCAGGTTCATTCCCCTTAACACAAGGAGTGTGCTCATTAACAACTATATTGGATGACTCCTCAAATTGTTGATTCTTAATGTTGTATACTCTGTAAGCTTTGGAGCTAGATGAATATCCAACGAAGATAGCATCATCCAACTTTTCAGCAAATTTTGCCAAATTGTCCTTTGTGTTAAGTATGGTACACCTGCTGTCAAAGGACCTTAGAAAGCCAATGAACGGTGGCCTCTTGTTCCATAGCTCATAAGGGGTTTTTCCATGTGGCTTAACTACAAGAACTCTGTTCTGCACATAGCATGCAGTGATGACTACCTCTGCCCAGAATGTTAGAGGTAGCTTTGAATCAGCTAACATAGTTCGAGCAGCCTTAATAAGTGTCCTATTCCTCCTTTTAGCAACACCGTTTTGTTGAGGAGTTCTGGGAGCACTATATTGTCTGGCAATCCCTTTTGAGTTACAGAATGAGTCAAGAATGAAGTTCTTAAACTCAGTCCCTTGATCACATCTAATTATTTTAACCTTATGATCAATTTGATTTTCTATTTTAAGAATAAAAGATTTTAATGTTTCAGCAGTTTCATCTTTAGTTCTTAAAAAGAATACCCATGTGAATCTTGAAAAATCATCAACTATCACAAGGCAATATGATTTCCTTCCAATGCTCATTATACTTGTGGGACCAAAAAGATCCATGTGCAATAAGTGCAATGGAGTAGTGATAGAGTTAACCCATTTAGATTTATGAGATGTCCTGTGTTGTTTCCCTTATGCAACACAGTTGTCTTTGCAGAAAAACTCCTTTTTAGGCAAACCATGTACCAAGTTATTTTTAGCAAATTTATTCATTGTCTTAAAATTTACATGACACATACGTTTATGCCACAGTGTTGACTCATCACTATCAGCTTTGGGAAGAAAGCATGATACTTTACCCATTAGGGAAGCATTGTTCATATCAAGCTTGTACATATCCCCTTTCTTGGGAGATCTAAGAAGCACCAATTCCAGAGGAATTATCATCCCTGGTTTGATGATAATGCACTCATGTTCTGTGAATAGCATTTGGTGCTTTTGATCACAGAATTGAGAAACACTTAATAGATTGTGTTCAAGTTGTTTGACAAAATGGACTTTGTCAACTTTTAACTTACTATTGGATATACTCCTTCTGCCAAAAATATATCCTACGGCCTCACCTCCAAATTGGACAGGACCTCCATCATAGTTCTGAAACTGTTGAAGTAGAGATCTGTTCCCTGTCATGTGCCTAGAGCATCCACTATCTACAATCCATACATTGTTGTTCTTTTCAAATGGATGTTCCTGCATATAAGATGAGATTTCAGTTTTGTTTGGAATCCCAAGCCTTGCTGGTCTTGGGTTCTTCCAAGGATAATGACATGAGTGAACCAAATGATATGCATGGGGGTTCAACAAAGGTCCTTGAAGAAGAGATTTGTGCTGCAACATCTTCCTTGATCTTCCAATCCACCTTTTGGCTGATCTTGGTGGATGAGTTTGTTGAAGCTTTTGCAGCATGGTCTTCTTCCGAAGCTTCTTTCTTTTCGGAAGAAGTCCTCACCACCTTTTTTTCTGAAGCAGTCTTCTTCTGGGATGGTTTAAAGAGAGCTTTCTTGTTCTTCTAAACCTTAATAGCTTTTGCTTCCGAAGCCATTTTCCCTTCGGAAGAAGGAGTTTCTTCCGAAAGCAACTTGGCTTTGGAAACTAGCTTTCCTTTCTTCAACACTTGAACCGTATGGAAGGGTCCAAATGTGAAACCTTCCCTGACTCCTTCTTTTCTAACATTATTTGCATAATGTGTGCTTGCAGGATTGTGGTAACAATCTTTTGCCATGTGATTTTGCAGGCCACTCATGATGCATGCAATGTTAGTCTTTTGGAAAAGTGAGGGTTGCTGTTTCTTGGTTTTCCTTTCTTCGTCAGCAACTTTTCCCTTTAACTTCTGATCCTTTGGTAGGACAGGAATGCTGTTATTACATTCCTTTCCTGAATCAGAAGTACCTAACACTTAGAATCCAGCTGAGATAAAGACACCCTTCTGCTTGGGGTCAATTTTCAGTTTGGATTCAGCCACTTTCTTAGCAGTTTTCCTAGCAGCTTTAGCTCTGCTTCTTCTGGCTTTAGTGGTTAGGATTTGATCTTCACAGGAGGTGATGGGTACATCTACCTGTTCCTTCCCTATGGTGGCCACTATTGGTGCCTCATCCTTCAACTCTGGAAAGGAAGGGTCAGCAGTTGGAACCTATTGCTCTTCAGTACCACATCTAGGCTGTCTAACAGACTCATAAGAATATGGTGGAGCAATTTCATTGGTTCCTAACCCTCCTTTGTTATGATAACAGAGTTTGGAATAGGAGGATGATGTAAGAATAGCTTGGAAGTTCTGCTTAGAGATAGCATGCTTCCTGGCCTGAGCCTCAATAGTGACAAGCTGGGCTTGAGCCTCAGACAATTTGGATATCAGATCCTTGATTTGAGTCTTGTAGTTGGTGTGTTCATGTTTCAAAAGAGATACAGTTTTCTCTAACTCATCAATTTTCTTTTGATAGTCAGATTTAGCTCTTTTAAAATCAGATTTTAGAATATTAAAGACTCAATGTCATATCTGATTTCCATATTATAATCCTGATAGAGTTTAACTTTAGCTATACAGGCTGGAGTGCAGAGATGTTTATATACCTGGGCATCATCTGTTCCGGCCATGAGAGCTTGAGCAGGAGTCACATCCTGTACCATGAAGCTCCATTCAACTTCTTGAGCCATTGCGGCTGTTTCAGTTGACTTCTCAATGGGCTTTGAGGTTGAGGGATGTGTGGAGGCCTATGGGGTTCCCGAATTGGTCTTGGGAGCCTTGCATTCCCTTGCGAAGTGACCCAGTTGGTTACAGTTGTAACACTTTGCCTTGGTCATGTCAAACCCGAACTTGCTGTAGTTGGGTTTTGAGGGAAATGCCTTCCAGTTCTCTTAAAGAACTTCTTTGCTCTGTAAGTTAAGAGAGCGATCTGCTGGACAATGTACACATACTCTACATCATCTGGGCTAAAACACTCAAGATCATCAAAGCAGTATTGAAAATCTCCTGAGTGTCCACCTCCTGAAACAAAGGCACAACTTTCCTGGAAGGGATTGTGTTGAGCCTGTTGAGACCTTGGAGAATCAGGATAAGTGATGTAAGGACTAGAAGAGCAGGATGGCTGTTGATATGTCAGGTAATGCTGAGGTTGTGGGGTTAATGAGCCTTCAGCAATGATTAAAGCGTTGCTAGCAAGAAGACTCATGGGCCTGCTTGTTTGGTGGCCCTTCTTACTCTCCATCTCTAGACGATATCCATCAAGGATGTCGTAGAGCTCAGTCATGGAAAGAGTGTTCAAGTTTTCTGTTCTCTTGATAGAGACACAATAGAATATCCACTCATTTGGAAGAGCACTCATGAACTTTCTGGTGAGATCTCTAAGTTCAGGAGTGATCTTCATAGACTGAAGGAAAGAGATAAGATCCATGTACCTGAAGTACTGCTGGCTGAGGGTCTCTCCAGCAATATGAGTGAAGTTCTCGAACTGCTGCTTCAGTGAGTCCTTCTTTGAGTCGTTGGAGTTGGAGTACATCTGGACAAGTGCATCAAACAATTCTTTGGCAGTCTTTCAATGCTTGAACCCCACCATGATAGAGTTCGGTATTGCAGTCATGAGAATTGTCATAGCATTGTTGTCGATGTCCATCTTCTTCCTGTCTTCATCAGAATAGTCCTCAACAGCTTTCTTTATCATGGCACCGTTTCCACCAGGTGAAGCCACCTTTGGCTTGTACTGTCCATTGACTATAGGGCTCCATACTTGTGTCCACAGGTTATAGCAGTGTCTTCTGAAAGTTAAATGGCTTCGGAAGAGTAAGTACTTCCGAAGCCACTTTATACTTCGGAAGAGGCTGCTTCTTCCAAGACTTGGAGACTTCTTCTTTTCATCATACTTCGGAAGTGGTCTTCACTTTATTCTTCTAAGTCTTGAACTTCGGAAGTATGCATTTGTCTTCGGAAGTAGAGTTCTGTCTTCGGAAGTTGGACTTTCCCTTTGTCTTCGGAAGAACTCTACAACCTTTGAAAGTTCCATGATAAGCTTCGGAAGCCTTTGCATGCAGCTGCAAAATAACTTAAGTGGTATAGTTTTGGTTGCATTAGCCTTCTTCTTGATCCAACAACAACCATGCTAAAGTAACACTCCCCTAACTTAGTTAGCCACACTCTTATAAATGTTACACATTTGTTAAAGTATTAACATGCAGCTAATTGGAAGATGATTCAGGGAATAAAGTTGTGCCAAACATGTATAATATTATTAATCAATCATGTTGCTGGCATTGCTCAATAGAGGCATTTGCAGGGAAATCTTTTTCTATTTATTTTAAAATGGCAACCAAGTTTATTTTTAAACCGTCTATATGATGGAGATCAAGTAAACAACCTGTCAGATGCCCGAACAAATCAATTATTTTAGTTTTGTTCATCACCACATCGGTGTCGGTAATTGTATCACCATCAACTTGCAAACCCCATAAAATTTGAACATCTTGAAGGGTTACCGTGCATTCTCCCTAGGTAAATGAAACGTGTGGGTTTCAGGCCGCCATATCTCCACCAAAGCCATAATCAAACCACCATCAAGCTTACGGAAACTGCATCAATGATACCACCAAAACCTGCCATCCTTATATAATACATAACATTACTATGTATAGGCTTGTGTTTGATGAGTCTCTCAAAATTGTTATTCCCCCGTCTAGGACGCAAGGCACCGACATCACTCATTGGATTCTAAAAATAGTGAGTAGCTCTATGCTCACCAACTAAAAATAACAATTCCCTATTCAAAGGACCCGATGTACACCCCAATTCACCATGGAATCAAATATGTGGGTTTGTTGGAAAATAGAGAAAATGTGAAAGATGTTTGTTTTGTGAAATGGAGTTGTGTGTTGTAAAAGAAGTGTGGTGGTTTTATATAATATGTGTGTAGAGATTAATGATGAGGCTGATGCAACCTAAACATCTTAAATCTATCCTGCATGCTGCACAAGTGCAATGAAGAAGAATGCTTAGGAAGTTTCACACATGCAACAGAAAATACTCTAAGTGTGAAATCTTCCGAAGCCAAGACCAATATCTTCCGAAGCCAAATATGAAGTCTTCCAAAGCCTTAAAGACAAAGTCTTCCAAAGCTTCAACTTATTAAGAGAAATTTCTTCCGAAGACTTTTGACACATGCTTTATCTGATGTATTGTTCTATAAAGTTGGACACCTTTCCGTTGCATCTCTGTAAGTCACCAACTTACATGAGTTGGTGAAAAGGTCCGTGCTTTTAGAAACTGTACATTGAGGTCTTGTGTCTGTAACTTTCTACTTCATGTACTTTATCCTTTTTGTAATAGATAAGGATGTGAGCTATGGCATGTCATAGTCACTAGTCAAAAGGCAATTTGCCTTTTGACTCTACAATTGATTTTGTTTGTGTCTAGTCAATTGTATCCAGCTGGCTTTCAAAGTATAGCCGGTTGTAGGTTGTAGTATAAGTATTCCTTGTTCTTGTATCTTTCCATTATGCTTTGTCACACTTGTAATAGAACTTGAGAAAGCAATATACTGCAATCTTGAAAACCATCTCACTATGTATTTTGCTCTTGTGTTCTGTCTCTTAAATTACATGTGTTCTTAGTGTCTTACTTTGGTTATTCCAGTCTTATTGTTTGATTAAGTTTAGTTAATCTCCTTTTTTTATTGTTGTGTTGTAACTGACCCCCTTCAACGATCCTGCATTTTGTATCAGAGCTTTCCAGGCTCTTGATATAAGATCTCACCATCTTAAGATCCCTCTCACACACAAATACTAAACTTTTCAAATGGTAGCCATTTCCAAGACAAATATGGAAACTAGAACCATGAACAAATCCCCATTGATCACTCTTGATGAGTTTGATACCTGGTGTTTGAGAATGGAAGGTTTCATCAGGTCTCTTGATTCAAGAATGTGGGAGTCTATTGAGAATTGACCTTTCATACCTAGCACCCCTTCTGCTAGTGGTGCTGGTATGATCTCCAAGGATGTGGCTAACTACTCTGATGAAGATAGGAAGAGAGTAGAGATTGACAGAAAATCCATGACAGCCCTTCAAACAGCCCTTCCAAACTCTGTGTATAGAGGTTTCAAGAAGTGCTACTGGTGCTGGTATTTTTGATATTATCATATTTTAATTATTAAAACCCTTTTATGTATCTTACATAATTTTAAAATTCTAGAATCCAACGTTACATTTAAATAGTGGTTAGGTGACCTTTATCCCATTATTTAAATTAACAAGGTAGTCAACGTTTTGACAACTGCAACCCTTTGCAACTTCTAGGGTATGGGATCGACTTTAAAACATCATATGTATAGTCGGCATGTTAATCCCATCAACACCTTTGTGAACCATATTGTAGGTGATCCATTTAACATGGTTTGCAAATCAAGTTATCCTACTTGCACACACATGTGAGTTTTCCAACATAAGTGGTTTGGTGACCTTTATCTCACAAATATGGTATCCCCATCTCAAATCACAAGTTCCATCAAAACGGTTAGGCGACCTTTATCCAATTAAGATTTTCCAAATGACTCAAGTGTTGTGCAAAAGGACGGTGTTAAACTTGTTTTAATTTTTTTTTTAAGTTTTCATAATCTTAGTTTAGAAAACTCTATGTACCTTATATTTGCATGCTTTCAAATACAAGGTACCCTATGGTTCACTTTTAATAAAACCTCTTTTATTAAAACCATTAATCCTTTTAATAAACTTTTATTAACCACTTAATGATTAAGAACCATCAAATTTTCAGCTTGTAAAGTTTGTTAATGAGTTTGTTATGCATAACCAAATGACTAACAATCAATAAAACAACAAACATCCAAACAAGCATAAACATACAAACATGAGTGCATAACCATAACCACTAAATTGACCACACTTGTTTGCCATCACAAGTGTTGTCATAAGGTCTTTCCTAAGGGTAGAGATGACACATCAAAATGTGTCCATGAACTCCCACTTGAATCCACGTCCAAAAGCTTCAATTGTCCATGTCTTTTGTGTGCTTCTTTGAGTCTTCATCTTGTGCATCTTCTTTTACAAAAATCATATCCTAATATAATTTTCTAATAAAAGAAATACACCTAATCTATTTATTACATAACCAAATGAATAAATAAATTACAACCCAAAATACGAAACACAAAACTACAACCCTTACAAGAATCAAAACCAACATGACATACAACAATCAACTAAAACCAAATACATAAGGCCAAGGCTATGTTATGCACCATAATGAGAAACATATTCAACATCCAAGAACAACAATGAACCCCTTATTTCAGCCCTAATGTTTCAGCCAACATAAACTAAAACTTTAAGGTTTGTCCAAACAACACAATCAACCATTTGATGTAAATCTTTCTAGGTTTATACTAAAGCATGCAAGATTAAACCTTGAAACATAAGGGATTCATACATCGACAACAAAATAGCCCCTAATGGGTTGAAAAGGTCCATGAAAACTAACTTTTCAAGATCTTTTGAAGCACATATTCCACATAACCGGCTCAAGATGCCATTGTTGGGTTTTGCAACAAGTTAATCAAAGCAAGTTAAACCATTTTGAACTTGTAAAACACAGCAGAAATATGAATTAAACATGTTGTTACATTCTGAAATTTTTCACCATTCAAAACATAAACAAAACCCAAGAATGTGGATCATATAAAAATATGTGAAATAGTGTGCTATCAAACCAAAAATCAACCATAGGATGTTCAAAGATACAACCTTTCTTGCACCAGATGTTGTAGATGTATAAGAAGAAGAAGATGGTGTTCTTTAATGTTCAGCCCCCAAGAGAGAAAGCCTCAAGTAGTGATACCCACAAGCTCTTCCAAACACCTAGCTAGTTAGGGAGCTCAACACCAAAACTCTACAAATGTACCTTAAACAAACGAATTTTCAGCCTAGTTTTGAGCTTCAAATCCGAAAATTCTGCAATGTTTTGAGAGAGTTCTTGCTAAGTGTTGTAAGAGAGAAAAGTGTGAATGATGGAAGAGTGTAGGAGAGGGGAAAGTCTTGCAAAGACGAAGACAAAAGGCTGGTCCACATGCCCCAAGGGCGGCTGAATTCACCCACTAAAATGGGTTTCCCCCCCCATTTTAGTTTTATAAAAAGTTACACTCTTAACCCTTAATTTTATAAAATTAAAACCTCTTTTAATTTTATAACAATAACACACTTTTATTTGTTATTATTTAACCAGCTTAAATAATGAAACAAACAATTTCTCATGAACAAATTATCCACATAATGTTGTTCTTTTACAAAAGCAACGTTTTAGAAAAACCCATTTTCTAAATTGGTGTCGGTATTTATTTGTTTGATCCTATCAACAAATAAATATTAATTGGTGTTTGTATAGCTTGTTATTGGGTATGACCCAACTTGGATCATAACGTACTAACGATATCAATCTTGTATATGTCTTGGGCATATAAGGTCCAACAATCTCCCACTTGCAACAAGATTCATAGAAGATTGATGCAAGCAGTAAATACTGCCTAACAATAGTTTACTACCCTTAATACGTATGACTAAGTGCCATTCAATAACATCATCTCCTTCAAGTACCATACTTGAAATATTTTAGGTGAATCAATCATCTATCCTTTTGTCGCAGATGTCATGTTAAATCCTAGAGACACAGAGTGAACAGTCTCCATTGATTTAACTTTATCAGGCCTTAGACATCTTACTCTCAACGAATAAGAGGGACAAATCCCATCTTGACAACATACGTTCTCACAATTACCTTATATCATACCTGAACTCAGACTTATGTACTGCCATGTTTCAGAACAGCGAAGAGCTAAGTCAAGGTATAATATTCGGTAAATATCAAGACCCAATATGTATCTCAGGTCAGAGGATACCAAATGATGTTCTCCTTTACTCAAAATTACTTATGATCAATCAGGAAGATTCCATGTAGTAATATTTGAGATGCAGGTCAGTCCAATATTTTTATCCCACAAATACCTATGAACTTTGGCAGCAACCTTTTCCTCTATATTCATCCATATGAATATCTACCAATCCAAGTTCATAATAGCATTACCTTCATACTTGTTCCCACAAGCATGAACAGCTACAGAAGTTCTGAGTAAATAATTTACTCATAGATTTTAAACATGCAAAATAGGAATATTAGTTGAATCATTATAACCGAATAATTCATTCAAGTAATAAAGGGTTACAATATCTCATTACAGAAATTAAAGATCAAATCCAGTCATTAGAATATTGAAGCCCCATGGCACAAGCATGACTTTCATGCTTCGCCTTTTCAAGAAGCTTCGTGAGTGGATCCGCAATGTTTAGATCCGTGTGAACTTTGCGAATACATATCTTTCCCTTTTCAACTTCATCCCTTATGTAGTTGAATCTTCATTCAATGTGCCTAGTCTTTTGATGTGCACGGGGTTCCTTGATTTGAGCAATCGCACCCTCGTTATCACAAAGAATTTCTAAGGGGTCCTGAATGGAAGGGACCACCCCTAGATTGGCAATGAACTTCTTTAACCATGTAGCTTCTTGAGCTACTAATGAAGCGATAATGTATTCTAACTCTATAGTGGATAATGCCACCACATCTTGCTTAGAGCTCTTCCAAGAGATTGCTCCTCCATTCAAGATGAAAATGTACCCCGATTGGGATCGTGAACCGTCCCGATCAGTTTGGAAACTCGCATTCGTGTAACCCTTTACTACAAGTTCCTCCTCACCAGATCCATAGATTGAGAACATATCTTTAGTCCTCCTTAGGTACTTAAGTATGTTCTTAACAACCATCCAATGACTGTTTCCAGGATTTTGTTGGTATCGGCTTGTCATGCTCAAAGCGCACGACACGTCTAGTCTAGTGCATATCATTGCATACATGATAGATCCTATAGCAGACGCATACGGAATTCCCTTCATTTTATCTTGCTTATCCTTTGAGCTTGGACATTGATTCTTACTCAATATTGTTCCTCTTTGAATAGGTACGGTACCTTTCTTAGAGTTTTCCATCTTGAACCTTTTCAAGATCTTATCAATGTATGCACTTTGATTCAAACCTCTCAACCACCTTGATCTATCCCTATAGATCTTTATTCCTAAAATATAGGCAGTTTCACCAAGATCCTTAATAGAGAAATAGCTTCCAAGCCAGGTTTTTACACCTTCCATGGTTGGAATGTCATTTCCAAATAGTAGGATGTCATCGACATACACACTAGGAAAATGGTGATGCTCCCACTAGCCTTCTTATATACACATGCTTCATTAGCGTTTTTGATGAATCCAAATTTGATTATTTCTTCATCAAAATGGTGATTCCAACTCCTTGATGCTTGCTTTAATCCATAGATTGATTTCTTTAACTTGCATACTTTGTTAGGATGTTTTGAGTTGACAAAACCTTCAGGCTGAACCATATAGACATCTTCCTCAAGATATTCATTTAGAAAAGCAGTTTTGACATCTATTTGCCAAATCTCATAATCATAATGAGCAGCTATGGCAAATAATATCCTAATAGACTTTAGCATTGCAACTGGTGAGAAAGTCTCATCATAATAAACCCCTTGAGTTTGAGTGAAACCTTTTGCTACAAGTATAGCTTTATAAGTATCTAAGTTTCCATGCATATTGGTTTTCTTCTTGAAAACCCACTTACTTCCAACTATCTTGGAGATAAGAGGTGGTTCAACCAAGTCCCACACTTGGTTGTCATACATGGATTGCATCTCTACGTTCATGGCTTCAAGCCATTTATCACAATCCAAATTGGACATTGCATCATGATAGGTGGTTGGTTCATCGGAATCTACCACATAGCATCCACCTATGAAAAATCCATATCTTTTAGGTGGATTACTAATTCTATCAGATCTGCGAATGTTTTGTGTATATTGATCAACCACTTGATCATTCTCAACATCCTCATGATGAGTGCTAGTGTCAACCAAACGTGTATTGTTTTGTGGTTCTTGATCTTCCTTAAGATCCATAGTTCTACTTCTAGTTCCTTCCGTAAGGAACTTAGCTTCTAAGAACTTAGCCTTCTTGGCCACAAACTCCTTTTGTTCCAATGGATCATAGAAATAATATCTCATATAATCTCTGGGATATCCTATGAAGATACACTTAGTGGAACGACTTTCTAGCTTGTTTGAGGTGGGAGTCTTAACATAAGCCTCACAACCCCATACCTTTAAATATGACAGTGATGGAACCCTTCCATGCCATATTTTGAAAGGTGTCGTTTCCACTTTCTTGATTGGGGCCATATTCAAAATACGGGCCGTAGAGAGCAAAGCGAAACCCCAAAATGATAGAGGCAATGAGCTTCTAGCCATCATAGATCGAACCATATCTAATAGAGTTCAATTTCTCCGCTCAAAAATGCCATTATGTTGTGGTGTTCCAGGTGGAGATAGTTGTGAGACAATACCATAACTTCTAAGATGATCTCTAAAGGCATCACTTAGGTATTCACCTCCTCTATCGGTGCGGAGAATTTTTATTTTCTTGTTGAGTTGATTTTCTACTTCATTTTGGAAGATTTTGAACATTTCAAAAGCTTCATCTTTGTGTCTTAACAAGTACACATAACCATATCGACTATAGTCATCGGTAAAGGTAATGAAGTATCTTTCATGGTACCTAGTCATTGGTTTAAAAGGACCGCATACATCCAAATGTATGATGCCTAATAAATCTTTTGCCAATTTGGACTTGCCACTAAAAGGTGCCTTAGTCATTTTACCTTGTAAACAAGATTCACATACATCGAATGAATCATATTCATTTGCTTTTAAAAGACCATTCTTTTGAAGTGTTTGTATGTGCTTCTTGTTATATGACCAAGATGGCAATGCCAAAGATAGGTATCACTCAAATACAATTTGAGTTTCTTAGTCGTGGTTTGGTACAATGAGCTATCGTATAATGTGTTTTCACAAACCAATCATAAATACCATTTACAAGAATAGCTTTAAAATAAAATATGCCATTTAAAGAAACATGAATTTCATCCTCAATAAATGACAAAACATAACCATATTGTCTTAATTGGGCAACAGAAATAATGTTCCTAGTCAAACTAGGAGCATACAAAATATTGTTCAAAATTGCTTCCAAACCATTTGGAAGCTTCAAGATGTAGTCCCCTCGGCCTTCAACTTGAACCTTTGCCCCATTCCCCATGTAAAGGCTTACACCCCCTTTCTTGAAGTCCTTACTTCTTTTGAACCCCTGCAATAAGTTACGAATGTGAGTTCCACATCCGATATCAAATACCCATGTGTTAGAGGATATCAAATTAAGATCAATATGAATCATGAAACTTGTACCTGAGGTTTTCCCAACATCCCTCTTTGCTTGAAACTCTTTGAGATGGACTGGGCAATTTCTTGCCCAATGTCCAATCTCCCCAAACTTAAAGCATGGGTCATTGAAGCAACCTTTTGCTTCTTCTCCGCTGGTTTTGGTGGTGGCGCTCTTACCACTCCCTTTCCCTTTCCCTTAACGTGCCCTTTACCCTTGGCAACATTTGCCTTGGGTGCGGGGTAAGGCCTCTTCTTGTTCCCACCTTCATTGATGGTGAGAACGGGTAAAACCCTTTTACCCATGGCCGCCTCGGTATTTTTGAGCAGTGAACGAAGCTCACTGATGTTCTTGTCCCACCTGTTCATGTTATAGTTCTTGACAACGTTGTCAAACCTTTTTGACAAAGAGTTGAGGATCAAATCTGTAGCCAACTCTTTCGAGATACAACAATTCAGCCTTTCGAGGCAGTCGATGTGGCTTTTCATCTTAAGTACATAAGATGAAACAGATTGGGTGTCGTCCATACGATAAGCATGGAGTGCTCGAACCGTTTCGAAGCGCTCAACCCATGCTTGTTGTTGGAATGTTTCCTTCAACTGGGTTATCATGTCGTATGCTCCATGATGTTCATACTCCTTTTGGAGATCTGGAGTCATACTTGCCAACATGAGGCAAGACACTTGGACCGAGTCCTCAGTGTATTTTACCCGATTATTGTAGGCCTCATCATCATCCTCACTAGGTTGATCTGGAGTCATACTTGCCATAGACTCCTTGTTACAGAGTCTTTTTAAGGATGGAATACCAAGGGCAGTGTCACCTTCATCTACTTCCAATCAGGATAAACTATCTGCAGACAAGGAACTATGACATAGACAATGTCATTTCTCTCCCCTTAGAAGAGTTAAATGAACTGGTTGACCTGGAAAGGTCAAGGGAGAAGAAGGAGGCAGAAGATGCAGAGCTTTTGGTATAAATAAAAGAAGAGAGAAGAAAGAAAAGATTGTATAAACATGTGCCTACCTTCTCCCTAGTTCAAGAAAGTCCTACGCAAGAGGATGTGGTTCAACAAGAACCTCAGGTACACAAAGAAGAAGATAGGATCAAGATGATCAACTACCTGAGTGCCACAGGCCTTTATTAGGCAGAAGCACTTCTTCCCTTGTCCTATGACTATGTTGAGTTTGAGTACTTAAAATAACTTGAACTTGAAATAGTCAAGGACAGAAAGACAGCTAAGAAAAGGCTAAGGGAAGAAGCTGTAAAATCAAGAGCCATCATCCAAAAGAGCATGAAGAAGTCTGCTGACAAGCAGAGGATAATGAGCTTCTTGAAGCTATATGGATTCTCTGGAAGGAGACTTGGTCCCATGTCTCTATGCACTATGGATGAGCATATTAGGGTGATCAAGCAGAAGATCAAAAGTGGAGTGCTCATTGACATACACACACTCTAAGTCAGGCCCTACTTGAAGTGGAGGTTAAGGTTGAACAACCAGAGACAAGACAACCTGGACCTCCTGCTGAAACTCAACAAGCTTCATCTTCTGATCCACAGCAGGGTCAACCTCCCTCTCCTTCTAAGCCTGAGAGAGAGAGGAAGTCCCAACTGAGAAAGACAATGAAGATCAATCTAGTACTGCATGCCAGTCTTTTCAGTTAAAATCTATTAAGAGAAAGAAGATGATGGCTTCTAAACCAAAGCCAAAGAAGAAGAAGATTTCAACCTCTTCTAAACCCCAGGATGAGTCAAAACATCCTCAGGATGTGCAGCCAGAGGATGCTACATCAACTCCAATTCAAACAGCTCCTCTAGCATCAGGAAGACCCATCTTGTCTTGGACATACACCACAAATCCAGAATGATGGCATGTCATTAGAGATCAAGGCACCAAAGACATTTACACATGGAAAGATATGTTTCAGTTGCCTTTGCATGATCTCTTTGATATGAGAAGACATTTTGATAGTTTGAAGGATCCTGATCACCTTATGAAGAAAGGAATGGTGATCATCCTAATGAGGACTGTTGATATCTGAAGTCTACTAAGTATTTTGGTAGCATTAGCCTAGGGGGAGTTTGTAGAGATAAATGAAGAGGCAGATGCAACCTAAAATCTTAAGTCTATCTTGCATGCTGCACAAGTGCAATGAAGAAGAATGCATAGGAAGTTTCACACATGCAACAGAAGATACTCTAAGTGTGAAATCTTTCAAACCCAAGACCAATATCTTCCGAAGCCAAATATGAAGTCTTCCGAAGCCTCAGAGACAAAGTCTTTCAAAGCTTCAACTTATTGTAACACCCGGTTATTTATTTATTTTTGAAGCCGACGAAAGAAGAAAAGAAATAAAGTCCTAAGTTGAGGGACCGAACTCGCCAACAAAAGAAAGACGGGCGCGTGAGGGTATATAAAGGGAGAGGGCAGCCCTTACCCTCTCCCCACACTCATATTTCAGCCAAATAGAGAGGAGAAGAGAGACAGGAAGAAAAGAGGAAGAAGTGTTGGTTTGGGTTGGTTCGACTGGCCAGTATCATTGAGAAGCGAGTCAAATCGAAGCTCTTCTCGTTGTGGTCATTTGTGTGAGTTCAAGGACCCCACCTTTAAACGCTTTTGAATGAATTGGGGCTGGAAAACATCTAAAAGTCGGGTTTTTGAGTGTGTGCATATTGACCTGTTTGTGTATGTGTATGTGTATGTGTGTGTATGATCCGTTTGAGCCTGTTTATGAGCTGTGTGTGCTTGAATGGTGTTGTGGTATGCATCCCTAAGGTTTAGGATGGTCGATTTGGGCTTAGAATGGGTTTAGATAAGCTTGGAGCTTGAAAATGGCAGATTGGGTTCGGGATGAACTGCATTCTGCACCAGCTAGGGCTAGGCGACGGAATGGAGGTCATACGGCCGATTGAGGTGCGATTGAGGGTTCATTCACACAATTGGGGTTCATTGGCATGATTGGGGCTCATTCGCATGATTGGGGTTCATTCGCACGACTAAGAGTTCATTCACACAATTGGGAGCCGAGTCGCATAAATGCTCATCCGCATTAGGTCCATTCGCACGATTGGGTTGTTCATTCGCATAAGTGTTCATCCGCATTGGTCCATTCGCATGATGTTCAGTCGCATGGAGGCCATATGCTCGAATAGGGCTGTTGCACCCGAGGAAAAGTGTAGTTTAACTTCTGACTTTCGGGTGAAAGTGCAGATGTAATTTTTGACGTAAAGGTTCCCGTAATTTCATGTAAGATGACTATTGAGGCCTTAGAGAGCATGTTGGGCATGATGATGATGTTGCATGATTATGCATGTCATGTATGTATGATGTTGCCAGTGTGAAGCTGATGACTGTGTATGATATGTTCCTTATTATGATGTATGTTTATCCTTCCTATGGCTTTACGTGTCATGTTAATGAATGAATGAAGTATTATGTAACGTAAAGTGAAAGATAAAGAAAAGAGGAACATGGAGTAAGAATGCATGCATTAATGAATGATGAAAGTAAAGAAAGTCTTGCAAGCATAGTATGTCGGGACACGCCATTAAAAGGTGTTAGCCTAACGGTGTGATGGGTTCGCTACCTCGGGAGGATGCATATCGGGGTCGTTCTTTGTGATTGACCATTTGTATAGCCCCATTGCTGCATACCCTAGGTACTGCGTCAGAGGTACGATGCACCATTATAACTGGTCTATGATAGACCTAGGTCGAGTACCAGGAATAGTTGGGTATTGCACATAGCAGTGGCACACCTAAACTTTACCCTAGGTACTGTGACCAGAGGTGCGATGCACCGTTATAGCTGGTCTATGTTAGACCTAGGTCCACTATCAGGAAATAGCTGGGTAAAGTTTGGTGGAAGGAAAAGAAAGAAGTAACGATGAAAGAATGAAAGCATGAAAGATTAAAGAAGATAATAATGATATTATCTATGTGTACGTATGATATATGATCGCACGAAAGAAATGAATAGTTTTAACGAAAGATAAAGTATGTTTTATTATAAAACTAGAACTCACTCAGCAACGCTGACTTTGATGTGTTTCTAGCTGGCAGGTAATGATTGCTGAGGATGGCATGAGGTGGCTACTCAGCTCTTCTGCGTTGGCATCCATTTATTTAATGCTTTTGTAATGTAATGCAACAATGTATTTAGTAACCGATTAATGATGTATTATTTTGCAAAAGTTTTTATGATGAAATGAGATGTCATTGTTGAATGTTTCCGCTATTTTGCAAAAGTTTTTATGATGAAATGAGATGTCATTGTTGAATGTTTCCGCTGCAATATTTTTGTAAGAGAAATAAAAATGTAGGTTTTATGCGCAATGATTTAGCAGTTGTAAGCGTCCCGGGAACGGGGCCTTACAAGTTGGTATCCGAGCCAAAGTTTAAGTGAAACAGGTAAATTTCGAAAATAAACCTTAACTCAAACTGAGAATGGGACGGAAAGGGATGAGATGCCAATTTGAGTAGCTGCGTGCCATCAGGCATTTTCGTAAAGTTAACTGCTATTATGTGTGCATGTGATGTGTTATGTGTTGTTTGTAGATTTAAATACTGGTGTAGTCAGGATAGGTGATGCTTGGGGTATGAAGAGTAAAGTAAGTGACTAATCAAAACTGGCCACTGTATTTAGGGACTTACTATACTTGACATAAACTGAGTTGTTACCTTGAATGACTGTGTTAGTGTTTGAATCTTTCAGTGTGTGTGTGATGGCCGGTGGTAGATCTTCAAAAGCCTCTCGTGGTGGAGGTGGTGGTGGACGTGGTGCTGGACCACGAGCCACAAGAGAAATACCCAGAGTTGAGAAGGTGGTTCATGAAGAACCAGAGACCCCTCATCCGAAGGGTGGAGACGAAAGCACTAATCTGAGAGCCTCAGTAAAGGAGGCTGTGGTGGAAGAAGTTCATCAAGTCATGCAGACCATCTTACCGTCTGTGGTGACCGAAGTTATTAAGCTGGTACGGGAAGGGGAGAGGAAGGAAAGAAGTAGACCTACGGGCGAAAGGAGAGAGCCCGAGACTGAGATGGTTCTGTCTGACGACGAAGAAGAAGAGGAGGAAGAAGAGCCTGCGCCGGAGGCGGCTCGAGGCTGTAACTACGGGGCGTTTATAAGATGCAAGCCCCCTACTTTTGATGGAAATGACACTGCTACTGCTGCTCACTGGTGGGTGAGGGAAATGGAGGCCGTTCTTGATAACAGCGAGTGCCAGGAAGACCAAAAGGTGAAGTTCACTACCCACTCCTTTGTGGACTAGGCTCTATGCTGGTGGGACAATATAGTACATGGCAAGGGTAGCAGGGCCATTGGGAGGATGTGATGGTCCGAACTGAAAAAGTTAGTGATTAAGGAGTTTTGTCCTCATCGGGAAATGGACAAGGTCGAAATGGAGTTCTTGCAACTGGAGGCGGGAACGATGACACACCAACAGTACACCACCAAATTCATCGAGATGGCAAGTCTGGTGCCGGATCAAGTGACACCCTGTCTCGAAATATCAAGAGGTATATTCAAGGTTTGCCAGTGGATATTCCCAGGCAAATGATCGCTGCCCGGCCGAGTACGTTTAGGTCGGCGGTGGATTTGGCAAGGAGATTATATGATGAGAGGGCTATGATGGTGGTGGCTGAAGGTGGCAAGAAGAGTGGTTGTGATCGAAACTGGCAGGGGAAGAGGTTTGGTCGGGGTAACATCTTGACGGTTATAAGAAGGCACGGGTGGATGACCGCCGTGTGGCCACATCGAGTATAGAGTCAAAAAGGTGTGGCAAGTGTGGAAGGGAGCATGCGGGAGAATGTAGGTTGGGATTTAACGGGTGCTTCAAATGTGGGAAGGCGGGGCATATAGCCAAGGACTGTCGTACGGTCCGGTGCTTCAACTATGGTGACGAGGGTCACATAAGGATTGCAAGAAGCCAAGGGCTGTGAGTTCCGAGGCGAAGAAGACGGGTGGTGGAGTGTTGAGGGCAAGTGCCAGGGCATTCACTATGACGCAGGAGGAAGCTAGGATTGACCCTGATGTTGTGTCCGGTACGTTTCTAGTGAACCAAACTTTAGCTTCTGTGTTATTTGATTTGGGTGCCGGTAAAAGTTTTATTTATGTTGCTTTGTGTGCTAAGCTGCCCGTTAATAGTAGACGGGTTGATGCACCCTTTGATGTAGAAACTGCCATAGGTAAGTCTACCATGATTTCTGAGATGATATAGAACTGTGATGTGGAGCTTGAGGGTCATAAGTTTCCTATTAGACCGTTTATGATGACCTTAGGTGGTTTTGACTTCGTTCTTTGGATGGATTGGTTAGCAGAGTTCGAGGCGAACATTGTGTGTCGCAAGAAGATGATTTGGTTGACAGCGCCTGATGGTATTACAGTGACGATTTATGGTGATCGAGTTACTACGATTCCGAAGGTGATTTCGATGGCGGTGGCGGGAAAGTGTATGAGGCGTGGATGTAGTGCCTACTTGGCCTATGTAAAGGATGTAAATACGCCAACACCACAACTATCTGATGTACGGTTGTTGTGACTTTCCAGACGTGTTCCCAGAAGACTTACCTGGAGTCCTACTTGACTGTGAGATCGAGTTCCAGATTGACTTGATACAGGTGCCCAACCCGTTGCCAAGGCACTGTATCGGTTGGCTCCGATGGAGATGAAAGAGTTGATGGAGCAGTTGCAAGATCTGCTTGATAAGGGGTTCATTAGATTGAGTATCTCTCCTTGGGGGTGCTCCGGTCCTGTTCGTGAAGAAGAAAGACGGTAGTATGAGGATGTGCATTGACTACCACGAACTGAACAAGTTGACAGTGAAGAACCAATACCCCTTACCAAAAATAGATGATTTGTTTGATCAACTTTAAGGTGCCAGTGGTTCTCAAGAATAGATCTTCGATTGGGCTACCATCATTTGAAGGTGAAGGACAAGACATCCCTAAAACATCTTTTTGCACGCGCTATGGTCACTACGAGTTTCTTGTCATATCTTTTGGTTTAACCAATGCGCCAGTTTCTTTTATGGATGTGATGAATCGGGTGTGTCAGCCGATGTTGGATAAATCAGTGATCATGTTTATTGATGATATCCTGATTTATTCGAAGAGTGAGATTGAGCATGCGGTCACATCTGGGAAGTTCTGGAGACATTGAGGATGGAGAAGTTGTATGCTAAATTCTCTAAGTGCGCCTTCTGGTTACGCGAGGTCTAATTCTTGGGTCATGTGGTGAATCCTGACGGGATTATGGTGGACCCGGCTAAGGTGGAGGCAGTGCTGCAATGGAAGTCTCCTAAGACACCCTCCGAGATTCGTAGCTTCTTGGGTTTGGCAGGCTATTATAAAAGGTTTATCCAAGACTTTTCCAAGATTCCTTCTCCACTAACCAAGTTGACCTGGAAAGATATGAAGTTCATTTGGGGTCAAGCTCAAGAGCGGGCGTTTGATGAACTCAAGGCGAGGTTGACTCAAGCTCCTGTTCTGTCGTTACTAGATGGAAGTGAAGATCTGGTGGTTTATTATGATGCTTCCTATTCGGGGTTGGGGTGTGTGTTAATGCAGAGAGGGAAGGTTATAGCCTATGCATCCTGATAGTTGAAGGTTCATGAGGTTAATTACCCTACTCATGACTTGGAGCTAGCAGCCATGGTCTTTGCACTAAAGATTTGGTGGCACTATCTCTACGGGACGAAGTGCACCATATTCACTGACCACAAAAGCTTGAAGTACTTCTTTGAGCAGAAGAACCTGAACATGAGGCAGAGGAGATGGTTAGAGCTTATGAAGGATTATGATTGTGAGATCCATTACCATCCGGGCAAGGCCAATGTGGTGGCAGACGCCCTTAGCCGGAATGAGAGGCCCGAGCCGATTGTGTGAAAGCATATCAACTAATCATGACCTCTGATGTGATGAAGCAAGTCAAAGAGTTTCAAGATGAGGCATAAAAGAAGATCATCTTAACTCTGAAAGGATGAGAGGTCTGGTTGGGTAATTGGGCGAAAACACACTTGGTGTTAAAACCCGATTTGGACGGGTGTGGATTCCTCGTTTTGGGGATCTACGGATGAAGATCATGGATGAGACTCACAAGACTCGATACTCCATTCATCCTGGTGCCACAAAGATGTATCAAGACATGAAGAAGAATTATTGGTGGCCGGGTATGAAACGTGACGTAGCGGAGTATGTGAGTAATGCCTTACTTGTCTATAGGTGAAGGCCGAGCATTAGAAGCCGTATGGAAAGATCCAATATTTGATATATCGGAATAGAAGTGGGAGCACATCACCATGGATTTTATTACGAAGTTGCCACGTACTCCGAAAGGGTATGATGCTCTATGGGTGACTGTGAACCGTCTGACGAAGAGTGCTCACTTCTTACCGATCCGCGAGACATATTCATCTAAGAGGTTGGCTGATCTGTTCATCAAGGAAATTGTAACTTGTCATGGTGTGTCGGTGTCCATTGTGTCTGATCATGACACCCGGGTTACATCCAAATTCTGGAAGAAATTCCACGATGCCATGGGGACGAGGTTACATATTAGCACGGATTATCATCCCCAAACTAATGGTCAGTCAGAAATGACCATTCAGACATTGGAAGACATGCTTCGGGCATGTGTGATTGATTTTGGGGGAAGTTGGGATGACCACCTACCGTTAGCCGAATTCTCATGCAACAACAGCTATCATACTAGCATTGGTACGCCACATTATGAGATGCTATATGGTAGGAGATGCGGAACACCCGTTTGTTGGGGTGATATTGGTTAGAAGGAATTGGGGACCGTCGAGGTAATCGAGGCTACGACGGAGAAGCTTGAGAAGATCAAAGCCTTCATGAAGGCAACTAAAGATAGACAGAAGTCGTATGCTGATAAACGACGCAGACTGATTGAGTTCCAGGTGGGTGACCGGGTTATGTTGAAGGTATCACCTTGGAAGGGTATCATGCATTTCCGAAAGCGGGGCAAGTTGAGCCCAAGGTACATAGGCCCTTCCGAATCATTGCTCGAGTAGGAGAGGTGGCCTACAGACTGGAGTTACCGGATGAGTTAAGTGGAATTCACCCGACATTTCACGTATCTCATCTGAGGAAATGCTTGGCAGATGAGGATATGATTGTTCCACTAGAAGACATCGAAGTAGACGAACGGCTTAATTATGTAGAGCAACCAGTGGCAGTCATCGATCAAAAAGAGAAAAGGCTAAGAAATAAAGTGGTTCATCTGGTACGTGTACAGTGGAAGCATAGGAAGGGATCCGAATCAACGTGGGAGACTGAAGAAGAAATGAGGCATCATTACCCACGTCTGTTCGAGGAATAATAAGTTTCAAGCACGATACCTATTTAAGGGGGGTGGACTTGTAACACCAGGTCATTTATTTATTTTTGAAGCCGACGAAAGAAGAAAATAAATAAAGTCCTAAGTTGAGGGACCGAACTCGCCAATGAAAGAAAGACGGGTGGGTGAGGGTATATAAAGGGAGAGGGCAGCCCTTACCCTCTCCCCACACTCATATTTCAGCCAAACAAGAGAGGAGAAGAGAGAAAGGAAGAAAAGAGGAAGAAGTGTTGGTTCGGGTTGGTTCGAGTGGCCAAAATCATTGAGAAGCAAGTCAAATCTTAGCTCTTCTCATTGTGGTCATTTGTGTGAGTTCTAGGACCCCTCCTTTAAACACTTTTGAATGATTTGGGGCTGGAAAACATTTGAAAGTCGGGTTTTTGAGTGTGTGCATGTTTGACCCGTTTGTGTATGTGTATGTGTGTGTATGATCCGTTTGAGCCTTGTTTGTGAGCTTGTGTGTGCTTGAATGGTGTTCTGGTATGCATCCCTAAGGTTTAGGATGGTCGATTTGGGCTTAGAATGGGTTTAGATGAGCTTGGAGGTCGAAAATGGCAGATTGGGTTCAGGATGAACTACATTCTGCACCAGCTAGGGCTAGGCGACCGAATGGATGCCATACAACCGATTGAGGTGCGATTGAGGGTTCATTCACATGATTGGGGTTCATTGGCACAATGGAGTTCATTCGCACGATTGGGAGCCTAGTCGCATAAATGCTCATCCGCATTAGGTCCATTCGCACGATTGGGTTGTTCATTCACATAAGTGTTCATCTGCATTGGTCCATTCACATGATGTTCAGTCACATGGAGGCCATGCGACTGAAGGGTGTCCATATGCCCGAATAGGGCTGTTGCACCCGAGGAAAATTATTCAGCTTCAACAGTTGATGTAGAGACACAAGATTGTTTCTTGCATTGCCATAAGATGATCCTTCCACCAAGAAATTGACATCCTCCCGATGTTGATTTCTTGTCAATATTGCAACCGCCGTAGTCACTGTCAGAGTATCCATAAAGATTGAAATCCTTGTTTCTGGGATACCAGAGACCTAGTTTAGGTGCTCGTTTGAGGTATCTGAGGATTCTCTTAACAGCAACTAAGTGAGACACCTTAGGAGCAGCCTGATATCTTGCACAAATGCAAGTAGCAAACATGATATCAGGTCTACTTGCTGTAAGATACATCAGAGAACCAATAATTGCCCTATACTGATGTTGATTAGTATCCTCCCCCTTAAGGTCAGGACAAAGATTATGGTATCTGGGTATGGGTGTCTTGGCAAGCTTGCAATCCTTCAGCTCAAATCTTTCTAAGATGTTAGAGACATATTTAGATTGATTAATGCAGAACCCTTCCTTTAGTTGCTTTACCTGAATTCCAAGGAAAAAGCCCATTTTTCCCATGGAGCTCATCTCAAACTTCTTCATAATGCTCTCAAAGTCCTTGCACATTTGGTCATTTGAGGAACCAAATATGATGTCATTGACATAGACTTGTACAAGCAAAATGTCTTTTCTAGACTTTCTAATGAAGAGAGTCTTGTCAATGGTACCTCTAGTATAGCCATTCTTCAGAAGAAATTGAGACAGAGTCTCATACCACAACCTAGGTGCTTGGTGCAGCCCATATAGAGCTTATCCAATTTGCACACATAGTTGGGATGCTGTGGATCTTCAAATCCTAGAGGTTAGCATACGTACACTTCCCTGTCTATATCCCTGTATAGAAAAGCACACTTGGCATCGCCACTGTCATCATCATCGTTGTCATCAGCTGGTAGAACAATAGGCTCAGAATCTGAGTGACTGTCGTCGTGATGCCACTTCCTCCTAGCGGGCGCCACATAATCCTCTCAGGCCAGATGCCTAAACAATTGTCTAACAGGGGCTTTACCTGCTTCCCCCTGTACACCTTCATCCTGCCTAGAGTGGTGTCATCCATCACCTCTAGCATCACTGCATCGACCTTCTCCTTAGGCAGTAAGGGGAGCTTCTCGTCCATAATCATCTGCAAGAACCTTGGATACATGCAGAAGCTCTCTTTATGCAGGATCAGTGTTTGTCACTTAAACACAGTGTTTGTCACTTAAGCACAATGTTTTCTCTCAAACTCACCTAGAACAACACTCAGGTATAAGAAGAATCAATAAGAGGTGATCACAATATAGAAGTAATAAAGAACACAGAAAGATAATTTTCAAGATACTTTTATATATTGATTCTCAACTCAAAATACAACTCTTACAAGCAGATCATCTCTTTTTCAATGAGTTACAAGGAGAACCTATATATAATACTATCTACAGCCGGATATACTTTGATACCAGCTGGGATCCTTTTACTAAAGCCTATACTACAAGACTATAGCTTAAGGTATCTCGGATAAAGTCTTATCTGAGATATGGTAGTCAGGACATGTCCCTGACTTACCTTTTGTCACCAACTAAAGTTGGTAACATATACTATCATAAAAAGGTAAACAGTGGAATAAAGTATGGTCAACAACATGGCTCTTTAGGAAGAAGCCACGCTGTATCAAAAGTCTGCAGCGGAGTGTCAGAGACCATACTTGTGTCCACTGGTTCATAGCAGTGTCTTCCGAAGGTTAAATGGCTTCGGAAGAGTACGTACTTCCGAAGCAACTTCTACTTCGGAAGAGGCTGCTTCTTCCAAGGCTTGGAAACTTCTTCTTTTCATCATACTGCAGAAGTGATCTTTACTTTGGAAGTAGAGTTCTGTCTTCGGAAGTTGATCTTTTACTTTGTCTCCGGAAGAACTCTACAACCTTCGGAAGTTCCATGTTAAGCTTCGGAAGCCTTTGCATGCAACACCAAAATAACTTATGTGACATAGTTTTGGTTGCATTAGCCTTCTTTTTGATCCAACAAACTCCCCCTAGGCTGATGCTACCAAAACTTCACTTGTCTCGACTTCTCAAAACTTTCAGCACCAAGGAGAGTAAATATTTGTCTGTCTCCTTGTTCTGCCCTGATGTGGTGCTGAGAAGCTTGTACAGATCCTTGGTAGACAGGAAATCCAGTCTGTCACCTTGGATAACATGTACCCTTTGTTGTCGCCCTCTGAAAAGAGTTAGTTGATGGGAACTGTAATCATATTCCCATCAAACTATAGGTTCCAATTCAGGATCTTCCACCATCTGTAGAAAGGCAGCACCTTTGGTGGGAGATCTTTCCTTGTCTTCCTGTCTTCTCAACTTCAACTCTTCTTCAATCTTTGCCTTTGCAGTTTACTCAGCTAAATGAAGACTACTGAGATGATTTCTGATGAGAGCAGCAGTTTCAGAGTTGGAGGGGTTGGAGAATGGCTTCTCTGCTAGCTCAGCAATATCGAACCTGCTGGAGTGTAGCGAGAGAGGTTGCATTGAGTCTATTGACTTCACCATTCTCCCTTTCCACAACAACGTTGTAAGAAGGTTCATTGAACCTCCACTGGATTATCTTCCTTCTAGGCACAAGAGACTGACTAGGAATCTTGTCCTCTTTCCTTGTATCCAGTAGAGTCACTAGTTTCCTTCTGAGCTTCTTCTCTTCATCATTCAAAGAGTTTGAGTTGAGGCCCATAAGTCTCACAGCCTGGTCCAAAGTTCCTCTAGGCAGATCAAGGAATTTGTCTCTTGTGAGGGAACTTGAAGATCCATCAACATAGGTGATGTTGACAGAGTCTTCTACACATGAGACTTCGCTCAAAGTAGTACAGTTGGTGAGCTTCGTCTTGATTGCCTTAAACTCCTCAGGAGAGAGATGTTGAGAAGGCTGAAGGGATGGTTTGGATGGTAATTGGGTAGGTTTAGGTTCAGAGGTTCTGGCTAGTGTTTTGGGATGAATGATGGGAAGTTTGGGTGGTTGAGGTGAGGGAGTAGGTGTGGGTAGAGAGCTTCTATTTCAGCTTCGGAAGATTCAGCTTGTTCTTTCGAGGCTTTAACTTCAGCTTCGAAAGTAGAAGGAGATGCAAATTCTATCCCACTGTTTCAGTTGCTGGGCTATCAGTCCCCATTTCCCCTTTGAATTGAATCTTAGGTTCCATGTGGACCTTAGGTTGACCAACTTCTTCCACAGCGGTAGAAGGTGCAGTCAGCCTTTGAAGTTCTTCTGCTCCAAAGTAGATCATTGCAGCATCATGGCTTGGCTGCTCAAAGGAGGATCTTAATAGAAACTTGGTGAAGAGTCTATAGAGATCACTGAGCATCCTTGGGTCAATCTGAAGAATGACTTGAGATGGCTCAGTCCTTGTGATGATGGGAAAAGAAGATGTTGAAGTTGAAGGTCGGCTCTGTGGTTCCTCATGTGTTTATCTTTGAACATTCTCCCCCTTTTGGTAGCATCATCTTGAAAGCTAGATGAGCTAGAGGAAGAAGTCAATGATACCTGAATAAGTACATGCCTAACAGACCTCTCTGTTTGTTTCTCAGCTAGTTGAGCCTTGAGATTGTGAATCTCAAGTGGCTGAGTGGCAGACCTTGCTTCTAAAGTCCTAACCTAGGATTCAAGTTTTGAGACTTTAGATATAAGGTCTTTAATAAGGAGTTGCATGCTTCCCTCATCTTCTTTTGAAGAATCATGGGGAGATGAGATAATATACCTAGTATGTTCAGGCTCACCACCAGATGTGGTTTCGTGGCACCCTGGTTTCCCATGCTCAATGATGTCTCTTTCAGAGTCATCAAAGGGCTCGGTTCCCGTAGATTCAGTCTGAGAACCACTATCCACAAGGTCCATTGAGGCACCTTCTGTAGTGGCAGCTGAATCTACATGAGTCCCCTCCATATCAGTGGGACTCACCTCAGTTATTGGTTGCTGATGGGGGCTAGAGATAAGGGATTTCTCCGGGCTCTGTTGATCTTGAAGTGGGTATTGTAGATCAACTTCATTGCCATGGAGAGATGTTATCTCTTTATCAGTTTTGAATAGAAGGTCAGTGAATGATAAGGAGGTTAAGCCTACTACCCTGGGACTTGGTCAATGTCTACAGGCATTGAGCCTCTGGTGGGCCTGTCCCTTGTTGGTTGCTCTAAAGAGAGTAGATACTCATTCTCAGGTCTATAGGTTTGGGTATGGTGCTCCTGGGTTTGAGACTGAGGAGACTCAAAACCTAAATTGAGGTTAAAAGAGAAGGATGGAGAGACCTCTGACTGAGTGGGAGCCCATGTTTCCACTCTAGTCTTTTTAGATTTAACAAGAGGGGCTTGTTCAATCAGAGTAGATTGAAAAAGGGTTCGTTTGGGGCATCTTTGATAAGTGATGGTGATGGGTGGAGAAGGTAGTGTTGGCATTGTGGTGGAGGTTGCTGGTGTGGGTTCATCACCTATGGGGTGAACAGGGATGTCACCAGGAGCTATGCTCTCAATCATACCTGGAAGCTGAGCAGTGTGACTTCCAGTGAAGTTGGTGGATATCTTCTTCACGGTCTTGAAGATGGTAGGCCGCATGTGGGGAACAATCAGAGCAGCTGCACAGACAAGCATGCTCTGGTCCAACTCACAGGTGATTATCTGTTGAAGGAATCTAGGATACATGAAGAATGTCTCCCTTTGCAGATTCCCTATCAGATTTGAAAACACAAATCGTGATTGAAGCGCATGCCTCTCACCAATCCATGAAATAAGCATCCTAGTTCATAAGGGATTTGATCCCATCCTCCAGATTTGTTGGACAAGCAATGAAGAACAACATGCAAGAGGAACTTCCAATTGTAGGAGAAGTTGAACTCGTAGACTGTCGACCTGCTGATGTCTCCACCATATCCCATTAGGATATAAGTGCTATCCAAATCTTCCTTAGGGAATTCAGTAGGAGCTCCTTCATCATGAAGCTCAAGGTGCTCCCTGATGAGTTGTTTAGTGACGATCAACTCCTTTCCACAGATGCTAAACGTAGTACACGAATCCCATTTAGGGTTTCGACTTGACCATTTCCCCAAAATTCAGCCATTTGGTTGGAGTAAACAGTGGGGTTAACGGTAAGGGCAGTGTAGTAGGTTGATTAGGTGAGAAAGGAGATGATTTCAGAGAAGTCAGCATCTTTTGAAGAATCAAGAAGTGCGACTTGGTTGTGCTGAGGGTTAAGTGCCATTTGGGAAAGGTGAATGTAAATGATTTTGAGCTTGGGTAAAGTCGGAGAGGAGTGTTAGGATCAGTGATCACAAGTTTGATGTATTAGAGCGTAACGCAACGGAATAAGAAGAAGAATTAGACAAATTGTAGCAAGAATTTGATACTCGTATGCATTAAGAACAAATACGGTTATAACGAGAGAATATGTTTCTATAACAAGGAATGTTTCTATAATATCGAATATTCGGATCAAATCATTCTGCTTATTGCAATAGGTTGACACTCCTTATATAGAGTGCAATCACTGCTGTTATCACGGGAAAGTGACAACTGGCAGATCTATTACAAAAATAACTAACTCTTAACAAACTACTGAAATGTTCACAACTACTGAGAACATATCAGAGTGTTAAGTACAAAATATGAAACTACTGATAAGAAACTACTGAAACTACAACGACTGAAGAACAGGCTCTTCAGTCGTTTTACAAAACTACTGAAAAATATAAAACTACTGATGAGCACAACAACTGAAGAAGTATTCTTCAGCTGTTGTGTCAAACTACTGAATAGATAAAACATAAAACTACTGAAAGGTAAACCGTCACAACTACTGAAGAAGACCTCTTCAGCTGTTGTGACAACGTCTGATACTTTGGTCTTCAGCACTTGTGTCTTCAGACTTTGTCTTCAGCACTTGTCTTTAGACTTTGTCTTCAGCACTTGTCTTTAGACTTTGTCTTCAGCACTTGTCTTCAGACTTGTCTTCAGCACTTGTCTTCAGACTTTGTCTTCAACACTTGTCTTCAGACTTTGTCTTCAGCACTTGTCTTCAGACATGTCTTTAGCACTTGTCTTCAGACTTTGTCTTCAGCACTTGTCTTCAGACTTTGTCTTCAGCACTTGTCTTCAAACTTTGTCTTCAGCACTGTCTTCAGACTTTGTCTTCAGCACTTGTGTTCAGACTTTGTAATCAGCTGTTGTCTTCAGCTGTTGTGGTCTTCAGTAGTTGTTGTGACGTCTGTGGGACTTAAAGGTTTTTCTGATCTGGCTCATTGGTTCTTTTGGTCCAACAAACTCCCCCTGAACCAATGCAGCCAAAACCTTTAACTTTATTGAGGTCCCACTTATTGTTGGCAGAATGGTTGGTCTTTTTCCTTCTTGATCAGTTGAGAAGATGACCCATATAAGCACTGGCCTGGGAATGAGTCTCTGATGATTTGGTTGGCAATGTATGGATGGGAGCTCTGTATTGGGGAATTGGACACTGAGCTGTTCCCCCATCCATGAGACTCACTTCCCATGTATAAGCCTGTAGGATTCTCTGGTGTATGCTCTGAGAAACATAATTTGTTCTTCCATGGTCAGGTTCTCAGCTTCACCATCAAACAATCCTTCACACCCATACAGCTCTGAGATGTACTTGGCCTGTTTGCCATTTTTGAGCTCAACTGTTGTAATCTGTCTGTATGCAAACTCATCAGGATGAGTCCCTTCAAGTAACAGACTGAGCTCATTTTGTTTGAAGTTCTCAAGCCTCTTGTAGACTAACCCCTTTTTAATAACTCTGTTCTCTAACATCTTTTGGGGTGGCTGTTTAGTCTCATAGGCCTTCTTGAAATCTTCTACAATCTCCCAGGGTGATACTACAAGGACCACTGTGATCTCTTCATCTACGATCCTTTTACTTGGCCCTTGTATCTCGAAGGAATGTCTTTCTTTACAATCCTGTGAGCCACCCTAGGATCAGGCCATACTCTCACCTTTTCCTTCTGATATTGAAATGTGTTGGCAAGGGTGTACAACCTCAGAGCTTCTTTCTCATACTAATTATTGATGAAGAAGCAGCATAAGTTTTGTCGATGCTTTTCAACATCTCATCGTCATAAAGCCTTTGCTGCTGCTCTTCTTCAATCTTTACTCTCATAGTTTCCATCTGTGAGGTGGGAGTGATGGGCATGGGTTTGGCTTTAGGCAATGTTAGGATTGCAGACAGAGGCAGCCTATCTTCTTCCACATCATCCTCTTCTTCTTCTTCTTCTAGCCTCAACACCCTTCTCTTCTTCTTCTTGGGTGCATCATCGGCTGTTGGTTTAGAGGGTAAGGGAGTTGGTTTTGTGGGTTGTGGTTGTGGTTGTTTTGGAGAGGGAATGTTGACAGGCTGAGTTAGCATTTTAGAGGTGAGTGTGGCTTTTGAGTGTTTGGCTAGCTCAGTCCTGCTCCCTGCTCCTGCTTCATTCAAAGCTTAGACTACTAAACCTTAGTGTATGCTTCAGACGAACAGATCTTGGAGGTTATGGCCAAGATACTGTCCCTGGTCCATGATTTAATCTCGATCAATGATCTCCCAAGATATTTTGCAATGAATCTGATCATGATCTCTAGTCTCTCTCTTTCTAATGCATCATAACTTGCCCATCTTGAGTTAATTTCTTCAACTTCAAGTCTCCTGATCTCTGAGTCAAGCTGTGCAGTATTGAACCCTTGTCTATACAGTTGATCAATAATGGCATCCATGATTTACTATGTGTAGCATCTGCTATTTTGATCATCTCATCGAGTTGGAGTTCTTTCTCTTTTCCTTCACCCTTCCTCTTCTTATATGTGACATGAAAGTCTTTGTGACTTTCACCCACTTGATCATTTTCGGTTCCCTTCACAGACTCCTCTTCCTTCTCAGTTTCCTTTTCTTTCAGTTTGCTCTTCCTCTTTGCTTTCACTGACTAACTCTCCCCCTTTTTGGTTGCATTGGTTGCAAGGGTTTGAGTAGCAGAAAGCCTGGTGCTCACAATCTCCTCCACCAGGGGTTGTATGATTGAGGGAAGCCTCTCATCCATGGTTTTGATCACAATGTCTGTGATCATTGGGGTGATGAGAGGTAGGGTTTGCTGAAAGATAGCAACTGTTTGCTCAGAGGGGTTCTGTCCCTGAGAAGCAATGCCAGAAACAGAAGCTGGTGGCTTGGGAGTTTTGAGTGGCTGAGTGTGTGGGAGACCTTCAGGTGAAGGTGCCATCTGTGGGTTTATGTTGGTGGCAGATGGACTTGCTTCTTGAGAGAATTGGTCAAGTAGTCTTTGTAGTCTACTGACTTCTTCCTCAAGAATTGTGTTCTGGGCCAGAACATCATAAAAGAAGCCCAGGTCATCATCAGCAGATGCTGAATCACCTGACCTCCTGCTTGTAGCAGGATGTACATGCACTGGGTGTAGACCAGTTTTAGCATGTGCCCCTTTTTCTTGGAACTGGGGACTTCCAGCCTTAGGACTATGTCCTTCATCAGCTGTTTCCTCTAGTGAGGTCTTAGCTATGTTACCAGCCTCATTCTGATCATGTGCTGATTCAGAAGAGGTGGCAGCCTCACTAGATGTTCTAATCTCCATATCCACACCAGGAGATAGAACGTGTAAACCCCGGTGCTATGGGTTGTCAGAAGCATGGTGATCCTCATCCTCAATAGCTGTGGTTCTCCCTTTGTTGGTGGTTGTTGGGGAGGAGGAGAGGCATGTAGCTGAGTCAGCACATTTGCAATGATAATGGTTGGACTTTGGGGGGCGGTTGCATGGGGAGATGGGGTAAAAGTAGTGTGCACCTGGGGAGAATGGTGCTCTTTAATGGCAATCTTCTCAAATGAGGAAGATCCCAGATTTGTGGGTACCCCTTCTGTGGTTGCTGCAGGCTCCTTTTGAGAGGAATCCTGAGCGGCCGTGGCTGGTGAAGTCCTTGTATCCACTAGGGGGTTATAACCAGTGGATATAGCCTGCGTTTGTGTTGCAGGGGCATCCTCAGGGGACTCATTTCCTGAGTAGCCTTTTATGTCTTCTTTTTAGTGGGTTTGGTGGGGACTCTGGATTTTGAGGTGGTGGCTGTGGGTTCCAGCTGCGTGGGTTTTCGCAGCTTGGCAACCATTTTCAGTGATTGGTCAGAGTTGTGCCGGGAGTATACTTCGGCAGTACAGCCATAGCAGGGACTCCCAGGCCAACAAGTCCCTCAGCTTGAAGCTGGTTTTCAATTATGGCCATTATGAACCGAGGATATAATATCCAATGGTTAGTAGTTTGTTTTTGGGCCATATCCTTGAGCTCAAAAAATACTATTTCAGAAAAATTTAAAGGTTGTTGCTCAAGGATGGAGTACATTACCTGTTGCCACCTTGTGGACATTTGATCCCATGATGAATTCTTGGAGGCAAGGCATACATTTACCATATGAAATATGAGACGTTCGGCATCTGGGAAATGTTTCTTCAGTATGGTAGATGCACTCAGGTTACCCTGGTATCCATGGTGGGCAAATGATTGATCTGTTGTGCCCTTTGGATAACCAGTTGGGAAAGTGGCATCATCCAGATTAAGGGTTGGCGAAGAGTGTCTGGAGTAATGACCACTTTTTGGCCATGGACAAATGATTGAAGAGACTCTGTGTCATTCTCCTCAGAGACCAGAGTGACGTTTGTCCAGAATTGGTTAAGGGATTCGGCATATATGGTGGGATTTACCAGAAAAGCCGTTTTGTAGGGTGACTGAACCATTAAATCAATGGCGTTGTGAAACTTGGTCCAGTATGGCGATTGGTGAGATGTGCGACACAGTTGTGTCGTGGTTTTAGTTGCATGGTCGCCATTGATGAAGAGAGGGTAGAGAGTTTTTGAACGTTAGGTTTGAGAAGAGAAGATAAAAACTCTGAAGGTGGGATAAGGAATTTAAAGGGTCGGGTTAGAAAACGACTGAAGGTTTTGGTGTGAGTCATCAGTTGTTGAAACTACTGATGACGTGGTATTAACTTTCAGAGGTTTGAAAAGGCTGACCGTATTGGTGTGATCAGCAGTTGTGATAAGACAACTGAAGACTTGGTTTTAACGTCAGACGTTGAAACAGCTGAAGTCTCTGATTTAGTCATCAGTAGTTATAAAACTACTAAAGACAGTTTTGACTTCAGGTGATGTAACAACTGAAGACTTGGTATTAGTCATCAGTAGTTGTGAAACTACTGAAGACAATGGTTTTGTCAGCAGTGTTGTAAACAGCTGAAGACTTGGTGTTAGTCTTCAGTAGTTGTAAACTACTGAAGACATAGTTTTGGCTTCAGTTGTTTTAATGAAACAGCAGTTGTAGAAACAACTGAAGAGTAATTACTCATCAGCTGTTTTCGTCAATTCATAGATTTTCAGCTGTTTCACACTGTCCTCAACACTTACACATCAGAATTTTCATCTGCTTTTCAGGTGTTTCTTAGGACATCAGTAATCTACATTTCTGACATCAGTAGTTGTAGCTGCATCAACTGTTGTGACTACATCAGCTGTTGTAGCTACATCAGCTGTTGTAGCTACATCAGCTGTTTTAACAGATAAAGTACTTCAGTACTGGTGAGGTATGTAGCCTTCAGTAGTTATAAAAACTACCGAGGGTAAAAAAACTCATCAGTACTTATTGTAAGGATTCCTGAAGTCTGATGCAACCCAAAACTGCCTAAGTGTTTCAGCAACATGCACTAAGTACTGAAGTGAAGAATGCTTCGGAAGAATTACACAAAGCATTAGAAAATACTCTAAGTGTAATATCTTCCGAAGCCAAGACCAATATCTTCCGAAGCCTAACATGAAGTCTTCCGAAGCTTGAAGAGACAAAGTCTTCCGAAGCTTCAACCTATGAAGACAAATTTCTTCCGAAGACTTTTAGTACACATGCTTTATCTGATGTACTGTTCCATAAAGCACCTTTTCCGCTGCGTCTCTGATAAGTCACCAACTTACAAGAGTTGGTGAAAAGGTTCATGCTTTTGGTAACTGTACATTGAGGTCTTGAGTCTGAAACTTTCCACTTTATGTACTTTATCCTTTTTGTAATGTATAAGGATGTGAGCTATGGCATGTCATAGTCACAAGGTCAAAAGGCAGATATGCCTTTTGATCCTACAATTGATTTTGTTAGTGTCTAGTCAATTGTATCCAGCTGGCTTTCATAGTATAGCCGGCTGTAGGTTGTAGTAGTATAAGTATTCCAAGTTCTTGTATCTTTCTTTATGCTTTGTAACACTTGTAAAAGAACTTGAGAAAGCAATATACTGCTCCTTGAAAACTATACTCTCTTGTTCTGTCTCTTGCTTTACTTGTGTTCTCTGTATCACCTTTGGTTACCTAGTTCACTGTTTGATTAAGTTTAGTTAATCTCTCATTGTGTTGTTGTGTTGTAATTGTGTTCAAGCCCTTGAACGATCCTGCAATTGGTATCAGAGCATTCAGGCTCGTGATATAAGATCTAACCATCTTAAGATCCCTCACACACACAAAAACTAAACTTTTCAAATGGCTTCCATCTCAAAGACTGATATGGAGACTGGAACCATGAACAAATCCCCATTGATCACTCTTGATGACTTCGACACCTGGTGCATGAGGATGGAAGGCTTCATCAGGTCTCTTGACTCAAGAATGTGGGAATCTGTTGAATATGGACCTTTCATACCTAGCACCCCCTCTGCTACCGGTGCTGGTATGATTCCTAAAGATGTGGCCAACTACTCAGATGAAGATAGGAAAAGAGTAGAGATTGACAGGAAGGCCATGACTGCTCTTCAGACTGCTATCCCAAACTCTGTGTACAGAGGTTTTAAGAAGTGCAAAACAGCTAAACAGCTGTGGGATGCACTGAAGCTGATGTATGAAGGCTCCTCTGAAGCCAAGGAGAACAAGAAAGATCTTCTGAAGCAGCAGTTTGAAAATTTCACCTTTAAAACAGGTGAAACCATGACCCAACAATACTTCAGGTATGTTGAGATTGTGGATACCCTTGTGGATGGAGGAGTTCCTCTTGAGAACAGAGACATTGTAAGGAAGTTCATGTCCTCACTTCCTAGGCAATGGACACACTATTGTGTGGTAATCAAGAGGACTGAGAACCTTAAAACTCTTACTCTGACAGAGTTATATGGGATTCTCAGTGGATACCAGATGGAGATGAACTTACAAGGTTCATCTGGCAACTCTAACAATCAAATGGGTTCAGCCCTTCATGTGGTTGAAAGGGACAGCATAGAACCCCAACATCATCTCCTATGCTACCCTGACAACTCACAAAAGGGTCCTTTCATCACCTTCCCGGAGACACCAAGGGAGAACTTTACTCAAGGAAGCCCATTCCAAGAGACAAGTTCTTCTCAAGCCTTTGTGTCTGCAGATGAAAGCTGTGGAAATTATCTCTTCACTCTTGAAGACCTAGACTGTATCCATCCAGATGACCTGGAATACATGGAGATAGTTCAGCAGATGGCTCTTCTCACTCACAGAGCCAAGAAGTTCTACAAGAGGACAGGAAGAAAATTTCCAAGCAATGCTACCAGTGGTAAGTTTGGGCTGGATAAAAGCAAAGTTAAGTGTTACAATTGTAACCTTATGGGTCACTTCGCCAGGGAGTGTAAGGCACCCAGAGCAAATGGGGGTCAAACACAACTCAGACCAAACTACACCAACAATACCCCTCAGGCTGAGAAGACAAAGCAACATGCTGCGGTTGCTGTTGAAGAGGGAGGATTTGACTGGAGTTTTCAGGTGGAGGATGCTTCTCCAAACCAAGCATTGATGGCTGACCATGATGAAGCCAAGGTATTAGAACATCTTTGCTCCCCTGAATGCATTGCTAAAGTAAATAGATACAGGTCCTACAACCTAGAGATGAGATCTGATCTTGAGTCATTAAACATATTAAAATCTGACTTTAGAAAGTCTGAAAATGATTACAAGTTAAAGATAGAAGACTTGGAGAAAACCATTTCAGTACTAAAACATGAACATACAGATTTTAGAACTCAGATCCAAGATCTCATCACTAAGTTGACTAAGTGCCAGGCTGAGCTTGTGATCAGCAAAGCCCTGGCAGAGAAAAGTGTTCTTGAAGAAGAGACCTTCAAGAACATGATATCCTCATCCCTACACAATAAGGTTTGTTATCAAAATAGACAGGGACTGGGATCAAATGAGATAGCTCCTCCACACACAATCTTGTCTGTAAGATCTCCTAGGTGTGGAACTTGTGAAGATGAGCTTCCTCTCATAGATCCAATAAGTGAGGATGATGAAGAAGTGATAGTGAGGAATCCCTCTGAGAAGAGTGAAGAAGAGGATTCCTCCAAGGGCCACTATCCTTCTGAGGAGAAGAAATTAACTGTGATGACCAAGTCCAAGAGAAAGAACTTGATCAGGAAGAGCAAAAGGAAAGCAAAGAAGGCTCAAGAAATCAAGGCTACCTTTGATGCTAAGCAGAAACAAGTGTTCATCTCTGCAGGTTTCAAAGCAATAAGGACTGAAGACATCCACCAAAGCTTCTTATCCAAGAGTTCTGGTTCATGTTCAAATCATCTCAGTACAAAGAAGAAGACTGAGCTGCTGTGTACCACTGCTGCACAGCCTGGACCATCAAATTCCAAGAACAGTTCACAGCCCAAGGGAACTGTATCTGCATCTACCAAGATGAAGGTGAAAAAGGGATGTGACCAAGGCCAGTCTTGCTCTCAAAAGGAGATTTCTTTGAAGAAGAAAATGCTGTGTGTTATGTGTGAAAGTACTTCTCATATTGCCAAGGATTGTCCATACAATCCTAAAAGTACTATCCACATGACCAATACAAAGACTTCAAAGAATCTCAAGAAGTCTCAAGCTTCGGAGGAAAGTCTGTTTCCTTCGGAAGCTCCAAATCAAAGAAGAAGGTAAATGGAAAATTACCTTCGGAAGCAAAGTTGGTCTCGGAAGAAAGGAGTTCTTCCGAAGTACTAAAGTCTACTGCAGTGACTGTAGATTCTTCCGAAGTGTCAGTCATTAAAACTTGTGAAGCTCCAAAAGCTTCTAAGGTTTTGAAGGTCAAGTCCAAGACTCCAAAGGTGGTGTGGAAGTCTAAGAAAGACCAAATGACTGAGGTTCTCCATCAACACAACAGCTGAAGATCCCCTCTGTACAACCATAGGATCTATTACTGTTGCATTACCTTCTATTACACTTACTGAACCCAAGACAAGTAAGGCTTGGGTTTCCAAATGTAACTAATCATTTTCTTTGTGCAGGAACAGCTCAAGACAACAAGAATGTCTGGATAATTGACAGTGGCTGTTCCAGGCACATGACAGGCGATAGGTCTTTACTTCATAATTTTGAGAGAATTGATGGAGGACCAGTTGCTTTTGGAGGAAATGAAGGTGGTTACATTTATGGAAGGGGCAAGGTCACAAATGGTAAGCTCAGCATTGAGAAGGTAAACTTGTTAAGGAGCTTGGGTACAATCTTCTGAGTGTATCTCAATTTTGTGATCAGAGTCATAACATGCTCTTCACTGAGCATGAGTGCATTGTTCTCAAGCCTGGAGTGGTCATTCCTCATGAGCATATTCTGCTCAGAGCCCCCAGGAAAGGGAACATGTACAAGATGGATTTGCAGAAACATCTCCCTCTGGAGAAGTTTCATGCTTTCTATCTAAAGCAAATAGTGATGAGTCTTTCCTATGGCATAAAAGAATGTGCCATGTAAACTTTAAGAATATGAATAATTAATCAAACATGATCTGGTAACTGGAATGCCAAAGAAAGAGTTTACAAGTGATGATCATTGTGTTGCATGCCTGAAAGGGAAGCAACACAAGGTATCTCACAAGCCTAAGGAAAAGAACTCCATCACTACTCCCCTACACTTATTACATATGGATCTCTTTGGCCCCACCAGTGTAATGAGTTTAGGAAGGACCTTATACTGTCTAGTGATCACAGATGATTTTACAAGATTCACTTGGGTTTTCTTTCTTAGAACTAAAGATGAGACTCCTGAGATTCTAAAGAATTTCATCTTAAAGATTGAGAATCAATGTGATCACAAGGTCAAAACCATAAGATGTGATCAAGGAACTGAATTCAAGAACCAAATCCTTGATACATTTTGTGATGAAAAGGGTATTACAAGACAATACAGTGCTCCCAGGACTCCTCAGCAAAACGGAGTTGCTGAGAGGAGAAACAGGACACTTATTGAAGCTGCAAGAACTATGTTGTCTGACTCTAAACTGCCTATCACCTTCTGGGCAGAGGCAGTTAATACTGCTTGCTATGTGCAAAACAGAGTCTTAGTAGTTAAGACACATGGTAAGACTCCTTATGAACTTTGGCACAAGAGGAAACCTTTCATTGGTTTTCTCAGGTCATTTGGATGTCCCTGCACCATCTTGAATACCAAAGATCAAGTTGCCAAGTTTGCTGAGAAATCAGACGATGGACACTTCATTGGATACTCTTCTCAAGCTAAAGCTTATAGAGTATACAATCTCAGAACTAGAATCATTGAGGAGTCAGCCAATGTGACTTTCAATGAGCACACTCCCAGTGTGGCTGGTTCTGGTCCGGATTGGCTATTTGATCTTGATTTAGTTACCAACTGTTTTAATAAATCTTGTGAGCATGTTTCAGGATCTGCAGAAAATTTAAATACAGGTGATCCTGATCCAAGATTTGAGCTTGGAAGACCTTCAGCTCCAGTTGAAACTACTTCAGCAAATGAGGTTTCTATCAGCACAACAATGACAAATCCAGCTGATACATCTGGCATGCCTTCAAATTCCAGTTCAGAGGCCTCTCAACCAGATAAAGACATCTCAATTGCAGAAGATAACAATGGTGATGGTGAAAGTGATCAAGAATCTCTTGATGCTAAACATACCATAGATGATAACATCAATGATGTCACACACTCATTGGATCAAGTTAATCTTGATAAGTGTGATAATGTGGAGGATCAATCTTCAAGACCAGATCTAAATTTCTCAAATTTGGATCTATCTCAGCAACTTGCTGTGATCCCTCAGCTAAGGATCCACAAGTCTCATCCTACCACAAACATCATTGGAGATGTTATCTCCGGGGTAAAGACAAGAGGGCAAACCCATGAAGCAAATGTTTGTCTTCACTCTTGTTTTCTATCCCAGTTAGAGCCAAAGAAAGTTGAGGAGGCTCTAAAGGATGGAAGTTGGGTTGAAGCTATGCAACAAGAGCTGCTTCAATTCAAAAGACAGAAAGTTTGGAACCTTTGTCCTCTTCCTCATGGGAAGACTACCATTGGAACCAAATGGGTTTTTAGGAATAAAAAGGATGATAGAGGAATCATCATCAAGAACAAGGCTAGACTAGTTGTTCAAGGATACACACAAGAAGAAGGGATTGACTACACTGATGTCTTTGCTCCTGTAGCTAGACTAGAAGCTGTTAGGATATTCCTGGCATTTGCTGCATCCAAGAACTTCAAGGTCTACCAACTTGATGTAAAGTGTGCTTTCTTATATGGAGTGATTGATGAGGAGGTTTATGTCAAACAACCACCTGGTTTTGTAGATCCTGATCATCCTGATTATGTCTGCAAGCTTGACAAAGCTCTATGGGCTGCATCAGGCACCCAGGAAGTGGTATGAGACACTGTCTGAGTATCTCTGTAAACATGGTTACAGGAGAGGTACTATAGATGGAACTCTCTTCATCAAAGGACAAGGAAACGACATTCTGCTAGTTCAAGTATATGTGGATGACATCATCTTTGGCTCAACCAATCAAGGCTCTGCAAAGACTTTGAAAAGCTGATGAAAGATAGATTTGAAATGAGTTCAATGGGAGAACTTAATTTCTTTCTGGGAATTCAAGTGAAGCAGGTTGAAGATGGCATTTTCATAAGTCAGTCAAAGTATGTTCAAGATATACTCAAGAGGTTCAACATGACTGATTGTAAAACTGCTAAGACACCCATAGCCAGAAACCACTCCTTGGTCCAGATCTTGAGGGGGAGTGTGTAGATGAGCACTTATACAGGGCTATGATTGGGTCTCTTATGTATCTTACAGCTAGCAGGCCTGATATCATGTTTGCTACATGTATTTGTGCAAGATATCAAGCCAATCCTAAGATGTCTCACTTAATCACTGTGAAAAGGATTTTAAGATACCTCAAAGGTGCTTCAACACTTGGTTTATGGTATCCAAAGAATTCTAATTTCAATCTGTATGCCTATACAGACAGTGATTATGGTGGCTGCAACATGACTGCAAGTCTACATCTGGGGGATGTCAATTCCTTGGTGGAAGGGTTGTCTCATGGCAATGCAAGAAACAAACCTGTGTGTCTGCATCAACTGCTGAGGCTGAATACATTGCTGCTGCAAGCTGCTGTGCTCAAGTGCTTTGGATTCAAAATCAGATGCTAGACTACGGATTTAACTTCAAAGAGACTCCTATCCACATAGACAACAACAGTGCTATCTCTATCACTGAGAACCCTGTGCAGCACTCAAGGACCAAACACATCAACATCAGGTATCATTAATAAGAGATAACTATGAAAAGGGGTTAATTAAACTAGTCAAAGTTCACACAGATGAACAATATGCTGATCTGTTCACAAAAGCTTTTGATGAACAGAGATTTAAGTATCTGATATCAGCTATTGGGATGATTAACTTTGAGTAGATTTTTTTTTAAACTAATTCTAATTATTTCTTCTTAAAATATGTGTGTCCTAAGTTGTCTAGTTCATCACTTTCATAAGCTCATGTTTTCTTTGAATGAAAAACTCTTTTTGAAGACTTTCTTGGATTCTTGAAAATTTTCTGATACTTCGGAAGATAACATTTTACCTTCGGAAGAAAAATATGTCTTCAAAATAAATGACTGTCTAAGAAATTTTACCTTCGGAAGAAGTCAAAATTTATCTTCCGAAGCTTAAAATTCTTAACTTAGACACTTATTCATTTTTAAGGACTTTTTCCTTCCGAAGCAAAAATTACTTTCGGAAGCTTTGTTCATTCTTATACAAAGCATCCAAAAGTTTATTTCTCTTCGAAGCATAAATCTTTAAGACTCTCAGGAAAATTCTTCCGAAGTCACTTTAGCTTCGGAAGCTTTTTCAATCACAACTTCCGAAGACAAATTACTTTCGGAAGCTTTTCGAATTCCAAGAAAACTACTTTTTGAGCAAAAAGGTAAACTACTTTTTCAGAGGTGGGACCGACATACGGATTTCAAAGTTTATCCTCTTTCATTAAACTTTATCTGAAATCCTTCTCTCTCATATAAACCCAACGGTTTCCCCCTCTTCTATCATCTGCTTTTCTTCCATACCTAAAACCCAAAGCTTTCTCTCTGAAATTTCCTTCCCATTCTTTCTCTTCATCTCTGAGCTACCTCACAATGGCTGACCTTACACACAGAAATGATCCTCACTTTGCCATGCAGCTACACAGACAACACAATCAGGTTGCTCTGTTATGCTCTGACAAAGATCCTCATTTCTCAGAGGTTTGCCGTTTCTTGTCTTTGTCTCACTACTTCACCTCCCTAACCATTGATCCTCCTCTATATGAGGATCATTTGCTTGAATTCTGGAAGACCTGCCAAGAGGTCATTATGGATGGGGAGAAGGCACTGTCTGCCACAGTGCAGGGGAGAACAATTTTCATCACTCCGGCCATCATCAACCGACATCTTCAGCTGGATGATGAAGCAGGTGAAGTGTTCTTCCCAAAAGAAGCGGTTAATCATTCCTTCGAGCAGATGGGCTATGAAGGAGATTTCTCTGTAAAGACCTTCAGGAAAGGGAAGGTCTCATCCCAGTGGAAATACCTGCTCCATGTGGTTATCCACAGCTTATCAAACAAGCATGGTGGATGGGACCAGATTCCTGAGGATCTCTCCTTTATAGTTCATGGGATGGTTCAGGGGGTCAAGTTCAGGTATTCACAATTTGTTTATACTAATTTACTTGCAAACTTAGACTCCTTAGAATATTACATGTTTCCTAGATATGTTCAACACATTCTTAACTGTGAACTGGGCTCACAGTTGAGGGAAACAGGCAATATTCTTAAACTGGGACAGATGAAGCCCGGCATCTTTAAAATTATGAAGAAGCCAACTGTAGGCTTCTCAGGGGTAGAAACAGCCCTAGTCCCAAAAATGTTAGAGCTCATTGCTCAAGGTGACAACATAGCAGTCCAAGCTAGTGTTGAACCCACACCTACTGCTCTCCTACCCTCTTCACAACCTCCAATATTCATCACCTACAAAAGAAAATCCCAACGAACCCCTGCTCAGGCTATTGAGTCTGTGCAGGCCCCCAATACTCAACCTTACAGGAAGAAGTGGACTCCAGAGCTCCCACTTCTCCTGAGGAGCAAACCACTCCCATTACTTTACCTATCAGGGCTGAGGTTCCTCAAGCTCAACCTGATGAGCTCATTAGCCCAACAACTGTAAGCCTTCACTCTGAGTCTCAACACTCAAGTGAACAACCTTCAGGGGACAGCTACCATCCCCAGCCTTTGGATCTAAACCAACCAATTCCCAACCTATCCTTTTACACTGATGAAGACTTAGGATTCAGTGAGTACCATGAGTCTCTCTTCTCCTCCCCTACTCAAAGAGAGATGAGTACCTCTGACTCTCCTCAGTCTATCCCTCATCAGTCACCTATTACTGAGGTGGACACATCTGAACCTGTTCAGGATGTCCATATGGAAGAGGCTCTCACTTTTGAAAGTGATTACATCATTAAGACCTCAACCATGGCAACTCAGCCCATTGGCATCTTAACTGAGGTTGCCAGTGAGCAGAGGAAAACCAGCAGCCAAGAAACTCAAGCTGGTGGTGAGAGAAGGGACTTTGGTCCAATCCTCTCATCCCCCAGTGATTCTTCTGATGAAGATGAGGGGAATTTGAGACTAAAGGTACAAAAATTGTCACAAACATGCACCTATCTAGTCTCTAAGGTTAGTCACTTGGAATCTCAGGTGACTACCCTGCAAAACAGGGTCAATGATCAGCAACTCCAGATTTCATATCTGCAGGAAAAACTAGCTGAGAGACCTTTAAGGAGAGCTCAACCAGGAACACAAGAACCTGTGGAAGTGACTGATTTATCCTCCAGCTCACCTATGCAAGTGGGTGATGCTACCAAAAAGGGGGAGAAAGTTATCACAACCACAGAACCTGGGAGTTCTTCAAAGAGAATGGACATAGAGGACTCACCATCCTCACTTGCTGTTGTGCATTCTCAGCAACTTCCTCAAGTTCACATTAATGTGGACTCTATAGACTCTCTCATCAGGAGTCTCTTTGAGGAAGGTATACCAAGGGCTGTCTCATCTCCACCACATGGAACTGGCAACTACATCATCAGATGGAGGTATGATGATGACAGAAGAGCCCTCATACTTCACAGAGTTCAAGGCCAACAAGAAGTCTTTCAGTTCCAAAGCCTGAGCTTCTATGAAGGACTGGATTTAGTCAACATGCCACTTGTCAATCCAAGCAAATCTAGACAAGCTGACAGGCTGGCTCAAAGAATCCAAGACAGGATCCTTGCAGAGTTTCTCTAAGAAGGAGACTTAGGCAATCAGGCAATGTCATCGGTCAACTGGATGCTGAGGTGGACCCTAAGATTAGTTTCATAGGGGAAACCTTGGCTGAAGGCCCAGTGGCAGAACCTGAGACCCTGTCTCACCATCAACAACTGCTGCAGAGGTCCAAACTCCATCTGAGACACCTGCTGGTGAAGGTGTTCTCAGCCTCTCTCTGGCCAGAGCATGGAAGCTACACCAAGCAATGAAGGCCAAGCCTCAATCCACCCTGAGTCACAAAGGTCTGTTGGTGACAAAGGGAAAAGGATAATGACTCCTGAGGAAATTGAGGAGGAAGAGAGAGAGAGGAAAAGGAGGCTAAGGGGAGAAAGTTCTTCTGGGTCATCAAAATTCATGCAAGCTGCAATCAGGGCTGCCCCCAGACCAAATACTCAAAATGATGAACAAAGGGCAGTCAGGATTAATTATTTACAGACCAGGAACTATGATGTTGATGAAATCATCTCCCTCCCCTTAGAAGAGTTGAATGAACTGGCTGACATGGAAGTGTCAAGAGAGATAAAGGAGAAAGAGGATGCAAGGTTACTTCTCCAATTCAAAGAGGAGAGGAGACAGAAAAGACTTCACAAGCATACTCCCACTCTCTCTCCAGTTCAAGAAAGTCCTGCACAGGAAGATGTGGCTCCACAAGAACCTCAGGTAGATAAAGAAGAGGATAGAATCAAAATGATAAACTACCTGAGTGCCACAGGCTTCTATCAGGCAAATACACTTCTTCCCCTGTCCTATGACTTCATTGAGTTCGAGTACTTAAAGCAACTTGAGCTTGAGTTAGTCAAAGAAAGAAAAACAACCAAAAGGAAGCTAAGGGAAGAAGCTGCAAAGTCAAGAGCCATCATTCAAAAGAATGCAAAGAAGTCTGCTGACAGACAAAGAATGATGAGCTTCTTGAAGTCATATGGATTCTCCGGAAGGAGACTTGGTCCCATGTCTCTATCTACAATGGATGAGCATATAGGGTAATCAAGCAGAAGATTAAAAGTGGTGAACTCATTGACTTGCACTCTCTTCCAAGTCAAGTCCCACCTGAAGTGGAGGTCAAGTTTGAACAACCAGAGACACCTGAACCAGAACCTCCAGCTGAGCCTCAGCAAACTTCATCTTCTGATCCAAGACAGGGTCAAACTCCCTCTCCTTCTGAACCTGTGAGGGAGGAACACCCAACTGAGAAAGACACTGATGATCAACATGGTGCTGCAGACCAGTCTTCTCAGTTAAAGACATTAAAGAGGAAGAAGAAAATGGCCTCTAAACCAAAGACTAAAAAGAAGAAGCCAAAGTCATCTACCTCTACACCCCAGGCTGAATCAGATCAACCTGAGGAAGTGCATGATGAGGCAGCCCAATCAACTCCTATGCAAGTGGCTCCTCTAGCAACCGAGACACCCATCTTATCCTGGACTTACTCTACCAATCCAGAAAGATGGAATGTTATCAGAGATCAAGGTGTTGAAAATGTCTACTCATGGCAAGACATAATCAACTTACCTCTGCATGATCTCTTTGAAATGAGAAGATACTATGAGAGTCTTGATGATCCTGACCATCAAATGAAGAAAGGGATGGTCTTGATTATTCTGAAGACTACAAACATTTAAAGATCTTCTAAGTGTTTTGGTAGCATCAGCCTAGGGGGAGTTTGTAAGGATTCCTGAAGTCTGATGCAACCCAAAACTGCCTAAGTGTTTCAGCAACATGCACTAAGTACTGAAGTGAAGAATGCTTCGGAAGAATTACACAAAGCATTAGAAAATACTCTAAGTGTAATATCTTCCGAAGCCAAGACCAATATCTTCCGAAGCCTAACATGAAGTCTTCCGAAGCTTGAAGAGACAAAGTCTTCCGAAGCTTCAACCTATGAAGACAGATTTCTTCCGAAGACTTTTAGTACACATGCTTTATCTGATGTACTGTTCCATAAAGCACCTTTTCCGCTGCGTCTCTGATAAGTCACCAACTTACAAGAGTTGGTGAAAAGGTCCATGCTTTTGGTAACTGTACATTGAGGTCTTGAGTCTGAAACTTTCCACTTTATGTACTTTATCCTTTTTGTAATGTATAAGGATGTGAGCTATGGCATGTCATAGTCACAAGGTCAAAAGGCAGATATGCCTTTTGATCCTACAATTGATTTTGTTAGTGTCTAGTCAATTGTATCCAGCTGGCTTTCATAGTATAGCCGGCTGTAGGTTGTAGTATAAGTATTCCAAGTTCTTGTATCTTTCTTTATGCTTTGTAACACTTGTAAAAGAACTTGAGAAAGCAATATACTGCTCCCTTGAAAACTATACTCTCTTGTTCTGTCTCTTGCTTTACTTGTGTTCTCTGTATCACCTTTGGTACCTAGTTCACTGTTTGATTAACGTTTAGTTAATCTTCTCATTGTGTTGTTGTGTTGTAATTGTGTTCAAGCCCTTGAACGATCCTGCATAATGTGACGAAATGATAAGATCATGGTACTTGTGAGCTGAGATCATCAGTAGTTGTCACTATTTAGTGCAGCATTACCAGCCTTAACACTGGTTGTGGAAAGTGAACTATCAAAGGCTTAGAAAAAGTCTGCAAGCTCATCGCCTAGGAACAAATTTTGGATCAATCAGACCTTTTTCAAAACAATCTCTATAATGGTGTCTGATTTTCAATATGTTTAGCCTAGAGCGTGGACAGGATTCTTGACAATACAAAGAGCTGAAGAGTGTCATAACAATGGGGTCTTAGTCTCTGTTATGCCATAATCCAATAATTGGTTTGAAGCCAGAGTACTGAGATGTACAGCTTGCGGCGGCAATGTACTTGCTTCAGCAGTTGATGTAGCAACTGAGGTCTGTTTCTTGCTCTTGCCAAGAAATCAAGCAGTCCTAGGAATTGACATCCACCAGAAGTGATTTCCTGGTCAACTTACACCTGCATAGTCACTGTCAGAAAAAGCAACTAATTACAGAATGTCTAGTAGAATACCATAAACCTAGAAATGGAGTGCCTTGCAGATATCTAAAGATCTCTTGACTGCAATCAAATGAGACTCCTTAGGTGCAGCCTGAAATCTAGCACAAACACATGTAGCAAACATAATATCGGTCTAGAAGCTGTTAAATACATCAAGGACCAATCAAACTCGTAAAGTGTTTCATCAACCACTTTACCTTTCTGATCTGTATCCAGTTGTGTGGTGCTGCACATGGGGGTAGAAAGGGCTTACAGTTTTGTAAATCAAACTTTTCCAAAAGATCTTTTGTGTATTTGGACTGATGAATGAAAATTCCATCAGCCTTGTTTGATTTGCAAACCCAGAAAGAACTGTAATTCTCCCATGGCACTCATTTCAAACTTCTGTTGCATCAACTTTGTAAAGGCATCACACAACTGTGGATCAGAGGATGCAAAAATAATATCATCTACATAATTTGAACAAGTAGATTATGCTGCCCAGCTTCTTAATGAATAAAGTCTTATCTATGGAGTCTCTAGTGAAATTATTTTCCAGAAAAAAGTTTCATAATGTCTCATACCAGGCTCTAGGAGCTTGTTTCAACCCATAAGAGCCTTATCAAGCTTATACACCCAATTAGGATGTTTATTGTCCTCAAAGCCTGGTGGTTGACATACATAAACCTCTTCTTTAATTTTCCCATACAAAAATGCACTTTTGACATCCATTGAAAAACTTTAAGGTTTGATAAGCAGCATAAGCTAAAAACAATCGAATTGCTTCCAGTCTGGCTACAGGGGCAAAGGTTTCATCATAATCAATACCTTCTTCTTGTGCAAACCCTGAACAACCAGTCTGGCATGTTCTTAACAATAAGCCCATTTCATCAGTTTTGTTCCTAAACACCATTTAGTGCCTATTGTACACTTACCTGGAGGTAGAGGAACCAGTTCCCACACTTGCTGTTTATTGAACTGAAGAAGCTCAAGCTGCATGGCATCAACCCATCCATTGTCCTTTAAAGCAATGTGATAATTCTTTGGCTCTTGCTGACTGATGAAGAGAGCATAGAAGCAGAAATTTGACAATTGACTTCTTGTTGATACGCCAGCAGTGATATCACCAATGATTTGAGACATGGGTGATTATTCAGATCTTGATACACAATGAGATCTGTGCAAGTGTTTGTAGCAGGCTCAGCAACAAAATGGTGATGGTGAATCATTTCCTTGAAACCAATCAATGGATGGTAATTCAAAGGAAGTTCAATTGAAGAAATCTCATCAGCATTTGTTGTGGATGGTGCTACTAGAGCTACAGGACCATCAGGTCTAGCTGAATCAGGCAGTTGATCACTAAACCTAAAGAGGTGAGTACTGCTATCATAATCATCATCAGCACTAGCAGAACCACCAGGTGGTGAACTGTTGACAGGAGCAACAACAGGAGTTGATAAGGAACATATTGCAGTATGTCCAAATCAAGTATCTCCACAGGGCTTTGTGGAATCTTGTCCTTTGGAGATTCATTAAACTTAACATGTAGAGTCTCTTCAACCATCTTTTTTCTACAGTTGAAGACTCTGTATGCTTTGCAAGTTGATGAATAAACAATAAAGTACCCTGCATCCACCTTAGGATCAAATTTTTGGAGTTGATCTGTGTGTTGAGAATGAAACAAGGACACCAAATGCTCTGAAGAATGAAATTAGAGGGGCCAAATGATGAAGAACTTCATATGGAGTCTTCATCAACCTCTGATTTACTAGGAACTCTATTCTGTACATAGCAAGCTGTATTGACAGCTTCAGCCCAAAAAGTCATTGGCAATCCAGAATCAGCCAACATGGACCTTGCAGCTTCAATAAGGGTCCTGTTCTTTCTCTCCACTACTCCATTTTGCTCAGGAGTTCTTGGGATGCTATACTGCCTCTTGATTCCCTTTGATAAGTAAAACTCATCAAGTGTGTGGTTTCTGAATTTAGTACCATTGTCACTCCTCACACACTTAACTGGTAGGGAATACTGCTTCTCAACGTGTAACACAAAGTTCATAATGGACTGCGCAGCCTCATCCTTAGAATGCAAGAAGAAAGTCCATACAAATCTGGAGTAATCATCCACAATTACCAGATAGTATTTCTTCTTAGCCATACTCATCACTCTCACAGGACCAAAGAGATCCATGTGAAGAAGCTGTAAGCAGGCAGTGGACTTAGGTTCTTCTATGGAGGGAAATGAAGATTTGTGCTGTTTTCCTTTTAAACAAGCAGTGCAGTTATCTTCACACTTGAACTCCTTCATAGGTAGTCCCCTTACTAAACCATGGTTTATCAGCTGATTTATGTTTTTGAGATTAACATGACCCAGCCTTCTATGCCATAGAATAGATTCTTGAGGGGAAGCCTTGGAAAATAGGCAAGGATGGCCTTTGAGATCTATTTTCTTGGAAAGATCTAAGGCACACACTCTTCCTGTCCTGTTGGCCTTTAGGAGAGTGTGTTCATCCAACACCTTATCAATCAAACTTAGAACTTTGGATGACAGAATCCGATAGTTCTGACTGGTGAAAAGAGCAACATGGCCTTTGTCACACATTTGACTGACACTCAAGAGATTGTACTTGATATTTTCCACATGGTTAACATCATCACACTTTATTTCCCCATTGGAAACAAAGCCTTTGCCAATGATGTAACCCTTTGCATCATTGCCAAATGACACAAACCCCTTCCTTCCTTGAGAGTAGTCATTAAGAAGTGATCTGTTTCCTGTCATATGCATGGATCCTCCACTGTCTACATACCAGATGCCTCTGAGGTATGTTGAAGAACCCTGCAAAATACAACAAATTAGTTAGATTTTGAGACCCAAACCTTTTTGGTTTTGGGCCTGTTCTCATCAACAGATGGTAAACTAACATGTTTGTTGGAAACAACAGCCTGAGAGGAAGAAACTGGTGAAGAAAAGGAATCCTTTGGCTTGGACCTCCTTTTCTATGGTTTCAACATAGGAACATCTAATTGGTTAACTCTTCCCAATAGATGTTGAACCATCATAACCAGCTATGTCTAATTTTGTGATAAGGCTTTCAGCTCTTCAGACACATTGGCATTGGAGTTTGATAAGTTCCTATGTTGCACCTTCTTTTTTTGAGCAATCTCAGCTGTTACCTGTTTAACCCCTTCCTTTTTGGATTTCTTTTTGGACTTAAGGGTTACAGGATTTGATGTTGCTGGTACAAATGTGGCTTCAAACTCAGTTTTCATTTTAACCATTTTCTCTTTACTTTCCTCTTTATGTTTGAGTTTGGATCCCCTTTTGTACCAACAATCATCTGTAAGATGATTGAACAAACCACATACTTCACATGGTTTCTTCTTCATCTTATGTTGATCATCAACTAAAGAGAATGAAATTACTGAAGACTTGCTCTTCAGTACTTTGGAAGCATTATTGCTTTCTTGACTTCCTCTTTAGTAGTCTTCAAACTCTTTCTACTGACAGTTTTCTTCTCTTCAGTGCTGACAGTAGTTGGAGTTTGAACTTCAGGTGTTAAATCTTGCTCTCCAGTCCTTTCAGGACTTCCAAAAATAGCTCCTGAGTTGATCATCTCTTTGATCATGTGAGTGTCAGTAGTGGAACCATCAACATCAGCTGATGGGTTCTAAGAGGGCTTAGTGCTGACTTCAACTTTTGATGATGCTCTATCAAAAAGTGAATCACATGATGAGGTGGATTGGTTATTGCTTTCTCCATCAGATTTCACTTCTGCTCTTGAAGCAAAATCTGTAGGAGGAGCAGTGTGATTATACCCAATACCAAACTTCACATTGGAAGCAGATTGCTTACTAAGAAGCATTTCAAAACCTTTGCATGATTGTACCCATCGATCACACTCTACCTGGGTGACTGCAAGGGTTCTTTGAGACTTCTCTGGTCTTCCAGAATAACCTCTAGCTTGGCCTTTTCATCATTAATTGGCATTTAAGCTTATAAATCTCATCATTTTTACTATTAAGAGCAGACTCAAACTCAGCTTTTCTTTTGGAAATGGTTTTCTCAAACTCAAGTTTTTGATTTATTAATGCTACATTTGCCTCTCTAATGGAGACAAAGGTAGCAATGCATGATTCAGAACATAACTTGGCTTTAGCCTCTGAAGATACCTGAGTTACCTGTGAAGATGATGCATTTGAGCAGGAACCCTCAGTAGACTCTAAGGCCATGAGAGCCAGATTCCCAAAAGGACTGTCAAGCACCTGTGAACAGTTGTTCATGACAAGACATGTCATCCGGTAAACTGCTCCAGTCAACAACTCTAGGGGTGAAGAAGCTGTGTTGTTGAGGTTGAGGAGGTTGATGAGATTGAGATGGTTGAGGTTCTGGTAGTGCATGAGGTTGTGGTACTATAGGAACTTGAACTTGATTGACTGTGGCATGTAATAACAAGGGTAAGGATATGGCATTTGACCCTAAGGAACAAAATATGCAGGAGATTGTGGTTGAGAATGATGACTAGAATTGACAGGATGTTGCCCTCTGTGTTGTTGACTATTGCCAGGAAAAGTCACAAAAGGTGCAGAGGAATTAGATCCAGATGATCTGCATTCTCTAGCAAAGTGTCCAAGCCTGTGGCATTTGTGACACTTCAACTTACTCTTGTCAAAACCAACTTTGGTTTTGCCAGAGAGTCCTGGGAACTTTCTTCCAGTTTTTTTGTAGAACTTCTGAGATCTGATATTTATCAAGGCCATTTGGCTCAAAATATCCATCTCTTCTAAGTCATCATCGGCAATCCCCTTAAGATCATCCATGATGAAGCATAGATTGTCATTATTACACCTAGTAAACTGACTATCAACACTCACAAACGCAGAATCAGAAGTGTTTGAGGAGAAATCAATATGCTCATCATACTGGCATTCAAATGAAGCATATTCTAACTCATGACCAACCAAGGCAGTGTTGCCTGGTACAAAGTCTTCAGTGAGCTTTCCAGATGAAGACAGTTTTCGTTTATGTTCTATCTCTCTCTTAAATGTGAGCAATTTCCCATGGAGTTGGGTGAGAGATAGTTTGTCCAAATTTGCACTAGAGCGTAAGACAATAGTATATGTGTCCCATCTCTCAGGCAGTGATCTGAGAAATCTGTTATTCATCTGGATATTGGTGAACTCAAGTTTGACCATTTTTAATTTAGAGATCAAACAAGAGAACCGCTCAAACTGTTGAGTCAGTGTCTCACCCTTTCTATGAGAGAATGTCTCGTATTGTTGGGCAAGGATTTCTCTATTATTTGCCAAGACCTCATCTGTTCCTCCAAATTGTTCTTTCAAGGCATTCCAGAGGTCATGGGCAGTTTCATGATGCATTAGCCCAGAATAGATTTCATTGGGTAGTGCCATGGCCAGAATTCCATGGGCTTTTGCATCAATCTCAAACAATTTCTTATCCTCATCTGAGTATTGCTCCTTCCTCTTTGGAACCATTTGATTGGTTTCCGGGTTATTCACCATAGGCTTGTGTGGACCATGTACCACTGATGTCCAACAACCTGCGCTGTTAACAGACAGGTGATGGAGCATTCGTCGTTGCCATATGTTATACTCATTCCTAACCAGCATTGGAGGCTTGGTTGAGGAACCAGTATTGTGAGGATCATTTAAAGGAGTAGTCATTTTCAGTCCAAATACAATTTAATTCAAGCTTTTAAATGTTTTTACATAGACCACAACAGACTCAATGAAAACCAAGAGAAAATCTCAGGATGAATGACCAGAAACACAGAAAATTCAATCTCTATAACCGTTTCTTGCAAAAAAATGCTAATTCAATCAAACTTGGATCTTGAATAGCAGTTTCAATGATCAATTATTAGATCGATCAATGATTAACCTGCTCTGATACCATTTGTCAGGATCAGTGATCACAAGTTTGATGTATTAGAGCTTAACGCAGCGGAATAAGAACAAGAATTAGACAAATTGTAGCAAGAATTTGATACTCGTATGCATTAAGAACAAATACGGTTATAACGAGAGAATATGTTTCTGTAACAAGGAATGTTTCTATAATATTGAATATTTCTGATCAAATCATTCTGCTTATTGCAATAGGTTGACACTCCTTATATAGAGTGCAATCACTGCTGTTATCATGGCAAAGTGACAACCGGCAGATCTATTACAAAAATAACTAACTCTTAACAAACTACTGAAATGTTCACAACTACTGAGAACATATCAAAGTGTTAAGTACAAAATATGAAACTACTGAAACTACAACGACTGAAGAACAGGCTCTTCAGTCGTTTTACAAAACTACTGAAAAATATAAAACTACTGATGAGCACAACAACTGAAGAAGTATTCTTCAGCTGTTGTGTCAAACTACTGAACAGATAAAACATAAAACTACTGAAAGGTAAACCGTCACAACTACTGAAGAAGACCTCTTCAGCTGTATGACAACGTCTGATACTTTGGTCTTCAGCACTTGTGTCTTCAGACTTTGTCTTCAGTACTTGTGTCTTCAGACTTTGTCTTCAGCACTTGTCTTCAGACTTTGTCTTCAGCACTTGTCTTCAGACTTTGTCTTCAGCACTTGTCTTCAGACTTTGTCTTCAGCACTTGTCTTCAGACTTTGTCTTCAGCACTGTCTTCAGACTTTGTCTTCAGCACTTGTCTTCAGACTTTGTAATCAGCTGTTGTCTTCAGCTGTTGTGGTCTTCAGTAGTTGTTGTGACGTCTGTGGGACTTAAAGGTTTTTCTGATCCGGCTGATTGGTTCTTTTGGTCCAACAAGGAGAATTTCTAGGGCAGTAAAATTGCAAGTAAGAAGATGAAATGGAACAGTCAAGATTATTTAAAAGAGGGTGGGAAGGCCGTAATGGAGGTTAGGATAAGGTGATGTGATGGTTTAGTGGATGAAATCACAGTGGCGGTAAGGTTAAACTCAGTTAAATAATCCGACATCATTAACAAAATCTTTGCTTTCTACAGTGTGGGGCCAAGAGATTTACGTTACACAGTAGAATCTCTCTTCCGAGTGGAAAACATTTCCGAAGGTAACTTGTCTTCCGAAGGCAATTCCTACTTCCGAAGCCAAAACTTTGCTTTTGAAGGTTAGAGTTGCTTCCGAATGGAGAATCTGTAATTCTTGGAAGTAGATCTGATATGCAATCAATCGCTTCTTCCGTGGCCAAAAATTCTTCCGAGAAGAAAGTTATCCTTTGAGAAATCTTGCTTTGGAAGATATGAGAATGTCTTCCGAGGGTTAATTTCTCTTCGGAAGGAATTACACTTAGAAATTTTTAAAGAGAACTGTGACATCTAATATTTTTCGTTAAATTAAAAGTTAACGTCGTTTATTCTTGTAAGGGCCATGGTGGTCAATTATGAAACTTATGAGTTATTTATGTTTACTTCTTGGTTTGTCACTAATTCTATAATTTGAAGGTTAATAATTTGGTTATTAAAATTAAGCATAATAATAATAATGATAATAATAATAACAACAATAAAAATAATAATAACAATAATAGCAATAATCATAATAAGTATTAATCTTTGAAATAAATAAAAATAATATAAGTTTCTATTATCCTAAAACTTGAAATTAATAATTCATGCAGAAATAATAACTTTTAACTTCAGGGGCCAAACTGTAAATTGGTTGAAACTAAAAATTAAACTTTGAAATCAAAATAACAAAAACATAAACCACAGGGACCAAATTGTAATTTACTAAAACTAAAACTAAACCCCCCCCACTTCTTTCCCCAGTTTTCCGGTGGAAATTCCGGCAAGCTCCGGCCACCCCCCAAAACTCATTAAAAACCATCAATTTTCAAACCAAACCGCTCATAAACGTTTCGTGAGTGTGTTTCGAACTGAATGCATAGCATAATTGTTGTTTAAAGCACCAGTTACTAAAAGCAAACGAATTCATAACCGGCCACTTTAATCCTCTAACCGTTCGGTCATTAAATCCAATAATAACCCAATTACTTCAAGCAGATCTAACTTCTATCTATACCTAATCAAACAAAACTCTCAATTTCACCTGAGATAAACAATTACAACGAGTTCGAATACCCCCTTGAGCCGCGACCTACCTGCTATTTGAACACCATTCTTCGTATTTCAATATCTGAAATTGAAAAAGGGTTTTCGTTCACTGGGTTCTATAGAAGCTTCCTGTGCAACGAATTGGATTAATATCATCATTTGAATATCGAACAATCGCTTCGTCAGTCGCGACTTGTTTTTCATTCGTGCACATCGGTTTCGCTTCAAAACTGGTAAATTAAACACCTTCATAGACTGGAAATTACATGGAGAATAAAAGCCCCACGATCTTCAGTGTTAACAACAATGATTTGGCTGTCAATTTTGGTTCAAACAAATTTAGGGTTTATGGGTTTGGGGGAAGTTCATAGGGGTTATGTTCTTAAGATTTAAAAACCGGGTGATACCGCGGCTGTATGCCTTGGTTCACCGGTTAAGTCTTCTCATGCCACCTTGGAGGTCCCGGGTTCGAAACCCGGCCACCCCCATTTTTTTAAATGACTTTTTCAGCCTTAAATCAATTTTAGAAAATTCCTAATAAATATAAAAAAATGTTTTTATAACCTTTAAATATTTTTAAGGCATCAAATAAATTTCGGTAATATTTCTAAAATTTTAAATAACTAAAAACCTTTGTAATAAAACATTTTAAAGATTATTCATGGATTATTTATATGGATTTAAAAATAATAATAATAATAATAAAATATTAGTGACCCGAACTTTCCCTTTAATTATTTATCTTTTAAATCACGTTATTGTAAATGGAGATTTCATAAAACATTATAAATTAATATGATAAATGATTAATTATGTAAATAGACATTTAAATATCATTTAAATAATTAGTTTTTTTATTTATTTTTGATATGCTAAGTGACTTTAAATAATTTTATATTATTTTGCAAGTCATATAATTAGTACATTATAAACATCGGTAAAAATGTACTTTTTAAAACTTAAATATCCTATTATGTGTATTTAAGTTTATATATTTAAATGATTTTCTTTTAAAAATAATAACTATTTATATTCTTATGGACTTGATGCAATAATTTAAAAAATCATTTAAAATAATAATGGACATAATATTATCTTTATTAATCGCTAAAATTTGAGAAATTATATACTATTCTTAGAAAATTATTAAGATTAATTACATCATTATTATCAAATTTCATTTCCAAAATATTTACATATATAATTCTTCTAATGAATTAAAAATGTAAATAATTACTTTGTAAATTGTTACCTATCAAAAACCCCTTAAAACTAGTGAAACCCTAATCATTTGAACGTTAATCATATTATTAATCTTCAGCTTGTTATACATATTTAGATGCCTTGTAATGAATACTTGGGATTACTTTGGATCATCCTTTAATCTTTATTTATCATCTTGTAATGCTTATATCAAAGTGAGTATTTCCATACCCCTTTTTGCTTATTTTCACAATTTGGGGTGAAACATGTTAACTTATTATCATTGCACTTGTAAACTTATTTGAGACTTGTAATCTTTATGGCAATTCATCATGCCAAGTTGTGGTTAGTTGAACTTTTGTGGTTACCATGTTATGGCGTTATATGTACAATCATTAACTATTGTTAGCCCAGCGAAGTCATAGATCTATGGGCCAGACAAGCCTGCTTTGGTTGATCCAAGTACACTTAGCTGATCGTATAATCTTGTAAACGTTTGAGACTTGTAAAACTTTGTCGAGGTTTGATTGTTTTATTGTTCATAACATCCCTAATCACTTTATTCACTAACTTATGACTTGAATTGCCATCTTTATATAATCTATGTATATAAAAACTATGGAATGCTCACCAACATTTTTATGTTGACCTTTTATTTTTAACATGTTTCAGGAATACCTCAAGTATGTATTCTACTCGTTGAAGCTTATCACATCTAGGATTGGACCTAGAGATAAAATGGATGTTCATATTATTAGTAGCATTTGTACATGATGTATTCTTTGTTGAAACTTTTGCTTCTAATGTTACAACTGAATCTTATGATTAATATATTTGGATTTAATGAATAACATTATGTGGCTGTGAACAATCGTAAGCCTCACATCTCGACGTTTCCGCCGTCAAGGTTGGGGTGTGACAGATTGGTATCAGAGCCCATAACTATAGGGATTTAGGTTATTAGAAATGGTGACCTAGACTATAGTTTCATGAACCTCATAGAAAGATCCTTATACCTTTATGCTTACATGTTGTTTGCATGCTACATAATGCTATGCCTTTTGTGCAACTTGATGCCTTAGCATAGGATTGCGTCATGAATGCTTAAACTTAGTTACTTGTCTCCCTAAACTTAACTTTAACTCTTTTATTCTCCCCGACAAATGAACTTCCTAAACTTATTCTCAACGACATGTGGAATCTACACTGATCGTCCTGGGTTCAATTCCTTAGACTCTATGTCTAATCTATGTATCAAAGTTTTGATTTCATAAACCAAAGAAATTTGTGTGACACACAGATACCTGTATTCTGGATTTCCTGGCAAAAGGCCTTCGGGCTAAGGCAAGCATATCGTATAAGTCTCATTGTGAGACCAGTTATGCTTACCTGGGGATTTCTGGGATGAGTGATAAACTATGGTCAACATACACAAGTCCCTATGGCAAATAGGTCAATTTACCTTGACGTATCAACGATTCCAAATGGTAATGCGTTACAAAATGGAACCATCCTCTTTGTATCTTAAAAATCCTTGATTTTCTTGAACTGGTTTATCACCAAAGTTTCAATATCTTCTCATTTTTAACATATATAATGTTTCTGTTAATATAGAACCCATTCTACATATCAACTCCTACATTTAAACATCGCTACACGTTGGGCGTTTCATGTATCTATTTCTATACCTTGACCAACGTGCATGGCTCTTAATATATCCAAAGATATTGGGAATCTAAACCGAATGGCCCCTCAAAAAATTTAAACCGTTACTTATGGTTCTCAAGTCTTCTTAAGGATGTGTCCCATAACTAAGAACATGAAATGCTGTAGGTGGAATTCCTACATCTCGGGATACTTTGTCTAGGAAAAGTGTAAATGGTGATTTGACTCGATCATTGAATCCGTTTACGTGACTTGAAACCCTTGAGATGAGTGTTCGCTTATAAGTACGCATGTCTTTAATAAGGTTATGGCTGATCTCATATCTTGAGAAGTCCATGTATTCCCTTCGATTGTGAATCGAATGTTCACATCTCCTTATGATATCGAATCATTCTTGTTCTTGATTTTGCCTTCCTGATTTAAATTATTCAATATTTGAACACCATCATAACAAATTCTGCTATCTCGAACTTTGATCTTAAGCTTGTAAGCATGATTTTTCCTTTTGTTACATTGATGTAACTTGAAATTTTCCGAATTTCTAATTGATATTATTTTCCTTTCGTCGTTAAGTCAAACTCCGTACCGTCTACACCGTGAGAGATGCAAGTGTTTGCAAGCCAACCTATGACTAAGAACACTCGTATCTCCTAAATGATTCTAACTCATCAAAACAGGGGTGATTCCCTTACTTTGATGATTCTCTATTCGTTTCGATAAATGGTTTCCAACTGTGATTTATAAAATTTCATCCTCTGGATCGGGGTGATTTCCTTATCCCGAGGATTGACTTTAATTATTTTCTTTGGAATGGCATTTCACAAATGACATGATCTCACCAATATAGGATTGAAACCCGTACTTTGGTGACAAATGTCAATCTTCGATTGTTTTCTTGCTATTATGAAATTTAATCATCAAGATAGGCATGAAATTCCATACCTTGATGATAATATCATTTTTATGAATTGTATTTGTTCAAATGAGACGACTTCATCAAAGTAGGAGTGAATTCTGGAATTTGATGAAGAAGTTCATCTTGTTATATTTTGTTTTTGTAAAACTTCATCGTTAAGATAGGAGTGATTTCCCTTACCTTAATGGTGAATTACCTCGTCTTATTCCTGTGGATAAACAAGGAATTGGGATCGAACTTTTTGATTGTAAGTTAGTGATCATACCTTGGGAATACACCATCAAGTTAGGAGTGAAAACCACACTTGATGACTATTCTCATTTCTTGATCTCCAACTTACTAAGGTTTTAATCAAGTGACAAGAAACATGTAGTAACTTGAAGGGTGAACCAATTTTAGTGTTTGGACCTATCAAGCCAAAGCATGATTTCTGAACTTGAAAGGAGACTCGATCACTCTAGGTTGATTTTGATTCCGAGCTTGGAGCATTTGAATTCTTAAATCGATTTATTCCCTTTATCCTCATGTTTTGATTTGATCTAGCTATATGGAACCATTTATTCCTTACTTATCGACTTTCATTTTGAGTTATCACCAAAACCTGATTGCACGAGGGTAGCCTTCTTAAACAATCTTTATGCTAAATGAAGACATTATTAATTGTGTTCATGTCTTTCTAGAAACACAAATGCCCTCAGCTGTGGTTATGGGTTTGTTGAACTGCGTAAGCAAACTGTACTTGGAAATTTGCTACCTTGCAAAACATGGTTACAAACGCAATTTCTTATTGCTTGCGTCACTTCTTAAATCGCTTTTGAATCCTTAACCTTGGAAATCTTTAAAACTCTATCTTGATTTCGATCTATGAGACTCATGACTGTGACGGGGATATGGAGATTCATAAATTTTCGTAATTTGTAGCCATGGTTTGGCTTAAAAGAAAAGACATAACTTGGTATATGTCTAAGTGTCTCACCTCCATATATGACAAAGCCTAACACCCGTGTTCCTGAGAATCCCCGTTAAACTTTTCATTCACCAAAATGCCCCTTATATTAGAAGTCATGATGACAATTGGTGCATTATAGACGGATTGGCTAATTGCATATTAACTCATGTGGAATAACGGGTTGAGAAATTGACTTGTATCTATCTCAAATAGTCGTATACTTTGGTATGTCGGTAAATATCGATCGTTAATTGTAATGATCGATTCATTTTTCTGCTTTTAATAATGTCCCTAATCATCGTCGTGAACTCATTCCAAAATCTTCGCATATCGTATTACTCTTAGACCGATGGTTGGTCAAAGGAGAGCTACATATTCACAAGATATGCGTTAAGATCGTTTCGTTATATATAGTGACATTTGGGATTCTTAAATCCTGACGGTTACCTTTCTTATCATTGTTGGTCTTCTATTGATTTCAAGACATCACTTTATTACGAAATTACATTCTAAAAGTTGTTGCTTATAAGTCTAATATACTACGATAACTTGTCATCGTCTTCTAACGTTTCGTCTGCCAATTTTTAAAAACTCTAGCATTTCGCTAGAAGAGTACAAGTTGGCATGCATGATGTCAAGAATATCATAAGATTTCATAAAGTGAAGCATCTCATCCGTAATCAAACGTAAATCACTGACCGTTGTACATTTACCTTTCATTATAACTCCCTTGTTCATTTAAGTTCATTCTTAATTCGGGACAAAATTCTTTTAAGTTGCGAGACTGTGACATCTCATATTTTTTGTTAAATTAAAAGTTAACGTCGTTTATTCTTGTAAGGGCCATGGTGGTCAATTATGAAACTTATGAGTTATTTATGTTTACTTCTTGGTTTGTCACTAATTCTATAATTTGAAGGTTAATAATTTGATTATTAAAATTAAGCATAATAATAATAATGATAATAATAATAACAACAATAAAAATAATAATAACAATAATAGCAATAAGATAATAAGTATTAATCTTTGAAATAAATAAAATAATATAAGTTTCTATTATCCTAAAACTTGAAATTAATAATTCATGCAGAAAATAATAACAATTTTAACTTCAGGGGCCAAACTTGTAAGGCCCCATTCCCGGGATGCTTACAGCTGGGTTCTCATCGCACATAAAACATATAATTACATTTGTGCTTCATGAATCGCAGCGGAAAACTAAAACAATCTTTCATTTCCATGTAAATGCTTTTGCAAGTTAATACAACATTCATTACAAAATAGCTTGTTCGCATTACAATGCAAAAACATTAATCAAAAGAATGCCATCCCAAAAGAGCTGAGTAGCTTCACGGTGTGCCATCCTCAGCAAACATTACCTGCCAACTGGAAAACATATAAAAAGTCAGCATTGCTGAGTGAGTTCTAGTTTTATTACAAAACATACTTTACTTTCATATAAAACCCTTCGTTACTTTTACATGATCACACATCGTACGTACACATAGATAATATCATTATTATCTTCTTCATTCATTCATTCGTTCATTCGTTCTTTATGACTTTACTTGCGCATCGGACATCATCCGTACCAATACCATGTGCTACACCCCGGTTAGTCGTAGCTACCGGCCGAAGTCAATAAATGAATAGCTAAACGTATGCCACGGTACTAGGAGTAACCATCAGTCTTAGCTACTGGGCCGAAGTCAATAAATGAAGAGCTAAACGTATGCCACAGTACTAGGGGTGAGCGGTAGAGGTTCTACATTAAAGGGTCAATCACAAAGAAGGACCCGTTATCCGATGCGTGCAAGACGTTTCATTCGTTCATTAATGCATGCATTCAACATCGTGTTCCTCTTTCATTATCTTTCACTTTACGTTACATAATACTTCGTTCATTCCTTATCATAACACGTAAAGTTATGGGAAAGATAACATACATCATTACAAGGAACATAACACACACAGTCATCATTATCATACAGGGCAACACCATACATACATAACGTACATAACTTGTAACATCATCATCATCATCATCATGCCCAACATGCTTTCTAAGGCCTCAAGCGTCATCTTACATGCTCTTATGGGGACCTTTACGTCAAAACTTACATCTGCACTTTCCCCCGAAAGTCAGAAGTCAATCTATACCTTCCTCGGGTACAACAGCCCTATTCGGGCGTATGGACACCCTTCAGTCGCATGGCCTCCATGCGACTGAACATCATGCGATTGAACTCAAGCGAATGAACATTTAGGTGAATAAACATCCACTCGTGCGAATGGACAATGCGGATGGACCTCATGCGAATAGGATTAATGCGGATGAGCACTTATGCGACTGGACCTTCAGTCGCATGACCTCCATGCGACTGGCCTTTCAATCGTGCGAATGGACCTTCAATCGTGCGAATGGACCTTCAATCGTGCGAATGGACCCCAATCGCACCCTAATCGGCCGTATGGCCTCCATTCGGCCTCCAGTCGGACGCCTAGCCCTAACTGATGCAGAATGCAGTTCATCCCGACTGCAGCCGAGGGTTTTAGGCCTCCAAACTCATCTAAACCCATTTTAAGCCTAAATCGACCATCCTAAACCTTAGGAATGCATACCATAACACCATACAAGCACACACACGCCCGGAAACATACACGAAACGCATCACACACATCACACCCAAATGGGTCAAACACATACACATACAAAAACGGGTTTTTATGCTTTCCAGCCCCAAAATCGGTTGAAAACAAGTAAAAGTGGGGTTCTAGAACTCACACAAACGAGCACAACATTAAGGGCTTCGATTTGGCTTGCTTCACGACGATTTTGGTGACCCGAACCAACCCGAACCGGCACTTTTCCCCTTTTTCTCTTCTTTCTCTCTTCTCCCCTTTCTTTGGCTGATTTGTGAGTGTGGGGGAGAGGGTAAGGGATGCCCTCTCCCTTATATACTTCCCCTCACCCGACTTTCTTTCGTTGGCGAGTTTGGTCCCTCGACTTTTGGACTTTATTTTCTTTTCTTTCTTCACCGGCTTCAAAATAATAAATATTCGGGTGTTACAAGTCCACCCCCCTTAAATAGGTTTCGTCCCCGAAACCTGTTATTCGTAGAACAAACGTGGATAATGCTGTCTCATTTCTTCCTCAGTCTCCCACGTTGACTCGGATCCCTTCCTGTGCTTCCACTATACACGCACAAGAGGAACCACTTTATTTCGCAGCCTCTTTTCTTTATGATCGATGATTGCCACTGGTTGCTCCACATAATTAAGCCTTTCATCTATTTCAATGTCCTCTAGTGGAACAATCATGTCTTCATCAGCTATACACTTTCTCAGATGAGATACATGGAATGTCGGGTGAATCCCACTTAACTCATCTGGCAACTCCAATCTATAGGCCACCTCCCCTACTCGAGAAATGATTCGGAAAGGGCCTATATATCTTGGGCTCAACTTGCCCCACTTTCTGAATCTGATAATACCCTTCCAAGGTGAGACCTTCAACATAACCCGGTCACCCACCTGGAACTCAATTGGCCTACGTCGCTTATCGGCATACGACTTCTGTCTATCTTGGCTGCCTTCATGAAGGCTTTAATCTTTTCAGCTTCTCTGTCATAGCCTCGATTACCTCGACGCTCCCCAATTCCTTCTGACCAATATCACCCCAACAAATGGGTGTTCTGCATCTCCTACCGTATAGCATCTCATATGGTGGCATACCAATGCTGGCATGATAGCTGTTGTTGTATGAGAATTCGGCTAACGGTAAGTGGTCATCCCAACTTCCACCAAAATCGATCACACATGCCCGGAGCATGTCTTCCAGTGTCTGAATGGTTCTTTCTGACTGACCATCGGTTTGGGGATGATAAGCCGTGCTAATATGTAACCTCGTCCCCATAACGTCGTGGAATTTCTTCCAAAATTTAGATTAAACTGAGTGTCGCGATCAGACACAATAGACACTGGCACACCATTTTTCTCATGGAACTCATCTCAAACTAGGTACATATGTGTCAACAAACTCCCCCTTGGACCTAGTTTACATTAGTGTCTGACATTCTTCATTAGCTTCTCAAATTTCTTGTACTTCTCCTCTCTAGTAACTCTTGCATGTATCTCGAATGCAAAATAGAGTCATATACATTCTTGAACTGGAGGGCTTGTACTATATCTTGCGAGTCATAAAATAGTGGCTACTTGTATAAGGTATAGACATCATCTGCAGAAAAGTTGGTTAGCCACATAGGGTGAAACACCCGGATAGTTTCCATTTTGCTCTCTCTCTGTAGAACTATGTCCGCTTCGCCTGTTCTCCAATCATAATACCACCATTTGAAGTGTGGAGTGAAGTCCTGTGGCAATTCTCGTAAGGGAATCTTAGACATTATGCGCGGAGAACTCCACTTCAGCACCACTTTTGGCTTCCCAGATATCGAGTCCACTTCAGACCTTCGGATATGCCTCTTCAGTTGTTGAGGTCTAAAGTTTACCCACCTGGTGTGGTATTCCTTCCTTAGTGCAGCCTCAAACCAGCCTGACATTTTTCTCGGATCAGCATATAACAAATTTAGGCATGCCAGCTGGTTGAGCTCAAAACCAGGGAGAGTCTTTAGATCGTGTGGGAATCTGAAGTACTCTATACCCTTCTCCCTCTTAACTGCATAAACGTTAAGATCCTCAAAATACGCCATGCAATGATCTTCCCCGACACCTTTAGATGTTTCTTGACCTTGTATAGATTGGTGTAGGCATTTGGCTTTTGAGCAGTGCGTTGGGCTCATATCTCAGCAAAACAAGCCACCAATTTAGCCTTCTTTATATCAACATCAGCGTCTGAGGCTTGGGCTTGGCTTTCATTCTTCTCTGTTTCTTTTTCCATCACATCTAGTTTGTCGAACGTAGCACTGCCGAGAGTGTCACCCAAGTTGGGGATCAAATTGCCCTCTCGTCAGTGTACTCTAGATAGTACTCAGCTGTGACATCCTCAATTTCTATTTCATCTACGTCGTTTAGCTCATCATCACTGGTCACATCAAAAGTAGGTGCATCTTTGACAATCTCATGTGGGTTTAGCCTGAACATCTTTGCAAGTTGGTCGTCAGTCAGATCGTGTATGATTTCTCCTTCTTCGGAGTGTAGCTCACCGACCTTCTGACAATCCTTGCAAATTAGGAATCATTGTGAGTTGAGACTTGATTTGCTGTAGGGGAGCAACATCATATTCATCTTGCTAAGATGTTTGATCTGCTTGATTTAAACATGTAACACAACAACCATTAGGAATTAATCAAGACTTTCAAACATTAGATAAATATATATAAAGATTAATTACACAATTGTAATATAAGATTCAAGTACAATAGTTTTCAAATACATAAAAATCTAATCATTACTTTAGTCTTTAATCGCAGGCTTCTCAGTAGGAGGAGTGGAGGATGAGGCTCCTCGATCTTGATTCCTTTTGGTCCTCTTCTCTTGAGCTCCAAGAGAGGCTGATGCAACAGCATCACCTTCTCCATCATCATCATCTCCTTTCTTCTCACTCGATCCCGCATCATCACCTTCATCTTCTTCATCTGAATCATCCTTATCATCGTCATCATCATCATCATTATCGTCATCATCATCCTTGATCTTCAGAGGCTCGCACTTTGATCCTTTTAGCTTGAGCATTATCTTCTTGTTCTTCCTCTCGAGTTCTTCGATCCTTTTCATCGAAGCCAACACCAGCTCATTTTGACTTGTAAGAGCATGTTGTGCTCGGCTTAGAGCTCTCTCATACAGGTTAGTCTTCTTGTTGAGCTCCATGATCTTATGTAACTGATTTGCCCTAAGCTCATCAGTGGCAAGAAGCCAAAGCATTGTGCTGTTGAGATTTGCTAGCTGTTCCTCTAACCCAATTAGGGGTAGAGTGGATCCTAGTGTGAATGTAGGCTGGGTGGAAGTACCTACTTGGTTGCTTGTGGTGGTAGATGTGGTGAATATGGGTGGTGGGATATGAATTGATAGTGAAGGGTTGGTTGTTGTAGTGGTGGTTGGAAGTGTGGTAGTAGTGGTAGGGGTTGTGGTAGTGGTGGTGGTAGCTGTGGTGGATGTGGTAGATGTGGTGGTGGCTGTGGTAGTAGTGGTGGCTGTGGCAGTAGTGGTGGCTGTGGCAGTGGTAGTGGATGGGGTCAAAGTAAATCTAGGCCTCTTACCCTTTTTGCCATAAGGGTGAGCCATCCTATTCTTCCTGGAGCCCTTAGAGATAGAGGCTCCCCTTGGCTGCTGGGCTGGTCCGGGGTGTAAGATGGATCAGTATCAGTAGTAATAGCATCCTCGGACTCACCCTAGCATCCACCAACTGCCCTGAGCCCTCTCTTAGTGGCTACGAACCGGCTCCCCACCATCCGTACCAGAGGCTCCTCGTCCGACTCCTCCTCCTCATCCATCTAAAAATCAGGGCTGGTCCGAGGTGTAAGATGGATCAGTGAGTGTTTCATAGATTTAATTCCAATTCCTAATCCGACTTTTACCAACTAAATGACTAAAATTTAAAAATAAAGCAACTGGTAAATTTCAAAAACAAAATTAAGATATATTTTTGTATTTTTTATTAGAGATGATTTTAAACCTATTAGAGTAATTCTAATAGATTTTACTTCCTGGACAGCACAACATCAATTCCTGTTTATCATTTCTGGTACGATTCATTTTGGAATCATACAGGTAAATCATAATCACTTGGGACATTTTAATAAATAATCTTGATGCTTGATCCTTCTTTTCACTGATAGTCAATAGCATTTTAGGAAATCATACTAGAGCCACAAGATGCACACAATGATTTTGACTTTTAAGAACTGCAGCTCACGATGATGTTAGTATACTTGTCCTCTTAATCCATACACAAATTTTTGACACACATTGGTGATTAGTTAAGGTTTAATTATTTCAACAAGTATTTGTGGATCCCACGCTTATATGGTAATCAACGTTCCTCAGGAGATTTTTGAGCGGTCTACGGGTATATTTCAAGAAGAAACTATTCTAAGAGCTTTCAAAGAGATGCCAAGCCTCAAGTCAGTGCCATCGCACAACAGAGAGGCGCAAACAACAATGAATTCTAGAATATTTAGGTTATGCTTATCCTCAGGTCAGTGCCACCGCATAGCAAAGAGGCACACAACCTATCTTCTTGTTTGAGCAATTATTTTCTTTTTTAGCATATCGCACCAACAACATAAGTTATTAGCTTGAGTGCATTTTGAATTTTTCATGTGCTTTGCTCATACTTTATGGTCGTCCGCACACATATATGGCGTTTATTTTCCTCTTCACCCCTTGTTGGAACAACATTGATTGTGTTAACCAGTGATAAGATAGGAACCCACAGCAGGTTGAACAACTTAGTTTGCAATTGAAACCACCAATGAGGTCTACTTGTATATTGTGTTGAATCTACTGACACATCATATAATGAACTAGCAGCCTTCAGGTTTACTTTCTCTATGTTACCTTGGTAGCCTACTAGTTTTAGTATCATTTTTTCTTTTATTTTGCTTAGATTTTTCAGAGTTAAACTTTGACTTTTGCATTTTAATCAGTTAAACTTTTTGAAGTCCCAAATAATCTATTCCCTGTGTACTATCATTTTCCAAATACGTTGAATCAGTATCACAGATTTGATTTCTTTCCTTTTAGCTAAGCTGTCCTCCTCCATTTTTTAAGTAATTAAAGAAAACGACTAATTTAATACTAATCTAACCTATTCTCCACCTAAAATTCTAAAACCGAAAATATTTTTTGAGTTTTTGGATTTTATAAAAACATGAAATGAAAATAAGAAAAATAAAAGAAAATAAAAATAAAAGGTTGTCGGACTAAGCATTTTCATCCTATGTGATCACATCACTTTTCTTTTTCACGCCATTAACCTCTAATAGATATAAAAATTTAGGTTTATCAAATGCTATTGTGTAGAGGTCGGCGCGTTGAAAATCCGTATTTATTTTAACGACATCGATTAAATGTTTTTCAAAACAATCACGAATAAAGTGATACTTAATGCCAATGTGTTTAGTTTTGGGATATTGGACTGGATTTTTTGTTACGGTTATAGCAACAGAATTATCAACATAAATAGGGGTGTTAGAGAATTGCCAACCGTAGTCCCGCATTTGCTGTTGAATCCAAATGATCTGCGAATAGCAACCTGCAACAGCAACATATTCTACTTCACAATTGACAGAGCAACTGATGTCTGCTTCTTACACTATTAGGTGACTAATCTTCTCCCAAAAAATTGACATCTTGCAAACATTGACTTGTAGTTCATTTTGCAGCCGCCATAATCCGAGTCACTATACGCTGTAAGCTCAAAATCATCATCATGAGGATACCACAACCCGAGTGTTGGAGTACCCTTCAAATAACGGAAAATCCGTTTAACTCCTATGAGATGGTTGACTTTCGGTTTAGCCTGATATTTAGAGCAGAGACACGTAGTGTACATGATATCAGGTCGTGAGGCTGTGAGGTACATGAGGGATCCGATCATTCATCGGTACATGGAGGCATCCACCACATCACCATTTTCGTTGGGTGCCACGTCGTGGTTTGAAGCAAGTGGAGTCCCAGCTGCCGAAGCATTCTCCATATCGAACCGACTTAGGATATCACCCACATACTTGGTCTGATGTAGAAATATGCCCTTTGGTGTCTGATCCACCTGTAACCCAAGAAAGAACTTCATCCCTCCCATAGCACTCATCTCAAATTCAGCTTTCATTACTGCTTTAAATTGTTTACACAACTCTTCGTTTTTGGAACCGAAGATTATGTTATCAACATAAATCTATACAAGCAATAAGTCACCATCCTTTTCTTTGATGAACAATGTGCAATCAATCACTCCTCTGCAAAAGTCATGCTTCACAAGATGAGTCGAGAGCTTCTCATACCATGCTCTTGGGGCTTGGTGGAGCCTGTAGAGAGCCTTATCCAACTTGTAAACTCTGTCCCGATTATACGGAACCTCAAATCCTTTGGATTGAATGACTTACACTGTCTCCCGGATTTCACCATGAAGAAAATGCACTCTTCATATCTAGTTGATAAACTTAATCTTCATATACGATGCATAGGCCAGGAAAATACGAATTCCTTCCATTCTCGCCACAGGTGATAAACTTTAATCTTCATCTAGTTGATAAACTTTAATCCAGATTTTGAATCCCTGGTTCAGTATCGGTAGTCGTTGGAGTACGAGGTTCAGAAGTTCTAGAGGCATCAACATCTTATGCTTGTGTACTTTCAGTAGTAGGAACATGGTCCTCCTGTTCCACCTGCACATTCTCCACTTCTTTATCATCAGAGGAAGAGTCACTTACCTCCAGTGCCCCCCCTGAATGACTAGAAGACTCACTTTGTGAACCTGATGTTGTCGAGTCTAGTGACGGTGTGTTTAAGACATCGTACATCATCTTGGTCGATAACTCATCATCAAGAGAGGAGAGAAGGATGTTGAAGGACTTAAAGAATCCATCATAATCGAAGAAGAACACGGGTCCTTTTCCAGTAAGGGGGTGATGTATCTCTGAACGTCAATGTTACACCACACTTCTACTTGACCCGTTGAGTTGTTGTAAACTCTCTTATCGGTATGTTGTATCCTAGAAAAATTTCCTCTTCAGCCTTTTCACTGAATTTCCCTAACTGATTTTTCTTCAGCAGCGTACCTGGTGCGCCAAAAGGTTCGAGGTACTCTAGATTAGTTTTATGTCGTTAGAGCAACTCGTAAGACGTTTTACCATGATGTTTGACCACCAGGACTCGATTTAGGGTGTTACATGAATTGGCAACTGCCTCATTCCAAAATTGGATGGGCAGTTTCGAGTCAGCTAGCATCGTTCGTGCTATCTCTATCAAGCTCCTGTTCTTCCGTTCAGCAACTCCGTTCATTTGTGGAGTGTAGGCAGAAGTGAACTGATGTACAATTCCTTTCTCTTTGTAGAATGCCTCCATCCACTGGTTCTTGAATTCCATGCCATTATCTAAGCGAATTTGACGTACTTTCAGCTTGTAGAGAGATTCCAATGTGGTCACTAGTTGTTTGAACGATTCAAATGCTTCTGATTTGGATTTCAGAAACATTACCCAAGAGAATCTGGAGTAGTCATCAGTGACTACATAACAGTACAGATCACCAGTGATGCTCTTGGTCCTCACAAGACCAAACAAATTCAAATGTAAAAGTTCGAGAGGCAATTCAATAGAATTTACTTTCTTTGCGTTGTAAGACTTCTTGGTCTGTTTGTTTTTCTTACACGCTACACAAAAATCCGGAAGTTGAAAATTCTTCACATTAACTCCATTTACTGAATCATTCTAAATCAGATGATTCATCTTCCATGGATTTATGTGTCCCATTCTCATATGCCAGGAGATCGAGTCCCTTTTAGTTGCCTTTGACAAGAAGCATTGTACTTGATGATCGGTTATGGAGACCTTTGAGAGATCCAAGACATATAAGTCATTATATCTTGAAGTTGACATAGGATTTGGTCCTCTGGGATAATGTAATCCTTCTTTAACACATAGCACTTCTTGTTGTCAAAAACAACCTTGAATCCTTTGTCACAGATCTGGGATACAAAAAGCAAGTTATTTTGTTATTATTGAATGTAGTTGACCTTGTCAAACTCGACTTTCTAATTTCCCACTTCGCCTTGAGCGGTGTTGTATCCTCCTTTATTTCCAGCAATTGAGACATGTCCCCCTTTAATTTGTTTGACATTTGAAAGGAGAGACAGGTTCCCGGTCATGTGCCTAGACGCCCCACTATCAACAATCCAGGTGTTTGTGATAGCACTGTAACGGACACCCTGCACATTTAGAGGAAATTATTAGTTTAGGTTTGGGACCCAAGCCTTAACTGGCTTGGGTGGCCCATAGGAATCACACATCATGAACTCAACCCACTGTCCATTAGAGGGTGAGGGCATATTGTTTTCCTTAGTGTTCTCAGTATCAGACATTAGACTTGACTTTTCTTTCCATAAGCCAGTTTTGTGTAAAGCATGTTTGTGATAAACAGACGACTGGCTTAAGGTTTGAACTTTAGGTTCATTACTTCTTTTTGGTGGAGTAATAGAACTCCTTTTAGAAGAAATTTGTTTAGTATCATGAAGTTCAATTTTTTTTCTTGGTGTCTGATAATAAGGACAATTAGAAGCGATGTGTCCTCTCTTTCCATAATTGTAGCAGGATCTACCTTCTACATGTTGGAAAAATTGTCTCTATGGGGAAGTGTGTGATAACGGTGTGACTTTAGTCTGGTTGGGTTTGGAGACTTCTTGTTTAGATGTTTTAATTTCTTTAAATTGTTTGAACGTTTTTAACATCTTTAGCCTTTTGTTTATTTGGACTGTGACGTGGAGCACGTGGTTGGTTAATTGGTTTGGTCGTTTTGGGTTCAAAAATAGACATGTTTTAACCTGAATTTACATTAACCTTTTCAAATTGTTCTTCCAAATTCATAATAGGCATCTTACCTTTAGATTTCAAAGTAGCCTCCTTTTGTTTAGTGACAGATTCCACCGGTTTACACGTGGAATCTGGATCACTAACTAGAGGAGTGGACACCACATAATCCTTAATAGGATTGTTATTTAATCGTCTACATTTAGCATTTAACAATATCTCATGTGGTGGTGGAACCACTTTGTAACCCAACCCCTCCCTGTTGTTTCGTTCTTTCACTAAATGTTGAACTATGTGAGAAGAACTGGTCCAACTGTGCAGTTTTTGTTTTAATGAGCTGACTTCGACTTCTAAAACTGCCTTTTCTTTCTTAGTTTCTTCTATGGAGTTCAAGTAGAACTTTATGTCATTGGCTTGATTAAAAGTAACAACCTCGGTTTCCCTTAGTTGTTTAGTTAAAAGTTTTATTTTCTCTTTATAACCGTGCTCATTTTGTTTTAAAATCCGATTAGCTTTTGGGCACACTTGTAAGTCATTTACTAAACTATCATTGTGGTCTAATAACCTAGCAAATTTTAAATCTATGCTTTCTCTAAATTTGTAACATTTATTACAAGCATGATTTTCAAAGAGTTGGTCTTTGGTACTCACCTGTGAAGATTCGGTTGAATCCGCCATCAGCGTAGAGTTTGACTCTTCAGATGCTGGAGATTCTGAACATGTCGTTCTGAGATCTTCTTCAATCAGGTGATTGACCACATTTATAGTATCTTCATTATCTGACATCACTAGTTTAACTGCGACTTGTCCTTCACTTCCAGTGTCATCATCCAAACCTTTTACATTGGCAATGTTTGATTCACCCAAAGACATAAAATTGAAAGTCCAATCCTGCCTTCGTCACCTTGATCAGTCAAGGCCTTTGTCTCTTTGCTTGACGAGGTAGCTCCACTTGTCAGTTTGTCTTGACGGTTAATAGACGAGAATGGATTCCCGTTACCTGTCTTTTTGGGCTTTACACATTCACATTTGAAATGCCCCTTTTCTCCACAGTTAAAGCATGTAACTTAGGTTTTCTCGAAACCAAAGGTAGTATCTTTTGTGGCTATGAAGTTCTGTCCATCTTCTTCACAAACTTTTTCGCTCTCCCGACAGCACTTGCCAAAGCCCACATGATGTCCATTCTTTCTAGTTCATTCTCATCCACCTGCTCTTAATCCTCATCTGCCAGATAGCAATTTCCGATCTATCTTGCAACTAGACCATCATAAGAATAAATAATCGTTTCTAGAAGGTCCATATGCTCCTTTGCAACCTCCACGGTAATATTTACGAGATTCTCGGTCTTCAACTGCGCAACATTTGCTTAAGGTGCGGTATATTAGGTACTAGATGACCCTGGCGTTTCAGATCCTGAAGCTATAGGTTGAGAAGGAGCGGTTGAACTAGACACAAATGTTGTTTGAAGAGGTGCTCCTGAACTGGTTGAAGTGGAAGATGAGTTATAAAGTTAAGGATTATGGTCATAGGATCCTTTCTATGACTTGTACTTCATCCTGATTTCTTCCTCCCTCAATTTCAAGATGAAGTTGTTTATGTCTAATTTTGCCAGTATATTGTTCTGTCACAAGTTAGACACAAACGAGTCCCACTTCTTTGGTAAACCATCAGCAAAGCTTGACACTTCGTCTTCCATTGACGTTGTGACCCCATGAGTGTGCAGCTCACTCATTAGATGATAGAACCTGTCTATCACGTCATCCAATCTTTCTTTTCCCATCAAAGAGAATTTATCAAACTCCTTTTTCAAAGCCTTTGTTTTAGAGCTTTTGTAGAGATTAATAAAGAGGCTCATGCAATCCAAACATCCAAAGTCTATCCTGAATGCTGGACACGTGCATTGAAGAAGAATGCTTCGGAAGTTTCACACATGCAACATAAATATTCTAAGTGTGAAATCTTCCGAAGCCAAGACCAATATCTTCCGAAGCCAAGACCAATATCTTCCGAAGCCAAAGATGAAGTCTTCCGAAGCCTTAGAGACAAAGTCTTCCGAAGCTTCAACTTATGAAGATAGATTTCTTCCGAAAACTTTTGACACATGCTTTATCTGATGTACTGTTCCATAAAGCTAGACACTTTTTAGCTACACCTCTGTAAGTCACCAACTTACATGAGTTGGTGAAAAGGTCCATGCTTTTGGTAACTTTACATTGAGGTCTTGAGTCTGTAACTTTCCACTTCATGTACTTTATCCTTTTTGTAATAGATAAGGATGTGATCTATGGCATCTTATAGTCACTAGTAAAAAGGCAATCTGCCTTTTAACTCTACAATTGATTTTGTTTATGTCTAGTCAATTGTATCCAGCTGGCTTTCAAAGTATAGCCGCTATAGGTTGTAGTATAAGTATTCCTTGTTCTTGTATCTTTCCATTATGCTTTGTAACACTTGTAATAGAACTTGAGAAAACAATATACTGCAATCTTGAAAACCATCTCACTGTGTATCTTGCTCTTGTGTTCTGTCTCTCATATTACTTGTGTACTTAGTGTCAAACTTGTGGTTAATCTAGTCTTACTGTTTGATTAAGTTTGGTTAATCTCCTCTTTGTGTAGTTGTGTTGTAAGTGACCCCCTTCACCTATCCTGCATTTGGTATCAGAGCTTACCAGGCTCTTAATATAAGATCTCACCATCTTAAGATCCCTCACACACAAATACCAAAATTTTCAAATGGCAGCCATTTCCAAGAATGATATGGAAACTGGAACCATGAACAAGTCCCCACTGATCACTCTTGATGAGTTTGATACCTGGTGTTTGAGAATGGAAGGTTTCATCAAGTCTCTAGTTTCAAGAATGTGGGAGTCTATTGAGAATGGACCTTTCATAGCTAGCACCCCTTCTGCTACTGGTGCTGGTATGATCCCCAAGGATGTGGCGAACTACTCTGATGAAGATAGGAAGAGAGTAGAGATTGACGGAAAAGCCATGATAGCCCTTCAAACTGCCCTACCAAACTTTGTGTACAGAGGTTTCAAGAAGTGCAAAACAACTAAGCAGCTATGGGATGCACTGAAACTGATGTATGAAGGTTTCTCTGAAGTCAACGAGAACAAGAAGGATCTCCTCAAGCAACAATTTGAAAACTTCACCTTTAAAACAGGTGAAACCATGACTCAGCAATACTTCAGGTATGTTGAGATTATGGATACCCTTATGGATGGAGGAGTGCAGGATCGGTGTTTGTTACTTAAACACAATGTTTTTCTCTCAAACTCACCTAGAATCACACTCGGGTATGATAAGAATCAATAAGAGTTGATCACAATATAGAAAGTAACTAAGAACACAGAAAGATAATTTTCAAGATACTTTTATATATGATTCTTAACTCAAAATACAAGACTCTTACAAGCAGAAGATGATCTATCTCACAATGAGTTACAGGGAGAACCTATATATAATACTATCTACAGCCGATATACTTTGATACTAACTGGGATCCTTTAGCTAAAGCCTATACTACAAGTCTATAGTTTAAGGTATCTCAGATAAAGTCTTATCTGAGATTTGGTAGTCAGGACATGTCCCTGACTTACCTTTTGTCACCAACTAAAGTTGGTAACATGTACTATCATGAAAAGGTAAACAATGGTATAAAGTATGGTCAACAACATGACTCTTTGGGAAGAAGCCATGTTGTATCAGAAGTCTGCAGCGGAGTGTCAGAGACCATACTTGTGTCCATTTGTTATAGCAGTGTCTTCCGATGGTTAAATAGCTTCGAAAGAGTAAGTACTTCCGAAGCCTCTTTATACTTCGGAAGAGGATGCTTCTTCCAAGGCTTGGAGACTTCTTCTTTACATCATACTTCGGAAGTGGTCTTCACTTTATTCTTCTAATTCTTGAACTTCAGAAGTATGCATTTGTCTTTGGAAGTAGAGTTCCGTCTTCGGAAGTTGGACTTTCCCTTTGTCTTCGGAAGAACTCTACAACCTTCAGAAGTTCCATGATAAGCTTCGGAAGCCTTTGCATGGAGCACCAAAATAACTTAAGTGATATAGTTTTGGTTGCATTAGCCTTCTTCTTGATCAAACAAACTCCCCCTAGGCTGATGCTACCTAAACTTCACTTATCTCGACTTCTCAAAGCTTTCAGCACCAAGGAGAGTAAGTATTTGTCTGTCTCCTTGTTCTTCCCTGATGTGGTGCTAAGAAGATTGTACAGATCCTTGGTAGATAGAAAATCCAGTCTGTCACCTTAAATAACATGTACCCTTTGTTGTTGCCCTTAGAAAAGAGTTAGTTGATGGGAACTGTAATCATATTCCCATCAAACTATAGGTTCCAATTCAGGATCTTCCACCATCTGTAGAAAGGCAACACCTTTGGTGGGAGAGCTTTCCTTGTCTTCCTATCTTCTCAACTTCAACTCTTCTTCAATCTTTGCCTTTGCAGTTAGCACAGCTAGATGAAGACTGCTGAGATGATTTCTGATGAGTGCAGCAGTTTCAGAGTTGGAGGGGTTGGAGAATGGCTTCTCAGCTAACTCAGCAATGTCGAATCTGCTGGAGTTTAACATAAAGGTTGCATTGAGTCTGTTGATTTCACCGCTCTCTCTTTCCATAACAAAGTTGTGAGAAGGTTCATCGAACCTCCACTGGATTATCTTCCTTCTAGGCACAAGAGACTGACTAGGAATCTTGTCCTCTTTTCTTCTATCCAGCAGAGTCACCAGGTTCCTTCTGAGCTTCTTTTCTTCCTCATTTAAAGAGTCTGAATTGAGGCCAAAAAGTCTTGCAGCCTGGTCCAAAGTTCCTCTAGGCAAATCAAGGAATCTGTCTCTTGTGAGGGAACTTGAAGATCCGTCTACATAGGTGATGTGAACAGAGTCTTCTACACAAGAGACTTCGCTCAAAGTAGTGCAATTAGTGAGCTTCGTCTTGATTGCTTTAAACTCCTCAAGGGAGAGATGTTGAGAAGGCTGAAGGGATGGTTTAGTTGGTGATAGGGTAGGTTTAGGTTCAGAGGTTCTGGCTAGTGTTTTGGGTTGGATAATGGGAAGTTTAGGTGGTTGAGGAGAGGGAAAAGGTGTGGGTAGTGATGTGGGTTCAGCGGTGAAAGGTTCAGGTTTAATGATGAATGGTGAGGGTGAAGGTTCATGTTGTGGTTGGGTAGAAGCAGTGAAGGTCATCCCTTTTACCCTTCTATACATCTCTTTCCTTTTCCCCGTCCGGATGTTAACTTTAATTTCACTGACAATCCGTTGGAGTGTCCTTTCAGACATAGGACCCACCTGCCTACCATAGAAGCCATGAGCCCGAAGATAGTCCTTCATCCAGGCTTTCTCAGTGAGCTTCTTGGAGGTAGTGACCCTAGCCTCTTCTTCCTTCTTCTTCTTCTCTTTGGCCTTTTCTTTTGTAGCCTTCTTCCTTTCTTTCTCCATTTGATCCTGCTCTTTGTTGTAAAGCCAGAGGATCGTATCATCGTTGTGTGGAGAGAGTTCTTGAAGATCAAAGCCTCTAGAAAGTAGGAAGTTTATCCTGTCTCTCCTCAGTTGCAATTCAACCTCCTTCTGTTTCTCTTCCCCTACCTCCAAGGCCAACCTGGCTTCTTCTTCAAGTCTCATCCTGGTTGCCTTCTCCAGATCCACCAACTCCTCTAATGGTAGCAGGAGTGTTTCTTCATTGGCAGCTCCCATTTTAATAAGCTGGTCAATGATCTGCTCTTTTCTTTTATTGATGACAACCTCCTGATTGGAAGCAGCTGCTTTTGTACTGGCAGCTAGCAACTTCTCAGTCTGAAGTCTTCCTTTCTTCTTAAGTTTCTCAACCTTCTCCTCTTCCTGAAGCTCTTCCGCAATCATCTTTCTTTTTCCTTTGTCTTTTGAAGATCCTGACTGTGGTGGTTCTTGGAGAGAGGTTTCTGATTGTGAGAGAGGGAGAGATGGTGTCAGGAATGGAGGTTGATTCAGGGGCTCCTCGCTGTTCACCTCTGATGCCATTTCAAGGATTGCATCTGTGATGTTCAGTTCCTCGGACATCTTAAACAGTCCTTCCACAGCTTCCATTTCAGCTTCGGAAGATTTAGCTTGTTCTGCCGAGGCTTTAACTTCAGCTTTGGAAGTTAAAGGAGATGCAGATTTTGTCCCAATTGTTTCAGTTGCTGGGCCATCAGTTCCCATTTCCCCTTTGAATTGAATCTTAGGTTTCATGAGGACATTAGGTTGACCAACTTCTTCCATAGTGGTAGAAGGTGCAGTCAGCCTTTGAAGCTCTTCTGCTCCAAAGTAGATCGTTTCAGCATCATGGCTTGGCTGCTCAAAGGAAGATCTTAACAGAAACTTGGTGAAGAGTCTGTAAAGATCACTGAGCATCCTTGGATCAATATGAAGAGTGACTTGAGATGGTTCAGTCATCAAGATGATGGGAGAAGAAAACGTTGAAGTAGAAGGCCGACTCTGTGGTTCCTCATATGTTTGTGTTTGAACATTCTCCCCCTTTTTGGTAGCATCATCTTGAGAGCTAGATGAGCTGGAGGAGGAAGTCAGTGAGACCTGAATAGGTACATGCCTAACAGACCTCTCTGTCTGTTTCTCAGCTAGTTGAGCCTTGAGATTGTCAATCTCTAGTTGCTGAGTGGCAGACCTTGCCCCTAAAGTCCTAACCAGAGATTCCAAGTTTGAAACTTTAGAAAGAAGATCTTGAATGACGAGTTGCATGCTTCCCTCATCTTCTTTTGAAGAATCATAGGGAGATGAGGTAACATACCTAGTATGTTCATCCTCACCACCAGATGTGGTTTCATGGCACCCTGGTTTCTCATGCTTAATGATGTCTCTTTTAGAGTCATCAAAGGGCTCGGTTGCCGTAGATTCGGTCTGAGAAATGTTACCACTGTCCACAAGGTCCACTGAGGCACCTTCTGGCAGCTGAATCTACATGAGTCCCCTCCACATCAGTGGGAGTCACCTCAGTTGTTGGTTACTGATGGGGGCTAGAGATAAGGGATTTCTCCGGGCTCTGTTGATCTTGGAGAAGGTGTTGTAGATCAACTTCATTGCCATGGAGAGATGTTATCTCTTTATCAGTTTTAAACAGAAGGTCAGTGAAAGATAAGGAGGGTAATCTTATTGACCCGGGACTTTGGTCAATGTCTACAGGCATTGAGCCTCTGGTGGGGCTATCCCTTGTTGGCATCTCAAAAGAGTGTAAATACTCATTCTAAGGGCTGCTGGTTTGGGTGTTGGGCTCATGGGTTTGAGACTGAGGAGACTCAAAACCCAAATTGAGGTCAAAAGAGAAGGATGGAGAGACCTCTGACTGAGTGGGAGCCCATGTTTCCACACTAGTCTTTTTGGATTAAACAGGAGGGACTTGTTCAATCAGAATAGATTGAACAAGGGTTCGTTTGGGGTGTCTCTGATATGTAATGGTGAAGGGTGGAGAAGGTAGAATTTGCATTGAGGTGGAGGTTACTGGTGTGGGTTCATTGCCTGTGGGGTGAACATGGATGTCACTAGGAGCTATGCGCTAAATCATACATGGAAGCAGAGCAGTGTGACTTCTGGTGAAGTTGGTGGACATCTTCCTCAAGGTCTTCAAGATGGAAGGCCGCATTTGGGGGACAGTCAGAGCAGCTGCACAGACAAGCATGCTCTGGTCCAACTCACAGTTGATTATGTGTTGAAGGAATTTGGGATACATGAAGAATGTTCCCTTTGCAGATTCACAATCAGATTTGCGAACACAAATCGTGAGTAGTTGAAACGCAAGCCTCTCACCAATCCATGAACTAAGCATCCTAGTTCATAAGGGATTTGATCCCATCCTCCGGATTTGTTGGACAAGCAATAAAGAACAACATGCAGGAGGAACTTCCAATTGTAGGAGAAGTTGAACTTGTAAATAGTCGACCTGCTGATGTCTCCACCATATCCCATTAGGATATATGTGCTATCCCAATCTTCCTTTGGGAATTTAGTAGGAGCTCCTTCATCGTGAAGCTCAAGGTGCTCCCTGATGAGTTGTTCAGTGATGATCAACTCATGTCCATAGATGCTGGACCGCAGTACACGAATCCCATTTAGGGTTTCGACCTGACCATTTTCCCAAAATTCTGCCATTTGGTTGGAGTAAACAGTGGGGTTATTGGTAAGGGCAGTGTAGTAGGTTGATTGGGTGAGAAAGGAGATGATTTCAGAGAAGTCAGCATCTCTTGAAGAATCAAGAAGTGCCACTTGGTTGTGCTGAGGGTTTAGTGCCATTTGGAAAGATGAATCTGGATGATTTGAGCTGGGGTAAAGTTGGAGAGGAGAAATTTCTAGGGCAGTAAAATTTGCAAGTAAGAAAATGAAATTGAGTAGTCGAGATTATTTAAAAGATTGTGGAATGGCGGTAATGGGGGTTAGGATAAGGTGATGTGATGGTTTAGTGGATGAAATGACAATGGCGGTAAGGTTAAATACAGTTAAATAATCTGACATCATTAACAAAATCTTTGCTTTTTACAGTGTGGGGCCCAAGAGATTTACGTTACACAGTGAAATCTCTCTTCTGAGTGTAAAACATTTCCGAAGTTAACTTGTCTTCCGAAGGCCAATCTTACTTCCGAAGCCAAGACTTTGCTTCTAAAGGTTAGAGTTGGTTCCGAATAGAGAATTTTTTTTAAGTTTCGAAAGTAGATCTGATATACAATCAATCGCTTCTTTCGAAGCCAAAAATTTTTCCGAGAAGAAAGTTATCCTTTGAGAAATTTTGCTTCGGAAGATATGAGAATGTCTTCCGAAGGTTAATTTTATTGGGTTTGTTGGACCTTAACAACGTAGTTTAACCATTTAAACAAGGAAAACGCAGTGGATTAAATGCTTAATTTCATGTTTTATAATCTGAAATTTAAGGTTCATTTCATAGTAACAACAAACCCAAGAACATAAGGATCTTTAATATGTGTTTGAACTAGCTATCTACAAGAAATAACAACCAAATCATAAAATACAAACTACCTCTTGTTATGCTATTAAAACCGAGGCTGAAACATCATCCAAAAGACTGCTGAAAATGTGGATAAAGATGTAGATGGAGCTGCTATTGGATGACCAAAACATCAAGAATAGATGTCCTCAAGTGTTCATACCCACAAGCCTCCAACAAACACCCCTTTTGTTAGGCTTTGTGCACCAAAATCGGACCATGGATGCTGAAAATCGAATTTTCTGCAGCTTTTCTTCAAGAAGTTTTTTTGAGAGAAAAAAAATGTGTGTGTTCTTGGCCCTTGCATGTAAGAGAGAGAGCTGAATTTTGGAGAGTGTGTTTTTTTGTGTTAATGGGTGTGTGTTTTCAAGAAAACAAAATGACCAAAATTACCCTCAAGGGGGCGGCCACTTCTCTTTCAAAATTGGGTTTCCCATTTTAAAATACCCACTAAATGGTTACTAGTTGTATTTTGTATTATTATTATTAGTTATATAGTTTAACCTTTTAAATATATAACTTAAACACACACTCTTATTATTTGATGTTATTTAACAAACTTAAATAACATTACAAATAATGTCCATGAACAAAATATAATTATAAGCTGTTCTTTCTCACATACAATTTATTTTAGAAAACCCTTTTTCAGAAATTGGTGCAATGATTTAATTGCATGATCATATCATCAATTGAATACATATTGGTGTTTGCTAAACTTGTTATTAGGTATGACCCGACTTGGATCATGATGCACTAACCACATCAATATTCTATGTGTCTTGGGCATAAAGAATCCAACAAATTTCTCTTCAGAAAGAATTTACACTTAGAAAATTTTAGAGAGAAGTTCTTGTAACAGGGCTTAAATTGTATTGACACAAGACTTACATATTAAAAAGGTTTTCAAAAGAAATCAAATTAATCAATGTTTATCATCCCAATAGCTGTTATGAGATACTTGCTCTTCAGTACCACATCTAGGCTGTCTAATAGACTCATAGGAATATGGTGGAGCAATTCATTGGTTCCCAACCCTCCTTTGTTCTGATAACAGAGTTTGGAATGGGAGGATGATGCAAGAATAGCTTGGAAGTTCTGCTCAGAGATAGCATGCTTCCTTGCCTTAGCCTCAGCAGTGACAAGCTGGGCTTGAGCCTCAGACAATTTGGATATCAGATCCTTGATTTGAGTCTTGTGGTTGGTGTTTTCATGTTTCAAAAGAGATACAGTTTTCTCTAACTCATCAATTTTCTTTTGATAGTTAGATTCAGCTCTTTTAAAATCAGATTTTAGAATATTTAAAGACTCAATGTCAGATCTGATTTCCATATTGTAATCCTGATAGAGTTAACTTTAGCTATACAAGCTGGAGTGCAGAGATGTTCATATACCTGGGCATCATATGTTCTGGCCATGAGAGCTTAAGCAGTTTTCACATCCTGTACCATGAAGCTCCAGTCAACTTCTTGAGCCATTACGACTGTTTCAGTTGACTTCTCAGTGGGCTTTGAGGTTGAGGGATGTGTGGAGGCCTATGGGGTTCCCGGATTGGTCTTGGGAGCCTTGCATTCCCTTGCAAAGTGACCCAGTTGGTTACAGTTGTAACACTTTGCCTTGGTCTTGTCAAACCTAAACTTGCTGGTAGTTGGGTTTTGAGGGAAATGCCTTCCACTTTTCTGAAAGAACTTCTTTGCTCTGTAAGTTAAGAGAGCCATCTGCTGGACAAAGTCCACGTACTCTACATCATCTGGGCTAAAACACTCAAGATCATCAAAGCATTATTGAAAATCTCCTAAGTGTCCACCTCTTGAAACAAAGGCACAACTTTCCTGGAAGGGATTGTGTTGAGCCTGTTGAGACCTTGGAGTCTCAGGATAAGTGATGTAAGGACTAGAAGAGCAGGATGGCTGCTGATATGTCGGGTAATGCTGAGGTTGTGGGATTAATGAGCCTTCAGCAACCATTAAAGCGTTGCTAGCAGGAAGACTCATGGGTCTGCTTGTTTGGTGGCCCTTCTTACTCTCCATCTCTAGACGATATCCATCAAGGATGCCGTAGAGCTTAGTCATGGAAAGAGTGTTCAAGTATTCTGTTCTCTTGATAGAGACACAGTAGAATGCCCATTCATTTGGAAGAGCATGCATGAACTTTCTGGTGAGATCTCTAAGTTCAGGAGTGATCTTCACAAACTGAAGGGAAGAGATAAGATCCATGTACCTGAAGTACTACTGGCTGAGGGTCTCTCCAACAATATGAGTGAAGTTCTCGAACTGCTGCTTCAGTGAGTCCTTCTTTGAGTCCTCAGAGTTGGAGTACATTTGGGCAAGTGCATCAAACAATTCTTTGGCAGTCTTGCAATGCTGAACCCCACCATGATAGAGTTCGGTATTGCAATCATGAGCATTGTCATAGCATTGCTGTCGATGTCTATCTTCTTCCTGTCTTCATTAGAGTAGTCCTTGACAGCTTTCTCTATCATGGCACCGTTTCCACCTGGTGAAGCCACCTTTGGCTTGTACGGTCCATTGACTATAGAGTTTGACACTTTGCTGTCTTGGTATCTAATGAAGCCTTCCATTCTTCTACTCCAAGACCTGAAGTTTTCAAGAGTAATGATGGGAGCTTTCGTCATTGTTCCCATCTCTACCTCGGATTTGTTAAGGGCCATTTGAGTGAGTGGGTGGTAGGGAGGAGTGAAAAACAGGTTGATTTGGATGGTTAGATCATGCAATCAAGAGCTTGAGAAGCTCTGATACCAATTGCAGGATTGGTGTTTGTCACTTAAACACAATGTTTTTCTCTCAAACTCACCTAGAATTACACTCGGGTATGATAAGAATCAATAAGAGTTTATCACAATATAGAAAGTAACTAAGAACACATAAAGATAATTTTCAAGATACTTTTATATATGATTCTCAACTCAAAATACAAGACTCTTACAAGCAGAAGATGATCTATCTCATAATGAGTTACAAGTAGAACCTATATATAATACTATCTACAGCCGGATATACTTTGATACCAGCTGGGATCCTTTAGCTAAAGCCTGTACTACAAGACTATAGTTTAAGGTATTGCGGATAAAGTCTTATCTGAGATTTGGTAGTCAGGACATGTCCCTGACTTACCTTTTGTCACCAACTAAAGTTGGTAACATGTACTATCATGAAAAAGTAAATAGTGAAATAAAGTATGGTTAACAACATGACTCTTTGGGAAGAAGCCATGTTGTATCAGAAGTCTGCAGTGGAGTGTCAGAGACCATACTTGTGTCTACTGGTTATAGCATTGTCTTTCGAAGGTTAAATGGCTTCGGAAGAGTAAGTACTTCTGAAGCCACTTTATACTTTGGAAGAGGCTGCTTTTTCCAAGGCTTAGAGACTTCTTCTATACATCATACTTCGGAAGTGGTCTTCACTTTATTATTCTAAGTCTTGAACTTCGGAAGTATGCATTTGTCTTCGGAAGTAGAGTTCTATCTTGGGAAGTTGGACTTTACCTTTGTCTTCGGAAGAACTCTACAACCTTCGGAAGTTCCATGATAAGCTTCGGAAGCCTTTGCATGCAGCACCAAAATAACTTAAGTGATATAGTTTTGGTTGTATTAGCCTTCTTCTTGATCCAACAAGGAGTTCCTCTTGAAAATAGAGACATTGTAGAGAAGTTCATGTCCTCATTTCCTAGGTAGTGGACACACTACTGTGTGGTGATCAAGAGGACTAAAAATCTTAAAACTCTCACTTTGACAGAGTTATATGGGATTCTCAGTGGCTACCAGATGGAGATGAACATGGAAGGTTCATCTGGCAACTCCAAGAATCAAATGGGTTCAGCCCTACATGTGGCTGAAAGGGATAGCATAGAACCCCAACATCATCTCATATGCTACCCTAACAACTCACCAAAGGGTCCTTTCATCACCTTCCCAGAGACACCAAGGGAGAACTACCTCAAGGAAGCCCATTCCAAGAGACAAGCTTTTCTGAAGCTTTTGTGTCTTCTTATGAAAGTTGTGGCAACTCTCTTTTCACTATTGAAGAACTGGACTGTATTCATCCAGATAATCTGGAATACATGGAAATAGTCTAGCAGATGGCTCTTCTCACTCACAGAGCCAAGAAGTTCTACAAGAGGACGGGAAGGAAGTTTCCAAGCAACACAACCAGTGGAAAGCTTAGCCTGGACAAAGGCAAGGTCAAGTGTTACAACTGTAACTTGATGGGCCACTTTGCCAGATTGTGTAAGGCACCTAAAACAAGTGGCGGCCAAACACAGTCCAGACCTAACTACACTGACAAAGCTCTCCAGAATAAGAAGTGAAAGCAGCAGTCTGTTGTTTGTTAAAGGAGGCTTTGACTGGAGCTTTCAGGTGGAAGATGCTTCTCCAAACCAAGCATTGATGGCAGATCATGATGAAGCCAAGGTATTGGAACATCTCTGTATTCCTGAATGCATTGCTAAAGTTAATAGATACAGGTCCTATAACTTGGAGATGATATCTGATCTTGAGTCCTTAAACATTTTAAAATCTGATTTTAGAAAGTCTGAAAATGATTATAAACCAAAGATAGAGAACTTAAAGAAAACAATTTCAGTTCTAAAACATGAACACATAGATTTTAGGACTCAGATCAAAGATCTCATAAGAAGCCGAAGGAAGGAGGGCAGAGGGCAAGTGCTAGAGCTTACACTATGACCCGGAGGAAGCCATAGCTGATCCCGATGTTGTGTCAGGTATGTTTCTAGTAAACCAAATTTATGCCTCTGTATTGTTTGATTCTGGTGCTAGCAGGAGTTTTATTTCCACTACTTTTTGTGCTAAACTGCTATTGGTAAGTCCACTAGAATTACTGATGTGATAGAGGACATTGCCATAAAATTAGAAGGTTATAGGTTTGCTGCTAGGTTACTCGTGATACTCCTAGGTGGATTTAACGTAGTACTAGGGATGGACTGGTTAGCAACCTATGAAGCAACATTGTATGTTGCAAGAAGATGATTCGATTAGTTGCGTTCGATGGGAGTTTGGTTACAATTTATGGAGATCGCGTTACTACGATCCCGAAGAATATTTCGATGGCGGTGGCAGGGAAGTGCATGAAACGTGGATGTAGTGCCTACTTGGCCTACGTAAAAGATGTGGATGCGTCGGTGCCGCAATTATATGAGGTACCAGTGGCGTGCGACTTTCCAGACGTAATCCCGGAAGACTTACCTGACGTGCCACCAGATCACGAGATTGAGTTCCAAATTTATTTGATACCTGGTGCTCAACCCGTTGCCAAAGCACCGTATCGGTTAGCTCCGACAGAAATGAAAGAGCTGATGGAGCAGTTGCAAGAGCTGCTCGATAAGGGGTTCATTAGACCGAGTATCTCTCCCTGGGGTGCTCTGGTCCTGTTTGTGAATAAGAAAGACGATGGTATGAGGATGTGCATCGACTACCGTGAGCTGAACAAGCTGACAGTGAAGAATCGAAACCCCTTACCAAGAATTGATGATCCGTTTGACCAACTCCAAGGTGCCAGTTGGTTCTCGAGAATAGATCTACGATCTGGCTACCATCAATTGAAGGTGAAAGAACAAGACATTCCTAACACAGCTTTCCGTACGCGTTATAGACACTACGAGTTCCTCGTTATGTCTTTTGTCTAACTAACGCGCCAGCTGCTTTTATGGACTTGATGAATAGAGTGTGTCGGGCGATGTTGGATAGATCAGTGATTGTGTTCATTGATGATATCCTGATCTACTCGAAGAGCAAAGAAGAGCATGCTGGACATATCCGGGAGGTGTTGGAGACATTAAGAAGGAGAAGTTGTATGCCAAATTCTCCAAGTGCGCGTTCTGGTTGCACAAAGTTCAATTCTTAGGTCACGTGGTAAATCCCGAGGGGATTATGGTAGACCCTGTTAAGGTGGACGCTGTGATGCAATGGAAGTCTCCAACGACGCCATCCGAGATTCGTAGTTTCTTGGGGTTAGCAGGATATTATCAAAGGTTCATTAAGGACTTCTCCAAGATAGCCTCCCCGTTGACTAAGCTGACCGATAAGGATGTAAAGTTCATGTGGGGTGAAGAGCAAGAAAGGGCTTTTGTGAAGTTGAAGACCAGACTGACCCAAGCCCCTGTCTTGTCATTACCCGAAGGAAGCAAGGATTTGGTGGTCTGTTCAGATGCTTCTTACTCGGAGTTGGGTTGTGTGTTGATGCAGCGAGGTAAGGTGATAACCTATGCATCTCGACAACTAAAAGTTCATGAGGTTAACTATCCTACTCATGATCTGGAATTAGCAGCGGTGGTCTTTGCACTAAATATTTGGAGGCACTATCTGTACGGGACGAAGTGCACCATTTTCACTAACCACAAGAGCTTGAAGTACTTCTTCGAGTAGAAGGATCTGAACATGAGGCAGAGACAATGGTTGGAGCTTATAAAGGATTATGATTACGAGATCTATTACCATCCGGGCAAAGCCAACGTGGTGGCTAATGCCCTTAGCCTAAAGGAGAGGCTCGAGCCGATTCAGGTGAAAGCATATCAACTGATCATGACCTCTCATGTAATGAAGCAAGTCAAAGAGTTTCAAGATGAGGCACTGAAAGAAGATCATCTTAACTCTAAAAGGATGAGAGGTCTGGTTGGGGAATTGGGTAAAAACACACTCGGTGTTAAAACTCGATTTGAACGAGTGTGGATTCCTCGTTTTGGGGATCTATGGGTGAAGATAATGGATGAAGCCCACAAAACTTGATACTCCATCCACCCTGGTGCCACAAAAATGTACCAAGATATGAAGAAGGATTAGTGGTGGCCAGGTATGAAGCGCGATGTGGTGGGGTATGTGAGTAAGTGCTTTACTTGTTTGCAAGTGAAGGCCGAGCATCAAAAGCCGTATGGGAGGATCCAACCTTTAGATATACCAGAGTGGAAGTGGGAGCACATCACCCTGGATTTCATAACGAAGTTGCCACGTACTCCGAAAGGGTATGATGCCATATGGGTGATTGTCGACCGTCTGACGAAAAGTGCTCACTTCCTACCCATCCGTTAGACATATTCATCTGAGAGGTTGGCTGATCTATTCATTAAGGAAATTGTAACTCGTCACGGTGTGCCGGTGTCTATTGTGTCTGATCGTGACACCTGGTTTACCTCTAAATTTTGGAAGAAATTCCACGATGCCATGGGGATGAGGTTACATATTAGCACGACTTATCATCCCCAAACTGATGGTCATTCAGAAAGGACCATTTAGACACTGGAAGACATGCTTTGGCATGTGTGATTGATTTTGGGGGAAGTTGGAACGACCACTTACCGTTAGCCGAATTCTCATACAACAACAGCTATCATGCTAGAATTGGTATGCCACCATATGAGATGCTATACGGTAGGAGATGCAGAACACCCATTTGGTGGGGTGACATTGGTCAAAAAGAGTTGGGAAGCGTCGAGGTAATCGAGGCTACGACCGAGAAGCTGGAGAGGATCAAAGCCTTCATGAAGGCAGCTAAAGATAGACAGAAGTCGTATGTCGATAAACAACGTAGACCAATTGAGATCCAGGTGGGTGACCGGGTTATGTTGAAGGTCTCACCTTGGAAGGGTATTATTAGATTCAGGAAGCGGGGCAAGTTGAGCCCAAGGTATATAGGCCCTTTTCGAATCATTGCTCGTGTAAAGAGAGGTGGCCTATAGATTAGAGTTACCAGATGAGTTAAGTGGAATTCACACGACATTCCATGTATCTCATCTGAGAAAGTGCTTAGCTGATGAAGACATGATTGTCCCACTTGAGGATATCGAGGTAGAAGAAAGGCTTAATTATGTGGAGCTGATGAAGACATGATTGTTCCATACTGTAGGATCGATTTTTTTATTAATCCTTGATGTTAAGCGTTCAGATTAGTGATATTCGACTCGTAATCCATCAACATAACTCTTAGTACTAAATAATTTGACATTTAAGGACATATTAGTGGTTATGTTCGGTATTAGTTTTGAACTGATTTTAACACTTAGGGCTTGATTAATCTGTGCAATTTGATCAAGCCTAGTCCCGCATTACCTGTAGAAACGATATGGAATCAGTACGAGTCACAAATATGGTGCTAAATCATGGATATAAAATTTGGACAGAGTGGTATTGTTGTCATGCGATTTAGGGGCGATTTGGGGGTGATGAATGTCTGCGACCGACTCCTCGTCTATTTATACTAGGGTTTCCTTCAGTTGTGCGACTGAAACAAAAGCACTGTTGATTTATGCGACTGAGGCTCAGTCGTGCGACTGGCTCAGTTGTCACCTTTAGTCGTGTGACTAGGTTTCAGTCATGCGACTAACTCATTCGGTAACCTCCATTAGTGCGATTAGTTTATTCTAATGAACTAATTGTATGGATTGACCCATGCTTATGGTCCAATCGCATGTCTGGTCCATACGTGTGGTTTAGTCGTGCGATTGGGCTCATATGTATGGTCCTATCGTACGACTGGTCCATGCTCATGATCCAGTCGTGCGAATGGCTCATACTTATGAGTTCGATCTTATGACCATTCATACACTTACCTTTTACTTATTTATATGACATTTTGACCATTGATCATCTCAGACTTGACCATTTTAACTTAGAAAACTATTGATCACCTCAGATGTGATGTTGGGTTTGTTGGACCATAATCAAAGTATTTTAACCATTTAAACATGAAAACGCAGCGAAATAAAACCTTAATATTATCATTTGTAATCTGAAAATTAAGGCTCATATCATAACAACAACAAACCCAAGAACATAAGGATCATTTATATGTGTATGAACTAGCTATCAAGAAGAATAAACAACCAAAACAAAACATACAAACCACCTTTTGTAAAATGAGGTTCTTGAATGACCAAAACACCAAGGAGATGTGTCCTCAAGCATCCATACCCACAAGCATCAAGCAAAAACCTTGTTGCTAGGATTTCACCACCAAGACTGAACCATGAAGGCTGCTGAAAAATTCCTTTCCAGCCGAGATTCCCTTCAAGAGTGGAGAGGGTTTTTGCCTTGAGGTTCTTGCATGTGAGAGAGAGTGAGAGGTAGAGTGTGTTGCTAGTTAATATGAAAACCAAAAATCTAGAAACAAAAGGCACAAAACCCCTTAAGGGTGGCTGAAATTTTTGTTTCAAATGGGGTTCCCCCCAAAATTGATATTTACCATTTTTATTAACTAGTCATTTAGATAAGTTATATAGCTAACCCTTTAGTTATATAACTCATACACACTTTTATTACTTGATGTCATTTAAACAATTTAAATAACATTACAAATATACCCATGAACAAAATGTCATATTAAGTTGTTCTATCTCAAATGCAACTTATTTAGAAAACCCATTTTCTAAATTGGTGTAAATATTTAATTACATGATCATATCATCAATTAAATGTTAATTGGTGTTTGCTAAACTTGTTATTGGGTATGACCCGACTTGGATCATAACACACTAACCACATCAATATTCTATGTGTCTTGGGCATAAAGAATCCAACATGTGATCCTTTTAACAACAAAAAATTTGTCACCTTAGACGTGACCCTTTTACAATAAAAAACCCCATTGGTCATCTCAGACGTGACCCTTTTAGTGAATAAATCCTAGATTGACTTCTAATGCGTAGTCTGACATTTAACTACTAAATTAACTAAATTAAACGAATAGAAATAAAACAAAGCTAAAACACATTTTTGTATTTTTGTGTGAGGTTGAAATCCTTAGATAAGTATATACCAGATTTTTCTTCCTAGACTATATAGCGTCAAGTTACTTTGGTCATAACCGGAACGATTCATTATGGAATCATACAGGTTTATCAAATCATTTGGGATGTTTTACCAAAGTCTTTTGATGCTAGATTCTTGTTTTCATCGACAGTCATTAGCAAGTTTAGGAAATCATACTAGTTCTATAAGATACACACAATGATACGGACTTTCAAGAATTGCAGCTCACGATGATTGTCAGTATACTTGTCCTCTTAAATCCATACACAAATTTTGACACACATTGGTGATGATTTAAGGTTTAACTATTTCAATAAGCATTTGTGGATCCCACACTTATATGGTAATCAACATTCCTCAGGAGATTTTTGAGCGGTCTACGGGTATTTTGACAAGAAGAAACTATTCTAAGAGCTTTCAAACAACAATAAATTCTAGAATATTTAGGTTATGCTTATCCTCAGGTCAGTGCTACCGCACAGCAGAGAGGCACACAACCTATCTTCTTGTTTGAGCAATTATATTCTTTTTGCACAGATCACACCAACAACATAGGTTATTAGCTTGATTGCTTTTTGCATTTTTCATGTGCTTTGCTCATTCTTATGGTCACCCGCACACATTTGTGGCGTTTATTTTGCTCATCATCCCTTATTGGAACTTCATTGATTGTGTTAACCATGGATAAGATGATAACCCACAGCTTGTTGAACAACTTAGTTTGAGCTTGAAATCACCAATGAGGTCTACTTATCTATTGTGTTGAATCTACCGACACATCATGTAGTGGTCTAGCAACCTCTAGATCTACTTTCTCTGTGTAACCTTAGTAGCAGCTAGTTTTACTATCATTTTTTCCTTTTATGTTGCTTAGACTTCTCAGACTTATACTTCGAATTTTGCATCTTAATCAGTTAAATTCTTTTAAAGTCCCAAACTTTTTGTTCCTGTATACTATCATTTTCCATAATCATTGACTCAGTATCATAGATACGATCTCATTTCTATTAGCTAGACTGTCCTCCTCCCTCGTTTATTTAATAACTTAATACTAGTCTAACCTATTCTCTCCCTAAAAGTCTAAAAACGAAAATGGTTTTGCGTTTAGAATTTTAATAGGTGAATAAATAAAATAAAATAAAATAAAATGAGAGAAAATAAAATAAGATAAAAAATTACTCGGCGCGTCGGACTATGTACTTTCATCTTCTGGAATCATTTCACATTTCTTTTTCACGCCGTTGACCTCTAATAGATATAAAATCTTGGTTTATCAAAAGCGTTGAAAGTCCGTATTAATTTTAAGAACATCGATTAAATTATTTTCAAAACAATCATGTATAAAGTGATATTTAATTCCGATGTGTTTGGTCTTAGAATGTTGGACTGGATTTTTAGTTACGGCTATAGCAGCAGAATTATCAACATATATGGGAGTGTTAGAGAATTTCAAACCATAGTCTCGCATTTACTGTTGAATCAAGATGATTTGTGAACAGCAGCTTGCAGCAACAACATATTCAGCTTCACAAGTTGACAGAGCAACTAATGTCTACTTCTTACACTGCCACATGACTAATCTTCTCCTAAAGAATTGACATCCTGCTGAAGTTGACTTGTAGTTCATTTTGCAGCTACCATAATCTGAATCACTATACATTGTAAGCTCAAAGTCATCATCATGAGGATATCACAACCAAAGTGTTGGAGTACCCTTCAAATAACAAAATATCCTTTTGACGCCTATGAGATGGTTGACTTTCGGTTTGGCCTGATATCTGGAGCAGAGACAAGCCGCGTACATGATATTAGGTCGTGAGGCAATGTGGTACATGAGTGATCCGATCATTCCTCGGTACATGGTGGCATCCACCAGTTCACCAGTTTCGTCGGGTGCCACATCATGGTTTGTAGCAAGTGGAGTTCCGGATGCTGAAGCATTCTCCATATCAAACTGACTGAGAATATCACCTACATACTTGGTTTGATGTAGAAATATCCCCTTTGGTATCTGATCCACCTGTAACCCAAGAAAGAACTTCATCTCTCCCATGGCACTCATTTCAAATTCAGCTTTCATGACTGCTTCAAATTCTTTACATAATGCTTCATTTTTTGGAACCAAAGATTATGTCATCAACATAGATATTAACTAGCAGTAAGTCACCATCCTTTTCTTTGATGAAAAGTGTACAATCAATCACTCCTCTGCAAAAACCGTGTTTCACAAGATGAGTCGAGAGCTTTCCATACCAAGCTCTTGGGGCTTGGTGGAGCTCGTAAAGAGCCTTATCAAGCTTGTAAACTCTGTCCCGATAATATGGATCCTCAAATCCTTCGGATTGACTGACATACACTGTCTCCTGGATTTCACTATGAAGAAATGCACTCTTTACATCCAGTTGATAAACTTTGATCTTCATGTAAGATACATAGGCTAGGAAGATAAGGATGCTTCCATTCTTGCCACTGGTGCAAAGACTTCATTGTAATCAATACCCTCGACTTGTCGAAGTCATTGAACTACAAGTCTAGCCTTGTTTCTTTTAATGACTCTTGGTCATCTTTCTTGCATTTCGAAACACATTTGGTGCCAATGACCTTAGTGTTGGACCTTATATGCCCAAGACACACACAAGATTGATGTTGTTAGTACGTTATGATCCAAGTCGGGTCATACCCAATAACAAGCTAAACAAACACCAATAAATATTTATTTGTTGATAAGATCAAACAAATAAATATTGACATCAATTTAAAAAATTGGTTTTCTAAAACTTTGCTTTTGTTAAAGAACAACATTATATGGATAATTTGTTCATAAGATATTATTTTTATGTTAGTTAAATTGGTTAAATAATAACATATAAAAGTGTTTTGATGTTATAAAATTAAAATTGGTTTTAATTTTATAAACTTAGGTTTAAAAAAGAGAGCATTTTATAAAAGATTAAAATGGGGGAACCCACTTTGGTGCGGCCGCCCAAAGGCCCCCTTTGGTGCGGCCGCCCAAAGGCCCCCTTTGGTCTGTTTTGTCTTGTCTTTTGGAAGACTTAAGGACTAACTCTTGGCTCTCATCCACACAATACACTTTCTCCTACACACACTCAAGCAAAACTCTCCCAAGGAGCTGAAAATTTCGGATTCAAGAAGGTTAAAAGGGAGCTGAAATTTTCGAGTTTTGGCTGCTCTTCAAGGAGTTCTTGGCTGAAATTTTGGATTTTGTAAAAGGGAGTTGTTCTTGGTGCTCTACTACCTAACAAGTTAGGTGTTTGCTAAAGCTTGTGGCTATACAAGCTTGAGGTCTTATCTTTTGGAGGCTAGACATTCAAGAACATCATCTTCTTCATCTCTTCCACCTTCAATAACTAGTGCAAGAAAGATTGTTTCTTTGTACACCCTGTGGTTGTTGATTTGGTTTTGATAGCATTCTATTTCACATATATATATGATCCTTATACTTGGGTTTTATTTGAGCTTTCAAATGGTCAAATTTTCAGATTATAAACAACATGTTAAAACCTATTTTCCGCTGCGTTTTTATAGTTTAAATGGTTAAACTAGCTTTGTTTTACATGTTACAAAACCCAACAATGGCATCTAGAGCCAGATATATGGAATATGTGCTTCAAAAGTTCTTGAAAAGTTAGTTTTCATAGACTTTTTCAACCCATTAGGGGCTGTTTTGTTGTGGATGTATGAATCCCTTATGTTTCAAGGTTTAATCTTGCATGCTTTAGTATAAACCTTGAAAGATTTACATCAAATGGTTGATTGTGTTGTTTGGACAAAAGCTTAAAGTTTTGGTTCAAGTTGGCTGAAACTTTAGGGCTAAATAAGGGGTTCAGTGTTGTTCTTGGATGTTGAATATGTTTCTCATTTTGGTGCATAACATAGCCTTGGCCTTATGTGTTTTGGATTTGGTTGATTATGGTTTGTCATGTTGGTTTTTGTTTCTTGAAAGGGTTGTAATATTTGTGTTTTGTATTTTGGGTTGTAATTATTTATCATTGGTTATGTAATAAATAGATTAGGTTCATTTTTTATTAGAAAAATTGTATTAGGATATGATTTTGTAAAAGAAGATTCACAAGATGAAGACTCAAAGGAGGACACAAAACACATAGACACTTGAAGCATTTGGATGTGGATTAAAGTGGGAGTTCATGGACACATTTTGATGTGTCATCTCAACCCTTAGGAAAGACCTTATGACAACACTTGTGATGGCAAACAAGTGTAGTCAACTTAGTGGCTCTGTTTATGCACACATGTTTGTATGTTTATGCTTGTTTGGATGTTTGTTGTTTGATTGATTGGTTGATATTTGGATATGCATAACAAACTCATTAACTAACTTAACAATCAAAAAATTTGATGGTTCTTTATCATTAAGTGGTTAATAAAAGGTTATTAAAAGGATTAATGATTTTAATAAAAGGGGTTTTATTAAAAGTGAACCATAGGGTACCTTGTATTTGAAAGCATGCAAATATATGGTACATAGAGTTTTCTAAACTAAGATTATGAAACTTAAAATTTCATTTTAATAAACAAGTTTAACACTATCCTTTTTCACAACACTTGAGTCATTTGGAAACTCTTAATGGGATAAAGGTCACCTAACCATTTTGAGGGAACTTGTTGCTTGAGGTGGGGATACCATATTTGTCAGATAAAGGTCACCTAACCACTTATGTTGGAAAACTCACATGTGTGTGCAAGTAGGGTAACTTGATTTGAAAACCATGTTAAATGGATCACCTACAATATGGTTTACAAAGGTGTTGATGGGATTAACATGCCGACTATACATATGATATTTTAAATTCGATCCCATACCCTAGAAGTTGCAAAGGGTTGCAATTGTCAAAACGTTGACTACCTTGTTAATTTAAATAATAGGATAAATGTCACCTAACCACTATTTAAATGTAACGTTGGATTCTAGAATTTTAAAATTGTGTAAGACACTTAAAAAGGGGTTTTAATTATTAAAATATGAACAATATCGAAAATACTAAATTTGAACTTTGTTATATTTTGTAGATGGCCAGCAACAACAATGAAAACAATGAAATCCCGTCCGCTCACTCAAAATCACTAAGGACCACTCTCCAAAAGGAGCGTCTAAACCATAATAACTTTATTGATTGGTTTCGAAATGTGAGAATTGTTCTCAAGCAAGAGAAATGATCATACATCCTAGACGATCCGATTCCTGATCAACCTAATGAGGATGATGAGGAGGCCTATAGTAATTGGGTGAAGTACACTAAGGACTCAGTCTAAGTGTCTTGCCTCATGTTCGCTAGTTTGACTCCAGATCTCCAAAATGAGTATGAACATCATGGAGCATACGACATGATAACCCGGTTGAAGGAAACATTCCAAAAACAAGCACGGGTAGAGCGCTTCGAAATGGTTCGAGCACTCCATGCGTGTTGTATGGACGACACCCAATCTGTTTCGTCTTATGTACTTAAGATGAAAAGCGACATCGACCGCCTCGAAAGGCTGAATTGTCCCGTCTCGAAAGAGTTGGCTATGGATTTGATCCTCAACTCTTTGTCAAAAAGGTTTGACAACTTTGTCATGAACTATATAACATCAACGGGTGGGACAAGAACATAAGTGAGCTTCACTCTATGCTCAAAACTGCCGAGGCGGCCATGGGTAAAAGGGTTTACCCATCTCACCATCATGAAGGTGGGAACAAGAATAGGCCTCACCCCGCACCCAAGGCAAATATTGCCAAGGGTAAGGGGCACTTTAGGGAAAAGGGAAGGGGAGTGGTAAGAGCGCCACCACCAAAACCATCATAGAAGAAGCAAAAGGTTGTTTCAAATGACCCATGCTTTAAGTGTGGGGAGATTGGACATTGGGCAAGAAATTGCCAGTCCATCTCAAGAGTTGCAAGCAAAGAGGGATGCCGGGGAAACCTTAGGTACAATTTTCATGATTCATGTTGGATCTTTTATGCCCAAGACACATACAATATTGATGTGGTTAGTACGTTATGATCCAAGTCGGGTCATACCTAATAACAAGCTAAAAACACCAATTAGTATTTATTTGTTGATTAGATCATACAAATAAATACCGACCCACCATTTAGAAAATGGGTTTTTCTAAAACGTTGCTTTTGTAAAAGAACCAACATTATGTGGATAATTTGTTTATGAGAAATGTTTGTTTTATTATTTAACTTGGTAAATAATAACAATAAAAGTGTGTTATTGTTATAAATTAAAGAGGTTTTAACTTTTTAAAAATGAAGGGTAAGAGTGTAACATTTTATAAAAACAAATAGGGGGGGGGGGGAACCAAACTTAGTGGCTTGGTTTCGGCCGCCCAAAGTGTGTTTGGGACTCCCTTTTGTCTTGTGATTTGCAAGTCATTAACAACTAGAACACTCTTCCATCATCTCACCTTTCTCTCACACACACTTAAGCAACAAAGGCTCTCCACAAGGCTGCATATTTTTTTTTTCAGCTCCAAGAAGGCTGAAATTTCGGTTTTGAAGGTCCCTTGGTGTAGAAGTTTGGTGTGACGCTTCCTAACTAGCTAGGTGTTTGAAGAGCTTGTGGGTATTACAAGCTTGAGGTCTTCTCCTTTGAAGGCTAGCAACTCAAGAACATCATCCCCTTCATCTTAATACATCGTCAAACAACTCTACAAGAAAGTTGTTTCTTTGTACTCCCTATGGTTGTTATTTTGTTTTGATAGCACACTATTTCACATAGTTTATTTGATCCTTTGTTTCTTGGGTTTTGTTTATGTTTGAAATGGTGAAAAATTTCAGATTACTAACCATATCTTTAAACCATATATCCGCTGCATTTTCAAGTTTAAATGGTTTTTAACTTAGTGTTTTACATGTGACAAAACCCATCAATGGCATCTAGAGCCGGTTATGTGGAATATGTGCTTCAAAAGGTCTTGAAAAATTAGTTTTCATGGACTTTTTCAACCCATTAGGGGCTGCTTTGTTGTGTATGTGAATCCTTATATTTCAAGGTTTAATCTTGTATGCTTGGTTTAACCTTGAAAGATTTACATCAAATGGTTGATTGGTTTGTTTGGACAAACCTTAAAGTTTTAGTTTATTTGGCTGAAACTTAGGGCTGATAATGGGTTCATTGTTGTTCTTGGATGTTGATATGTGTTAGACCAAAGAACCAATGAGCCAGATCAGAAAAACCTTAAGTCCCACAGACATCAAAACAAACTGAAGTGATCTACAATGCTGAAGACAAAGTTTGAAGAACAAAGTCTGAAGACAAGTCTGAAGACAAAGTCTGAAGACAAGTCTGAAGACAAAGTCTGAAGACAAAGTCTGAAGACAAAGTCTGAAGACAAAGTCTGAAGACAAAGTCTGAAGACAAAGTTGAAGACAACTGCTGAAGACAAAGTCTGAAGACAAAGTCTGAAGACAAAGTCTGAAGACAAAGTCTGAAGATCAAGTTCTCAGTAGTTGTCACAACAGCTGAAGTAGTTCTCTTCAATAGTTGTGATGGTTTACATTTCAATAGATTGTAATCAGTAGTTTTATATTATGTAAAACATCTAAAGTTCTTATACTTCAGATGTTATAACTTCAGTAGTTGTAATGTTGTTATACTTAGCTTTTAATGAAGTGTCCTCACTTGTTGTGGACATCTTCAGTAGTTTAGTTTATTTCAGTTGTTGGTATATATAAGTTAGATGTCACTATCATGTGACGTCAACTGATGTCACATTCCTTATAAAAGGAATGTTGACCTAGTTTCACCACATGGGAAGTTTGTGCATGAATGAAAACATTCTTTTGCAGAAAACTCTCTCTCTATAACCGTTACTGTTTGATTGAATACTCATATTATTCTTGCTAGAATTTAGTCTAATTCGTGTGCTATTCCGCTGCAAATCGTAATCTAATTGATCAAACTAGATCTCGATCCCTTCAAATGGTATCAGAGCAGGTTAATCATGATCGATTTAACAATTGATCATTGAAACTGTTCGTTAGATATCTTAGTTTGATCGAATTGGCAAATTTGCAAGAATTGGTTATAGAGTTTGTTTTCTGTTGCTTCCTGTGAATCAATTTGAGTTTCTTCTTATTTCAAATTGTGTTGTTGAGTTTTTGAGTTAGGTTTGTCTAATCTTATTGAATTTGTTTGAATTGGTGAAAATGGCTACATCAATCAATGATCCTCACAATACTGGCTCCTCAACAAAGCCTCCGATGCTTGTTAGGACTGAGTACAACATATGGCAATGACGAATTCTCCATCACTGTCTGTTAATAGTTCAGGTTGTTGGAAATCTGTGGTTCATGGACCATATAAGCCTATGGTGAGTAATCTGGAAACCAATGAAATGGTTCCGAAGAAGAGAAAATAGCAATATTCAGATGAAGATCTGAAACTGTTTGAAATTGATGCTAAAGCCCATGGAATTCTGGCCATGGCACTGCCTAATGAAATCTATTCTGGACTTATGCATCATGAATCTGCTCATGACCTCTGGGTTGCTCTGAAAGAACAATTGGAGGAACTGATGAGGTCTTAGCAAACAATAGAGAAATCCTTGCCCAGCAATATGAGACATTCTCATAGAAAGGGTGAGTCACTGACTCAACAGTTTGAGCGATTCTCCTGTTTGATATCTGAGTTGAAAATGGTTAAACATGAATATACAAACAGTCAGATGAACAACAGATTTCTCAGATCCTGCCTGAGAGATGGGACACTTACCATTGTCCTACGCTCCAGTGCAAATCTAGATAATCTATCTCTCACCCAACTTCATGGGAAACTGCTTACATTTGAAAGAGAGATAGAACAGAAAAGAAAACTGACTTCATCTGGGAAGCTCACTGATGACTTTGTACCATGGAATACTGCTCTGGTTGATCATGAGTCAGAATATGCTACATGAGAAAGTTCATACGATGAGCATATTGATTTTCTTCAAACAGTGGAGATCATGCTTTTGCTAGTATTGATGGTAATTCAGGATGTAATAGTGACAATCTGTGCTTTTTGATGGATGATTTGAAAGGTATTGTTGATGATGATTTGGAAGAGATGGATATTTTGAGCCAAATGGCATTAGTTAATATCAGATCTCAAAAATTTTACAAAAGGACAGTAGAAAATTCTCTGGTCTCTCTGGAAAAACCAAAGTTGGTTTTGACAAGAGCAAGTTAAGGTGTCACAAGTGCCATAGACTTGGCATTTTGCAAGAGAGTGTAGATCATCTGGATCTAACTCTTCTGCACCCTTTGTGACATTTTCAAACAATAAATCACAAAACAAAGGGCAACATTCTATCAGTTCTGGTCATCATTCACAAAATCAATCATCTCCTATATTTTGTTCCTCAAGGTCAAATGCCATATCCTTATCCTGTTATTACATGCACATCCAATCAGGTTCCTGTACCCATAGCTCAACAATCACATGCCCTACCTGAGCCTCAACCATCTCAATCAAGCCAACAATCTCAATCTCAATCTCAATCACATCAAAGCTTTTTCACTCCTGGTGTTGTTGACTGGAGTAGTTTACCAGATGATTTTCTAGTTATTCTGAACAAATGTTTTCTGGTGCTGGTCAACATGGTGGTGAAAATCCTTTTGGAAATCTTGCTCTTATGGCCCTAGAGTCTACTGGTGGTTCAAGCTCAAATGCTTCATCATCACAGGTACCACAAGTATCTTCTAAGGCTAAGGCCAAGTTGTGTTCTGAGTCATGCATAGCTGCTTTTGCCTCTATTAGAGAAGCAAATGTAGCTTTAATTAATCAAAATCTTGACCTAGAGAAAGTGATTTCTAAAAGAAAAGCTGAGTTTGATTCTGCTTTAAAAGAAAAAGATGATGAGATTTACAAATTAAAATGTCAAATTACTGATGAAAAGGCTAAGGTAGAGGTCATCTTAGAAAATCACAAGAGTCTCAAAGAAACACTTGCAGCTACTCAAGTGGAGTGTGAACGCTGGGTAACATCTTGCAAGGGGTTTTAAATGCTTCTCAGTAAGCAAACTGCTTCAAATGTGAAGTTTGGGATTGGATACAATCACACTGAACCTCCTACAGATTTTACTCCCAAAACAGAAGTAAAATCTAAAGGTGAAATCAATTCCCAAACCACATCATCATGTGTCTCATCCTCAAGTGAAAATGTACAATCAGAGGATGAAGTCAGTAATAGTACCTCAGCTAATCAGTCTGCTGATGGTCCTACTGCTGATGAACACATGATCAAAGAAAAGCTGAGTCCTTCAGGTGTTGTCTCAAAAGGTACTCAAAGTACTGAAGAGCAAATAAACAACCCGAAGAACATTTCAAGCCAAATGAACACCAGAATGGTTTGACATCTGCTGAAGAATCTATCAGGAAATCCAAAAGTACTGATAGAAAATCTCTGAAGAACAAGTCCTCAGTTGTTACAAATCCTTTAGTACTTCACATAAGTACTGAAAGGAAGAAAGTACTGAAGAACACACCTTCAGTAGTTTCATCTTCTTCAACAGCTGATCAACAGAAGATGAAGAAAAAGCCATGTGAAATATGTGGTTTATTCAATCATCTCACTGATGAATGTTGGTACAGAAAGGGTTCCAAATTTAACAAGGATAAAATCATCAAAAGGAAAATAATTAATGAAAGATGAATTTGAAACCAGATTTGTGCCACAAACATCTCAACCTGATACACCAAAGTCTTCACAAAAATCTAAACAGACGAAAGAGGTTTATCATAAAACAGCTGAAAATACTCCTTAAAGAGTATCAAAACAACAGACTAAGTCTGTGTCTTTCAAAAAGGAGGACATGGTGTCTCACAGGAATCACTCACAACAAGTTCTGATGTGTCTGTTGAACTGAAAGCTTTAACAACCAATCAGACACAACTTGTTATGATGGTTCAACATCTATTGGGGAGAGTTAACCAATAGATGTACCTGTGATTAAACCACTGAAAAGGAAACCTAAGCCAAAATCAAAGGAATCCTTTTCAGCACCATCTCCATCTTCAAAGGCTGTTAATCATGACAAATCAGTTAGTACAAAAGTGTTGATGAGAACAGACCCAAAACCAAAAAGGTTTGGGTCTCAAAAGCTAACTAGTTGTTGTGCTATATGCAGGGTTCTTCAACATGCCATAGAAGCATCTGGCATGTGGACAGTGGAGGATCTATGCATATGACTGGGAGCAGATCTCTTCTTCATGACTACTCTCAAGGAAAGAAGGGATTTGTATCTTTTGGTAATGATGCTAAGGGTTACATCATTGGAAAAGCTTTGCTTCAAATGGAGAAATAAGGTTTGATGATGTCAACCATGTGGAGAATCTCAAGTATAACTTGTTGAGTGTCAGTCAAATGTGTGATAAAGGGCATGTGCACTTTTCACCAGTCAAAACTGTCGAATTCTGTCTTTCAATGTTTGAATATGATTGACAAGATATTGGATGAACATACTGTCCTGAAAGCCAACAGGATTGGAAGAGTATATGCCTTAGACTTATTAAAGAAAATTGATCCAAAAGGCCATCCATGTCTGTTCTCCAAGGGCTCTCCTCAGGAATCTGAGCTTTGGCACAAAAGGCTTGGTCATGTGAATCTTAGAAACATGAACTAGCTGATCTTCATGGGTTCGTGAGAGGTCTGCCATTAAAGGAGTTCAAATGTGATGACAACTGCTCTGCTTGTTTAAAAGGAAAGCAACATAAAGTATCATTCCCTCCAATAGAAGAACCAAAGTCCCTTTCCTGCTTGCAATTACTGCATATGGATCTTTTTGGTCAGTAAGAGTGATGAGTATGGCAAAGAAAAAATTGTCTGGTAATATGGATGATTATTCCAGATTTGTATGGACCTTCTTCTTACATTCAAAAGATTAGGCTGGTCAAATTATCATCTACTTTGTGTTGCATGTGGAAAAGCAGTATTCTCTTTCTATCAAGTGTGTGAGGAGCGATAATGGCATAGAGTTTAGAAATCACACACTTGATGAATTTATTATTCTAAAGGGAATCAAGAGGCAGTTTAGAATTCCTAGAACTCCTGAACAAAATGGAGTGGTTGGGAGAAAGAAAAGGACCCTTATTGAAGCTGCAAGGTCAATGTTGGTTGATTCTGATTTGCCACTAACCTTTTGGGCTAAAGCTGTTAACATAGCTTGTTATGTGCAAAATAGAGTATTGGTAAATCAAAGGTTGATAAAGACTCTTATGAAGTGTTACATCATTGGCTCCTCTGATTTCCTTCTTAGAGCATTTGGGTCTCCTGTTATATTCTCACACACAAAAGATCCACTTCAGAAGTTTGAATCAAAGGTGGATGCAGGGTACTTTGTTGGTATTCCTCTACTTGCAAGGCATACAGAGTTTTTAATTGCAGATCAAAGATTGTAGGAGAAACCTTGCATGTAAAGTTTAATGAATCTCCAAAGGGAAAATCCCACAAAATCCTGTGGAGTTATTTGATCTGGACATACTGTAATATGTTCCTTATCAGTCTCCAAATGTTGCAGATTCTATGAATTCATCATCTTCTGCAACATGTTATCCATCTGTTGGTATCAATGCAAGTTTTAGTGATAAATTGCCTGAGTCTACTAAACTTGATGTTCGTGTAGCTTCAGTAGTTCCATCCACAACAAATGCTGATGAGATCTCTGGATCCTCTATTCCGTTTGAATTGTCATCTCAATCTAGGTTTCCAGAATCTGAATCACCATCTGTTACTGCTGAATCCTACAAACTCTTGCACAGATCTTATTGAGTATCAAGAACTAAAGAATCATCCCATGTCTAAGATCATTGGTGACATCAATGGGGGGTTTCAACCAGAAGTCAGTTGTCCAACTTTTGCTTCTATGCTCTCTTCATCAGTCAGCAAGAGCCAAAGAATTATCATATTGCATTAAGAGACAATGGATGGGTTGAAGCTATGCAACTTGAGCTTCTTCAGTTTCAAAAGCAGCAAGTGTGGGAACTGGTTCCTCTTCCCTAACGTAAGTGTGCAATAGGAACTAAAGGGGTTTAGGAATAAAACTGATGAAAAAGGCCAAATTGTCAAGAACAAGGCCAGACTGGTTGTACAGGGGTTTTCACAAGAAGAAGGTATTGATTATGATGAAACCTTTCCCTGTAGCCAGACTGGAAGCAATTAGATTGTTTTAGCTTATGCTGCTTTTCATAATCTCAAAGTTTTTCAAATGGATGTAAAAAGTGCATTTTTATATGTTAAAATAAAAGAAGAAGTTTATGTGTGCCAACCACCAGGTTTTGAAGATCATAAACATCCAGATTGGTGTATAAGCTTGATAAGGCTCTTATGGACTAAAACAAGCACCCAGAGCCTGGTATGAAACACTGTCAAACTTTCTTCTTCAAATTAATTTCACTAGAGGCTCCATAGATAAAACCTTGTTCATTAAGAAAATAGGCATGCACAAGCTCCTTGTTCAAATTTATGTTGATGATATAATTTTTGCATCCTCTGATCCATAATTGTGTGATGCTTTACTAAGTTGATGCAACAAAAGTTTGAAATTAGTGCCATGGGAGAATTATAGTTCTTTCTGGGGTTGCAAATCAAAAACAAAGGCTGATGGAACTTTCATTCATCAGTCAAAATATACAAAGGATTTGTTGAAAAAGTTTGATTTACAAAACTGTAAGCCCTGTTCTACTCCATGTGCAGCACCACACAACTGGATGCTGATCAGAAAGGTAAAGCAGTTGATGAAACTCTTTACAGATGTATGATTGGGTCCTTGATGTACCTTATAGCTTCTAGACCAGACATTATGTTTGCAACTTGTGTCTGCGCTAGATTTAGGCTACACCTAAAGATTCCCATATGATTGCAGTCAAAAGGATCTTTAGATATTTGCAAGGAACTCATCTCTAAGCCTTGGTATTCCACTGGGCACTCTTGCAAATTAGTTGCTTTCTCTGATAGTGACTATGCAGGGTGTAAATTAACCAGAAAATCAACTTTGGTGGATGCCAATTTCTAGGCAACTATTTGAGTCTTGGCAGAGTAAGAAACAAACCTGTTGCTACATCCACTGCTGAAGCAGAGTACATTGCTGCTGCAAGTTGTACATCTCAGGTACTCTGGCTTCAGAATCAATTACGGATTATGACATTACAGGGACTAAGACTCCTTTACTAATGGACAGTGCTTCAGCTCTTGTATTGTTAAGAATCTGTCCAGCATTTAGGACCAAACATATTGAGATCAGACATCACTTTATAGGGATTGTTATGAAAAGGGTTTGATTGATCCAAAGTTTGTTCCCAGTGCTGATGAGCTTGCAGATATATTTACTAAGCCTTTGGACAGTGGAACTTTTCAAAATTGTGCTAAGGCTTGGTATGCTGCAGCTTGAATAAATTGACAACTACTGATGATCTCAGCTCACAAGTACTGATGAGCATCAGTATACAGCTGTCACAAATAAGTACTGAAGCTATTTTATCTTCAGCAGTTTTTCATAACTACTGAAGACTAAATTCCTCAAAGTACTGAAGTACTTTATCTGTTGCAAAGTACTGAAGTGGTTACAACTACTAACGTCTGTTATAATAGATAAGTACTGATGACCAATGAAACATCTGAAAATCAGATACTCTGCTGAGTAAGTGTTGAGGCCAAATGAAACAATTACGATTTGTGAATTGACGACAACAACTGATGAGTAAGTTTATTCTTCAATTGTTCTAACAATAGCTATTCATTTCAAAACAACTAAAGCCAAACCAAGTCTTTAGTAGTTTTTTCAACTACTGATGACAAACACCAAGTCTTCAGTTGTTTACAACACTTGAAAGTTAAAACCATGTCTTCAGTCATTTTCTAACAACTGATGACTACAACCAAAACTTTCAGCCGTTTTCTTTCAGCCGTTTTCATACCTATAAATTACCTAACCCTAATTCAAACTTTTCATAAATTGATTTCCGAACGTTCATCTTCCATTAATGGCGACCATGCAAATCAAACCTCGACACAACTGTGTTGCTTACTTCACAAATCGACCTTTTGGACTAAGTTTGATGATGCTATTGATCTATGGCTGATTCCCAGTATCGAACATGCTTTTCTTTTGAATCCAACAACCATCTATCCCGACTCTCTTCGACAATTCTGGACAAACTTCCCAATCCACTAGTGAAAGATGTCGCAATCACTCTCCAGTCATATGTAAACCAAATTAAGGTGGTAGTCACTCCGTCTATCATTCGCCAAACGCTAGATCTGAATGATGCTACCTTTGTCACCAAATACCCGAAGGGCACCCTTGATCTCTCATTCATTAATCATGGCTATGAGGGCAACCTAAGTGCTACTACCATTCTGAGAAGCACTTTCATGATGCTGAACACCTAATTTTCCACATGCCAATGGTTCCTCGCCCCCAAAACCTCTTCATGGGATCAAATTCATCCAGGTGGTAGCAGGTGTTGTATTCTATTCTTGAACGCCAAAGCTTATATTTTTCTGAAATTATATTTTTAGAATTAAAAGATCTGGCAATGAAACCTGTAGCTAACAGGTGGCTATTATATCCAAGTTTCTTATGGCCATAATCATGAATCAGTTACAATCTGATGGCCCTGTTGGCCTTGGAGTCCCTACTGTGGTAGTTCTGCCAGAGGTATACTCCAGGCACAACTCTGACCCACACCTCAAAGAGGCTGCCAAACTGCTAAAACCCAAGCAGAAGGTACCCACAGCTCATCCTCCAGATCTAATGTCCCCTCCAAGCCTCACTCTAAACAAACCAAAAAGGCTACTCATGGAGTTGAGTCCCCTGATGATGTCCCTGCAACACAAAGGCAGGATGCAACTATGGGTAGTAATCCCCCGTAGTTTCCATGACTCTACCAGCATGAAACCGCTCAGGTATCCTCTCAGCAGGTCCCTGATGCAACCAAACATGGGGAAACCACATTACTGGAATCTCTCTCACTTGAGGAGATTGCCATTGAAGAGCACCATTCACCCCAGGTGCAATCCTTTTCACACCTATCTCCTACTGAAGCCGCCCCTACAAGCCCAACTGTGTTATTGCACAAGTGTTGACTCAGCTACATTCCTCTGCCCCTCCCTAGAAACCTATTACTATTGGGAAAACCAATCACCATTGAGGGAGAGGATTATAATGTAGCTGATAACACCACAACACAGGGATTACAGAGTTCAATCTCCCAATGTAAGGAGGAGATTAGAACATCTGGTGAGGCTGCCTCTTCTCCTTGTTCAGCAAATGATCAGGATGAAGCTGGTATCATTTCTAAGTCCTCACCAGAGGCAACTGCCATGAAGGACATTCTCCTGAGGCAGGACGTCCCCAGTTCCAAGAAATAGGGGCACATGTGACTATTGATCTACACTCAGCACATGTTCATCCTGATTTCATCAGGAGGTCAGCTGATTCAGCACAGACTGATGATGACCTGGGCTTTTTCTTTGATGTTCTAGCCCACAATACAATTCTTGAGACTGAGGTTTGCAGACTACAAGAACTGCTTGCCAAAATGTCACAAGAAACAAGTCCATCTACCCACATTCACCCACAGTGGCAGTTTCTCCCGAAACTATCCCAAACACTGAGCCCTCTCAACAACATTGCCACCAGCCTCTGCTTCAGGTGCCATTTCTCAGGGACAAAACCCCTCTGAGCAAATGGTTGCTGCCCTTCACACATCCTTTCCTGTCATCACTTCAATAATCACAAATACAGTACATTAACCATTGATGAGAGGCTTTCCTCCACTCTTCAATCTTTAGTTGATGCTGCAGTCTCTAAGAAACTTTCTGACATTCACACACCCTGCACCCAATGCAACCACAAAGGGGGAGTCTAAGTCAGTGAAAGTAGACAAAAGAAAAAGAGCTGAAGAGGAAGCAGAAAAAGAGCAGATAGAAAAGGAGATGATCACCTACAAAAGGAAAAAATCCTCTGAAAAGACTAAAGGTGAGAAAAACTTGGAAGAATTGATCAAAGAAGCTGATGAGCAACATAGCAAATCTATGGACAAGATTATTGATCAACTCTTCAGTCAAGGATTTGACACTGCCAAACTTGATTCTGAGATCAAAAGGTTAGAGATTCAAGAAATTGAGCAAAGATGGGCAAGTTGGAGTGAAAAAGAAAGAGAAAGGCTGGAACTATGGCAAGATTTATATCCAAACATCTGGGAAGGTCGATCATGAAGTAAAGTCATGGTCCAGAGACAATATTTTGGAAATAACCACCAGAATCTGTTCGTCTGAGGTATTAACAAAGGATTGATCATTGAAGCTCTTGAGAAGCTGGTGCTGGGAAAAGAACTGATATGGCCCCAAACTATCCAAAGCTTCACTCAAATCCAAGATGCTTGAGCAGCCTGCACTCTCACCCAAACCAAAACACCACTTCAACAACCCTCAAAACCAATCCCTTACCTAAGAAACTACTAAACCTTACCAATAAGTACCTAAGAAGAGGAGAAGGGTGTTGAGGATGGAAAAAGAGAAAGATGACGATGAAATAGTCTACCACTCTCTGCTATTCTCAAAATGAAATTGCCTGAGCCTAGGAGTCAACCAACAATAATCACACATGACTTTCAAGGAAAATGGTAAAAGTCAAACTTGAAGAAGAAGAACAACACAAACAACATGATGAGCAATTGTTGAGGATGATAGATAAAGAGTTTCCCAAGTCTTCATCCATACAAGCTATGAAGAAACATGCTCAGAGGTTGTATGCTCTCAGATTTACATTCCAATATCAGAAAGAGAGAGTGAGAATTTGGCCTACCCCAGAGTAAGTGACAGAATTCACAAATTGAAGATTCCAAGCAAATACAATGGCCAAGTAAAGAAGATAGTAGATGCTGTGACAATGCTTGCCATTGTAGTGTCACCCTGGGAAATTGTTGATGAGTTCAACAGAGTTACAAGTCTAAAATGACTCCATAGACTTTATTATAAAACAAAATGGTAAAGAAGGGGTTAATCTACAAGAAGCTTGAAGGCATAAGAAGAAATGAGCTCCAGTTACTGCTTGAAGGCGCTCATCCTGATGAGTTTGCATACAGAGAGATAACAACTGCGGAGCTCAAAAATGGAAAACATATTAAGTATTTGTCTAAATACTATTGGCCTGAGTTCTTCTTTGAAAGTGGAGCTGAAGAACTCACAATGGAAGAACAAGTTGTTTTCCTTGAGGCCTATGTCAGAGAGTCTTACAAACTCATCATTGGGAAGTAGGTTTCATGAATGGGGTAACAGCTCTGTGTCCATTCCCCAAAACAGAGTTCCCATTCATCCTTTGCCAATCAAACCTTCTGAAATCTCTTCCCTGGCCTGAGCTTATATTGAAGAATTCTGAGCTGATCCGATTTTTGTCTCTGCCAATAAGTGGGACCTCAATAATTTTAAAGGTTTTGGCTGCATTGGTTCAGGGGAGTTTTTGTGACTAAAAAAACCAATGAGCCAGATCAGAAAAACCTTTAAGTCCCACAGACATCAAAACCACTAAAGTGATCTACAACTGCTGAAGACAAAGTCTGAAGAACAAAGTCTGAAGACAAAGTCTAAAGCCCTGCTGAAGACAAAGTCTGAAGACAACTGCTCAAGACAAAGTTTGAAGATCAAGTTCTCAGTAGTCGTCACCAACAGCTGAAGTAGTTCTCTTCAATAGTGTGATGGTTTACATTTAGTAGATTGTTATCAGTAGTTTTATATTATGTAAAACATCTGAAGTTCTTATACTTCAGATGTTATAACTTCGTATTGTAAATGTTGTTTATACTTAGCTTTTAATGAAGATGTCCTCAGTTGTTGGGACATCTTCAGTAGTTTAGTTTTATTTCAGTTGTTTGTATATATCAGTTATATGTCACTATCATGTGACGTCAGCTGATGTCACATTCCTTATAAAAGGAATGTTGGACCTAGTTTCACCACATGGGAAGTTTGTGCATGAATGAAAACATTCCTTTTGCAGAAAACTCTCTCTCATATAACCGTTACTGTTTGATTGAATACTCATATTATTCTTGCTAGAATTTAGTCTAATTTGTGTGCTATTCCGCTGCAAATCGTAATCTAATTGATCAAACTAGATCTCGATCCCTTCAATATGTTTCTCATTTTGGTGCATAACATAGCCTTGGCCTTGTGTGGTTGGTTTTGGTTGATTGTTGTATGTCATGTTGGTTTGATCCTTGTAAGGGTTGTAATTTGTGTTTTGTATCTTGGGTTGTAATTTATTTATTCATTTGGTTATGTAATAAATAGATTAGGTGCATTTCTTTTATTAGAAAAATTTTATTAGGATATGATTTTGTAAAAGAAGATGCACAAGATGAAGACTCAAAGAAGGACACAAAAGACATGGACACTGAACCATTTGGATGTGGATTCAAGTGGGAGTTCATGGACATTTTGATGTGTCATATTCACCCTTAGGAAAGACCTTATGACAACACTTGTGATGGCAAACAAGTGTGGTCAACTTAGTGGCTATGGTTATGCACCCATGTTTGCATGTTTATGCTTAATTGGATGTTTGTTGTTTGATTGTTTGGTTGATATTTGGATATGCATTACAAACTCATTAACAAACATAACTATTTGATGGTTCTTTATCATTAAGTAGTTAATAGAAGGTTATTAAAAGGATTAATGGTTTTAATAAAAGAAGTTTTATTAAAAGTGAACCATAGGGTACCTTGTATTTGAAAGCATGCAAATATAAGGTACATAGAGTTTTCTAAACTAGATTATGAAAACTTTAAAGTCCTTTTATAAACAAGTTTAACACCATCCTTTTTCACAACACTTAAGTCATTTGGAAACTCTTAATGGGATAAAGGTCACCTAACCATTTTTGAGGGAACTTGTGACTTGAGGTGGGGATACCACATTGTGGGATAAAGGTCACGTAACCACTTATGTTGGAAAACTCACATGTGTGTGCAAGTAAGGTAACTTGATTTGCAAATCATGTTAAATGGATCACCTACAATATGGTTTACAAAGGTGTTGATGGGATAAACATGCCGACTATACGTATGATGTTTAAAGTCGATCCCATACCCTAGAAGTTGCAAAGGGTTGCAGTTGTTAAAACGTTGACTACATTGTTAATTTAAATAATGGGATAAAGGTCACCTAACCACTATTTAAATGTAACGTTGGATTCTAGATTTTAATATTGTGTAAGACACCTAAAAGGGGTTTTAGTTATTAAAATATGAACAAAATCAAAATTACTAAAATTGAACTTGTTATATTTTGTAGATGGCCACTAACAATAATGATAACAATGAAATCTCGACCGCTCACTCACTATCACTAAGAACCATTCTCCAAAAGGAGCGTCTTAACCATAATAACTTTATTGATTGGTTTCGAAACTTGAGAATTTTTCTCAAGCAAGAGAAACGATCATACATATTAGACGATCTGATTCCCGATCAACCTAGTGAGGATGATGAGGAGGACTATAATAATTGGGTGAAATACACTAAGGACTCTGTCCAAGTATCTTGCCTTATGTTGGCAAGTATGACTCCAGATCTCCAAAAGGAGTATGAACATCATGGAGCGTACGACATGATAACCCAGTTGAAGGAAACGTTCCAACAACAAGCACGGGTTGAGCGCTTCGAAACGGTTTGAGCACTCCATGCGTGTCGTATGAACGGCACCCAATTCTTTTCATCTTATGTACTTAAGATGAAAAGCCACATTGACCGTCTCGAAAGAGTTGGCTACGGATTTGATCCTCAACTCTTTGTCAAAAAGGTTTGACAATTTTGTCATGAATTATAACATGAACGGGTGGGACAAGAACATAAGTGAGCTTCACTCTATGCTTAAAAATGCCGAGGCGGCCATGGGTAAAAGGATTTTACCCGTTCTAATCATCAATGAAGGTGGGAACAAGAAGAGGCCTCACCCCGCACCTAAGGCAAATGTTGCCAAGGGTAAAGGGCACGTTAGGGGAAAGGGAAATGGAGTGGTAAGAGCGCCACCACCAAAACCAACAGAGAAGAAGCAAAAGGTTGCTTCAAATGACCCATGCTTTAAGTGTGGGAAGATTGGACATTGGGCAAGAAATTTCCGAGTCCATCTCTAAGAGTTGCAAGCAAAGAGGGATGCCAGGCAAACCTCAGGTACATGATCCATATTGGTCTAAATTTAATATCCTCTAACACATGGTATTGGATACCGGATGTGGAACTCATATTTGCAACTTATTGCAGGGTTTCGAAAGAAGTAAGGACTTCAAGAAAGGTGATGTGAGCCTCTACATGGGGAATGGGGCAAAGGTTCAAGTTGAAGGCCGAGGGGACTACATCTTGAAGCTTCCAAATGGTTTGGAAGTAATTTTGAACAATATTTTGTATGCTCCTAGTTGGACTAGGAAGATTATTTCTATTGCCTAATTAAGACAATATGGTTATGTTTTGTCATTTATTGAGAATGAAATTCATTTTTCTTTAAATGGCACGTTTTATTTTAAAGCTAATCCCATTAATGGTATTTATGAATTGGTTTGTGAAAACACATTATATGATAGCTCATTGTACCAAACCACCACTAAGAAACTCAAATTGAATTTGAGTGATACCTATCTTTGGCATTGCCGTCTTGGTCATATAAACAAGAAGCGCATACAAACACTTCAAAAGAACGGTCTTTTAAAAGCAAATGAATATGATTCACTCGATGTATGTGAATCTTGTTTACAAGATAAAATGATTAAGGCACCTTTTAGTGGCAAGACCGAACATGCAAAGATTTATTAGGCATCATACATTCAGATGTATGTGGTTCTTTTAAGCCAATGACTAGGTAACATGAAAGATACTTCATTACCTTTACCGATGACTATAGTCGATATGGTTATGTGTACTTGTTAAGACACAAAGATGAAGCTTTTGAAATGTTCAAAATCTTCCAAAATGAAGTAGAAAATCAACTCAACAAGAAAATAAAAATTCTCCGCACCGATAGAGGAGGTGAATACCTGAGTGATGCCTTTAGATCATTCTGGATCAAGTGATTCATCTTCCATGGATTAATGTGTCCCATTCTCCTATGCCAGGAGATGGAGTCTTTTTCTGTTGCCTTTGACAAGAAGCATTGTACTTGATGATCAATTATGGAGGCCTTTGATAGGTCCAAGACATATAAATCATTATATCTTGAAGCTGACATAAAGACCTGATCCTCCAGTATCACATACTCTTTCTTCAACACATAGCACTTCTTGCTGTCAAAGAGGACCTTGAATTATTTGTCACAAATCTGGGATACAGAAAGTAAATTATTCTGAAGTTGTTGAACATGGTTTACCTTATCAAATTTCACTTTCTGGTTTCCCACTTCCCCTTGTGCAATGATATAACCTCCTTTATTTCTAACAAATGAAACATGTCCTCCTTTAATTTGTTTGACATTTGACATGAGAGACAGGTTTCCAGTAATGTGCCTTAATGCTCCGCTATCACAACCCAGGTATTCGTAGATGCACTATAGCGGACACCTTGCACGTTAAAAGGAAATAATTAGTTGAGGTTAGGGACCCAAGCCTTAACTAGCTTGGGTGACCCAACAGCATCACACATCATGAATTCTACCCACTGTCCATTTGAGGGAGAGGGCAGATCATTCTTCTTCTTGTGCTCATTATCAGACTTTGGACTTGATTTTTCTTTCCATAAGCCAATTTGTGTAAGGCCTATTTGTGATAAACATATGACTGGCTTATGGTTTGAACTTTATGTTCACTAATTCTTCTTGGTGGAGTGATAAAACTCCTTTTAGAAGAACTTGGTTTATGATCATGAAGTTCAATTTTCTTTCTTGGTGTCTGATAATAAGGACAGTTAGAAGCAATGTGTCCATACTTTCCATAATTGTAGCATGATTTACTTTTGACATGTTGGTGGAACTGTTACTGTGGGGAAGTGTATGACACAAGTGTGACTTTAGTCTGTTTGGGTTTCGACACTTCTTGTTTAGATGTTTTATCTTTTTTAACAAAATTCATTGTTTGAACCTTTTTAACATCTTTACCCTTTTTTTAATTGGACTAAGACATGGTGCACGTGATTGGTTAATTTGTTTGGTCTTTTTAGGTTCAGAACTAGACGTGTTTGAACCTAACTTTACCTTAACCTTTTCAAATTGTTCATCCAAATTTACAATAGGCATCTTACCTTTTGACTTCAAAGTGGTATCCTTCTATTTAGTGATAAATTCAATAGGTTTACTTATGGAATCTGGATCACTTACTAGAGGAGTGCACACCACATGATCCTTGATTGGGCTGTAATTAATTGGTTTACATTTAGTATTCAACAAGGTCTCATGTGGTGGTGGCACCACTTTATAACCCAAACCCTCCCTGTTGTTGTGTTCTTTCCCTAAGTGCTAAACTTTATGAGAAGAACTAGTCCAACTGTGCAGTTTTTGTTTTAAAGAATTTACTTCGACTTCCAAAACTGCTTTTTCTTTCTTCGTTTATTCTATGGAGTTTAAATAGAACTTTATGTCATTTACTTGGATAAAAGTAACAACTTTAGTTTCCCTTAGTTGTTTATTTAATAGTTCTATTTTCTCTTTATAACTGTGCTCATTTTGTTTTAAAATCCAGTTTGCTTTCGTGCATAGTTGTAAGTCATTTACTAAACTATCATGGTGATCTAATAGCCTAGCAAATTTTGAGTCTATGCTTTCTCTAAATTTATTACATTTATTACAAGCATGACTATCAAAAAGTTGGTCTTTAGTACATACCTGAGAAGATTCAGTTGAACTAGCCATCATAGCAGTGTTTGACTGTTCAGGTGCTTGTGATTCTGAACATGTCATTCTTAGTCCTTCTTCATTCAGGTGATTGACCACATTCGTAGTTTCTTCAATATTAGACATCACTAGTTCCACTGTGATTTCAACTTCGCTTGTTGAGTCGTCATCCAAAACTTCAACACAAGCAAGGTTGGATTCTCCTGAGATACAAAGCGAAAGGTCCAATCTTGCCCTTCGTCGTCTTGTGCAGCCAAGCCATAGGATCCTTGCTTGACGATGTAGCCCCATTGGTGGGTTTATCACGACGATTGAAGGTGGAGAATGCATTACCATTACCTATTTTCTTGGGCTTCACATATTCACGCTTGAAATGCCCCTTCTCTCCACAGTTAAAAAAGGTAACTTTGGTTTTACCGAAACCAAAGGTAGTGTCTTTGGTGGCTATCAAGTTCTGTCCCGTTTTCTTCACAAACTTCTTCGCCCTTCGGACAACACTAGCCAACTCCCACATGATATCCATTCTTTTGAGTTCAGTTTCATCTACCTGCTCATAGTCTTCATCAGCGAGATGGTAGAGTTCATTTTCCCCGCAACTAGCCCGTCATAGGAGTGAACTACAGCTGCTAGGAGATCCAAATGCTCCTTTACCACCTCTACAGTCACATTACCAAGATTCTCGGTCTTTAATTTCGTAGCATTTGCTTCAGGTGCTATATATTGGGTGCAAGATGACCTTGACGTGTCAGATCTAGAAGTAATGGCTTGGGACGGAGTGGCTGAACTGGACACGAATGCTATTTGAAGTGGTACTCCAGAATTTTTTGGTTGAGGAGTTGAGTTGTAAAGTGACGGGTTCTGATCATATGATCCTTTTTGAACCTGTACTTCATCCTCAACTCTTCATCTCTTAGCTTCCGAATGAAATCATTAATATCCAACTTAGCTAGCATATCATTCTGTCTGAGATTTGACAAAAACAAAACCCACTTTTCTGCAATCCATCTGCAAAATTCGACACCTTGTCTTCCATGGATGTGATAACCGCATGAGTGTGTAGCTCACTCATCAAGTGGTAGAAACGGTCGATGATGTCATGCAGACTCTCTTTTCCTATTGAAGAGACGTTTTCAAACTCCTTCTTCAAAGCCTTTGCCTTTAATGCCTTCAACGTCGCATTCCCGTCATACCGTTTTTCCAGAGCATCCCATAACTTCTTGGCTTGTTTGTTCTCAGAAAACTGATGGAACATATCCTTAGGATTGACTGAGTTAACAAAGCATACACCTTCTTCTTTGCATTGTACTTCACCTTCTGGCTCTCAATCATGTCACCCAAGGTAAGTTTAACTCCATCAGCACCAACCGACATGCTATACCCAGTCTCCATTGATTCCCACAGATTAGGATAAACTCCATTTAAGTAGATCTTGAACCTTTGCTTCCATTGTGTGTAATCATCTAACGTTATGAGCTTAGGGGGCTTATTGTGATTCCCAATTTCGTTTTCCAAAAGCAATAGATTCTGGATCAGTGAATCCCTACCGGCAATAAAAGCTTAGTACTGATCTTCCATTTTTATTAACTTTGAATTTCAAACTTAAATTTTTTCACTCGTGCAAATGTAGAGGTCCGAATGAATCAATCGTGCGATTGAACAAATGTGGTTGAGCCAATCGTGTGATTGGACAAATGTAGATGAACAGTCGTGCAACTGGGCAGATGCGGGTGAACAATGCGAATGAGATTGTTCGGTCGTACGAATGGATGTGCGACTAAGTTCAATCGTGGGTATGGGAGGTGCGAATGAGTTCAGTCATGCGATTGAGTCAATCGTGCGACTGAAGGCTGTTTGTTTTGAATATTCGAGTGTTTTGAATACTTTGACACAAAAATATGAACTTTTACGAACCCTAATCTACCGTAAGCCGAAAAACGTGAACTATTAGATCTGGAGACGTCAAATACACTGTTTTACTCAAAAAGATGGTGTTTTTTATTGAAAAACATGAATTTTTTACACCAAACGATCGAATCACATGTAAAATCAAGAGAAAAAGCTCTCATACCACTTGTTAGGACCGTGTTCGTATGGAGTACTAACTAATTCTACGCGTATACCAACTAAAATAGTGCGGAATCCTACTTGATTGGCGATCCAATCAGGGAGAACACAGTTTAGATCAATCTAACGATAAGTGAAATGTTAAGAATGATTAGAGAACGATCAACTGTGATCTATGAACTTGGAACAAGTTTTCTTAAGTCTCTGGACGGCTTGGGTACGATTATGTGCGTAGGTATTTGAATTGTCATGTTTTTCCACGAATTAAGTGGTATTTATAGGTTAGGGTCTTCCAATCGTACGACTTAACCATTAGCATGGCTCAGTCATGCGACTGAATCATGCGGTTGATCCATCCGCACGACTGAGGGTTAAATCGTGCGATTGAGCCAATCTTATGTCTCAATCATGCGACTGGTCCAGTCTCATGGTTCAGTCATGCGACTAGTTCATTAGCATGAAGTATTTATGGGTATGGTCCATTCGCATGAGAACTTCACATGATTAAGTGTTAAACACATTTCTCAACCATTATTGACTAATAACTATGTAAACAACCACAAACCTATATAGTTAGTTCAATATACATTATTACACAATAAACAATGAAATATTAAACATTATAAGCATCAACCACACTTTGTATTTCATTCATACCCATTCGATTACATATATGTAAGACATGATATACATATTACATTAAGCTCCTAAACTAGGTACACATGTATCAACACAAAAAGTAGTTTTCTTGGAAGTCAAAAAGCTTCCGAAGATAAATTATATTCGAAAGTTTTAATGAAAAAGCTTCCAAAGCTAATATGACTTTGGAAGAATTTCCTAACAATTTTGATAATTTTGACTTCGGAAGAAAATCAAGACTTGAAAGTTTTGTTCAAGAGAACAAAGCTTCTGAGAGTTATTTGCTTTGGAAGAAGAGCGTCCTTGAAAACATGATTGGGTAGTGAGATAGAGATTCTCACTTAGGATCGATTATAATGATTGAGTTAGTGATTGAAAGGGAGAAACAAACAATCAATAAACATTCAATGCAAAAGAAATACTCATAAATGCTTGTTTGTATTGATAAAGGTGATAGATTACAGTAAATGCTAGGGCTTGAGCATAAAACAATAATAATACACCTAGAGAGTAAAAGACAAAATATATTCTAATTGTCTATGAACCATCACCTCATGTACGGGGTTTTTTGTTCTATTTATAGGCAGACAAGATGCCTTTTTACAAAATGACTAAACTACCCCTGAGCTATACATCAAAAAAGTCTAAGTCTTGTTCCGCATTTCTTCTTATTCATCCGCATTGGCAAATACGGATGAGATGGACTTCATCAGCATTTCTTCACTTGATCATCCACATTAGTATGTTAGTCATCCGCATTGGGTAATGCTAATGAACAAATACTTGTGTGCATTCTTGTCTGGTCATTCGCATTGGCAATGCAGATGAACAGAATCTTGTACGCATTACTTTTGGTCTTCCACATTTGTTAATGCGGAAGAACAAACACTTGTCAGCATTAGTTATTTGCCTTCCATATTAACAAATACGGTAACCAATACTTGATCTTCTATTGTAGAATCTTCATCCGCATTAATTCTTGGACTTGTGGGCATCTCAGCAGAACAACCATCAACTCACCAATTGAATTGGCATGTATGATCCTTTCAGGGTGCAACAATACTCCCCCTAAGGATTATACAGCCTATGTTCTTCAATGTTTGGATGGTGATTGAGGTTGTGATGATTCTGCAGGGTCTTGTGGATGCATAAAAAATGCTGCTTTAGTTGGATCCAAAATAGCCTTTACCATGTTGACAAAGTCTGTTGCATCTAACATCCTTTCCCTGCTCAGCACATGGATCTTCATCTTGCTCATGTTGTAGATGGCTTATAGTTGTAATTTCTTGAGGGAAATACGTTCCCAGATAGATACCATAGACAACCCATCTCTGTGAATTAATAAGCTTCCATCCACATCAACCTCCAACTTAACAATATTCCCAAGCTACAAAGGGGTCCTTTTCTTCTTTCTTGTATCTTTTTTGGCAATGATACGATCATATGCCATTTTCAGCAGCTTGTTTGTTGCTGATTTCTCTGAAATGTCTAGTATATATGTAAAGGATGTAAGATTCATCAAGCAGCCTTACCTCATATCCACTGAATAATCTTATTTTAGCACCTTCCTTTACTCCCCATTTCTTTCAGTGACCATCTCATAAGTTTTCTCATCATAATACACATTTGAGATAGGTAAGGAGGAATGGGTACCAGACACCAATTTTCCCTTTAAAGATTCTGTTGGTTTCACTTTTAGCTCAGCAAACACAACTTCTTCAGCTTGTTTTGTCTTCTTCTTCTCAAGGGGATTGATGAAAGATCTATCTTTCCTCATGCATATGGCTTTTAATGATTTGAAATTATCAGTTCGTTTGAACATTTTGAGTATGTTTTCAAATTCATAACCCCTGAACATAGGTGAGTGATTGATCAGTTCTAGTTGAGCTAGTTCTTTTAAGTCATGGATCTCCAGAGCATTTACAAGAGCATAATACTCTGTAAAGAATTGGACCAGCCTAGAGATCCTTTTAACCATAAACATGTTCCAAGTGTTGTCTGAAGTGGATACACCTCTAATTAACTCTGAAGTGGTTAACCCTTCTTGAAGTTTCAGTTGGGAGGGTTCAGCAAACCACTCAGGGTATTTATGAAGCACAGGTGCTAGATTGTCTTGATCTTGATGAGTTAACTGCATGTCTTGTGCTGACACTCTAGATCTTGGCTTTTATTAATGATTTATTCTTCTATCTTCTTGAGCCTATCTTTCTTTTCATTAATCAGCTTGAGAGTGGCAGCTCTTAGTGAATTTGTTTTCATATTCCCTAGTTTCCTTCTTGTGAAGCCTTGACTTGAAAGGTAATCCTTCATTTCCTTATCAGACATGGTATAAGGATCCCAATGTAGGGGTTGAGGAGTTGATGTTGATTTCTTCATGGTTGACAGTTTGGGCATAGGAGCCTCTTGAGAAAGAGTTCTCTCATACTCAGTTTCAAAGGGGTGGTCCAACAGCTTATTTACTTTCTCCTCTTCTACTTTCATTCCCTCATATGTCATGCTAAAAACTTCATCAGCATCATAGCCATGGATGATCAAGAACATGGCTTTCACTATGAGGTTATCTGTTTGTGTCTTGTCAACCATTTCATGCACAAATTTCTCCTTTTGTATAGTACTATCAACTGCCACAGGCTCATTAGCCACATAGCCTCCTTCAATCTCTCCTTCTTCAAGGTCAATATAGACAGCTTGTTTCTTCAATTGAGCCTTAACTTGCTCATGTTCTTCCAAAATTTGCTATTGCAGCAAGACTTTTGGGATCATCTGGTTTGATTTTCTTTACTGGTTCTTCTTCTTTCACAGGTCTCTTTCCCTTAGCTTTCTTAGACATATACTTCCTCTTTTTGGTATAAGTTTGTATTGATGGACCAGATGAGGATTCAGGCTTTTCAACTTTCTCAGGCAATTTTTCAACCTCTATTTGTTCTTGATTATATGCAGCAACAACTTTTTCTTCCTTTTCTCTTTGTTCTTCACATAACTTTTTGATTATTTCTTTTTGTTCATCAGTAAAAGACACAAGAGGAACTATTTGCATACTCAACTCCTTTTCCAAATGGATAGGAGATTGAGGAATGACCACTATGGGTTTAGTACTAGTCCTCTGGTCACCTATGAAATCCCAAAATTCATCATCAATAATGAATTCTTCAGATGTAAAACTATCCAAGACATAGATCATATCTTTAAATTCAGCCTCTTCTGCATGCATGCTGGCTGATTCCTCTAAATATTCCACTATTTCAAATCCAGATTCATCTTGTTTTGCCTTGCTTGGTTCTACTGCTTGTTCTGAGAATCCCATTCTTTATTAGGAGGAGAGTCATCACTAATCTTTCCTGAAATGCTTTCAGTTCAGTTCCTTGCTATCTACCTACTGACTTCTGATTCAGCTTCCCATTGATTTCAACAAGCATCTCAAGTCAGCTACTCTCTTGTTCAAAAGTCATTTTTGCAAGTTAATAATAATTCATCTTGCTCTTCAATAGCCTCTTCTTGTTCTTCCGGGCTATTGTTTGATGGATAAAGTGTCAAAAGTGACAACTTATCTCATCCTGCTTGTAGAAGAACATCAGTTAAGTTGTAATTTCTTTATCTTTCTCTTCTTTTCATCCTTGACAGGATCAGCGATCACAAGTTTGATGTATTAGAGTTCAAAGCAGCGGAATAGAACAGGAATTAGACAAATTGTAGCAAGAATCGATACTTGTATGCATTAAGAGCACATACGGTTATAGTGAGAGAATATATATTTCTGATTCAAGGAATGTTTATAGATATAGAATATTTCTAATCAATCATTCATATCATTCCCGTCATTCACTCCATTATTACAATGTTGTCACTCCTTATATAGAGTGCAATCGCTGCTGTTATCACGGAAAGTGACAACTGGCAGATCTAATACAAAAATAACTAACTCTTAACAAACTACTGAAATGTTCACAACTACTGAGAACATATCAGAGTGTTAAGTACAGAATATAAAACTACTGAAACTACAACGACTGAAGAACAAGCTCTTCAGTCGTTTTACAAAACTACTGAAACAAAAAACTACTGAAACTAGAATATAAAACTACTGATATCACAACTACTGAAGAAGTACTCTTCAGCAGTTGTGACAAACTACTGAGGCTTCAGTACTTGATCTTCAGACTTTGACCTTCAGATGTTTCATCAGCTGATGACTTCAGTAGATATCATCAGCTGATGTCTTCAGTCTTTGTCTTCAGACTTTGTACATCAGTTGTTGATCTTCAGCACTTGTAAACTCTTCAGGTTGTACTTCAGTACTTTGGTCTTTCAGCTTCAGCACTTGTGTTCTTCAGCTGTTGTTCAGCACTTTAGTTCTTCAGCTGTTGAAGTCTTCAGCACTTGATCTTCAGCTGTTGAAGTCTTCAGCACTTGTCAAACTGCTGATGAGGCTTTCAGCAGTTGTTGTGATACCATGTGGGACTTAGAGGTTTTCTGATCTTGGCTCATTGGTTCTTTTGGTCCAACAAACTCCCCCTGAACCAATGCAGCCAAAACCTCTAAATTATTTATTATCCCACTTATTGTTGGCAAATGTTGGTCTTTTTCCTTCTTGATCAGTAGAGAAGATGACCCATGTAAGCTCCGGCCTGGGAAGAAATCTCAGATATTTGTTTGGCAGGGTATGAATGGGAACTCTGTTTTGGGGAACTGGACACAGAGTTGTTATCCCATTCATGAGATTTACTTCCCCATAATGAGTCTGTATGACTCTCGAACATAGGCCTCAAGGAGAACAACTTGTTCCTCCTGAGAGAGTTCTTCTACTCCTCCTTCGAAGAAGAACTCTGGACCATAGTACTCTGATAAGTACTTCATGGTCCTGCCATTTTTCAGCTCCACCGTAGTTACCTCCCTATATACAAATTCATCAGGATGGTTGCCTTCAAGGAGTAACTGGAGCTCATTCTTCTGGATGTCTTCAAGCTTTTTATATAACAACCCCTTCTTAATCATCTTGTTTTCTAGTAAAGCTTGAGGGGTCTTCTTTGCTTGGTGAGCTTTCTTGAATTCATCAATGATTTCCCAAGGTGAGACTACAATGGCCAACATGATGGTAGATCTATTGTTTTTCGTACCTGGCCATTGTATCTGTGTGGAATAGTTCTTTTATGGATTCTAGAACTCACCCTGGGGTCTGGCCATACTCTCACTCTCTCCTTCTGATACTGAAAAGTGTGCCTGAGAGTGTACAGCCTTTGAGCATGCCCTTTCATGCGCTTGAATAGATGATGACTGAGGAAATTCCTTGTCAACCATCTTCAACAGTTGCTCATCGTGCTGTTTCTGCTGTCTTCTTCTTCTATCTTGACTCTGACCATTTCCCTTTGAGAGTCAGGTGTGATCATGGGTTGACTTCGGGGTTTTGGTAGCTTTAGAACAGCAGAGAGTGGCAGACTATCATCTTCATCCTCCTCTTCTTCTTCTTCTTCCATCCTCAGCACCCTTCTCCTCCTTCTAGGTGCATCACTGGATGATGGTTGGGTTGGTGAAGGAATTGGTTTTGAAGAATGAGGATGTTTGGATTTTGGCTTAGAGATTGGTTGGGAGATTTGAGGGATAGGCTCTGTTGAGTGGGTGGAAGGGAAGGTTGATCCAGCATCTTTGTAGTTAGTTTCGCCTTTGTGAGTTTAGCCATCTCTAACCTTTTACCAGCCCCAGCCTCATCAAGGGCTTCCACAATAATCCCTTTGTTGAATTGCTCAGACAGACAGATTCTGGTGGCTATAGCCAGAATAGTCCCTGGTCCACGCGCGAATCTCCATTAACGATCTTCCTAAGTATTTTGCAATAAAGCGGATCATTATTCCAATCTCTCTTTTTCCAGAGCATCATACCCTGCCCATCGGGTTTGTATCTCTTGCACTTCCAACCTTCTGATCTCACTATCCAGTGTGGCTGTGTCAAACCCCTGCCTGAAGAGTTGTTCAATTATTTTATCCATGGATCGGCTGTGTGTAGTGTCAGCTTCTTTTACCAGCTCCTCCAAGGATTTGTCTTCAGCAGTATGATCATCAGCACTTTTCTTTCGCTTGTAAGTGAGCAGAGGTTGCTTTTCTTTCTCCTCCTCTTGGGCTTGCTTCTCTTCCTTCTTTTCCTCTGTTCTTTTCCTCTTCTTTTCTTTCACTGCAGTACTCTCCCCCTTTTTGGATGCATTGGAGGAAGGGGTTTGTACCGCAGAAAGAGTCTTTTGTACAGCAGCATCAATCAAGGGCTGTAAAGTTGAGGAAAGCCTCTCATCAATGGCTTTAGTCACAATATCAGTGATTATGGGTGTGATGAGAGGGAGGGAATTTTGAAGTACAGCACCTATTTGCTCAGGAGGGTTCTGTTCCTGAGAAATAGGGCCTGAAGCAGAGGCAGGTGGTTGAGTTTGGAGTGGCTCAGTGTTTGGGGAACCTTCAAGTGAAGGTGCCATCTGTGGGTGGGTAGAGGCAGATGGTCTTTCTCCTTGTGAGAGTTGATCAAGTAGGTTTTGCAGCCTACTGACTTCTCTTCAAGGATTGTGTTCTGGGCAAGAACATCGTAGAAAAAGCCCAGGTCATCATCAGCCGAAACTGAATCATCTGACCTCCTGCTTAGAGCAGGATTTACATGCACTGGGTGTAGACCAGTTGTTGCATGTGCCCCTTGTGCTTGGTACTGGGGACTTCCAGCCTCAGGACAGTGTCCATCATCAGCTGTTGCCTCTAGTGAGGTCTTAGCAATGTTACCAGCCTCATTCTGATCATGTGCTGAGTCAGAGGAGGTGGCAGCCTCACTAGATATTCTAAGCTCCTTGTCTACACCAGGAGATAGAAGTGGTAAACCCCTGTGCTGTGGGTTCTCAAGTGCACTGTGTTCCTCCCCCTCAATTGTAGAGGTGTTCCCAGTAGTAAGTGGTTTCTGGGGAGGGGGTGAGGAGTGCAGTTGAGTCAGCACTTGTGCAACTATTAAAGTTGGGCTGTGAGGGGCGGTTGTTTGGGGTGAAGGGATAGAAGCAGTGTGCACCTGGGGAGGTTGGTGCTCTTCAATGGCAATCCCCTCAAGTGAGGAAGATCCCAGATATGTAGGTACCCCTTGTGTGGTTGCTGCAGGCTCCTGTTGAGAGGAAGCCTGAGCGGCTATGGCTGGAAGAGTCATTGTATCCACTAGGGGTTTGGACTAGTGGATATATCCTGCGTTTGTGTTGCAGGGGCATCCTCAGGGGACTCAATTCCCTGAGTAGCCGTTTTGGGTTCTTTTTGGTGGGTTTGGTGGGGACTTTTGATTTGGAGGTGGTGGCTGTGGGTTCCAGCTGCGTGGGTTTTCGCAGCTTGGCAGCCATTTTGAGTGTCTGGTCAGAGTTGTGCCGGGAGTATACTTCCGGCAGAACAGCCGTAGCAGGGACTCCCAAGCCAACAAGTCCCTCAGCATTAAGCTGGTTTGTAATGATGGCCATTATGAACCGTGGATATAGTATCCAACGGTTGGCAGTTAGTTTTTGAGCCATATCCTTGAGCTCCGAAAATATTATTTCTGAAAAGTTTAGCGGTTGTTGCTCAAGAATAGAATACATTACCTGCTGCCATTTTGTCGACATTTGATCCCAAGACGACGTCTTAGGAGCCAAACATACATTCACCATGTGAAAAATTAGGCGCTCAGCGTCAGGAAGTGTTTCTTCATGATAGTGGAGGCACTGAGATCGCCTTGATATCCATGTTGGGCAAAGGATAGATCTGTGGTGCCCTTCGGATATCCAGCAGGAGAACTAGCATCATTCAGATGAAGAATTTGGCGGATTATTGCAGGAGTGATGACTACTTCTTTGTTGTTGACGACCGACTGGAGAGATGGTGTGTTGTTCTCCCCAGTGGTAATAGTAACGTTCATCCAAAATTGTTGAAGGGATTCGGCATGTAGTATGGGATTCAGAAGAAATGCCGTATTGTATTGGGACTGAACCATAAGATCGATAGCAGTATCGAACTTAGTCCAGATAGGCGATTTAGTGAGGTAGGCAACACAGTTGTGTCGCGGTTTAATTTGCATGGACGCCATTGAGAAGAGGGAAGTTTTGGAGAGGAACGTTAGGTTTGAAGAAGATGAAGCATTGAGGCTTAGGTCAGGGTATTTATAGGGTACGGGTAAGAAAACGACTGAAGGATGTGGTGTTAGTCATCAGTAGTTTTAAACGACCGTTGACATGGTATTATCCTTTCAGACGTTGAAACAGCTGAAGTCGTGGTGTTAGGCATCAGAAGTTAGAAAACTACTGAAGACCGTGGTTTTGACTTCAGATGATTGAAACAACTGAGGACTTGGTGTTTGTCATCAGTAGTTATGAAACTACTGAAGACAGTGGTTTTGTCATCAGCTGTTGTAAACAACTGAAGACTTGGTATTAGTCATCAGTAGTTATAAAACTACTGAAGACATGGTTTGCTTCAGTTGTTTAGAATGAAACAGCAGTTGTACAAACGACTGAAGAGAAAGTTCTCATCAGCTGTTTTCGTCAATTCTTAGCTTTTCAGCTGTTTCATACTGTCCTCAACACATTCATCAGCCTTTTTGGCTGATTTCAGTTGTTTCATAGGACATCAGTACTTATCTGTTTTTACTGATTGCAGTAGTTGTAACTGCATCAGTAGTTGTAACTACATCAGTAGTTTAGAACAGATGAAGTACTTCAGTACTTGTGAGACATTTAGCCTTCAGTAGTTATAAAACTACTGAGGGTAAAAGAGCATCAGTACTTATATGTGACATAGTTACTAATGATCATCAGTACTTATTACTAAGATCATCAGTAGTTGTCACTTATTCTAGCTGCAGCATACCAAGCCTTAACACCAGGTTTTGGAAAGTTGAACTATCCAAAGGCTTAGTAAAAATGTCTGCAAGCTCATCAGCACTAGGCACAAACTTAGGATCAATCAGACCTTTTTCAAAACAATCCCTTATAAAATGATGTCTGATCTCTATATGTTTGGTCCTAGAGTGCTGGACTGGATTTTTGACAATGCAAAGAGCTGAAGCACTATCCATTAACAATGGAGTCTTAGTCTCTGTAATGCCATAATCCAAAATGGTTTTGAAGCCAGAGTACCTGAGATGTACAACTTGCAGCAGCAATGTACTCTGCTTCAGCAGTTGATGTAGCAACTGAGGTCTGTTTCTTGCTCTGCCAAGAAATCAAGCAGTTGCCTAGGAATTGACATCCACCAGAAGTTGATTTCCTGGTCAACTTACACCCTGCATAGTCACTGTCAGAAAAAAAGCAACTAATTTACCAGAATGTCCAGTAGAATACCATAAACCTAGAGATGGAGTGCCTTGCAGATATCTAAAGATCCTCTTGACTGCAATCAGATGAGACTCTTTAGGTGCAGCCTGAAATCTAGCACAAACACATGTAGCAAACATAATATCTGGTCTAGAAGCTGTTAAATACATCAAGGACCCAATCATACATCTGTAAAGTGTTTCATCAACCACTTTACCTTTCTGATCTGTATCCAGTTGTGTGGTGCTGCACATGGGGGTAGAACAGGGCTTACAGTTTTGTAAATCAAACTTTTGCAAAAGATCTTTTGTGTATTTGGACTGATGAATGAAAATTCCATCAGCCTTTTGTTTGATTTGCAACCCCAGAAAGAACTGTAATTCTCCCATGGCACTCATTTCAAACTTCTGTTGCATCAACTTTGTAAAGGCATCACACAACTTTGGATCAGAGGATGCAAAAATGATATCATCTACATAAATTTGAACAAGTAGATTATGCTGCCCAGCTTTCTTAATGAATAAAGTCTTATCTATGGAGCCTCTAGTGAAATTATTTTCCAGAAGAAAGTTTGATAATGTCTCATACCAGGCTCTAGGAGCTTGTTTTAACCCATAAAGAGCCTTATCAAGCTTATACACCCAATTAGGATGTTTATTGTCCTCAAAGCCTGGAGGTTGACATACATAAACCTCTTCTTTAATTTTTCCATACAAAAATGCACTTTTGACATCCATTTGAAAAACTTTAAGGTTTTGATAAGCAGCATAAGCTAAAAACAATCGAATTGCTTCCAGTCTGGCTACAGGGGCAAAGGTTTCATCATAATCAATACCTTCTTCTTGTGCAAACCCCTGAACAACCAGTCTGGCCTTGTTCTTAACAATAAGCCCATTTTCATCAGTTTTGTTCCTAAACACCCATTTAGTGCCTATTGCACACTTACCTGGAGGTAGAGGAACCAGTTCCCACACTTGCTGTTTCTTGAACTGAAGAAGCTCAAGCTGCATGGCATCAACCCATCCATTGTCCTTTAAAGCAATGTGATAATTCTTTGGCTCTTGCTGACTGATGAAGAGAGCATAGAAGCAGAAATTTGACAATTGACTTCTTGTTGATACTCCAGCAGTGATATCACCAATGATTTGAGACATAGGGTGATTCTTCAGATCTTGATACACAATGAGATCTGTGCAAGTGTTTGTAGCAGGCTCAGCAGTAACAGATGGTGATGGTGAATCATTTCCTTGAAACCAATCAGTGGATGGTAATTCAAAGGAAGTTGAATTCGAAGAGATCTCATCAGCATTTGTTGTGGATGGTGCTACTGGAGCTACAGGAACATCAGGTCTAGCTGAATCAGGCAGCTGATCACTAAACCTGAAGAGGTGAGTACTGCAATCATCATCATCATCAGCAGTACCACCAGGTGGTGAACTGTTGACAGGAGCAACAGCAGGAGTTTGATAAGGAACATATTGCAGTATGTCCAAATCAAATAACTCCACAGGGCTTTGTGGAATCTTGTCCTTTGGAGATTCATTGAACTTAACATGTAGAGTTTCTTCAACCATCTTTGTTCTGCAGTTGAAGACTCTGTATGCCTTGCAAGTAGATGAATAACCAACAAAATACCCTGCATCCACCTTAGGATCAAATTTATGGAGTTGATCCTTTGTGTTGAGAATAAAACAGGGACACCCAAATGCTTTGAAAAATGAAATCAGAGGAGCCAAATGATGGAGAACTTCATATGGAGTCTTCATCAACCTCTGATTTACTAAAACTCTATTTTGCACATAGCAAGCTGTGTTGACAGCTTCAGCCCAAAAGGTCAGTGGCAAACCTGAGTCAGCCAGCATGGACCTTGCAGCTTCAATGAGGGTCCTGTTCTTTCTCTCCACTACTCCATTTTGTTCTGGAGTCCTTGGAATGCTAAACTGCCTTTTGATTCCCTTTGAAAGATAGAAGTCATCAAGTGTATGATTTCTGAATCAGTTCCATTGTCACTCCTAATACACTTGACTGGAAGGGAATACTGCTTCTCAATATACAACACAAAGTGAATAATCTTCTGAGCAGCCTCATCCTTTGAATGTAGAAAGAAAGTCCATACAAATCTGGAGTAATCATCCACAATTACCAGACAGTATTTCTTCTTTGCCATGCTCATTACTCTCACAGGACCAAATAGATCCATATGCAGTAATTGCAAGCAGGCAGTGGACTTAGGCACTTCAATAGGAGGGAATGAGACTTTGTGTTGTTTTCCTTTTAAACAAGCAGTGCAGGTTTCATCACAGTGGAACTCCTTTATTGGTAAGCCTCTGACTAAACTATTGTGGGTAAGCTGATTCATGTTTTTGAGATTAACATGACCAAGCCTCTGTGCCACAGTTTAGATTCTTGAGAAGAGGCTTTGGAAAATAGGCAAGGATTGCCTTTGAGATCTATTTTCTTAGAAAGATCTAAGGCATACACTCTTCCTGTCCTGTTGGCTCTCAGGAGAGTGTGATCATCCAACACCTTGTCAATCAAGTGCAAAACTTTGGATGACAGAATCCTACAGTTTTGACTGGTGAAAAGAGCAACATGGCCTTTATCACACATTTGACTGACACTCAAGAGATTGTACTTGAGATTTTCCACATGATTAACATCATCAAATTTGATTTCTCCATTGGAGACAAAGCCCTTACCATGATGTAACCCCTAGCATCATTGCCAAAAGAAACAAATCCCTTCTTTCCTTGAGAGTAGTCATGAAGAAGAGAGCTGTTCCCAGTCATGTGCATAGATCCCCCACTGTCTACATACCAGATGCTACTTTGGCATGTTGAAGAACCCTGCAATAATAAACAATCAGTTAGTTTTAGAGACCCAAACCTTTTTGGTTTTGGGCCTGGTCTCATCAATAGATGGTAAACTAACAGGTTTATTTGAAACAACAGCCTGAGAGGAAGAAGATGGTGTAGAAGAGGAGTCCTTTGGCTTGGACCTCCTTTTCTGTGGTTTCAACATAGGAGCATCTAGTTGGTTAACTCTACCCAACAGATGTTGAACCATCATAACCAGCTGTGTCTGATTTTGTGATAAAGCTTTCAGCTCATCAGACACATTGCCAGTGGAGTTTGATAAGTCCTATGTTGCACCTTCTTCTTCTGAGCACTCTCAGCTGTCACCTGTTTAACCCCTTCCTTTTTGGATTTCTTTGAGGACTTAAGGGTTACAGGATTTGATGTTGCTGATACAAATGTGGTCTCAAACTCAGTTTTCATTTTTACCATTTTCTCATTAATTTCTTCTTTTTGTTTGAGTTTGGAACCTCTTTTGTACCAACAATCATCTGTAAGATGATTGAACAAACCACATACTTCACATGGTTTCTTCTTCATCTTAGGTTGATCATCAACTAAAGAGGGTGAAGCAACTGAAGACTTGTTCTTCAATGCTTTGGAAGCATTGTTTGCTTTCTTGACTGCCTCTTTAGTAGTCTTCAAACTTTCTACTGGCAGTTTTCTTCTCTTCAGTACTGACAGCAGTTGAAGTTTGAACTTCAGGTGTTAAATCCTGCTCTCTAGTCCTTTCAGGACCTTCAGAATTAACTCCTGAGTTGATCAACTCATTAATCATGTGAGTGTCAGCATTTGAACCATCAACATCAGCTGATAGGTTCAAAGAGGGCTTGATGCTGACTGCTACTTCTGATTGTGCTGTATCAGAAGGTAGATCACATGATGTGATGGATTGGTTATCACTCTCACCATCAGATTCTACCTCTGCTCTTGGGGTAAAATCTGTAGGTGGAGCAGTGTGATTGTAACCAATTCCAAACTTCACATTTGAAGCAGATTGCTTACTAAGAAGCATTTCAAAACCTTTGCATGATTGTACCCATCTATCACACTCTACCTGGGTAACTGCAAGGGTTTCTTTGAGATCTTTGTACTTCTCTAGAAGTACCTCTTCTCTAGCCTTATCATCAATTATTTGGCAATTCAGTTTATAAATCTCATCATTTTTATCTTTAAGCACAGACTCAAACTCAGCTTTGTTTTTGGAAATTATTTGTTCTAGCTCAATGTTCTTATTAATTAGAGCTACATTTGCTTCTCTAATGGAAGCAAATGCTGCTATGCATGGTTCAGAACATAATTTGGCTTTTGCCTCAGAGGATACCTGTGATACCTGAGGTGTAGAGGCATTAGAAAATGAAGTATCAGCAGACTCCAAAGCCATAAGAGCTAGATTCCCAAAAGGACTGTCACCACCATGTTGACCAGCACCTGAGAACAGTTGGTCATGACCAGACATGTCATCTGGTAAACTGCTCCAGTCAACAACTCCTGGGGTGAAGAAGCTGTGTTGTTGAGGTTGAGTTGTTGATGAGATTGGGATGGCTGAGGTTCTGGTAGTGCATGAGGTTGTGGTGCCATAGGAACTTGAACTTGATTTGACTGTGGCATGTAATAACAAGGGTACGGATATGGCATTTGACCCTGAGGAACAAAATATGCCGGAGATTGTTGTTGAGGATGATGACTAGAAGTGACAGGATGTTGCCCTCTGTGTTGTTGACTATTGCCAGGAAAAGTCACAAAGGGTGCAGTGGAGTTAGATCCAGTTGATCTACACTCTCTTGCAAAGTGTCCAAGCCTTTGGCATTTGTGACACCTCAACTTGCTCTTGTCAAAACCAACTTTGGTTTTGCCAGAGAGTCCTGGGAATTTTCTTCCAGTTCTTTTATAGAACTTCTGAGATCTGATATTTATCAGGGCCATTTGGCTCAAAATATCCATCTCTTCTAAGTCATCATCAGCAATCCCCTTGAGATCATCCATAATGAAGCATAAATTGTCATTATTACACCCAGTAAACTGACCATCAACACTCACAAATGCAGAATCAGAAGTGCTTGAAGAGAAATTAATATGCTCATCATACTGGCATTCAGATGAAGCATATTCTGACTCATGACCCACCAAGGCAGTGTTGCCTGGTACAAAGTCTTCAGTGAGCTTTCCAGATGAAGACAGCTTTCTCTTCTGTTCTATCTCTCTCTCAAACGTGAGCAGTTTCCCATGGAGTTGGGTGAGAGATAGTTTGTCCAAACTTGCACTGGAGCGTAGGACAATAGTATATGTGTCCCATCTCTCAGGCAGTGATCTGAGAAATCTGTTATTCATCTGAATATTGTGTACTCAAGTTTGACCATTTTTAGTTCAGAGATCAAACAAGAGAACCGCTCATATTGTTGAGTCAGTGTCTCACCCTTCTATGAGAGAATGTCTCATATTGTTGGGCAAGAATTTCTCTATTATTTGCCAAGACCTCATCTGTTCCTCCAAATTGTTCTTTCAAGGCATTCCAGAGGTCATGGGCAGTTTCATGATGCATTAGCCCAGAATAGATTTCATTTGGCAGTGCCATGGCCAGAATTCCATGGGCTTTTGCATCAATTTCAAGCAACTTCTTATCCTCATCTGAGTATTGCTCCCTCCTCTTCGGAACCATTTGATTGGTTTCCGGGTTATTCACCATAGGCTTGTGTGGACCATGTACCACTGATGTCCAACAACCTGCGCTGTTAACAGACAGGTGATGGAGCATCGTCTTTGCCATATGTTATACTCATTCCTAACCAGCATTGGTGGCTTGGTTGAGGAACCAGTATTGTGAGGATCATTGGAGGGAGTACATTTTCAGTTCAAAAACAATTTAATTCAAGCTTTTAAAAGTTTTACACAGACCACAACAAACTCAATGAAAACCAAGAAAAGATCTCAGGATGAATGACCAGAAATACAGAAAATTCAATCTCTATAACCGTTTCTTGCAAAAACAAAAGCTAATTCAATCAAACTTAGATCTTGAATAGCAGTTTCAATGATCAATATTAGATCGATCAATGATTAACCTGCTCTGATACCATTTGACAGGATCAGCGATCACAATTTGATGTATTAGAGTTCAAAGCAGCGGAATACGAACAGGAATTAGACAAATTGTAGCAAGCAATCGATACTTGTATGCATTAAGAGCACATACGGTTATAGTGAGAGAATATATATTTCTGATTCAAGGAATGTTTATAGATATAGAATATTTCTAATCAAATCATTCATATCATTCCCATCATTCACCCATATTACAATAGGTTGTCACTCCTTATATAGAGTGCAATCACTGCTGTTATCACGGAAAGTGACAACTGGCAGATCTAATACAAAAATAACTAACTCTTAACAAACTACTGAAATGTTCACAACTACTGAGAACATATCAGAGTGTTAAGTACAGAATATAAAACTACTGAAACTACAACGACTGAAGAACAAGCTCTTCAGTCGTTTTACAAAACTACTGAAACATAAAACTACTGAAATAGAAATAAAAACTACTGATATCACAACTACTGAAGAAGTACTCTTCAGCAGTTGTGACAAACTACTGAGGCTTCAGTACTTGATCTTCAGACTTTGACCTTCAGATGTTTCATCAGCTGATGACTTCAGTAGATATCATCAGCTGATGTCTTCAGTCTTTGTCTTCAGACTTTGTACATCAGTTGTTGATCTTCAGCACTTGTAAACTCTTCAGCTGTTGTACTTCAGTACTTGGTCTTTCAGCTTCAGCACTTGTGTTCTTCAGCTGTTGTACTTCAGCACTTTAGTTCTTCAGCTGTTGAAGTCTTCAGCACTTGATCTTCAGCTGTTGAAGTCTTCAGCACTTGTCAAACTGCTGATGAGGCTTTCAGCAGTTGTTGTGATACCATGTGGGACTTAGAGGTTTTCTGATCTTGGCTCATTGGTTCTTTTGGTCCAAAAAATCCTCATTCTTTTCTTTTAAATCTTTCAACTCAGTCTACCTTTTTCATCCAAGTTCAAGAAGTTAATCTTGAATGATGTTTGCTCTTCTGTTCAGTACTCTTTCCAAACTTTTGAATGAGCTCAGAAATCAAGTAATCTTTGATGGGTTTGTTATACGAGGATTCAGCAAGCCTTAAAGGCAACTTTCAAAGTGGTTTTCTTCACAAACATTTGAACAGGTTGATCTCCTATCGAAGAAGTTGGATTCTTAGATTAGCTGGTGGAATCTCCAGCAAGTTGGATCAACATAGTAGGAAATGTGTGGGGTGGTGATTTACGGAGTGGTGGTTGGGCTGGTGAGGTTTGGAGAGTGATGAGGTGGAGATGTGATGGTGAGCTATATGGTGAGGATAGTTTGATTTAGAATTGAAGTGGGTGGTGATCTTTATGGGGAATGGTAGTAGTGGTGATGGTATAAAGGGAGATGCAACTATCATGATAGAGGACCAGGTGAGATCACCACTTAACTCCTCCAGGGGTGACACTGGCCTAGATCCTTCAACTCTTTTTCCGTTGTCTTAACATGCTCAACATCAGCTTGAGAGATTCCATGACTGAGCTCATGAACAAGAGCCTCCTGTTATTTATTACGAATTATCAAGGTAGTAGGGGAGAGTGGCTCCACTATAATTAATTCTTGGATCTCTTTTCTTAATTACTTGTAGGATCGAAATCATCTAGGAATATCCAAAGTTGGTCCTTCAAGTACAAGATCAGGAAATGCTTCATAATAAGACATTGGAGAAACTTGGATACATTAAGAACATATGCCTTGTTCCTTCATGAATGTTAGAGGTTAGACCATGAATAATATCGACACGTTGAAAAGTCTATTTGTGCATAAAACACATATGGCAGAGGAAGTAATCACATGTATATCATTCAACCAGTCTCCTCTTAGATAAGCATGTTGAAAGAGGTGAATTAGACCTCCATTGCATCTTACCAACCCCTTTACAATTTGCTTTCCATCATAGCCACCTTAATATCCAATTTTTGCAAAGAATGTGGTGACTCTTCACTTCTACTCAATGGGAGCATTGGCCTCATCACCAAACTGTTGGATCTTATATGCCCAAGACACATACAAGATTGATGTGGTAGGTACGTTATGATCCAAGTCAGGTCATACCCAATAACAAGCTATACAAACATCAACAAATATTTATTTGTTGATGAGATCATACAAATAAATATTAACACAAATTTAGAAAATGGGTTTTCTAAAACGTTGCTTTTGTAATAAAACACATTATTTGGATAATTTGTTTATGAGAAATTATTTGTTTCATTATATAAGTTGGTTAAATAATAACAAATAAAAGTGTGTTAATGTTATAAAATTAAAATAGGTTTTAATTTTATAAACTAAGGCTTGAAAGAGTAAAATTTTATAAAATTTTCAAAATGGAGGGAACCATTTTAAACCATGATTTCGGCCGCTCCATTTGGGCATAGGGAACTCAATTTTAGTCTTGGTCTTTGCAAAACTTTAGACATACTTGCACTCTTCAATTAAAACACACTTTTCTCACACACACAAGCAAAAACTCTCTCTAATCTTCGCTGAAACTTCGAATTTCTGGGCTAGACTTGAAGGAGTTTCTTGGCTGATTTTCGGATTGTTCAAGAAGGAGTTGGGTTTTGGTGTTGAGCTCCCTAACTAGCTAGGTGTTTGGAAGAGCTTTTGGGTATAACAACTTGAGGCTTTCTCTCTTGGGGGCTGGACATTCAAGAACATCACCATCTTCATCTTTTCCATCTACAACATCTTGTGCAAGAAAGGTTGTTTCAACAAACACCCTATGGTTGTTTTTATGGTTTGATAGCACACTTTTCAAACATATATATGATCCTTATTCTTGGGTCTTGTTTATGCTTTAAAATGGTGAAAATTTCAGATTATAAACAACATGTTTAAACCTTATTTCTGCTGCATTTTTATAGTTTAAATGGTTAAACTAACTTTGATTAACATGTTACAAAACCCAACAATGGCATCTAGAGCTGGATATGTGGAATATGTGCTTCAAAAGTTCTTGAAAAGTTAGTTTTCATGGACTTTTTCAACCCATTAGGGTCTGCTTTGTTGTGGATGATTGAATCCCTTATGTTTCAAGCTTTAATCTTGCATGCTTTAGTATAAATCTTGAATGATAAAGATCAAATGGTTGATTGTGTTGTTTGGATAAAACCCTAGAGTCTTGGTTCATGTTGGTGCATCTGACTACTTATGGAACCATTTGAGGATGTCGGTAGTCGGTGCTGATTGTGTGGGGTAGTCAGGAGCATCTGACTATTTATGGGCCAATCATGTTATATCTATCCACATAGAGAGGATTCTTATTCTTAGGGGGAATCCATGTATAGAGAAATTGAAAACGCAATCCGAAAGTGATGATGTGAGCTAGTTTCTGATGATGAATCTGAGTGCATGCTGATTTGTTTGAGATTGGCAGCTGTGGATTGGAACCTTCTACCTTTTGCCCAATACACCGTATGAAGACGCCAAGAGAGCACAACATTTATATATTGGGATGTGCTGAATGTGAGGGAGAATTTCTGTAGGTGTTAATGTTAATCAGGTTAGCCTGTGTGAAGATTGAAGAAATCGAAAACTGTTCATGTCATTATGCGGAAAAATCAGTCATATGGGGAATCTTGCTGCTATGATGGTGTTCTGCAAAGTAAACCAAAGCTATTGTGCCTATATCATTTTCGGGGATGCTGTAGCAACCTGACGGATCGACAACGTTGGCTAATATGGTTGTTCGTTTGATTCTATTGGTAACCCGAGCAAAGATTGACTATAGATTGTAAGAGGTGTTATCTACTATTCGCAAGCAACGTCCAAGGGGGAATTTGTTGGAGCATATATTGTCATATATAGTGTGTCTGTCGTTTGTCGAATAGTCTAGGCTTAATGTAATACACCTGATATGTTGTAAACACATGAAACTAGGTCATTCGTAACAGGGCTTAAATTGTATTGACATAAGACATTACATATTAAAAAGGTTTTCAAAAGAGTTAGGCTAATCAATGTTTATCATCCCAATAGTTGTTATAAGATACTTAAATCTTTGTTTATCAAAAGCTTTGGTGAACAAATCAGCATATTGTTCATTGGAGTCAACTTTGATTAGCTTTATTAGATTTTTCTCATGAATATCTCTAATGAAATGTGTTGGACCAAAAGAACCAATGAGCCTGATCAGAAAAACCTCTAAGTCCCACAGACATCACAACAACTGCTGAAGACTTGATTAGCTGTTTAACAAAGTCTAAAGACTGCAACAGCTGAAGATTGAAAGTACTGAAGTACAACAGCTGAAGTTCTAAAGTGCTGAAGACTTCAACAGCTGAAGACTAAAGTACTGAAGTACAACAGCTGAAGTTCTAAAGTGCTAAAGACCAACAACTGAAGCTTGAAAGTACTGAAGTACAACAACTGAAGTATAAAGACTGAAGACATCAGCTGATGACAACAGCTGAAGCTCAAGTACAAGTACTGAAGCCATTAGAGTTTGTTACAACAGCTGAAGAAGCATTCTTCAGTGTTGTGATGGTTTACCTTTCAGTAGTTTTCTTTGTTTCAGTATTTGTAAAACAACTGAAGAGTATGTTCTTCAGTTGTTATAGTTTCAGTAGTTTCTTTTCAGTAGTTGTAATAATAGTTAACACTTAGCATTTTTGTAAGAAGATGTCAGCTGTTTGACATCTTCAGTAGTTGAGTTAACTATCAGTAGTTTGTGATAAATTCTGTTAGATGTCACTATCAAGTGACATCAGCAGACGTCACATCTCTTATATAAGAGGTGTTGACCTAATTGTAATTGTGACATTCCGTTACCACGAAAGCAAATATTGAATGAAATATATTTGCAGAATTCTCTCTTTCTATAACCGTTTTTGTTCTTACATTGAATATCTCTTTGTTCTTATGAATTGACTAATTCATTGTTAGAATTCCGCTGCTATACTCTCTAATCACTCAAACGTAGATCACTGATCCGAACAAAATGGTACCTGATATCAATATGCTTTGTCTTGGAGTGCTTCACCAGATTTTCAGTAATGGAGATAGCACTGTTGTTGTCAATATGGATAGAAGTACTCATAAAGTTGAATCCATAGTCTAACATCTGATTCTGAATCCATAGCAGTTGAGCACAGCAGCTAGCAGAAGTAATGTATTCAGCTTCAGCAGTTGATGTAGAGACACAAGATTGTTTCTTGCATTGCCATAAGATGATCCTTCCACCAATAAATTGACATCCTCCTGATGTTGATTTCTTGTCAATTTTGTAGCCGCCATAGTCATTGTCAGAGTATCCATAGAGATTGAAATCCTTGTTTCTGGGATATCAAAGACCTAGTTTAGGTGCTCCTTCAAGGTACCTGAGGATTCTCTTAACAGCAGCTAGGTGAGACACCTTTGGAGCAGCCTGATATCTTACACAGATGCAGGTAGCAAACATGATATCATGTCTACTGGTTGTGAGATACATCAGAGAACCAATAATTGCCCTATACTGATGTTGATCAGTATCCTCCCCCTCAAGGTCAAGACAAAGATTGTGGTTTCTAGGTATGGGTGTCTTGGCTAGCATACAATCTTTCCTCTCAAAACTTTCTAAGATATTGGAGAGATACTTAGATTGATTAATGAAAAACCCTTCCTTCATTTGCTTTACCTGAATTCCAAGGAAAACATCCATTTTTCCCATGGAACTCATCTCAAACTTTTTCTTCATAATGCTTTCAAAGTCCTTACACATTTAGTCATTTGAAGAACCAAATATGATGTCATCGACATAGACTTGAACATGCAAAATGTCCTTTGCAGTAATTCTGATGAAGAGAGTATTGTCAATGGTACCTCTAGTGTAGCCATTCTTTAGAAGAAACTGAGACGGAGTCTCATACAATAGCCTACATGCTTGGTGCAACCCATATAGAGCCTTATCCAATTTGCACACGTAGTTGGGGTGCTGTGGGTCTTCAAATCCTGGAGGTGGCATACATAGACTTCCCTATCTATATCCCCATATAGAAAGGCACACTTGACATCAAGTTGGTAGGTAGTGAAGTCCTAACTGCCTCAAGCCTTGCAACTGGTGCAAAGACATCAGTATAATCAATTCTTCCTCTTGGGTGTATCCTTAAGTTTTGCTTTATTCTTGATGATCAAGCCTCTATCATCTCTCTTGTTTCTGAAAACCCATTTAGTCCCTATTGGTACTTGCCCAGATAGTAGCTGACATAGGTTTCATACCTTCTGTCTCTTGAATTGAAGAAGCTCCTATTGTATCGATTCAAGCCAGCCACTATCTTTCAAAGCATTTTCTACCTTCTTGGGTTCTATCTGGGATAAAAAGCATGAGTACAAGCAGACATTCCGATGATGAGTCTGTCCTCTTGTTCTCACACCCTCAGTGACATCCCCTATGATGTTCTCAGTTGGATGAGTGTTATGAATCCTAAGACGAGGAATCACTTCCAGTTGTAGAGATAGATCTACGTTGGACATATTCTGCTCAGGAACTACAACACTCTGTCTAGCTGTTGTTTCAAAGTCATTCAATGAGGACTGATTTAATGAATGAAAAACATCATCGATGAGTGGCTGTGAAGTAGTATTAACAGTTGCTTGTTCCTTCAAACACTATTGCCTTCAGCCTGGTGTTGTGCTGGATCACCTGATGAGTTTTGAGGCTCAACAAGTGATTCACTTATTGAAACTTCACTATTCCTTGATATGGTTAAGCTATCAGATCTGTGAATGGTGGAAGCTTGGTGTATTGCAGCGCTTGGAGAATTTGGACGAGGTCTAGGTAGCTCAAACAGTTGATCATCATCAGTTGCATGAACATCATTTTAAGTACCTGTTCCAACTGAAACATTCTTACAAGATGGTTTAGAATAGTTTGGAAATAATTCTAAATCCAAGATATGATCAGGGCCATTCCTTTAACACAAGGAGTGTGCTCATTAACAACTATATGGATGACTCCTCAATTGTTGACTCTTAATGTTGAATACTTTATAAGCTTTGGAGCTAGAGGAGTATCCCACAAAGATAGCATCATCCGACTTTTCAACAAATTTTGCTAAATTGTCTTTTGTGTTAAGTATGGTACAACTCCTGCCAAAGGACATTAGAAAGCCAATGAACAATGGCCTCTTGTTCCATAGCTCATAAGGGGTTTTTCCATGTGGCTTAACTATAAGAACTCTGGTTTGCACATAACATGCAGTGCTGACTGCCTCTGCCCAGAATGTTAGACGTAGTTATGAATCAGCTAACATGGTTCGAGCAACCTCAATAAGGGTCATGTTCCTCCTCTCAGCAACACCATTTTGTTGAGGAGTTCAGGGAGCACTATATTGTCTGCCAATCCCTTTTGAGTTACAAAATGAGTCCAGAACGAAGTTCTTAAACTCAGTCCCTTGATCACTTCTAATTACTTTAACCTTGTGATCAATTTGATTTTCTATTTTAGGAATAAAAGATTTTAATGTTTCAGTAGTTTCATCTTTAGTTCTTAAAAAGAATACCCATGTGAATCTTGTAAAATCATCAACTATCACAAGGCAGTATGATTTCCTTCCAATGCTCATTATACTTGTTGGACCAAAATGGTCCATGTGCAATAAGTTTAATGGATTAGTGATAGAGTTAACATATTTGGATTTGTGACATGTCCTATGTTGTTTCCCTTTTAGGCATGCAACACAGTTATCTTCACAGAAAAACTCCTTTTTAGGCAAACCATGTACCAAGTTATTTTTAGCAAATTTATTCATTGTCTTAAAATTTACATGACACATACGTTTATGCCACAATGTTGACCCATCACTATCAGCTTTGGAAAGAAATCATGACACTTCACCCATTGGGGAAGCATTGTTCATATCCAGCTTGTACATATCCCCTTTCCTGGGAGATCTAAGAAGCACCAATTCCGGAGGAATTGTCATCCTTGGTTTGAGGATAATGCACTAATGTTCTGTGAAAAGCATCTGGTGATTTTGATCATAGAATTGAGAAACACTTAACAGATTGTGTTCAAGCTGTTTAACAAACACTTAACATATTGAGCCATTGGATATACTCCCTCTGCCAGAAATATATCCTCTGGCATCACCTCCAAATTGGACATGACCTCCATTATAGTTTTTGAAACTGTTGAAGGAGAGATCTGTTCCCTATCATGTCCTTGGAGCATCCACTATCTACAATCCAGAAATTGTTGTTCTTGTCATATGGATGGCCCTACACATAAGATGAGATTGTTAGTTTTGTTTGGAAGCCCAAGCCTTGCTGGTCTTGGGTTCTTCCAAGGCTAATGACATAATTGAACAAAAAGATATGCATGGGGGTTCAATAGAGGTCTTTGAAGAAGAGGTTTGGGTTGCAGCATCTTCCTTGATCTTCCAGTCCATCCTTTGGTTGATCTTGGGGGATGAGCTTGTTGAAGCTTTTGCAACATGGCCTTCTTTCGAAGCTTCTTTCTTTTCGGAAGAAGCCTTCACCACCTTTTCTTTTGTAGCAGTCCTCCTCTAGGATGGTTTCAAGGGAGCTTTCTTGTTCTTCCGAACCTTAGTAGCTTTTGCCTCTGAAGCCATTTTACCTTGGAAGAAAGAGTTTCTTCCGAAAGCAACATTGCTTCGGAAACTAGCTTTCCTTCTTCATTACTTGAACCGTTTGAAAAGGTCCAAATGTGAAACCTTCCCTGACTCCTTCTTTTCTAACATTATTTGCATAATGTGTGCCTCCAGGATTGTAGTAACAATCTTTAGCCATGTGGTTTTGCAGACCACACATTATTCATGCAATGTTAGTCTTTTGGGAATGTGAGGGTTGCTGTTTCTTGGGCTTCTTCTCTTTATCAGCAACTTTTCCCTTCAACTTCTGATCATTTGGCATGATAGGAATGATGGTATTACACTCCTTTCCTGAATCAGAAGTACCTAACACTTGGAATCTAGCTGAGATAAAGACATCTTTATGTTTTGGGTCAATCTTCAGCTTGGACTCAACCGCTTTCTTGGCAGTTCTTCTATCAGCTTTAGCTCTGCTTCTTTTGGCCTTAGTGGTTAGGATTTGATCTTCACAGGAGGAGATGGGTATATCTACTTGTTCCTTCCATGTGGTGGCCATTATTGTTGCTTCATCCTTCAAGTCTAGTGAGGAAGGGTCAGTAGTTGGAACCTCTTGTTCCTCAGTACCATATGTAGGTTGTGTAATAGACTCATAAGAGTGTGGTGGAGCAATTTCATTGGTCCCAACCCTCCTTTGTTCTGATAACAGAGTTTAGAGTGGGAGGAGGATGCAAGAATAGCTTGGAAGTTCTGCTTAGAAATAGCATGCTTCTTGGCCTAAGCCTCAGCAGTGACAAGTTGGGCTTGAGCGTCAAACAATTTTGATATCAGATCCTTGATTTGAGTCTTGTAGTTGGAGTGTTCATGTTTTAAAAGAGACACAGTTTTCTCTAACTCCTTAATTTTCTTTTGGTAGTCAGATTCAGCTCTCTTAAAATCAGATTTTAAAATATTTAAAGACTCAATATTAGATCTGATTTCCATATTGTAATCTTGACAAAGTTTAACTTTAGCTATACTTGTTCATATACCTGGGCATCATTTATTCTGGAAGCTCAGGAAATAGGAGTCACATCCTGTAGCATGAAGCTCCAGTCAACTTCTTGAGCCATTGCAACTATTTCAGTTGACTTTTCAGTGGCCTTTGAGGTTGAGGGATGTGTGGAGGCCTGTGGGGTTCCCGGATTGGTCTTGGGAGCCTTGCATTCCCTTGCAAAGTGACCGAGTTGGTTATAGTTGTAACACTTTACCTTGGTCTTATCAAACCCAAAGTTACTGGTTGTTGGGTTTTGAGTTCCAGTTCTCTTAAAGAACTTATTCGCTCTATAAGTTGAAAGAGCCATCTGTTGGACAATGTCCACATACTCTTCATTGTCTGGATTAAAACACTCAAGATCATTAAAACAATATTGAAAATCACCAGAGTGTCCACTTCCTGAGACAAAGGCACAACTTTCCTGAAAGGAGTTGTGTTGAGCTTGTTAAGACCTTGGAGTCTCAGGAAAATGATGTATGGTCCAGAAGAGCAGGATGGCTGCTGGTAGGTCAGGTAGTGCTAAGGTTGTAGGGGTATTAAGCCTTAAGCAACCATTAAAGCATTGCTAGCAGGAAGACTCATAGGTCTTCTTGTTTGGTGGCCCTTCTTACTATCCATCTCTAGGTGATATCCATCAAGGATGCCGTAGAGTTCAGTCATAGTAAGAGTGTTCAAGTTTTCTGTTCTCTTGATAGAGACACAGTAGAATGTCCACTCGTTTGGAAGAGCACTCATGAACTTTCTAGTAAGATCTCTAAGTTCGAGAGTGATCTTCACAGACTAAAGAGAAGAGACAAGATCCATGTACCTGAAGTACTACTGGCTGAGGGTCTCTCCAGCAATATGAGTGAAGTTCTCGAACTGCTGCTTCAGTGAGTCCTTCATAGAGTCGTTGGAGTTTGCATACATCTGAGCAAGTGCATCAAATAATTCTTTGGCAGTCTTGCAATGCTTGAACCCCACCATAATGGAGTTTGGTATTGCAGTTATAAGAATGCTCATAGCATTGCTATCGATGTCCATCTTCTGTCGGTCTTTGTCAGAATAATCTTCAACGGCCTTTTCTATCATGGCATCATTTCCACTAGGTGATGCCACCTTTGGCTTATACGTGCCGTTGACAATGGAGTTCCACAATTTGCTGTCTTGGTATCGGATGAAGCCTTCCATTCTTCTGCTCCAAGACCTAAAAATTTCAGGAGTAATGATAGGAGCCTTTTCCATAGTTCCCATCTCTACTTGGATTTATTAAGGGCCATTTTGAGTGAGTGAGTTGTAGGGAGGAGTGAAAAATAGGTTCATTTGGATGGTTAGATCACGCAATCAAGAGCCTAAAGAGCTCTGATACCAATTGCAAGATCGGTTAAGGTCACTTAACACTTAGTTTTTCTCTCAAACTCACTTTGAACAACACTCGGATACAGATAGAGTCAATAAGAGTGGATCACAATATAGTAAGTAATAAGGAACACAAGAAGTAATTTTCAAGGTACTTTTATATATCGCCTCTCAACTCAAATATTACAAGACTCCTACAAGCAGTGTGTAATGAGTTACAATGAGAACCTATATATAATACTACCTACAACCGGATATACTTTGATGCCAGCTAGATCCTATAACTAAAGCCTATACTACAATACTATAGTTTAAGGTATCTCAGATAAAGTATTATCTGAGATATGGTAGTCAGGACATGTCCTTGACTTACCTTTTGCCACCAACTAAAGTTGGTAACTAGTACCTTCATAAAAGGTAAACAATGGAATAAAGTATGGTCAACTGCATGGCTCTTTGAGAAAATGCCATACAGTATCAGAGGTCTGCAGCGGAATGTCAAAGACCATACTTGTGTCCACTGGTTCATGGCAGTGTCTTATGAAGGTTAAATGGCTTCGAAGAACAAGTACTTCCGAAGCCACTTATACTTCAGAAGAGGCTGCTTCTTCCAATGCTTGGAGACTTCTTCTTTCTTCATACTTCCGAAGTAGTCTTCTGATTGTTCTCTTAAGACTTGATCTTTGGAAGCATGCTCTTGACTTCGGAAGTAGAGTTCTGTCTTCGGAAGTTGATCTTTCACTTTGTCTTCGAAAGAACTCTACAACCTTCGGAAGTTCCATGCTAAGCTTTGGAAGCCTTGCATGTAGCATCAAAATTATATAAGTGATTTGGTTTTGGTTGCACCAGCCTTCTTCTTGATCCAACAACATATATATATATATATTATATATATATATATGTATATGTATATGTATATGTATATATATATAATATATATATATATATATATATATACTATGATCCTTATTCTTGGGTTTGTTTATGCTTTAAAATGGTGAACTTTTCAGATTATAAACAACATGTTTAAACCTTATTTCCGCTGCATTTTTATAGTTTAAATAGTTAAACTATCTTTGACTAACATGTTACAAAACCCAACACAAAGTGTAGACACTGTCTCACAGTTTGTTCCGTGATGGTCAAAGAGAGAACATCTGTTAGGACCTGGTATTTGAACGAAATACCTAGTGTTAGCGTGTAGACCAGCTAAAATAGTGCGGAATTCTATTTGATTGGCGATCCAATCAGTGAGAACACACGAAGAATCAATCAAGAATTGAATCTAACGTTAGAAGTCGATTGGGAATCGATCTAATGTGTTGTGTGAACTTGGAGAACGAATTGTGAGGCTTCTGGACGGCTAGGGTACGTCTGGAATCGTAATTAATCAAAGCTCTCTTTTTTTTCATGAATTGGGTTGTATTTATAGGTTAGTATTGTTCATTCGTGCGACTAAACCATTAGTATGGTTCAGTCGTGCGATTGAACCATGCAGTTGATTCATCCGCACGACTGAGTGTTCAGTCGTGCGACTGAGCCAATCTTATGTTACAATCATAAGACTGATCCAGTCACCTGGTTCAGTCGTGAGACTGAGTCATCCGTATGAAGTTATTCATGCATATGGTCCAATCCTATGGGTCATTTGCATGAGAACTTCATTTTGTTAAGTTTGAATGTATTAATTAATATAACATTATGTGTAACAATTCAAACAATCACAACCTAATTAACCAATTCAACGTCGACTCATTAATGAAATATTAAACATTATAAATAACACAACAATATCATTTCATTAATCATTCCAATCACTACCTCAGAATCAGACAAACAAGATCTTACATTCATATCATGATCTAGGACATACATGTATCAACAAACTCCCCCTTGGATCTAGATCTCTCTAATCTCTTGTTTTCTGCATAACCTCCTTGTATTTCTTGTACTTCTCCACTTTTGTGACTCCTGTGTGAATCTCAAACGCGAAGCAGAGTCGTATAAACGTCTGGAACTGGAGGGCTTGTACAATATCTTGCGTATCATAGAACAGTGGCCACTTGTATAGCGTATAGACATCATTGTCCGACAAGTTAGTAAGCCACATCGGGTTGAATACCTTGATCGTATCCATTTGTCCCTCTTTGCTTAGAACTATGACCGCTTTAGCTGTTCTCCAATCATAGTACCACCACTAAAATGTGGAGTGAAGTCCTGTGGCATTTCATTGAGTGGGATTCTTGACATTGTGCGCGGAGGATTCCATTTCAACACTGTCTTGGGCTTGCCAGTAATGGCATCAACCTCAAACCTTCTGATATACCTGGTAGGCTGTGGGGGTCTGAAATTAACCCATCGGGTGTGGTACTCCTTCTCTAGGGTAGCCTCAAACCAGCCTGACATCTTCCTCGGTTCAGCATACAAAAGCTTTAGCTTAGCCAGCTGGTTGAGCTCAAAACCTGGTAGAGTCTTCAAATCATGTGGAAACTAAAGTACTCTATGCCATGTTCTCTCTTAACCGCATAAGCATTAAGATCCTCAAAATACGCTCATGCTATGATCCTTCCTGACACCTTGTGATGTTTCTTGACTCTGTAGAGTTTGGTGTAGCATCCTTCTTTGGTGCAACATGTTGGGCTTTAACTTCTTCAAAACATGCAGCCCACTCAGCCTTTCGAATGTCGACATCATCATTTGAGGCTTGGGCTGTTCCTACAGCTTTCTCTGTTTCTTGCTCCATCTTGTTCAACATCTCAAAAGTATCACTGACAAGGGATTCACCCAGATTGGGGACCACATTACCTCATTATCAGCATACTGAGGGTAATCCTCGGCAGTGACATCTTCGATCTCGACTTCATAAACATCATTGAGCTCTGCGTCACTAGTCGAATCGCATGTCAGAGCATCTTTCACTATCTCATCTGGATTTAGCTTGAAAAGCTCTGCGAGTTGCTCATTTGATAGGTCATGAATTATTTCCCCTTTTTCAGGGGTATAATTCACTGACCTCCTAACAATCTCTTGCAGATCAAGAATCATTGTTAGCTGTGTCTTGACCTGCTGAAGGGGAGCAACATCAAAATCATCTCTTTGGTAATTTGGATCTGTTTGATTTAAACATTCAACACATAAATCATTAGTAATTAATCAAACAGAAATGCATTAACATAATATAAACATTCAATACATAAATCATTAGTAATTAATCAAATAGAAGTGCATTAACATAATATAAACATTCAATACATCATTTTCAATACAGGATTCAAATACAAAAGTAGAAATACATAAACATCTACTCTTTACTTTTATCCATATCATCGTCTCGTCACTTGGAGGAGCAAGTAGAAGTAGAAGCAGGTTGGTCTTGTCTGTTCTTTGACCTTTTCTCTTGACCTGAAGCAGAGGCCGATGCAACTGCATCCCCTCCTTATGCTTCATCATCATCGTCCTTCTCCTCTGTCATATCTCCTTCGGTTTCCTCATTCTCCTCTGTATCACTCTCATCATCCTCATCTTCATCTTCATCACCGTCCCCTTCCTTGATCTTCAAGGGATCCTCCTTAGATCCTTTCAGCTTTAACATGATAGTCTTCTTTTCTCCTCCAACTCCTCTATCTTCTTACTTGATGTGACATTATGTGCTTGGAGTTGGGCTATCTCAGTGCTCTGAGCAGCCATCTGTTGGGCCTGCTCCTCAATAACTCGAGCCTGCTTTGCAATCTGGTGAGATTGTGCAGTAGTCAGGTCAGTAAGCTAGCAGATCTGGGCTGCCTTCTCCTCACCTGCAGCCAGTAAGCGCATCACCATCCTGTTCAGTGCAGACAGCTATTCCTCTACCCCGATGTGAGGTAGAGGTGATCCATAAGTACGTGAGGGATGGGCTGAGGGTCCTACTTGGTATGAAGTGGTGGTGATGGTGGTTGTGTTGAAGATAGGTATGTGAAATGGTGGAGGTTATGTGGGAGTAAAGGATATGGTGGGGGGGGGGGTGGAATCTGTACTGTGGTGGGAGGTATGGGGGGTTTGGTAGTTGTGGTGGATGTGGTGGCTGTGGTGGTGGATGGTATCTGTATTGTGGTGGGAGGTATGGTGGTGGCTGTGGTAGCTATGGTGGATGTGGTGGAAGTAGAGGCTATAGTGGTAACGAAGGTCAACCGACGCTTCTTCTTCGTCTGACCATGGGGCTTAGCCATCCTTTTCTCCTCGTCCCCGCTGAGGTGATGCTCCCCCTACAGCCCTGCTGCTGACCCCGTGCATAACTTGGGTCAGTATCAGTCTCTTCGGTGTCTCTCGGGTGTTCACCAACCACGCTTAGCCCATGTTCTGTGGGAACAACTTTGCTTCCCACAGTTCATGTTAGGGGCTCCTCATCCGACTCCTCATCCTCCTCCGCACCCTGAACACAATCCTGATGGAATCCAGCTAACTCGGCTACTTCTCCAGCTGGGAAGGACATTGGAGGTACAACATCAGACACAATGCCTCTAGGTGGAATAGGCATACCGTCTCCGGCTTCCACCACTGTCAATCATCCGAGTCATGAGTGGGTAGAGCAATCTGTTCATATCAGAGTCACTATCACGTGGCGCCACTTTCTCTTTGCTGGCACAACGTAGTCCTCCCGGCCAGATGCCCAAACAACCTCCTGACAGGGGTTTCACTTGCTTCCCCCTGTACACTTTCATCCTCCCCAAGGTAGTGTCCATCACCTCGAGGACTACCGCATCCTCTTCTCCTTCGGCAGGGAGGGAGGCTTCTGATCTATGATCATCTGCATAAACCTCGGGTACATACAGAAGCCTTCCTTCCCTTTCCCTCAATGTCTCTACAGGTAGGTGAAGATCATCTTAGAGAAGCTGAACGGGTGGTTCAGCACCAACGCAACATACGCGTTCTGCATCTGGTCGGATAGCTCGTCAAAAAATCCCTTCCTGGAAGCTATGCACTTAAGCAACATGTGTGCAAGATACTTAAACTGGGGATAGAGGTTACTCTTGTTGAGTACCCCAGCATTGATGTCCCTAGAGTACTTGGCTCTAAGAAAGCATCCTCTGACTGTGAGGGGGTGTAATCGAGTCGGACAATCAGTGTCATCCCCCAACTGTAATACGATCCTTAGATCCTCCTCTGAGATCGTAATAGCCTCTCCAAAGATGGTACTTCTGATGCAATGAGGCTCAGACGATCTATCAACTGTAGCGCCTTCCCAGAAGGCCTGCTGAATGGATCGATAAGGAGTACAAGGAGTAGATATGGCATGTGCAATCCTCGATCTCAGTAGAAATGTGATGATGCCAGAGAAATCAACAGCGTTTTTGGATTTCAAGTCCAGATGAGCACATATATTGTGCTTCGTGCTCATAATCCATCGACTCGCCATCTGTTACACAAAGATAGTAAACATTAGTACCATTGGCTAAGAAAGTCATGAAACACTTAAACTTGAAGAAAATCTTTCTGTCATGCGATTGAGATTGTGCGACTGAGATCAGTCGTGCGATTGAACAGTGCGAATGGGGTTCAGTCGTGCGACTGATCCCATGCATACCACTGAGTGTGCGACTGGGCTCATACGTATATAACCTCATGCGGTTACACCAGTTGTGCGACTGAACTTCATACGCATGGTTCAGTCGTGCGTTTAAGCAGTTCGCACCCTTCAGTCGTGCGACTGAAGTTCATCACTCTGTCCATTCGCATAATGTACGGACTGTTCAATTCAAATTCACTTTTTCACCATTTTTGAGTTTTAGACATCGTTATCTGGTTCATTTGACTCGCAACACATTCTTATAACACCTAACATCTTTACTTTCGTTTGTTTGAGTCATCTAGTTAGGTTATTTAGTCACTTAAGTCTTGGTTCTTTTGCGAGTCCGAATGTACCGATTTTTCATCAAATTTAAAGTTATGGGAGTGCTTCTTTACCGTAAATTACCTGTAGAGTCGATGTAGATGGTCAGTAATCAAGAAAAGGGGGGGGGATTTAGAGATCAAATGAAATTTGGGCAGAGTGGCGTTAAGTCGTGCGATTCAGGGTTAATTTGAGGGTGGTGAGTCTCTCCGACCGACTCCCCCTCTATTTATACTAACCATAGATTCAATCGTGCGATTGAGCTCATACGCACCTTTCAGTCGTGCGAGTGGGACTCAGTCGTGCGATTGGTTCAGTCGTCCTTCTTTAGTCGTCCGACTGGATCTCACTCGTGCGACTGACTCACTCGTCCGCCCTTAAGCGTCCGACTGGGCCAATCGTATGGGCCATTCGGTGGATGGTCCATATTCATAGTCCATTCATACGAATGGCTTCCATTCGTATGATTGGTCCATTCGTATGGTCCATTCGTGCGAATGGGTCATACTTATTAAATTTTCTGCCAATTTGAATATTTAACATTTAAAACCCCTTTAATTGTAGTAATTAATGTTATGAGCATTTGATCATCTCAGACATAATCGTTTTGACTTGAAAACTTTTGATCACCTCAGACGTGACTGTTTTAAACTTTTAAACACATGTGGTCATCTCAGACATGACCCTTTTAGTGAGTTGATCCCTTACTGATTTTCCTGATGTAGTCAGACAAACAAACAAACTAAAACGACTAACTAAATTAGAAAATTTAAACTAAATAATGAAAAATAAGAGTTTTTGCCTTTTGTGAGAGATAAATCCTAAGATGGAAATCTACTGGATTTGGTTCCGGAATAGACAGCTTCAACTTAGATTGACCAGACCTGGACCAATTCAATTTGGAATCATACAGGCAAGTCAAATCATTTTGGACTTGTTATCAAAATATTTTGATGCTCGATTCTTGGTGTCATCCAGAGTCGTTAGCAACTTTTAGGAAATCATACTGGAACTCTTAGATTACCACGTTGATTTGAACTTTCAAGAATTGCAGCCACAATGATTGTCAATATGTTTGTCCACTCAAATCCATACACAGACTTTTGACACTAACTGGTGATTGTTTTAGGTTTAATTATTTCAACTAACATTTGTGGATCCCACACTTATATGGTAATCAACATTCCTCAGGAGCTTTTGAGCGGTCTACGGGTATTATTACAAGAGAGGACTATTCTTAGAGCTTTCAAAGAGAAGCCAGTCCTCAGGTCAGTGTCATCGCACAACATAGAGGCAGCAAACAACAATGAATTCTTGAATATCTAAGTTATGCTTATCCTTTGGTCAGTGCCATCGCACAGTAGAGAGGCACACAACCTATCTCCTTGTTAGAGCAGCTTAATATTATTTTGCACAAAAGCACCAACAACATAAGTCATTAGCTTTATAGCATTTGTCTTTCATTTTTTCTTCCTTGCTCTATTTATGGTCATCCGCACACATTTGTGGCGTTTACATGCTCATTTCCTTCCATTGAATATTGTTGACTGTGTTAACCAGTGATAAGATGGATGCCCATAGTAGTTGAACAACTTTGTTTGATCTTGAAATCACCAGTCAAGTCTTAATCATCTATTGTGTTGAATCTACGGACATATCATTTGTGGTCTAGCAACCTCTAGGTCTACTCTCGTTGTGTTGCCTTGGTTACCAGTTTTTCTATCATCTTCCCTTTTATATTGCTTAGACTACACAGACTTATACTTTGAATCGTTGCATCTTTTCTATGTTTAAATTTTACAGTCCCTCTTGATTTTTTCCTATATACTATCATTTTTCAAAGGGTTTGAATCGGTATCACAGTTACAGTCTACCTTATATTAGCTATCCACTCCTTCTCCCTCGTGTTTTTTAAATGTTACTTGCTGACCAATTCTCCCCCTAAAATACTAAAATCATAACTGGTGTAATATTTTAGGATTTTTAATAAACAGCAACATAACATGAGTTTAAATTGAACAGACTAAAATAAAAAATAAAATAAAAATAAAATAGAAAACTTAACTAAACTACATCAGACTACACATTATGATCATATGAATAACCTCACTTTTCTTTTAACGCCGTTGACCTCTAGCAAATATTGAAAACGTGGTTTATCAAAGGTTTAGTATAGAGGTCAGCGCGTTGAAAATTAGTATTATTTTTACCACATCATTTAAGTTCTTTTCAAAACAGTCTTATGAAATGGTATTTAAAACCAATGTTTGGTCTTAGGATGTTGGACCGGATTTTTTGTTACTGCAATTGCAGCAGAGTTATCAACACAAATAGGAGTAGAGGAGAACTTTAAACCGTAATCCTGCATTTGCTGTTGAATCTAGATGATTTGTGAACAACAACTTGCAGCAGCAACATATTCGGTTCACAGGTTGACAATGCAACCGATGTCTGCTTCTTACACTGCCAAGTAACTAGTCTTCTCCCAAAGAATTGACACCCTGCGGATGTAGAGTTGTAGTTCATCTTGCAGCCTCCGTAATCCGAGTCACTATACGCGCGTGAGCTCAAAGTCATCATCATGAGGATACAACAACCCAAGTGTGATGTACCCTTCAGATAACGAAAAGTCCTTTTGACTCTGATCAGATGGTTGACCTTAGCTTAGCCTAACTCTAGAACATAAACATGTAGCATACATGATATCAGGTCTTGAGGCAGTGAGTATACATGAGGGATCCAATCATTCCTCGGTACATCATGGCATCTACAAGGTCTCCATTTTCATCAGTGCTATGTCGTGATTCGTAGCAAGTGGAGTCCCGCAGCAGATGACATTCACCATGTCAAAACGACTGAGAATGTCTCCTACATACTGGTCTGATGTAGAAAGATCCCATTTGGGGTCTGATCCACCTGTAACCCGAGAAAAGAACTTCATCTCCCCCATAGCACTCATCTCAAACTCTTCTCTTAACTGATTCAAATTCTTTGCATACTCTTCGTTCTTGAACCGAAGATTATGTCATCGACATAGATCTGTACGAGCAGTAGGTCGCCACCTTTTTCTTTGATGAACAGTGTGCAGTCAATGACTCCCCTGCGAAAGCCGTGTTTCACAAGATGAGTCGAGAGTTTCTCATACCAAGCTTGGAGCTGATGAAGCCCGTATAAAGCCTTGTCGAGCTTGTAGACTCTATCCCGATGATAAGGATCTTCAAATCCCTCGGGTTGACTGACATAGATTGTTTCCTGACTTCCCCATGAAGGAATGCACTCTTCGCATCTAATTGATAGACTTTAATCTTCATGTATGATGCATAGGCAAGGAGATACGAATGGCTTCCATCCTTGCCACGGGTGCAAACACCTCATTGTAGTCGATACCCTCGACTTGGCGAAATCCTGAACTACCAATCGAGCTTTGTTCCTGATAATGACCCCTTGGTCATCTTTCTTGCATTTTAAAACCCATTTGGTGCCAATGACCTTAGCACCTTTAGGTCTATCAACCAGAGTCCATACACCTAACTTCTTGAACTAAAGAAGTTCTTCTGCATGGCACTCACCCATGCCTCATCATTTGGTGCATCACTGATGTATTTTGGCTCAAACTGTGAGACAAAACACCGATAAGCACCATCATGAACATATCCTTTTCCATAACTGAGGCGTAATCAGCTGAGTATAGCTGATTCGGGTTTGCACTCCTGATCTGACATCCCCAATGACATTGTTTAGGGGATGATAGACGTTTAGTCGTGATCCTGAATAGTAGGAACTGCTACCTCAGAGCCAAGATTATGAACATTTGGTTCTGCAGCTGAGGTAGTTGGAGTTTGAGGCTCCGAAGTCGAAGGTAAATCACTGGTAGATGCTTGTGGACTTTCAAGAATTAGAACCTGTTCCTCCTGACTGTTCTGATCATCTTTTCAACTTTATCTTCAGAGGAGGAGTCACTACCGTCAACTACTCCCCCTGACTGAGTAGATGATCCTCCCAGTGAGCTTGACGTTGGTGTATTCAAGATATCATACATCATCCGTGTAGCTAATCATCATCCGAGGGAGAGAGAGGGATGTTGAAGGACTTGAAGAATCCATCATAGTCAAAAAAGTAGGCGGGTCCTTTGCCAGTAGGTGGTGTGGTATATCTCTAAACGTCAACATTACACCACACTTCTACTAGACCCGTTGAGTTGTTGTAAACTCGCTTGTTCGGTATGTTGTATCCTAGAAAGATTCCTTCATCTGCCTTCTCGCTGAATTTACCTTCTTGTGTCTTCTTCAGAAGTGTGCATGATGCGCCAAATGGTTCGAGATACTCCAAATCGGTTTGCGTCTTTGTAGTAGCTCGTAACATGTCTTTCCGTGGCGCTTGACTATCAGGACTCGATTTAGTGTATAACATGCATTCGCCACTGCCTCATTCCAGAATTGGATAGGCAGTTTAGAGTCTGCCAGCATAGTCCGTGCTGTCTCTATCAAGCTTCTGTTCTTTCTCTCAGCAACGCCATTCATCTGAGGCGTGTAGGCAGAAGTGAATTGATGCACAATTCCCTTTTCCTTGCAGTATGCCTCCATCCACTGGTTCTTGAATTTGGTTCCGTTGTCTGAGCGTACTTGTCTAACCTTCAGCTTGTAGAGAGATTCCAGTGTGGTTACCAACTCCTTGAATGACTCAAATGTTTCTAATTTGGATTTCAGAAACATTACCCAAGTGAACCGTGAGTAGTCATCAGTGACCACAAAACAGTACAAGTCGTCTGCAATGCTCTTTGTACTGACTGGACCAAACAGATCCATGTGAAGAAGTTCAAGAGGAAGTTCTATTGAATGAACTTTCTTTTCCTTATGAGACTTCTTCGTCTGTTTGCCTTTCTTGCAAGCTACACAAAAGTCAGGAAGCTAGAAGTTCTTGACATTAACTCCTCTCACTAGATCCTTCTGAATCAAGTGATTCATCTTCCTTTGACTAATGTGTCCCATTCTCCTATGCCAGGAGATGGAATCCTTTTCAGTAGCTTTAGATAGAAAACACTGAACCTCATGATCGTTGTAGAAGCTGTTGACAGATCCAAAACATAAAGGTCTTTATATCTTGAAGCAGTCATCAGAACTTGGTCCTCTGGGATCACGTAGTCTTTCTTTTGCACATAACACTTCTTGTTGTCGAAGATGACTTTAAATCTCTTATCACATATTTGGGAAACAGAAAGTAAGTTATTTTGGTGTTGTTGAACGTAGTTCACCTTATCAAACTTAACTTTCTGATTCCCCACTTCTCCCTGGGCTGTGATATAGCCTCCCTTGTTTCCAGCAAATGAAACATGACCTCCTTTTATTTGTTGACATTTGATAAAAGAGCCCTGTTTCCTGTCATGTGCCTGGATGCTCCGCTGTCTACAATCCACGTGTTAGTTTCAGCACTGTATCGAACACCATGCACATACCAAGTAAAGAATTAGTTTGGGTTAGGAACCCAAGCCTTTACAGGGTTGGGTTTCCCTGAGGCATCACACATCATAAATTCCACCCGTTGAACCTTAGAGGATGAGGGTAGCTCAGGTTCCTTCTTGTCATCATTATCAGACACAGAGGATGTCTTCTCCTTCCATAATCCAGATTTGTGCAAGGCCTATTTGTGATAAACAGTTGACTGACTTACAGGTTGAATTTTAGGTTCACTAGTTCTTCTAGGTCGAGTCAGAGACTTCCTCTTAGAAGACCTAGGCCTTGAAACCTGTGGTTCAATCTTCTTCCTAGGTGTCTGATAGAAATGACAATAGGAGGCAACGTGTCCATATTCACCACAGTTGTAGCACGACCTTCTATCAACTTTATGATTAAACTTTCTTTATGGAGAAGTGTGTGACACTCTAGTAACTTCACTCACTCTAGATTTTGACTCTGGTTCTTCGGATGTTCTCTCTGGTTTAACAAAGTTAATTGTTTTAACCTGTTTAACATTTTTTCTTTTTGGTTAATTGGTTTTTGACTTGAAATATGTGAACAATTAACCTTAGAAGTCCTTTTAGGTTCTGATTTGACTCTATTTGACTCTGACTTGAAGTTAACTTTTTCAAATTCCTTTTCCAGATTAACACAAGGCAATTTACCATTTGCTTTTGAAATGGCCTCCTTCTGTTTGTTTCCAGAGTCAATAGATGAACATAAGGAATCTGGATCACTAACAAGAGGAGTAGACACCACATGATCCTTGATGGGATTATTATTTATTGGTCTAGTCTTAGTGTTCATCAAAGTCTCGGGTGGTGGTTGAACCACTTTGTAACCCAATCCCTCCACGTTGTTCCTTTCTCTCACTAAGTGTTGGACTATGTGTGAAGAACTAGTCCAACTGTGCAGTTTCTGTTTTAATGAGTTTACTTCTACTTCTAGAAATGCCTTTGCTTCTTAGTGTCTTCTAGGGAGTTTAGATAATACCTAATGTCATTAGCTTGGTTAAAAGAAACTACTTCGGTTTCCCTAAGCTGTTTAGTCAAAAGGTCTATCTTTTCTTTATAACTCTGCTCATTTAGTTTTAATACCCTATTAGCCTCAGTACACAGTTGCAAATCTTTTACTAAGTTATTATTATGATCTAATATCCTAGAAAAATTTTCATCTATGCTATTCCTAAAAGTATCATAATCAGAACAAGCATGATTATCAAACATTTGGTCAGTAGTACTTACCTGAGTGATTCAGAAGAGTTAGCCATCAACGCCGCATCAGATGTCTCTGGTTCTGGTGATTCTGTCTTTTCTGTCTCTGATGTGGTAGTCTCCTCTTTAGGCTTGTTACTGACCTCGGTAGCAGTTGCTTCTTCACTATGTGACTTCGCTATCTCAACTGCTAGATCTCCTTCACTAGCGGAATCATTGTCAATATCTTCTACACTTGCAATGTTTGATTTCCCTGGTGAGACAAACCTAAAGCTCCAATCTTGTCCTTCATCATCATGAGTAGTCAAGGCTTTTGGATCCTTGCTTGATGAAGTAGAACTGGTAGCTTGCTTATCTTGACGGGTGAAGGACGAGAACGGGTTCCCGTTACCCGTCTTCTTAGGCTTGACACATTCTCTTTTGAAGTGTCCCTTCTCTCCATAGTTGAAGCAGGTCACTTTGCTCTTGTCAAAGCCAAATGTGGTATCCTTAGTAGCTACCAAGTTCTGTCCGGTTTGTTTTACAAACTTCTTTGCCCTTTGGACAGCACTAGCTAAGGCCCACATTATGTCCATCCTCTCAAGCTCCATTTCGTCCACCTGCTCGTAGTCCTCGTCTGCCAGATGACAGTTTCCAATCTTCCAGCAACAAGTTCATCATAAGAATGAACCACTGTAGCCAAAAGATCCATGTGTTCTTGACCTACTTCCACAGTCACATTACCGAGATTCTCGGTCTTCATTTTAGTAGCACTTGCTTCGGATCCAATATAGTGGGTACACGAAGGTACCAACATGTCTGATTCTGAAGGAGACACATGTGAAGGACCCAATGAGCTAGACACAAATGTTGTCTGGAGAGGTGCTCCAGATGTCTTAGCTTGAGGCGTGGCGTTGTAGAAAGCTGGATTTTGATTGTACGAAGACTTCTGAGCTCTGTACTTCATCCTAAGTGCCTCTTCTTGCAACTTAAGAATAAAGTGATTAATATCTAGTTTTGCCAGCATTCCATTCTGTCTAAGGTTAGACACGAATGAAACCCACTTTTCAGGCAATCCGTCTGCAAAGTTAGTAACTTTCTCTTCCATGGTAGTAGCCACCCCATGTGAATGCAGTTCACTCATCAGATGGTAGAATCTATCTATAACGTCGTCTAAACTCTCGTTTCCCATCAATGAGAAGTTATCGAATTCCTTCTTTAACTCCTTAGCCTTGATTGCCTTCAACGAAGCATTCCCGTCATACCTCTTTTCTAGCTCATCCCAAAGTTTCTTGGACTGCTTATTCTCTGAGTACTGGTGGAATATGTCTTTAGGAATAGACCGTGTAATCAATGCATAAACTCTTTTCTCTGCATTATATTTAACTTTCTGCACGTCCGTCATCCCTCCTAACGTTAGCTTAACTCCATCAGCTCTCACCAGTGTACTATATCCAATCTCGATGGCTTCCCATAGATTCGGATCCACTCCATTGAGGTAGATCTCAAAACGTTGTTTCCAGTGGGGAAACTCATCTAACTTCAAGAGCTTTGGTGGTTTATTATGATTACCCACCTCACTCTCAAGCAACAGCAGGTTTTGTATCCTAGAGTCCTTCCCAGCAGTAAAGGCTGACATTTGATCTTCCATGGCAAATAACATTAAGTCTAATGAAATAAACTGTCACTAGTGCGACTGAAGGATGCAAATGGTCTAGTCGTTCGTATGAACTCTGCGACTGGTTCAATCGTGCGGCTGAACGAAGCGATTAGCTCAGTCGTGCGAATGAATCTGATGCGTATGAGCAATGCGCGAACGGTTCAATCGTAAGAATGGAGATGCGACTAGGTCCAATCGTGCGTATGAATCTGATGCGTAGGACCTGGTATTTGAATGAAATACCTAGTGATTAGTGTGTAGACCAGATCAAATAGTGCGGAATCCTATTTGATTGGTGATCCAATCAGTGAGAACACACGAAGAATCAATCAAGAATTTAATCTAATGTTAGAAGTCGATTGGGAATCGATCTAATGTGTTCTGTGAACTTGGAGAACGAACTGTGAGGCTTCTGGACGGCTAGGGTACGTCTGGAATTGTAATTAATCAAAGCTCTCCTTTTTTTCACGAATTGGGTTGTATTTATAGGTTAGTATTGTTCATTCGTGCGACTGAACCATTAGTATGGTTCAGTCATGCGATTGAACCATGCGGTTGATTCATCCGCACGACTGAGTGTTCAGTCGTGCGACTGAGCCAATCTTATCTTACAATCATACGACTGATCCAGTCTCCTGGTTCAGTCGTGCGACTGAGTCATTCGTATGAAGTTATTCATGCATATGGTCCAATCGCATGGGTCATTTGCATGAGAACTTCATTTTGTTAAGTTTGAATGTATTAATTAATATAACATTATGTGTAACAATTCAAACAACCACAAACCTAATTAACCAATTCAACGTCTACTCATTAATGAAATATTAACATTATAAATAACAAACAAACAATATCATTTCATTAATCATTCCAATCATTACCTTAGAATCAGACAAACAAGATCTATTACATTCATATCATGATCTAGGGACATACATGTATCAACAACATCATTAATTCTTCCCACTAGAGTCCTTTCACCCTCCACACCAGTCACTTCTTTAGTACTCCAATATGATCTAATATATCTTTCATAGATGATGGGACTGACTGTAATAGCATGAGCGTATATGGTAGTAGATATGAATCTGATCATTTCTCTCAGTCCTTCAGCTTCAGGTGCATCAGGGTCCAAATAACCGCTGACGTGATGGAACTTGCTCCATGTAAGATTATCTATTTAATCTGCATTTAAGACATATGAGTTAGATTTGATGAGAAAGTATATGCACCATTCTTTAGTTTGACTGTTAATGGTCAAAGATGAATGTTTGATGTTACTTTTTATTTTTGTCACGTCAAATGGTGATTTTGTGATGAACAACTACAGTTTATCTGTTTTTCATGTTCAAATATATGCATTATTAATATTATCAACCATTTATTAGATTTTATTTCTTTAATTTGTTCCACATTTTCAGTTTTCATCAGGCTCTGTTCTTATGATGAACACAACTAAGATGTTTTTCATGTTGAGTAGAATTCCTTTTAGTTTGCATGTTCATTGATGTCGAAAATGTATAACTTTCCTTTGAATAAATCTGATTTTGGGTGTTCTTCATTAAACCTTGGTTCTTCGTTCAATTTTAGTTCAAAAGTCCAAAAGTTAGGTCACAAAATATTTTGGAAATTTCACCTTTCTTTCAATACTATTGTTGCTTAGAATTGAAGATAAGAACATATTGAGGAGAAGAAACTGAAATATCTGGTTGTTGATGATGATGATGATCAATGAGGATGTATAGTAGTTTTTCGCTCGTCTCACTATGGAATCTCTCAAATTTGAAAAGTATTAAATGACCCTTTGAATTTCCTTTAAATAGTCAATTAATGGCTTTTACAAGATTTTACAAGTCAAGAGCAAATGCGGTCAGATTTTTAAATCACTATAGCAAATGCAGAAGTGGAAATTTTAAGTATTTTGGCTATCCGCATTTGTTTACTATTGTAAATGTGGAAGTGGAAAGTGTACTTTGATTATCCGCATTTGTTTACTGTTGCAAATGCGGAAGAAGAAAATTCGTCAGCGTTTGTGTACTGTAGCAAGTGCAGAAGTGGAACTATTAAGTATTTTGGCCATCCGCATTTTTTTACTATTGCAAATGCGGAAGAACAAAGTTTGTTAGCTTAGGTTTTTCACATCCCCCATTTCTCTCACTGTAGCAAATGCTGAAGAACAAAGCTGGGCAGCATTTGTGTACTGTAGCAAATGCGTTTGATCAAAATTGTTGCAGCATTTGTTTACTGTAGCAAATGTGGCAGAGTTATTTTCCCATATTTACATGATCATCATCCTTTGTGACAGAAGAGATTGAGCACTTGTTTATTCCTTTTGAAATTACATAAAAAGTATTGTGAAATGTAAAACAAATGCGGAAGAGATGAGTGTTTCCACATTAACAAATGCGGTAGAACAATTTTGGTCCGCATAGGTTTTTAATCAAATTTTCATGCTTGTTTGACACAAATATGGTAGAATAAAAATTTATCCGTATTGGTTTATGTATGACAAACATTTACCCGCATTGGTTACATGCATGGGTTACCTACACCCGCATTTACCAATGCACTTACGCGCATTAAGTTTTGAACTTAATCAAAACTTAATGTTTTCTACTTTTGAATTTTCTTGTTATAAAAGTTGTATTGAGTGAATTTGTGTCTTATGAAGTTGTTGACTGCTGTTGGAGTTGTCAATTCTTGCTTGAATTGACTTGTATGTCTGAAATGATACAAGCTTCCTATTGTTTGACTGATCTTGGACTTTTCATGCTTCCAAGAATCTGCATAGGTTGAGATACTATGGTATAACTTCTGCACCAACACATGCGTTTTTTTGTTTTGTTTTTAATTCTTAAGAAAGTAATTTAAGCTAGTAAGAATCTATATGGACTTAATAAAAAATTTTAAATTACTCCCCCTAAAGTTTATATCCACATCTAGATATAAACTTTAAAGATTTAAAAACTTTGGAGTATAATATTGATTATTAATAATGAGAAGTATATCTTTTGTTGGGATCATATCAATCTTACATTACACATGTGCATCCTTTATGATAAAATGGACATGTTTATGAACTTGATGATTGAAGGTATGTTTGTCCTCTTAAACTCATAACAGGTTGATAATTTGATGCAAATGATATTTATCATGTTTTTGGTTGATTTAATTATTCAACATCTACCTCACACACACAAGCATTTTATGATCAACCATCCTTATACAATGCATTGTAGAACTTTTTCACAACTTTCCTTATCTGGTTACTTAAGTTATGAGAACTCATTTTCATTGATCCTCATTGGGATTCTTTTACTTTGATCCTTTTCATGATGATCCATATTGGGATTCTTTTCACTTCACTTGGAAGGTGATCCATGATAGGATTCTTTTGTTCATTCACTTGGAATGTATTTCTTTTGTAGATTCATCCAATTTGGATGTGTTCCTTATTAGGAATCTTTTGGATCAGTACATGTGCACTATGTGCTTATTTCATAAGGTCTTTGCTTAGCAAAACAAAGATGAAACTTAGTGTAGGTGAAAGAGATTCATAAAGTATTATTACCTGGTGTGTTTAGGTTACTACACACACATGCATTCAGATAAGTCAATACATACCGGTACTTTGAGATGAACGTTTCACTATTGAATAAGATTTTAATTCATCACTGCATGTATCTTCTCTTCTAGGTTGAGCCTACCAACATATCTAGTAAGTCATGAAAGTCTCTTAAAATTTTAAATTAAGCACAGTGAATGATATAACAACGGTAATTATATCATTTCCATGTATTCTTTTCTTCCTCAAAATTGAATTATTTTTGTGTTTTTCGAATGATTTTGACTTGTTTTTGATGTTTTGATTGGTTTTACTCAAGATTAATCATACCAATTGATTGAACTAGAAATTCAAACCTACTTGGTTCAAATGCCATTTTGAATAAATCAGCCAATTGATTTTCAGTGGGTACTTGAATCAATTTGATTAGCGCCTTTTCAGTACAGTCTCAAAAAGTGATATCTAATTTCAATGTGTTTTGTTTTTGAGTGCTGAACAAGATTATTTGTAATAGAAACAACTACTATGTTGTCAATGTGAATTGTTGTGTTCAAGAAGTTAAAACAATAATCAAGGATCTGGTTTTGAATCCAGAGTGCTTGAGAGCAACAAGCTGATGCTACAATATACTCAGCATATGCTATTAATACAGATACGTTTCTCTGCTTCTTGCATTGCCATGAGACTAGTCTGGGACCAAGAAATTGACAACCACCAGAGGTGGACTTTCTGTTGAAGTTGCATCCTCTGTAATCACTATTTGTGAAGGCATAGAGATTGAAGTCTCCTTCATTTAGATACCATAACCCAAGAGCTGGTTTGCCCTTAAGATATCTGAATATCCTCTTGACTGCATTCACATGTGATTCTTTTTGATCCGCTTGATACCTGGCACATACACAAACTCCAAACATAATATCAGGCCTCCTAGAAGTTAGCTACATAAATGAGCCTATCATGGATCGACAGTGAGTCTGAACAACAGATTTGCCTTCTGGATCAAGACCAATCTTCACTTTGGTATCAATAGGTGTTCTATTAGACTGACAATCAGCAAAATGAAACTTCTTCAGCATTGTTTCCACATATTTGGATTGGTTGATGAAAATTCCATCTGCTGGCTGTTAGACTTGCACTCCTAAGAAGAAAGTGAGTTCTCCCATTGCATTCATTTGGAATTTTGAATGCATTATGTCTTCAAAATCTTTCTAGATTTGCTTGTTTGTAGATCCAAATATAATATCATCCACATAAATCTGGACTAGCAGCATGTCTCTTCCTCTTTCTCTTCTGAAGAGTGTCTATCAATCTTTCCTCTTTCGTATCCATGTTCAAGAAGAAAGGAAGATATAGTCTTATAGCACATTCTTGGGGCTTGATGAAGGCCATACAGGACTTTGTCAAGCTTGTACACCTTGTGAGGGAAATCCAGATCTTGAAAGCCAGGTGGTTGACTCACATAGACCTCCATAGCAATCTTTCCATACAAGAATGCATACTTCACATCTATTTGATAAACAGTAAATTTCATGGATGTAGAATTTGCTAGAAAGATTCTGATTGCTTGTAATCTGGCAATAGGTGCAAACACTTCATCATAGTCAATTCCTTCTTCTTTAGTGTATCCCTGTGCTACTAATCTTGCTTTATTTCTAATGACAATCCCTTATCATTAGTTTTATTTATGTATAGCCATCTGGTGCCGATCGGGTATTGTCCTTCAGGAAGGTCTACCAGTTGTCATACTTCTAGCTTCTTGAATGGTAGCAATTCTTCCTATATTGCTTTAATCCAACTGTTTTCTTGAAGAGCCTCTTTGATGTTCTTGGGTACTGTTTGACAAACAAAGCATGAGAACAAATAGATATTTGCAATTCCAGACTTTCTTCATATCACCCATTCATTAAGTTCACCAATAATGCTTTCCACTGGATGATTCTTGTGTATTTTGGTGGTAGGAATTAAGTCAGTAGCTATGGTTACATCAAGATTGGAGACATTCAGATTATTACGGTGAGAGGCACCTTCATCTTGTACTGTTGGGAAGTTATGAAGATAATCTTATTTAGTTTTTGTGACTGCAGCATCTGCAATACACTGATTGCTTCCATCATCTGATGTTCTTTTTGTTTCAACTGGAGGTGTAGCTTGATCTTGAGTTCTTCCTTCAGTTGATGGATCTTCAGATGATTAAGGCATCAAGCTTGGACTAGTATCAGTTGATAAACTTTGATTTTGTGATGATTGCCTAATGGGATCAGCTTGTAGTGGAACATCTTCACATAGACGTGGAGTGGATGATGGAGACTGAATAAGGGTCAGCCAAATGTTTGTTTCCTACATCAGACAAATGTAATTGATCAAATGATTTTGTAAAAGAGTCAATATTAAAGAACCAGTCAAGACCATTTGTAGATTTGGGAAATGAATGTTCTTTGAATTGAACATTAGTTGATTCATAAATAATGTTTAATCTAAGATTAAACACTCTGTAATCCTTTGAGATAGAAGACTAACCAACAAAGAATCCTTCATCAGACTTGAATGAAAATTTTCCCAAATAGTCTTCGGTGTTTAATATTGAGACAGGACTATCAAATGACTTGAAAAATCCAATGAATGATTTTTTGTGAAACATCACTTCATAAGGAGTCATGTGACTTTCTTTTACAATTAGAGTTTGATTTTGCACAAAGAACGAAGTGTTAACCGCCTGTAAGGCCCCGTTCCCGGGCACCTCATAGTTGGTCATTCATTGCACATAAAACATTATAAAACGTACATTTATTATGCAGCGGAATTTAAAACTTTCATTAATAACTAAAAACATGTCATTTCATTCATTTACAACATTTGTTTCCATCTCAAAATACAAAGACATGTCAAAATACGGATGCCAGCCTCAAAACGCTCCCAGTAGCTTATGCATCCATGCCTGCAATTCCTCAGCATCAACATAATAACTGCCAACTATCATGCATACAAAAGTTAGCGACGCTGAGTGAGTTTAGCTTTTATAATAAAATACTTTACTTTCATTAAAACCATTCTTTACTTTCTTTCAAAATCATACTATACTTTACATTCGTTCGTGATGATACATCATACGTACACAGAGATAATATCATTATTATCTTCGTCATTACGTTCATTAACTTCCGTTCATACAACGTATTACATTATCGTTCACTTCACTTTCTAGATCCGGTAAGACTTTACCCTCTTCGTGGCACTCAGCCACGATTACTGAGGTCGAATGACAAAGATCCTGTTTAGTACATTATTATGATAATTCATTAACGTTCATTTCGTACGTTTGTTCTTTCCATCATTATCCTTCTCATTCATCAACTCACGCCATACTCCCGACTCATGTCTGAAGACCGGCACTGTGCCGGGGCCTGTAACCAAACCCCCGTCTCATGTCCGAAGACTGACACAACACCGGAGTACGCGATTCGTTTCTCTTTCATCTCATCTCAGTTTCACGCACTACTCCCGACTCATGTTCGAAGACTGATACTATGCTGGGGTCTGAACACAAACCCCCGACTCATGTCTGAAGACTGACACAGCACCAGAGTACGCGATTCTCTTCTCATTCATCTGGATCCTGTCTCTTGCAATACCCCCGACTCATGTCCGAAGACTGATACTGTGCCGGGGCCTGTAACCAAACCCCCGACTCATGTCCGAAGACTGACACAATATTGGAGTACGCAACAAGGACCTCTTTGGAGTCTGTTGCGACACAGAGTCACTCACCTCATACATATGCTTGCAAGCCTTTCATTCGTTCGTTCTTTCATGCATGCATTCATTCATTACGTTCCTCTTTTCATTATCTTCCATTTTATGTTACATAATACTTTCATTACATTCATTAACGTCCAATGCAAAGCTAAGGGAAGACATACATAAATAATAAGGAACATACACATAATCATAAACATACACCAGCACAATACAGGAAACATCATACATACATAACACACATCAGACATAAGCCATCACATCATAACCAGGCCTATCTCCCCATAATACCCCTTAAAAACCACTTAGAAAACCTTAAGTCCAAAATGGGCTCATGGGACCTTCCTGGCGCATGAGCATAAAAATTCTAAGTGTAAAACAGTCTGGGCGCATGGACACTATTTGGGCGCTTCTGCCCTGTACTGGCGCTTTGCCACTATGCAGGCGCATCACCAACACTTAGCCGTTTCAACACCTAGGCGCACGGGCACTATTTGGGTGCTTGGCCAACACTTAGACGCATGGCTAACATGCTAGGCGCATGGGTCGCTGTTTAGGCGCATGACCCACTCTTGGGCGCATGGCCAACACTTAGGCATCTGGCCACTCATGCTGGGTGCATGGGCCACTGTTTGGGCACATGAGCCACCTCTGGGTGCATGGACCACTATTCATGTTTATTAGAACATTCTGAAATATTTTCTATGCTAGAAACATCACCTGATTATCATTCTAATGATACACAAGCACAGATCTAACATACTAAGGTCATTTAAGCATGCTACACATCATCACTAACCCATAATCAACACTAAACATACATACATACATCATTTCGAACATAAGGCTGTAGACCAACGATTACTTTCAAAGTGTTTACTTAGTATGCATAATAGCCCCAAACAAGTTAAAAATCAGTAGAAGAGGGGTTCTAGAAACTCACCTTGAGCAGCCTTTGCGCAACACACTTCCAATTCGAGACCCACCTTCGATTCAGCTCTTGAATCCCGAAAACAAACACTTTGCACCCGCTTCTTCCTCTTTCTCTCTCTAGAACTGGGCTCTCTCTCTCTTTTTCTTCCTTTCAGCCGAATGAAGAAGATGAAGAAGAAATGGGCGACCATGCCCCTTTAAACCTTAAAGTAAAAAGGTTTTGTACTTTGTACACTTTATCCCCCTCCACTTGTGCTCATTATCTATTCTTTCTATTTACTTTTCTTTTCCTTTCCTTTAAATAGAAATTCGGGGTGTTACACTGTCTTTGCCCAGAAGGTAATAGGCAATTTAGAATCGGCTAGCATTGTTCTTGCTGATTCAATTAGTGTTCTATTTCTCCTTTCAGCTACCGCATTTTGTTGAGGAGTTCTAGCTGCACTGAATTGATTGGCAATGCCTTTGGCTGTATAGTATGAACTCATGTCCACATTTTTAAATTCGGTACCATTATCACTTCTTATTGTTTTGACCTTATGACCAAGTTGGTTTTCGATTTTTGTGATAAAGTATTGAATTATTTGGGATGCCTCATTTTTATGAAGTAAGAAGAAGACCCATGTGAATCTTGAAAAATCATCAATGATCACCAAATAATACTGTTTCTTTCCAATACTCATCATCTGAGTTGGTCCAAACAAATCCATATGAAGTAGCTTCAATTTGGATTTATGAGAAGATTTGTGTTGTTTACCTTTAAGGCACGCTGAACAGTGATCAATAAAATGAAATTCCTTTTGAGGAAGACCAATGAAATGGTTTCCTTTGACTAATCTGTTCATATTTTTAATGTTTGTGTGCCCCAAACGCCTCTGCCAAAGCTGTGACTAATGAAATGATGCTTTTGACAAAAGACATGTTTCTTCTGTAGGTGATGTAGAACACATGTTTAAAACATAAGTATTATTCTTCCTCAGGGTCTTTAGGACAACCCATTCTTCAAAGATGTGAAATCCAGGTTTCAGAATATAGCAATGAGTGTTGGTAAAATGAGTGAGTATCTCTTGTCACAAATCTGAGACACGCTTAGTAGATTGAAGTTCAACTGTTCATAGTAGTTTACTCTGTCAAAGCTCAACATCCCATTTGTCACAGATCCTTCACCTATAATTCTTCCATCCTATGAATCTCCTCCAATTCCATAGTAGTTCCTTGTATATGCTTGAAGTCATGAAGGAGGGAACGATCTCTAGTCATGTGTCGGGAGCATCCACTGTCCACGTACCATAAGCTATTTGACATATGTGGAAGAACCTGGAAGCAAAAAGAACTAATTAGAATAAGGAACTCAAGCCATAATGGTCTTGGGTTTCCTGATCCTATTCATGATAGTGACCTTTTGGTATTTTCCTCTAAATTGTGGTTTAGATAGAGGTGTCCTAGGTTTTGTAGCAACTTGATTGAGTCATCTCATCAACATCTACTGAAGAGTCATAGGAGTAATGAAACCTTTGGTCTCTATTTTTTGCAGAAATTTAACTTGTTTTCATTATCAAATTACTTTTGGTTTGGGAAGGTCAATTTTGGGTTTCATTGTTTGGTGTTTTCTTTGACCCTTCCATAATTCCTTAAAATTGCTCCTGTCATTTGTTGATGTGTTATCTTGAATTGATTGTTGTAAAAATGAGGTCTGCCAGTGTGTTTCAAGGCTGATGTTTTTGAGATAGGCTTGTTTTGGGGAATTCTCAATCTCTTTTGAATGAAGTAACAATCAGATGTATTGTGATTGTTTGCATCACAAACTGAACAATATTTGTTAAAGTAGCATTTTTTGGTGGAATGATTGTTCATGACATAGATAGAGCAGTACTGGTTGAAAAAGCACCCTTATGTTTTGTGATTAAACATGTTGCATATGTTACAATACATTTGTTTGTTTCTTGGATCAGATTTTGGTTTGGTGGGGTTTGGTGATTTGCCTACACTTAATGGTGTTGTAGTCTTTTGCTTAGGGAAGGAATCAAGATCAGCCTTATTTGTAGTTTGCTTCACAACCCTACTATTGTTAACTATTTTAGGCTGTTTTTGTTTCCTCAACCCTTTCTTTATCTCTTTCTCAAACTGATCAACATGTTCTTTGTTCCATATATCAAAACCTACTCCTTGTATTGATTTTGAAGATTGTGGGTCAGACTGAATTTTAATTTCTGAAATAGGTGAGCTATTATGTTTCTTTCGCATTGAGACCTTGTCTGATTTGCTTGAATTATTTGGAGATTTGCTCTCATTATCCGAACTACTTTTAGCAGATGGTTTCACTGACTTTACAAAATTTTTCTTTCCTTTTGAAATGGTTGGTATGATTTTCATAAAAGGAACAATAGCCTTTATTAGGCTGGTAGATTTAATGACACTCATTGTCTTGTCTGAACACTCATTAATCTTGATTGGATGATCTAATCTGATTTGTTCAATTTAAACATTTGGTTTATTTTGAGGATTGGTTACTTGTTTTACTATAGATTTTGGTTCCATAGTTTTAGTTTCAATTGTCTTATTGAGTGTGATAGATTCAGGCATGACAATGTAGTTGTCATTGTATGGTAGAGGACATGAGTTATACCCAATCCCAGACATGTCCTTGGGATACTTTTGAGAGTCAAGCATATGTTGTAGCTTGACTGAAGACAGTTGAAACTTTTCAAGTTTCACTTCAGTAAGTGTATGTTCAGCTTTAGATTGAGCTAACTTTTTAGTCAGTTGCTCATTCTCAACTACAAGAGTGTACTTTTCACCATGCAGGTTTTCAATGTTAGAGATGAGAGATTTTATTTTGATTTCAAAGCCTTTTATTTCTCTTTTTAGCATCTTTGACTTCACCTTTTCCTCTTTTATTTTTTATACCAGTTTATGATTGTGTTCTCTATAACCTTGCAGTTCAGCAATGCATTTATCACCACACAGGTTAGTTTTACCTTAGATGGCATGGGAGATGGATAATCATTTATGTGAGCCATAAATGCATGATTTTGAAATTGAGGCTTTACTTCCTCAGCATACAGGCTCCAGCCACATACTCTATCTTGTTTGATCACAAGAGCATTTGCAGATGACTGACTGCTTCCATGAGCTTGATTTGTCAGTTGAGGTTGACTCTGGTATGACTGTTGTTGTTGATGATGATACTGCTGTTGGTGATTGTTGGAATTATAGGTTGAATTTGGTTGCGAAGATGACTGGCTCTATGAATTCCTCTGGAACTTGTTTCTTTTGGGAGCATTGCATTTTGTGGAGAAGTGGTCAGTCATGCCACAGTTGAAGTACTTCACCTTGGATTTGTCATATCCAAGCTTTGTGTTTTCATTAAGGCTTAGCTTTCTACCTTTTCTGAAGAAACGTTTTTGCTCTCATAGCAATCATGGCCATTTGCCATTGTAGATCCATTTCTTTGACATCATCTAGATCCATTTCCTACAAGTCTTCCCAGATCAGATGTGCAGATGTGAGTCTTCCTCCAAATAAGCTTCAAAACTTGCAACAAAGGCATTGTAAGTAGCCTTTTGTTCATCAGATCTTGTATCATCAGGGGTGTTTGGAAGAGTTGCTGAGAATCTGTTAGGATCGGGTATTTGAATAAAATACCAACTGATTAATGTGTTAAACCAACCAAATAGTTCAGAATCCTATTTGATTGGCGATCCAATCAGTGAGAACGCACGTAGAGACAATAACGTAATGAATCTAATGTCAAGAAATTGATTAGGAATCGATCTACAGCGTTCTATAAACTTGGAGTACGGACTTAGAGGCTTCTGGACGGCTAGGGTACGTCTGGAGTCGAAGTGGATTGAATGCTTACGTTTTTCCACGAATTAGGTGGTATTTATAGGTTAAGGTTCTTAATCATGCGACTGGACCATTTGCATGGTTCAGTCGTGCGATTCAGTTATGTTGTTGATCCATTCGCACGGCTGAGTGTTCAGTGGTGCGACTGAGTCAGTCTCATGTATAGTCATGCGACTGATCCAGTCTCCTGGTCAGTCGTGTGACTGAGTCATTCGTATGAAGTTGTTCATGCGTATGGTCCATTAGAATGGGCCATTCGCATGATGACTTCATGTCATTAAGTTAACCTATATAATCAATTCAATGTGTGATAATCAACTCATTAATGAAATATTAAACATTATAAACATAACCAAATATTTGTATTTCATTAAGTACCCAAGAATTACATAAGTGTAAGACATATTACATTCAGATCAGGATCTAGGTACATATATGTATCAACAAACTCCCCCTTGGACCTAGATCTATCTATTTTCTAACATCTTTCATGATTTCCTCAAACTTCTTGTACTTAGCTTCTTTGGTGACTCCTGTGTTTATGTCAAAAGCAAAACAGAGTCTTATCACTTTCTGGAATTGTAAAGCTTGTACAATATCCTGTGGGTCGTAGAACAGTGGCCACTTGTATAAAGTAAAAACATCTTGTGCTGATAAGTTGGTGAGCCACATCAAGTCAAACACCCTTATGGTTTCCATTATGCCATTCCTGTTCAAGACTATCATGGCCTCTCCCGTTCTCCAATCGTAGTACCACCATTTGAAGTGTGGAGTGAAGTCCTGTGGCATCTCACGTAGTGGGATCTTTGACATTGTACGTGGTGGACTCCACTTCAGCACTACTCTAGGTTTGCCAGTTATGCATCACTTCAGATCTTTTGATGTACCTCATTGGTTGTTGAGGTTTGAAGTTGACCCATCTGGTGTGGTGCTCCCTCTTTAGAGTAGCTTCAAACCAGCCTGACATCTTACGAGGATCAGCATATAGCAATTTTAACTTTGCTAACTGGTTGAGCTCAAAACCTGGAAGAGTCTTCAGATCGTGTGGAAATCTGAAGTACTCAATTCCCTTTTCACGTTTAACCGTGTAAACGTTGAGGTCTGCAAAATGTGCCCACGCTATGATCCTGCCAGCCACCTTTTGATGTTTCTTGACCTGATACAGTATGGTGTAGACAGTTGATGTTGTAGCGCTGCGTTGGGCTCTTATCTCTTCAAAACATGCTGCCCATTCAGCCTTTTTGATGTTGACTTCGGCGTCTAAGCCTTGGACCTTCTCTTTATCTTTTTCTGTCTCTTGCTCTATTTTATCCAGAGTCTCAAAAGTGTCACTAACAAGAGTTTCTCCAGATTTGGAATGACATTTCCCTCATTGTCAGTGTACTTTGGATAATGTTGTGCAGTGACATCTTCAATCTCGATCTCATCGACATCTTGAAGCTCATCATCACTCTCCTCTTGCACAGTTGGTGCATCTTTCATAATCTCATCAGCGTTTAGCTGGAACATTTCGGCTATCTGCTCATTAGTGAGATTGTGAATGATTTCTCCTTTAGGAGTATACATTACCGATCTCCTGACAATACCCTGCATATCAAGAATCAATGTCAGTTGAGTCTTGACCTGTTGGAGGGGAGCAATATCATATTCATCTCTTTGGGAATCTGGATCTGCTTGATTTAAACATTCAACACAACAATCATTAGTTAATAATCAAGGCATAATCATTTACTTTACATATAAACATTCATTTCATTAATTTTACACATGATCCAAATACAAGTGATTTTAAATAACAATAAAACATCTAAGCATTATGCTTGTCCTGGAGCATAGGCTCTTCTGCTGACGGGGTTGATGTGGAAGCACCTTGATCTTTGCTCCTTTGGTCCTCCTTTCACTAGCAGATGTGGCACCCGCAGCAGGTGAGTCATCATCATCATCATCACTAACATCATCTCCAACATCACTAGTAGCATCAGTATCACCATCACCATCATCCTCCTCATCATCACTATCATCCCCATCCCCTTCCTTAATCTTAAAAGGCTCTCCTTGGATCCTTTTAGACATAGCATGATGATCTTGTTAGTAGTCTCCAACTCCTCAATCTTCTTTGTTGACAGGGCATTCTGCTCCCGGAGTTGGGACAACTCTACATGTTGAGCCTCCATCTGTTGCGCCTGCTGAGATATCTGCTGAGCTTGGGCAACAGTAAGGTCTACTAGCTGTCGGAGCTAAGCAGTCGTCTCTTCGTCTGCCACCAATAGCCTCAGCACCATACTGTTAAGTGCCGAGAGCTATTCCTCTACCCCACTGGCAGGCAGAGGTGATCTTGATGTGTAGGAAGGGTATGATAGTGGTACAACATGGAGGCTAATGGTGGTGGTGGTGGCAGTGGTGTAGATTGGGGTTGGTATGACAGGTGGAGATGTGGCTGTAGTAGTGGAGGGTGGAGGTGTGGTAGTGATAGTGGGTGGTATGGTGGTGGAGGTAGCTGTGGTGGTGGATGGAGTAGTAGATGTGGTGGTAGGAGGTGGAATGGTAGATGTAGTAGTGGGAGCTGTGGTGGTGATGAAGGTGATTCTGCGCTTCTTCTTTTTCAAGCCGTGGGGCTGAGCCATCCTCTTCTTCCTAGATCCAGTCAAGGAGGATGCTCCCCCTTGAACACGGCGTGGCAGATCAGGAATATATGTAGGATCAATAGTAGTCTCTCCCAATCCCCTGTGGCGTCCACCAACAGCTCAAAGCCCCTGGTCTGTGGGAACAACCTTACTTCCCACAGTCCGGGTTAGTGGCTCCTCATCGGACTCCACTTCCTCCTCACCAGGTATAAATTCCCGGTGGAAGCCAGCGGACTCTACCATATCTCCAGTGGGGCAGATACAGGAGATGCACTATTAGTAGTGGGCCACTTTATCATGTGGGCAATGTATCTCCTGCATCCCCGCTATCATCATGATCAGAGTCATGGTCTGGGAGCTATAGCTGCTCCTCGTCGGAGTCGTTGTCTATGTGACGCCACTTACGTCTGCCTGGCACCACATAACTCTCATTGGCCAGATGGCCTATTAGTCTCTTCACCTGGGGCTTTACCTTCTTACCCCGGTAGACTCTCATACCATCCAGGGTCATATCGTCCATAATCTCTAGAGCCACAACATCGTGGCGCTCCTTAGGAAGTGATGGAAACTTCTCATTGAAAATCAGTTGCAATAATCTAGGGTACATGCAAAAACCCTCCTTACCCTTTGCCTCCAGGTTCTCCACAACGTAAGAGAATATCATGCTCGAGAAGCTGAAGGGGTAGTTCAGCACCAGTGCCACATAGGCATTCTGGATCTGGTCTGAAAGATCATCAAACCCACCCCTTCTGGAAGTAATGCACTTCAGTGTGACATGTGCCAAGTACTTGTACTGGGGACACAGGTTGCTCTTGTTGAGCACACATGAGTTGATGTCCCTAGCGTACTTAATCCTCAGAAAGCAGCCTTTCACTGTCAGCGGGTGTAGCTTGGTGGGGTGTCCAGCATCATCTCCCAACCCAAGTACGCGCTGAATGTCTTCAGCTGTAATCTCTAGGTCCATACCAAAGATGGAGCTCCTAATGCTATATGGCTCGCGTGATCTATCCACAGATGCATTCTCCCAGAAGGTCTGGTGTACGGACCTATAGGGAGTGCATAGGGTAGAGATGGCTTTGTGTATCCTCTATTGCTTGAGAAGGCGATGATCTCGGCAAACTCGGCAGCATTCCGAGTTGTGTGTTCTAAATGAGCACAGATGTTGTGCTTGGGATTGATAGACCATCTCTCCACTATGTATCTGTAACACAAGATACATAAACATTAGATACTTACATAACACATACCAGTTCTAAGTAACTTTATCAGATTCATTTTGATTCATTCATGCGAATGAATCATGCGACTGTGTTCAGTCGGCTATTCTATCATGCGACTGGACTCATTCGGGTGAATGAACTTGCAACTTAGTTCAATTGGTTGGCTGAGCCTGCGATTGATTCATTCGGCCGACTGAGGTCATTCGTATGTCATATTCGGCCGATTGAGCTATTCGGTCGGCTCAATCGTGCGATTAGAGTTCATCCATCCGACCAGTCGCATGACCTACTGTTTGGTTGACTTAGGTTCGAATCTTGACCAATTCATGAAATTAAACATTTTGTAAAGGTTCTTTAGACTTGCAATCACTTAACTAATAACCTAATAACATTATTCTCAACATTGTACACGTTTTTAGTAGGTTATTAGTCCATTGAATGGTTTTGTTCTTGTTTCAATCGCGAATCACTAATTAGGGCACCATTTCTTCTGATTTCGGTGAGATTTCATCAAATTATACCTGTATAAATGCAAACCCACGTCAGAATATCAAGAAGGAAGAGTGATTGAGGTCTAAAGAAACTTGGGCAGAGTAACGGTATGGTGTGCGATTTAAGGGCGATTAGGAGTGGTGAGAAGTGTTGGACCAAAAGAACCAATGAGCCTGATCAGAAAAACCTCCAAGTCCCACAGACATTACAACTGCTGAAGAAGATCACAACAGCTGAAGACATCAGCTGATTACAAGGTCTGAAGACAAAGTCTGAAGACAAGATCTGAAGATTTCTACTGAAGACAAAGTCTGAAAGTAAAGTACTGAAGACAAAGTCTGAAGCAATCAGCTGAAGACAACGTCTAAACTAAAAGTCTGAAGAACAAAGACTGAAGACTAGAGTGATCAGTAGTTGTCACAACAGCGGAAGTTATTAACTTCAGTAGATGTGATGGTTTTCCTTTTCAGTACTTGTAATTTACCTTTCAGTAGTTTATAGTTTCAGTAGTTTTAGTTCAGTAGTTTTATGTTCTTGTACTTAGCATTCTTAGAGATGTGATCAGTTGTTGAGAACATTCTCAGTAGTTTGCATAGTTTCAGTTGTTTGTATAATTCTGTTAGATATCACTATCAAGTGACATCAGCAGACGTCACATTCCTTATATAAGGAATGTTGACCTAATTGTAACGTGTGACTTTCAGCCACCACGAAAGCATTTGAATGAAATATTCTTTTGCAGAATTCTCTCTCTCTCTATAACCATGTACTATTCCATTGAATATCAATTGAGTTCTTGCTAAATTGTCTAATTCATTGTTCGAATTCCGCTGCAATCTACTCTAATTAATCAAACTTAAATCACTGATCCGACAAATAGTATCAGAGCAGGTTAATCATTGATCGATCTAACAAATGATCATTAAAACTGCTGCTTCGATATCTAAGTTTGATCGAATTAGCTTATTTGCAAGAATTGGTTATAGAGATTGAATTTCTGCTGCTTTCGGTTATTTGCTTTGAGATTTCTCTTGGTTCGTATTGAGTATGTTGTGTTTTGCGCTAAATCGGTTACAACTTAATTGAATTTGATTGAATCTAAGAATGACAACTCCTTCTAATGACCCTCACAATACTGGCTCCTCAACCAAGCCTCCGATGCTGGTTAGGACTGAGTATAACATATGGCAACGAAGATTGCTCCATCTCCTATCTGTTAACAGTTCAGGTTGTTGGACATCTGTGGTACATGGTCCACACAAGCCTACGGTGAACAATCCGAACCAACCAAATGGTTCCGAAGAAAAGGAACAATACTCAGATGAGGATCGAAAACTGATTGAGATTGATGCTAAAGCCCATGGAATTCTGGCCATGGCACTGCCGAATGAATCTATTCTGGGCTTATGCATCATGAAACTGCTCATGACCTCTGGAATGCATTGAATAACAATTTGTGGAACAAATGAGGTCTTAGCAAACAACAGAGAAATCCTTGCCCAACAATATGAGACATTCTCTCATAGGAAGGGTGAGACACTGACTCAACAGTTTGAGCGTTTTTCCTGTTTGATCTCTGAGCTGAAAATGGTCAAACATGAATACAGTAATAGGCAGATGAACAACAGATTCCTCAAATCACTGCTTGAGAGATGGGACACATATACCATTGTCCTACGCTCCAGTGCAAATCTAGATAGCCTATCTCTCACCCAACTCCATGGGAAACTGCTTACATTTGAAAGAGAGATAAAGCAAAAAAGGAAACCGGCATCATCTGGAAAGCTCACTGATGACTTTGTACGAGGGAACACTACCTTGGTTGGTCATGAGTCAGAATATGCTGCATCAGAAAGCCATTATGATGAGCATATAGATTTCTCTTCAAATAGTTCTGATCATGCATTTGTTAGTGTTGATAGTCAATCAGTCTGTAATAGTGACAATTTGTGCTTCATTATTGATGATTTGAAAGGTATTGCTGATGATGACTTAGAAGAGATGGATATTCTGAGCCAAATGGCCTTGATTAATATCAGATCTCAAAAGTTCTACAAGAGACCTGGTAGGAAATTTCCAGGACTCCCTGGCAAAACCAAAGTTGGTTTTGACAAGAGTAAGTTGAGGTGTCACAAATGCCACAGGCTTGGGCACTTTGCAAGAGAGTGTAGATCAACTGGATCTAACTCCTCTGCATCCTTTGTGACTTATCCAAGCAATAGTTCACAAAACAGAGGGCAACATCCTGCTAGTTCTGGTCATCACTCACAACCTCTATCTACTGCATATTTTGTCCCTCAGGGTCCAATGCCATATCCATATCCCTGCTATTACATGCCACAGTGAAATCAAGTTCAAGTTCCTATTGCACAACACCTTAAGCCTTACCTGAGCCTCAACCATCCCAATCACAACCTCATCATAGCTTCTTCACCCTTGGTGCTGTTGACTGGAGCAGTTTACCAGATGATCTTTCTCGTAATGAGCAATTATTTGCTAGTGATGGTCAACATGGTGGTGAACATCCTTTTAGGAATCTTGCTCTCATGGCCCTGGAGTCTACTGAGGGTTCATGCTCCAATGCATCTTCATCACAGGTAACCCAGGTATCCTTTGAGGCTAAGGCCAAGCTATGTTCTAAATCTTGCAAAGCTGCATTTATCTCTATTAGAGAGGCAAATGTAGCTTTAATAAATCAAAATCTTAAGCTTGAGCAAACCCTTTCCAAAAGAAAAGCTGAGTATGAGTTTGTCCTTAAAGATAAAGATGATGAGATTTATAAGCTTAAATGCCAATTAAATGATGAAAAGACTAAGGTTGAGGTCATTCTTGAGAACCACAGAGATCTCAAAGAAACACTTGCAGCTACTCAAGTTAAGTGTGACCGCTGGGTATCATCCTGCAAGGGATTTGAAATGCTTCTCAGCAAGCAAATAGCTTCGAATGTGAAGTTTGGAATAGGTTACAATCACATTGCACCACCTACAGATTTTACTCCAAAATCAATAGTAAAACCTGAAGTGAAAGTAATTTCCAAACCACATCATCATGTGTATCATCCTCAAGAGATCACCCAAAATCAGAAGATGAAATCAATGTTGATACCTCAGCAAATCAATTGCCTGATGGGTTAACTACTGATAAGCACATGAAGCTGAGTACTTCAGATGTTGTCCCTCAAAGTACCTCAAGTACTGAAGGGCAAGTCACAACATCTGAAAAGCATTTCAAATCAACTAAAGTAAAAGGATTAACAACTGCTGAGGAATCTATCATATGGTCTTTTAGGACGGATATAGAATAGCTGAAGAACAAGTCTTCAGTTGTTACAGATCCTTCTGTACTTAACACAAGTACTGAAAGGAGGAAAGTACTAAAGATCACACCTTCAGTAGTTTCCACTTAAGCAGTTGATCAATCCAAGATGAAGAATAAGCCATGTGACATATGTGGTAAATTCAATCATCTTTCTGATGAATGTTGGTACAAAAAGGGTTCCAAACTCAACAGAGATAAGCTCATTAAAATGCAGATGGATCAAATGAAAAATGAGTTTGAGACCAAGTTTGTACCATAGTCATCCTAAATTGATAAACCCAAGGCTTCACCCAAATCCAAAAGAAGGATAGGGTTTATCATAAACCAGCTGATAGTGTTCCTCATGATAAAAATCAGACTAAGTCTGTGAATTTCAAGGAGGAAATGGTGAGCCACAAGAACTTATCAAAAAGAAGTACTGATGTGTCACAAGAGCTGAAAGCTTTAGCTACAAATCAGACACAACTTGTTATGATGATTCAGCATTTGTTGGGGAGAGTTAACCACTAGATGCACCTGTGATCAAGCCACTGAAAAGGTATTCCAAGCCCAAATCCAAGGAATCCATTTCAGCACCATCTCCACCTTCATCAACTATTAATCATGAGAAAAAAGTTATGGTTAAATCTGTTGATGAAACAGACCCAAAACCAAAAAGGTTTGGGTCTCAAAACCTAACTAGTTCCTTGTGATGAATGCAGGGTTCTTCAGAATGCCAAAGAAGCATCTGGTATGTAGACAGTGGAGGATCTATGCATATGACAGGGAGCAGTTCTCTTCTTAATGACTACTCTCTAGGAAAGAAGGGATTTGTTTCATTTGGAAATGATGCTAAGGGTTATATCATCGGGAAAGGATATGTGTCTAATGGAGAAATTAGATTTGATGATGTTAACCATGTGGAGAATCTCAAGTATAATCTACCGAGTATCAGTCAGATGTGTGATAAAGGGCATGTTGCACTTTTCACAAGCCAGAACTGCAGGATTCTATCTTCCACAGTTCTGAGGCTGATTGACAAGGTATTGGATGAACACACTCTCCTGAAGGCCAACAGGATTGGAAGAGTATATGCCCTGGATTTGTCAAAGAAGATTGATTTGAAGGGTCATCCTTGCCTGTTCTCCAAAGCCTTTCCTCAGGAATCTAAACTATGGCACAGAAGGCTAGGTCATGTAAATCTAAAAAACATGAATCAACTGATCCATAATAGTTTAGTGAGAGGTCTACCAGTAAAGGAGTTCCACTGTGATGAAACCTGCACTGCTTGTTTGAAAGGAAAACAACACAAAGTCTCATTCCCTCCTATTGAAGAACCTAAGTCCACTACCTGCTTGCAATTACTGCACATGGATCTATCTGGTCCTGTGAGAGTGATGAGCATGGCAAAGAAGAAATACTGTCTGGTAATTATGGATGATTACTCCAGATTTGTATGGACTTTCTTCTTGCATTCAAAGGATGAGGTTGCTCAGACGATTATACACTTTGTGTTGTATGTTGAGAAGCAGTATTCCATATCAGTCAAGTGTATAAGGAGTGATAATGGAACAGAATTCACAAACCATACACTTGATGATTTTTATCTCTCAAAGGGAATCAAGAGGCAGTTTAGCATCCCAAGGACTGCAGAACAAAATGGAGTAGTGGAGAGAAAGAACAGACCCTAATTGAAGCTGCAAGGTCCATGTTGGCTGACTCTGGTTTGCCATTGACCTTTTGGGCTGAAGCTGTCAACACAGCTTGCTATGTGCAGAATAGAGTTTTAGTAAATCAGAGGTTGATGAAGACTCCATATGAAGTTCTACATCATTTGGCTCCTCTAGTTTCATTCTTCAAAGCCTTTGGGTGTCCTTGTTTCATTCTCAACACAAAGGATCAACTCCACAAATTTGAAACTAAGGTGGATGTAGGGTATTTTGTAGGATATTCATCCACATGCAAGGCTTACAGAGTCTTCAACTGTAGAACAAAGATAGTTGAAGAAACCTTGCATGTGAAGTTCAATAAATCTCCTAAGGATAAAATTCCACAAAACCCTGTGGAGTTGTTTGATCTGGATATACTGCAATATGTTCCTTATCAACCTCCAGCTGTTGCAGATCATATGAATAAATCATCTTCTGCAGCAAGTCTTCCACCTAGTGGTATTGAAGATGATGATGATATCAGTACTCACCTTTTCAAGTTTAGTGATCAACTGCCTGAGTCCACTAAACTTAATGTTCCTGTAGCTTCAGCAGCTCCATCCACAACAAATGCATGAGATTCCGACTCCTCTACATCATTTGAATTGCCATCTCATACTTGGTTTCAAGAGTCTGGATCAACATCTGTTGCTGTTGAACCTGCTACAAACACTTGCACTAATCTTATAGTTTACCAAGAGCTGAAGAATTACCCCATGTCTCAAATCATTGGTGATATCAATGCTGGTGTCTCAACCAGAAGTCAATTGTCCAACTTCTGCTTCTATGCTCTCTTCATCAGTCAGCTAGAGCCAAAGAACTATCATGTTGCTTTAAGAGACAATGGATGGGTTGAAGCCATGCATCTTGAGCTCAGTTAAAAAAGCAGCAAGTGGGGGAACTGGTTCCTCTACCCCCAGGTAAGTGTGCAATAGGCACTAAGTGGGTGTTTAGGAATAAAACTGATGTAAATGGGCTTATTGTCAAGAACAAGGCTAGACTGGTTGTACAAGGGTTCTCACCAGAAGAAGGTATTGATTATGATGAAACCTTTGCCCCTGTAGCCAGACTGGAGGCAATTAGATTGTTCTTAGCCTATGCTGCATTCCATAATCTTAAAGTTTTTCAAATGAGTGTCAAAAGTGCTTTTTTATATGGAAAAATAAAAGAAGAGGTTTATGTGTGTCAACTACCAGGTTTTGAGGACAATAAACATCCTGATTGGGTGTATAAACTTGATAAGGCTCTTTATGGGTTGAAGCAAGCTCCTAGAGCCTGGTATGAAACACTTTCAAATTTTCATCTTCAAAATAATTTCACTAGAGGCTCCATAGATAAAACTTTGTTTATTAAGAAAGTGGATCAGCATAACTACTTGTTCAAATTTATGTTGATGATATAATTTTTGCATCCTCTGATCCCCAGCTGTGTGATGATTTTACAAGTTTAATGAAACAAAAGTTTGAAATGAGTGCAATGGGAGAATTACAGTTCTTCTAGGCTTGCAAATCAAACAAAAGGCTGATGGAACCTTCATTCATCAGTCAAAATATACAAAAAATCTTTTGAATAAGTTTGATTTACAAAACTGTAAGCCCTGTTCTACTCCCATGTGCAACACCACACAACTGGATGTAGATCAGAAAGGTAAGCTGTTGATGAAACACTTTACACATGTATGATTGGGTCCTTGATGTACTTAACAGCTTCTAGACCAGATATTATGTTTGCAACTTGTGTTTGTGCTAGATTTCAGGCTGCTCCTAAAGAGTCTCATTTGATTGCAGTCAAGAGGATATTTAGATATCTGCAAGGTACACAATCTCTAGGTCTTTGGTATTCCACTGGACACTCTTGCAAATTAGTTGCTTTTTCTGATAGTGACTATGCATGGTGTAAGTTAACCAGAAAGTCAACTTCTGGTGGATGTCAATTCCTAGGTAACTGTTTGATTTCTTGGCAGAGTAAGAACAAACATGTGTTGCTACATCCACTGCTGAAGCAGAGTACATTGCTGCTGCAAGTTGTACATCTCAGGTACTATGGCTTCAGAACCAATTATTGGATTATGGCATTACAAGACTAAGACTCCATTGTTAATGGATAGTGCTTCAGCTTTGTGTATTGTCAAGAATCCAGTCCAGCATTCTAGGACCAAACATATAGAGATGAGACACCATTTTATTAGGGATTGTTTTGAAAAAGGTTTGATTAATCCAAAGTTTGTGCCAAGTGCTGATGAGCTTGCAGATATATTTACTAAGCCTTTGGACAGTTCAACTTTCCAAAACCTCGTGTTAAGACTTGGTATGCTGCAGCTAGAATAAGTGACAACTACTGATGATCTCAGTAAACAAGTACTAATGACCATTAGTAAACATGTCACAAATAAGTACTGATAAGTTTTATTCTCAGTTGGTTTCATAACTACTAAAGACTAAATTACTTAAAAAGTACTGTACTTTCTGTTAAAAGAAACTGATGCAGTTACAACTACTGATGTAGTTATAACTACTGATGTCAGTAAAAACGGATAAGTACTGATGTCCTATGAAACAACTGAAAATAGCTAAAAAGTCTGATGAGTAAGTGTTGAGGACAGTATGAAACAGCTGAAAAGCTAAGAATTGACGAAAACTACTGATGAGAATTTTCTCTTCAATCATTCCACAAACTGTTGTTTCACCTTAAACAACTGATGACAAAACCATGACTTCAGTAGTTTCACAACTACTGATGACTAACACCAAGTCCTCAGTTGTTTCCTACACCTGAAGCCAAAACCAAGGTTTTCAGTAGTTTCATAACTACTGATGACCAAAACAAAATCTTCAGTTATTTCAAACGTTTGATAGTTAAAACCAAGTCTTCAGTTTTTTTCATACAACTGATGACAACACCAACACTTTCAGTCGTTTTCTTTTTAGCCTTTTCTTAACGTATAACTACCTGCACTTATAGACGAACGTTTCATTAGCCGTTTTCTATCCTTTTCTCTCTCAACAATGGCGACCATGAAACTCAAACCTAGACACAACTGTGTCGCCTACCTCTCGAAATCAGCCTCTTGGAACAAATTGATAATGCCATTGATCTTATGGTGGATTCCCAATACAGAACCGCCTTTCTTTTGAATCCTACCATATACCCCGATTCCTTAAACCAATTCTGGACCAAGTCTCTGTAACAACTGGTGAAAATGATAGCCAAATCACTCTCCAGTCGTTGGTCAACCAGAAACATGTGGTAATCACCCCTGACATCATTCGCAAAAACCTAAATTTGCATGATGCCACCTGTATTATACAATACCCGAAAGGCACCATTGATATGTCTTTCATCAACAACGGGTATGAAGGAGACTTAAGTGCTACAACCATTCTCAAAAAGCACTTCCATGATGCTGAAAGACTTATCTTCCACATGGTGAATGTCTGCCTTGCTTCAAATACATCTTCATGGGATCAGGTGTCCTCAAGATGGCAAGAGGTATTGTACTCTATCTTTGAACGACAAACTCTAAATATTTCTGAGATAGTGTTTCTGGAACTTAAAGATCTGGCTCAGATGCCTGTGACAAACAGATGAATACTATATCTCAGGTTTCTGATGGCCATAATTTTAAATCAATTAAAATCTAAGGACTTGTTGGTCTTGGAGTCCCTGCTCCAGCTGTCTTAGCTGAGGTATACTCCAGGCATAATTCTGACCTTACTCTCAAAGGAGCTGCCCGACTGCCCAAACCCAAGCAGAGGGAACCCACAGCCTCCACCTCCAGATCCAAGTCCCCACCAAACCCAAACCCCAAAAGCCCAAAAAGGCTACTCAGGGAGATGAGTCCCCTGAGGATGCCCCTGTACCACCAATACAGGAAACACATACTAGTTCTAACCCCCCAGTCATGTCAGAGACTCAACCAACTGAAACCGCACAGGTATCCACTCCACAGGATCCTGTTGCAACCAAATTTGGGGATACCACATTACTGGAACCTATCTCAGTTGAGAAGGTTACCATTGAAGAGCATCTCTCACCCCGGGTGCAATATGCTTCTAACCAATCTCCAAATGCAACCGCCCCTCAAAGCCTAACCCTTATAGTTGCTAAAGTGCTGAGTCAGCTGCATTCCTCACCCCCTCCCCAGAAACCAATTAACACTGGGAATACCTCAACGATTGAGGGGGAGGACCAAAATGCTGCTGATAACCCATAGCACAGGGGTTATAATGTCCAATCTCCAAGTGTAGAAGAGGAGGTTAGAACATTTGGTCAGGCTGCCACTTTTACTGATTTAGCAAATGAACAGAATGAAGTTGGTAACATATATAAGACCTCACCAGAGGCAACTGCCAATGAAGGACAAAGTCCAGAGGCAGGAAGTCCCCAGAACCAAGAACAAGGGGCACATGCATATACTGATCTACACTCAGGGCATGTACATCCTGATTTAATCAGGAGGTCAGATGATTCAGCAAAGACTGATGATGACCTGGGCTTTTTCTTTGATGTCTTAGCCCATAACACAATCCTAGAGACTGAGGTGAGTAGACTCAAAGAACTGCTAGCCAAAATGTCTCAGGATAAAAGTCCATCTGCCCCAATAAACCCACAGATGGCACCTTCAATTGAAGGTTCACCAACACACAGCCAATACACTTAACTAAGCCACCAGCCACTGCTTTTGGCACCACCTCTCAGGGACAGAACCCCTCTGAGCAGATGGTTGCAACCTTTCAAAGCTCCTTACCTCTCATCACTCCCATCATCACTGAGATAGTATATAAAGCCGTTGATGAGAGGATCTCCTCAAATCTCCAAACACTCCTTGATGATGCTGTTCACAAGTCACTTTCTGCCTTTCAAGCCCCTGATCCCAATGAACCCAAAAAGGGGGAGACTACTAACTCTAAGGCAGTGAAAGAAAGGAAAAAGAAGAGAGTAGAAGATGAGAAAGAACCAGAAAAAGAAAAAGAGTTGGAGAAAGGACAAGAACTGATCTTAGTGGAACAGCTGATCACAATGCAAGAGCTGAGCACAGACAAAAAGCAGAAAGATCAGCTGATCACTTACAAAAGGAAAAGAAATGCTGTGTCAAAGTCTGATGGAGATAAGTCCTTAGAAGATCTTGTCAAAGAAGATGATGAAGCTTACAGCAGATCTATGGACAAGATAATAGATCAGCTCTTCAGACAGGGTCATGACACAACCACCTTAGATGTTGAGATCAGAAGGCTGGAGATAAAAGAAATTCAAGCAAGATGGCTAGTTACAGTGTGATGGATAGGGAAAGGTTGGAGATTATGATCAGGTTTATTGCCAAATATCTAGGACGATCATTGATAGAGATGAAGTCTTGTTCCAGAGACAGTATCTTGGAGATAACCAAGAAAATCTGTTCTGCTGGAAGCTACAACAAAGGTTGATCATCGAAGCACTGGATGAAGCAGGTGCTGGGAAGAGAACTGAGATGGCAAAGCTCTCAAAAGCCAAACTCACAACTAAATTGCTAGATCAGCCTTCTCATACTCCCACTCAAAAACAACCCTCAAAGCAATCTTCCCTAAAATCTGCCAATTCTATCGCTAAACCAAAACCACCCACAACTCAACTCACAAAACCAGTTCCATTACCCCGAAAATCATCTCAAACCACACCCAGTGATACACCCATAAGGAGGAGAAGGGTGTTGAGGGTAGAAGTAGAAGAAGAAGAGGATGAGAATAAAGACAGTCTGCCAATCTCTACTGTTCTCAAACTTAAAACACCTGAGCCCAGAAGTCAACAGATGATCACACCTGACTTGCAAATGCAAATGGTGAAAGTTAAGATTGAAGAAGTAGAACAGCAGAAGTAGCATGATGAGCAATTTCTCAAAATGGTTGACAAGGACTTCCCTCAGTCCTCATCCATTCAAGCAATAAAGAAACAAGCTCTGAGACTGTACACTCTTAGGCATACCTACCAACATCAAAGAGAAAGAGTGAGGATTTGGCCAGACCCAAGGGTAAGTTCCAGAATACACAAGAAGAACATACCATGTAGATATCATGGCCAAGTGAAAAAGACCTTGAATGCTGCAATTATGTTGGCTATGGTAGTCTCACCCTGGGAGATTATAGAAGAATTCAAGAGAGCACACAACTCAAAGACAACCCCTCAATCTCTACTTGAGAACAAAATGATCAAGAAGGGGTTGTTATACAAGAGACTTGAAGATCTTCAAAAGAGTGAACTCCAGTTGTGGCTAGAAGGCTCTCATCCAGATGAATTCGCATACGGAGAGATCACAACGGTTGAGTTGAAGAATGGGAAGACAGTAAGGTATCTATCTAAGTATTATGGCCCTGAGTTCTTCTTTGAGGGAGAAGCAGAAGAACTCACCAAGGAGGAACAAGTTGTTCTCCTTGAGGCCTATGCAAGAGAGTCTTGCAGACTCATCAATGGGATTTAGGTTTCATGGTTGGGACAAGACTCCGTGTCTAGTTTCCCCAAGATAGAGTTCCCTTCCACACTTAACCAATCAAAAGATCAGAAACCTTTTCCTGGCCTGTGCTTACATGATTACCTCTGAAGCTGATCAAGAGGGTGTTTCTACCAAAGAATAAGTGGGATCATCAATAAACTTAGAGGTTTTGGCTGCATTGGTTCAGGGGGAGTTTGTTGGACCAAAAGAACCAATGAGCCTGATCAGAAAAACCTCCAAGTCCCACAGACATTACAACTGCTGAAGAAGATCACAACAGCTGAAGACATCAGCTGATTACAAGGTCTGAAGACAAAGTCTGAAGACAAGATCTGAAGATTTCTACTGAAGACAAAGTTTGAAAGTAAAGTACCGAAGACAAAGTCTGAAGCTATCAGCTGAAGACGTCTGAAATAAAAGTCTGAAGAACAAAGACCGAAGACATAGACTGAAGACCAGAGTGATCAGTAGTTGTCACAACAGCTGAAGTTATTAACTTCAGTAGTTATGATGGTTTTCCTTTTCAGTACTTGTAATTTACCTTTCAGTGGTTTATAGTTTTAGTAGTTTTAGTTTAGTAGTTTTATGTTCTTGTACTTAGCATTCTCTGATATGTGATCAGTTGTTGAGAACATTCTCAGTAGTTTGCATAGTTTCTGTTGTTTGTATAATTCTGTTAGATGTCACTATCAAGTGACATCAGCAGACGTCACATTCCTTATATAGGGAATGTTGACCTAATTGTAACGTGTGACTTTCAGCCACCATGAAAGCATTTGAATGAATATTCCTTTTGCAGGATTCTCTCTCTCTCTCTATAACCGTGTACTATTTCATTGAATATCAATTGAGTTCTTGCTAAATTGTCTAATTCATTGTTCGAATTACGCTGCAATCTACTCTAATTAATCAAACTTAAATCACTGATCCTAACAAGAAGAATGCGATTGACTGTGGCCCTTTATATACTGAATCTGAGTTCAATTGGCCGACTCGACTCATTCGCTCGGTTCATTCGGGCGAAAGAAACTCAGTCGGGCGAAAGAAACTCAGTCGGGCGATTGACTCAGTCGATCACCTTCAGTCGGCCAACGGAAGCTCAGTCGGTCGGCTGACTCAATCGCACACTCCCATTCGGACGATTGACTCATTCTGATAAGCCATTCGGATGAATAGCTCATTCTGATAAGCCATTCATATGAATAGCTCATACTTATGTCCATTCGGCTGTTTAATGCATGAGTATGGTCCATTCGCATGATTGGTCCATACTCAGGGTCCAGTCGTGCGAATGGGTCATACTCTTGACATTTTTCTGACTTTATGACCATTTGACCTTTAAACCCTTTTAAACTGTTGATTTAACATTATCAACATTTGATCATCTCTGACATGATCCTTTTAGACTCACAAACTTTTGGTCACCTCAGACGTGATTCTTTTAAGATATTTTGTCACCTCAGACGTGACCTAATTTTTTTATTTGAAAGCACATGTGGTCACCTCAGACGTGACCTTTTAGATGATGATGTCCCTTATCACCTTCCATGATATAGTCCGATACTAACATACTGAATTTGATAAACTTTGTGCAAAAATAGAAGAAATAATACTGAAAACTTAAAAAAACTAAGACATGTTTTTGTGTTTTTGTGAGGGTTAACTCCTAAGATGTAATTCTAAGGAATAGTTTTTTCTGAGAGAGCAGCCTTAATCATTTAAACCATACATGGACCAATTCAAGTTGGAATCATACAGGATATTGAAATCATTCAGGACAAGTTATTTAAAAAAAATTTGATGCCCTTTTCTTGTTTTTCATCTAGAGTCATTTAGCAAATTTAGGAAATCATACTAGTACTATTAGGTCCCCAAACTGAGTTGAACTTTCAAGAATTGTAGCCATAGTGATTGTCAGTATACTTGTCCTCTTAAATCCATACACAGGCTTTCAACATAGTTTGGTGATCGTTTTAAGGTTTGTTTATTTCAACAAGCATTTGTGGATCCCACACTTATATGGTAATCAACATCCCTCAGAAGATTTTTGAGCGGTCTTAGGGTAATGTTCAAGAAGAGACTATTCTTAGAACTTTCAAAGAGAAGCCAATTCTCAGGTCAGTTCCATCACACAGCAGAGAGGCGGCAAACAACAATGAGTTCTAGAATATATAGGTTATTCTTATCCTCAGGTCAGTGCCACCGCACAGCAGAGAGGCACATAACCTATCTCCTTGTACGAGCAATTTTTTTCCGTAGATCTCACTGACACCACAGGTTATCAGTTTGATTGTATTTTCATTTTTCATGTGCTTTTGCTCATGCTTTGGTCTTACACACACTTTTGTGGTGTTTATTTTGCTCGTAACCCCTTATTGGAATCTTGTTGATTGTGTTAACCAGGGATAAGGCGTTACCCGCAGCTAGTCAACCATTTTAGTTTAATCTTGAGATCACTAAAAAGGTCTAGTCATCTATTGTGTTGAATCTACTAACATATCATTTGTGGTCTAGCAACCTCTAGGTCTACTTTCTTTGTGTTACCTTAGTAGTAGCTAGCTTAGCTATCATATTTCCTTTTATATGCTTAGAATACACAGACTTATACTTTAACTTTGCATCTTTTTCAATTTTGAATTTTAAAGTCCTAAATGGTTTGTACCTGTGTACTATCATATTCCAAACATTAAATCGGTATCACACATACGATCTTATTTATTTTCAGCTTGCCTCTCATTTTCCCCGTTTTTTTAGATCTATTCTCCCCCTAAAATTATAAAACCACTATGGACTTGCATTTTAGGATTTTAATGAGCAAGGAAAGACACTAATTGTAATTAAACTAACTAAACAAACACAAAAGAACAAACTAAAATAACACTAAAATTTAAAAATTAAAAGAAACTAGACATGACGCATCGGACTATACATGGTCATCTTCAGGAATGACGTCACTTTTCTTTTTAACGCCATTGACCTCTAACAGATATAGAAAATGTGGTTTGTCAAAAGCCTTTGTATAGAGGTTAGCACGTTGAAAATCAGTGTTTATTTTTATCACATCGATTAAATTATTTTCAAAAAAATCACGTATGAAGTGATATTTGATTCCGATGTGTTTGGTCTTAGGATGTTGGACCGGGTTTTTAGTGACTGCAATTGCAGCAGAGTTATCAACAAAGGTAGGAGTGGAAGTGAAATGCAAACCGTAATCCTGCATTTGCTGTTGAATCCATATGATTTGAAAGCAGTAGCTTGCAGCGGCAACGTATTCGGCTTCACAGGTTGACAATGCAACTGAGGTCTGCTTCTTACACTGCCAGGTTACTAATCTTCTCCAAAGAACTGACACCCTGCTGATGTAGACTTGTAGTTCATCTTCCAGCCACCATAATCCGAGTCACTATACGCAGTAAGTTCAAAGTCATTATCATGAGGATACCACAACCCAAGTGTGGGTGTGCCCTTTAGATAACAAAATATCCTTTTGACCCCAATTCGATGATTCACCTTAGGCTTTGCCTGATATCATGAGTATAAACATGTAGCATACATGATATCAGGTCTTGAGGCAGTGAGATACATGAAAAATCCAATCATCCCTCGGTACATAGTGGGATCTACCAGATCACCATTCTCATCGGGTGCAACATCATGGTTTGTAGCCAGTGGAGTGCCAGCTATGGAAGCATTCTCCATGTCAAACCGACTGAGAATATCCCCTACATACTTGGTCTGATTTAAGAAGATTCCATTTGGTGTCTGATCCACCTGTAACCCGAGAAAGAACTTCCTCCCCCCCATGGCACTAAACTTGCTGAAGTTTGATAATTCGTAGGTTTAACTTGATTTGTCCGTAAAAACTCGAATTTTATCAAACCCTAATACCCGTATGCCGGAAAAACTAAACTTTTCGATCAGGAAACTTCTATGACTCTGTTAGACGCAAAAGGATTGCGTTTTTGATGCAAAAACACAATTTTTGTGTCAAAACTATTGAATCAACACGTAATCATGAGCTCAAGCTCTGATACCACATGTTAGGATCATGTATTGGAATGAAAAACCAACTGATTAACGTGTTAAACCAAACCAAATTATGCTGAATCCTATTTGATTGGTGATCCAATCAGTGAGAACGCACATAGAGACAATAACGCAATGAATCTAACATCAAGAAATCGGTTAGGAATCGATCTACAACGTTCTATGAACTTGGAGTACGAACTTAGAGGCTTCTGGATGGCTAGGGTACGTCTGGGGTCGAAGTGGATTGAATGCTTACGTTTTTCCACGAATTAGGTGGTATTTATAGGTTAAGGTTTCTTAATCGTGCGATTGGACCATTTGCATGGTTCAGTCGTGTGATTGAGTTATGCGGTTGATCCATTCACATGACTGAGTGTTCAGTCGTGCGACTGAGTCAGTCTCATGTTATAGTCATACGACTGATCCAGTCTCCTGGTTTAGTCGTGTGACTGAGTCATTCGTATGAAGTTGTTCATGCGTATGGTCCATTAGCATGGGCCATTCGCATGATGACTTCATCTTATTAAGTTAACCTATATAATCAAGTCAATATGCAATAAACAACTCATTAATGAAATATTAAACATTATAAACAAAACCAAATATTTGTATTTCATTATGTACCCAATAATTACATAAGTGTAAGACATATTACATTCAGATCAAGATCTAGGTACATATATGTATCAAAAAAATCCTGCTGATTGGGATGATGTTGATGGCCTGTTGATAGGTGGAGCTGCAATGAATCCAGTGGTCTTGACTTGATGCCTTGAAGAAAGAAAATCATCTTCTTCAGTAATGAAGGCATTTTCCACACTATTTGACTCAGACGGAAATTTGTATGCTTCATTCACTCTTGGTCCTCCTAGATTTTTGCTTCTTTCATCAAGCTCCAATGCTTCTATCTTGGCTATCATGATATCCAAAGTAGTACTCTCAAGATCAAGAGTATTTTTAGCATGGTCACATTTTGTTTCTAGCTTTCAGGAAGACTATGCAACATTTTCTTGTTTAACTCCTTGACTTTGTAGGTGACTCCCTTATATCTAAGTCATTTACCAGCTGCATAAATCTGTGGAGCCGTTTAGAGATGGACTCCCTTTTGGAGTGATAAAAAGTTTCATATTGATTAACAAGTTTATCCTTGTTAATTTCAGCAACTTCACTGCTTCCCTCACACATGATCAGCAGTGCATCCCATACTGTTTTGGCAGTTCCATACGTTTCTAGTCTTTTCAGCACATCCATCTTGACTGCTTAAGTAAGAATGGAGTAAGCTTTTAAATCAATCTTGACTTTCATATAGTCATAATCATCAAGAGTCAAGTCTTCAATTGGGATTCTTGATGTTTTGTATATGGCAGCTTGATCTGCAGACAGAGTACCGAAATGGGTGGTCCCTTGCAAATTGAAATCCAATAATCTGGATGTACACCTGTTATATAGTTCATGAATCTGATTTTCCATTATTTAAATTAAGATTTATGTTTAAGCATTGGTGGTTTTGGAGTATGGCCAAGTTCTGAAAAACTATGTGAATCCGTTTTAACAAGGTGTTTTAATTTGTATAAATATATATTGGGTAAGTTTTAAGATTAATTAGTCCAAATAGTCCAAATAGTCCAAATCGTTCAACAAATGCTTAGTAAATCAGATCTATTAATGTTTCTTGGTTTCTGTTGCAGCTTTTGTTATATTCATGTTCTTTGTATAAATTTGTAGGTTTTGTGTATAGTTCTTCAAGGTGAGAACGTGTTGACAATGGTCGTTTTAAGAGTATTTTCTGCTGTTTACTAAGTAGAGATGATAGAATACTCTATTAGCAACTCAATCACCAGATCAATCAAGTTCTATTCAGGTCTTGGGTAGATTTGAAAAAGAACCAAGAGCCCAAGCTCTGATACCAAATGAATGGGTAGTGAGATAGAGATTCTCACTTAGGATCGAATATAATGATTGAGTTAGTGATTCAAAGGCGGAAACAAACAATCAATAAACAGTCAATGCAGAAGAAATACTCGTAAATGCTTGTTTGTATTGATAAAGGTGATAAATTACAGTAAATGCTAGGGTTTGAGCATAAAACAGTAATAATGCACCTAGAGAATAAAATTCAAAATATATTCTAATTGTCTATGAACCATCATCTCATGTACGAGGTTTTCTATTCTATTTATAGGAAAATAAGATGCCTTTTTACAAAATGACTAAACTACCCCTGACATATACATCAGTCTAAGTCTTGATCCACATTTCTTCTTGTTCATTCCCATTGGCAAATGCAGATGAGATGGACTTGATCAACATTTCTTCACTTGATGATCCACATTAGTATGTTGGTCATCCGCATTAGTATGTTGGTCATCCGCATTGGGTAATGCGGATGAACAAATACTTGTGTGCATTCTTGTCTGTCATCCGCATTGGCAAATACGGATGAATAGAATCTTGTCCGCATTACTTCTGATCTTCAGCATTTGTTAATACGGAAGAACAAACACTTGTCAGCATTTGTTCTTTGCCTTCTGCATTAACAAATACGGTAAGCCAATACTTGACCTTCTACTGCAGAATCTTCATTCACATTAATTCTTGGACTTGTGGGAATCTCAGAAGAACTACCATCAACTCACCAATTGAATTGGCATGTATGATCCTTTCAGGGCGCAACAAAACATATAAGTGCCGAAGAAGAGTTTTAAGCTTTGGAAGATACAGAAATCTTTCTGAAGGTAAAGTACTTGGAGGCATAAGTTTCTTTTGGAGTTAAAACATAACTTCCGAAGGATCAAAATTTTCAGAATTTTAAGGAAAGTCTTTAAAAAAATTTTATCCAAAGAAAACAAGAGCTTCTGAAAGTGGTAAACTAGACAACTTAGAACACACAGATTTTAGAAAATAATAAGAATTAGTTTTAAGAAAAACCTACTCAAAGTTTATCATCCCAATAGCTAATATTAGATTTTAAAATCTTTGTTCATCAAAAGCCTTTGTATTCATATCAACATATTATTCATTTGTGTGAACTTTGACTAGTTTAATTAATCCCTTTTTAAAATTATCTCTAATTAAATGATACCTAATGTTGATGAGTTTTGTCCTTGAGTGCTGCACAAGATTCTCTATGATAGAGATAGCACTGTTGTTGTCTATGTGAATGGGAGTCTCCTTGAAGTTTAAGCCATAGTTAAGCATCTGATTCTAAATCCAATGCACTTAAGCACAGTCGCTTACAATAGCAATGTATTCAGTTTCAACAGTTGATGCAAAGACACAAGATTTTTTCTTGCATTACCATGAGACAACCCTTCCACCAAGAAATCGACATCCCCCAGATGTAGACTTTGCAGTCATGTTGAAACCATACATATTGAAGTCAGAATTCTTAGGATACCATATACCAAGTGTTGAAGCACCTTTTAGGTTTCTTAGAATCCTTTTGACAGTGATAAGGTGAGACATCTTAGGGTTGGCTTGATATCTTGCACAAATACATGTGGCAAACATAATATTAGGCATGCTAGCTGTAAGATACATAAGAGACCTAATCATAGCCCTGTAAGAGTGTTCATCTACACACTCCCCCTCAAGATCAGGTCCAAGGGAGTGGTTTTTAGCTATGGGTGTCTTAGCAATCTTACAGCCAGTCATGTTGAACCATTTGAGTATGTCTTGAACATACTTTGACTGGCTAATGAAGATGCCATATTCAACTTGCTTCACTTGAATTCCCAGAAAGAAATTGAGTTCCCCCATGGCACTCATCTCAAATCTGTCCTTCATCAGCTTCTCAAAGTCTTTGTAGAGCTTTGGATTAGTTGATCCAAAGATGATGTCATCTATATACACTTGAACTAGCATTATGTCATTTCCCTACCCTTTGATGATGTGAGTTCCATCTATAGTACCTCTTCTGTATCCATGCTTGCACAGATACTGAGATAGAGTCTCATACCATTTCCTGGGTGCCTGATGCAGCCCATAAAGAGCTTTATCAAGCTTGCAGACATAATCAGGATCAGGATGTGCAAAACCAGGTGGTTGTTTGACAAATACCTCCTCATCAATCACTCCATAAAGAAAATCACACTGGACATCAAGTTGATAGACCTTGAAGTTCTTGGATGTAGCAAATGCCAAGAATATCAAAATAGCTTCTAGTCTTGCTACATGAGCAAAAACATCAGTGTAGTCGATTCCTTCTTCTTGTGTGTATCCTTAAAAAACTAGTCTAGCTTTGTTTTTTATGACAATGCCTCTATCATCCTTCTTGTTCCTAAACACCCATTTGATTCCAATAGTAGTCTTCCTATGAGGAAGAGGACAAAGGTTCCAAACTTTCTGTCTTTTGAATTGAAGTAGCTCCTCTTGCATAGCTTCAACCCAACTTCCATCCTTTAGAGCCTCATCAACTTTCTTTGGCTCTATCTGAGATAAGAAACAAGAGTAAAGACAAACATTTTCTTCATAGGTTTGTCCTCTTGTTCTTATCCCTGTGGCAACAACTCCAATGTTATTTGTAATGGGATGAGACTTGTGGATCCTAAGTTGAGGGATTACAACAAGTTGTTGAGAGAGATCCAAATTAGAGAAATTTAGATCTAGCATTGATGTATCTCCCACTACATCAGCACACTTATCAAGAGAGACTTGGTCCAATAAGTGTGTGACATCAATGATGTTTTCATCTATGGAGTGGTTATCAACATAAAGAAATTCCTGATCACTGTCACCACCACCATGGTTATCTTCTGCATTTGAAGTATCTTTATCTAGTTCTAAAGCCTCTGAGCTGGAATTTGAAGGCATCTCAGATGTATTAGCTGAATTTGTCATTGTAGTGCTGATAGAAACCTCATTTTAGAAGTAGTTACCACTGGAGCTGAAGATGTATGGCTTGAAGGTCTTCTAAGCTCAAATTTTGGATCAGGATCACCTGTGGGTAATATATCTATAGATCCTGAAACAATCTAACAATATTTGTTAACACAATTAGTAACTAAATCAAGATCAAATAGCCAATCAGGACAAGAACCAGCCACACAGGGTGTGTGTTCATTGAAAGTCACATTGGTTGACTCCTCAACAATTCTAGTTCTAAGATTGTATACTCTGTAAGCCTTAGCTTGAGAAGAGTATCCAATGAAGTGTCCATCATCTGCTTTCTCAACAAATTTGGTAATTTGATCTTTGGTATTCAAGATGGTGCAAGGACATCGAAATGACCTGAGAAAATCAATGAAAGGTTTCCTCTTGTGCCAAAGTTCATAAGGAGTCTTGCCATGAGTCTTAAATACTAAAACTCTGTCATGCATAAGGAGTCTAGCCATGAAAAGTTTCCTCTTGTGCCAAAGTTCATAAGGAGTCTTGCCATGGTTCTTGTAGCTTCAACTAGTGTCCTATTTCTCCTCTAAGGAACACCATTTTGCTGAGGAGTCCTGGGAGCACCGTATTGTCTTGTAATACCTTTTTCATCACAAAATGTATCAAGGATTTGGTTTTGAATTAAGTTCCCTGATCACATTTTATGGTTTTGACCTTGTGATCAGATTGATTCTCAATCTTCAGGATTAAATTCTTCCAAATCTTAGGGGTCCCATCCTTAGTTCTAAGGAAGAAAACCCAAGTGAATCTTGTAAAGTCATCTGCGATCACCAAACAATAAGAGGTCCTTCCTAGACTCATTACACTGGTGGGTCCAAAGAGATCCATGTGTAACAAGTGTGGGGGTGTAGTGATAGAATTTCTTTCCTTAGGCTTATGAGATACATTGTGTTGCTTCCCTTTCAGGCATGTAACACAATGATCATCACTTGTAAACTCTTCCTTTGGTATTCTAATTACCAAATCGTTCTTAATAAGTGTATTCATGTTCTTAAAGTTTACAAGGCACACTCTTTTTTCCATAAGAAAGATTCATCACTATTGGCTTTCGACAGAAAGCATGAAACTTCTCCAGAGGGAGATGTTTCTTGCAAGTCCATCTTGTACATGTTTCCTTTCTTGGGGGCTCTAAGCAGGATATGCTCTTGAGGAATGACCACCCCAGGCTTGAGAACAATGCACTCATGCTTAGTAAAGAACATGTTATGACTTTGATCACATAATTGGGATACAGTCAAAAGATTGTACCCAAGCTCCATAACAAACTTTACATTTTGCATGCCGAGCTTACCATTTTGGACTTTGCCCCTTCTAGGAATGTAACCACGTTCATCTCCACCAAAAGCAACTCGCCCTTCATCTATACTCTCAATGTTCTGGAATAGATACATATTGCCTGTCATGTATCTGGAACAACACTGTCAATGATCCAGATAATGTTGTTTGATTTAAGTTGTTCCTGCACAAAGAAAATGATTAGTTACATTTGGAAACCAAGCCTTACTTGTCTTGGGCTCAGTAGAAGAAGTAGAATATAATGCAACAGTAATAGATCCTTGATGGTCTATGGATAGAATATATATTTGAAAAAGATTTATTGCACAGATTCAGTTTTAATTGGTTGTTACTAATACTAAACCACACACACAAAAGGCAGTGTACCTGTTGTGTGGTAATATAGTGTTGATAAGAACCGAGTATCAATCCGTGGACACACCTAGCCTACTCAACAAACTTGATGTTTGACTATCAGATTTGGTTTTTGTTAAAGAAAGTGATATTTTGTATTGGAAAGATTCTTTTAGGGTTTAAAAGTAAACATTAATAAAAAGAAAGTAAAATAAGAATTGAAGCATTTGGATTTAAAATCAGGGAATAAAAGTTATCATCCTAATTAGAATCCTCTTATGTAATTGTGATGAATTGGTGAGGTGATGTGATTATGTTAATGTTTATAAAGATGAGCCGGCGTGATTTCTCGACTATCCTGCTGCCGTAGTGACTTGATCCTGTCAGGTTGATTTTACTGCTCAGATCAAAGCCCTAGTAATGTAGGTAAATCTTTTTATGTCCTATTTGACATACGATTTCTGAAAACATAATTCATGTTAAAAAGAGAGTTGATCAGGTTTCTTCCTAACATACCATTAATTTTAGAAAACCGTAACAATTACTCAAGTTTCCGAACTAATAAAAGGAACCCGCAAATGATCAGAAAATTAAAGTGATATGATTTCTAATAACCATTTCTAATTCATTAGCCATGGATTTATTATGAAGACCGGTTTCGCGAATGAAAGTTAATCATACGGTTTTCAACCTTGTATGACAATTACAATCACAAACCATAAAGTTATAACTTCCCGTTCAAATGTAGATGCTACCCATCAATAGTTTTCCCTAGACCACCATAACATTGACATAATACTTATCACACCATTAGTTCATCACAAATTACATAAGTTTCATCCGATTAGGATGATAAATAGAGTTTAGCTCATGATGAGCTTTAACATAACAACGGATAACAAAGAATATAGATAAGTGATCATCGGTGAAATGGAACAATCAAACCAATAATCCACGATGGATGATGTTTAGGTGATCCCAAGCTTCTTCCAAGTGTTGTATGCACCTCCCGAGCCACCGAATGATCTTGAAGTCTTGATTCCCGAGAGAGTTCAGCAGAGTAACTCTCCTACCAAAGCTTGCCAAAAATGGTGAGCTTAGGCTTCTATTTATGGGCTTTCTGGAGTGTTTAAGCACGGCCCCGTGCCTAAAAGACACGGCCCTGTGCTAGTACAATGCTTACGAAAGTTGGTCGGCTCGTACGTGCAGGTTATGTCGGGCACGGCCCTGTGCTAAATGGGGCACGTCCCCGTGTTGGTGGTGGGGCACGACCCCATGCCTTATGGGGCACGGCCCCGTGTCTACTTTTAGGGGACAGTACATTTTGTCCTGTCAGATGTCCAAGCACGGGGGTGTGTTTCTGGCAAGGCATAGGGGCGTGCTTAATGAGGCACGGCCCCATGCTTGGAGTCCAAAGCTCGGATTGCTTCAATTTCTTGTTAAATATGCTCCTTTTGTCCATCTTGCCCTTTTAAACACCTGAAAGCACAATTTAACACTTTTAAGTACATTTTCATCATTTTAAGGAAGATATTAAGGAATAATTGATGTGCTTTTGATAGGATTTTTATGTATAATTTGGAGCACATCAAACATCCCCACACTTGAACTTTGCTTGTCCTTAAGCAAAAATCACTTACAATGACAATTCCACCAAAAACCAAATAAATCAAATTATGAACATGTCTTTCGAGAAGTATGCAAGTAAAGACTATCCAAATATAAATATTCTAAGCATATGTAAAATGATATCCTAGCAAGCAATAGGTTGGTCATTAAAGATTATTATGATGTAAAAATCCACACTTCTCACAAGATGCACTCACACTCGACTAAATATGTGGAGTCATAACCAAGATTTAGTACGACTAATACACTCAATTGCCTAGTATGAATACGTGTGAAATCATATGCTTGTTAAGGGATCAAATCTCCACCTACTTAGATATTTATTTGCATAAATCATTAGGTCTTTCATGGGTTGTAACTTGGCTCGGGCTCGGGTATGTATATTTGGAAAGAGTGGCTAATTGCTAAAGACGACGGTCTTGGCTTATTTTTCTAACATAAGTACAAGGAAAGCAATAAAGGTTCCCAATACAATACTTCTAGCTAGAAGGGATATGCGAGCTTGAGGACTCGTTTAAGGTCAGATTGTCAAGACGGTATTTTTCTTTCAAGAATCGTACTTCATCTTTTACCCGAAGATACAAAAAACTATCCTTTCCCAAGGATCGTTCGGCTTGAAGCCTAATAGCACCCAATCAGATTAATTCTGTGTATTCGTATTGAGATTCAGTTTGATTGTTTTTACATTTTCCATTATGGGACCAATTTCCACAATTCGGGCATCTTTCATATCTTTTCGCCCGTCTCTTTATAGCACTTTTTGAAATCCCATAAAATGGTGGAACTTGTTCCTTTTTCGCCATTTCTTTCTTGCGTTAAACGTGAGATTGAAAATTTCTTCGCGGATTTCCGGGGGAAGTCCCGGTTTTGCGTGATGAAGACAAGAAAGCAAACTGAAATCAAAAGAATGCATTTCAGTTCTTTAAGGTCTGCCGGTAAAAGACCATTTTTTAGTTATAAGCCAAAAACGTGTCTTTAACGAAAATAGGTTTTGTTGAAGGCTTTTTGTTAAATGACTTGGTGACTCAGGTGATTGAAAGATAAAAACGTTTAAGCTCAACGGGGCTAACTAGGGTTGACGTTTGTGTAAGGAAAATTAAAGACAATGGTTGGGGCTTGAATGCTTAAGGTTTCCTAGTGCGTAACTCATTTTTATGCAACAAATACAAATTAAGGTCTTGAAATGTATAACCAAAACAAATTCTAATCACATGTATCATATGGCACCCTCAGTTAAATCCTGAATGAAAGTAGAATTGCAACTTGCAAAAGCTTGTTTAAAGCTCAAAAATAAACTCACATATAGATGGAATTGGGTAAAAGTGTTTCATTTTACATAATTAAATATTTTACAAGATTATTGCTTTTAAGGATATCACAAAAAACATTTTCAATTTTATTTTGACGTCATGAATTTACTTCTTTATTTCCCGAAAACATATATTTATAATTTGGTTTATCAAAAATTATATTAAATTTTTGGTTTCTTGTCACAAAAATTATTTGATGAGTGATCTTTTCTTAAAAATTTTAATTTGGACCTCTTTAGAAAAGTCAAATGCATTACTCCCATCCCCACACTTAAAATTCACATTGTCCTCAATGTGATTAAAATATTCATGATCGAGAAAGGGTAACGAAATAACTCCCCTAAAAATGATTAAATTTTCACTTGTGTTTGGTTTCCCTCGCGTTGTTAGAATCCTTAGTATCACCTGAAATGTCACCAATTTATTGAAAGCATTAAAATCCTAAGCACACAAAATAAAACCAAAATGACATAAATTAAAAGATCGATTGGCACAAAACAACTGTGCCGAGGCCCCGAAAATGATACGGTTTTCAAGGGCTTTGTGGTGGGATATCCCCCACTCGTGGTACATTCGGTTTCTGATGTACGTGACATCTCTGCTCAAGTCATCGACTCGGGAATTCAGATTTTCGACTCGATTGAAGGCTCGTTGGGCATATTCAAATGATCGCCTTGCATGGGTTTCGGTGGTTTGGATTGACTCATAAAGGTCTAACATGGTTGGAAATTCCCTTGTTCGTGAACTTGAAGATCCAGCTCTGGATCCTTCCGGCTGTATCGGCATGTCGAGGTCCATGATAATTTCTTCGGGATCCGCTGGATCCCAGATTTGTCCCTTCTTATCCATGAATCTCGACTGCCCATTTGGTAAACTTGTCACCATGTACATACTTGTACAGATGCTCAAGTCCAACAGTCTTGGCATCACTCCTTCAGTTCCTTCAGTGTTATAACCATAGCTTTCATACAGGTTCAAAATCCAGCTTCCTCCAAACATGGGTGTTGGAGCACCTGCAATCGTGTTCTTGGCAAAAAGATTACAAAACAAATACCCAATATTACATGGCAAGTGATTAACCATACAATATAATATAAACAAGTCCCTCAAATTAGCAACACCCTCGCTTTGACCACGAGCTGTTATGGAATGGCTGAGTAACCGCTGAATGTATCGCAACAGCGGGTCTCGTATCTGACTGCTTTTTGTTTTTCTCGAGTTGAACCCTCTGGTTCCAATCCGTTCCCAAAATGCTTTCCTCATTGCACCACTTTCCGCGTCTCTACTTTCCTCGTCCGGGAAGGTATGATACGCCTCCATTCCAGATATAGCCTCCTCCTCCATTTCTTGTTCCGTGTATATTCCAAGATAGACACCGAACAAGGCAATGGATGTCTTATGCCAATTCCTAGCTAGTCTGAATGAAATTGCATTTTCATCCCAAGGATCAGAGTCTTAGGCAAATTCCTAGCTAGTCTGAATGAAATTGCATTAAAAGATGCTTAAAATTTAAGAGTCAGTTCATAAACGGAACGTCTATTTTGTGAAAATAGACGTTTCCACTGGACACTTAATAAATTATTGTATCTTTCTAGCTGCCCGACTGCCGCTAGTGTTTCTTCATCTACTTGTAAGTGGGATCTTTCGACCCTTTGTAGCAATCTTTGAAGTCTATCATGACACCCGCTCTCGCGGCTCCCTCCAAAATGTAAGTAGGGATGCTCCATGATCCTGAAATCTAAAAATAAATTAATCTATACAAAACAAATTCTTAAGCAGTCTCATGATTTTAGTGAAAATCATATTTTTTCAAGACATAACACCATAATGATTCAATTCATGTTCAAAAATAGTTAAGAATTTACCATCCAAATTTTTTTTTTCTTCTTCTTTTTTTTTGAACATCGGGGTGCGCTTTATACAACGTGGGGGTGCGGTTGACATGTTTGGGCATGAAATCTTGACTCGAGCAATCGTGATTTTGTTTGTAAATCGTTGATTAAGCATGGGTTTTGTTGGAGCATATATAGTCATATATAGTGTGTCCGTCGCTTGTCGAATAGTCTAGGCTTAATGTTATACACCTGATATGTTGTAAACACATGAAACTGGGTCATTCGTAGGAGCATATGCGAATGAGACTCAGTCGTATGACTGAGCCATGCTAATGGACCAGCCGTGCGACTGAGAGATGCGATTGGGACATTCGTAAGACTGAACCATAAGAATGGTCCAGTCGTACGATTGAACCATACGCATGGTCCAGTCGTACGATTGAACCATACGCATGGTCCAGTCGTACGATTGAACCATACGCATGGTCCAGTCGTACGATTGAACCATACGCATGGTCCAATCGCACGAATGGGCCTAGTCGCATCTAATATGGGCCGAGGCCTATATATACCAGTTTTAATATGTAGAAGGGTTAAGGATTCAAAGGAAGTCTGCCCGGAGTCTGGAACAGCTTCTTGCACGAATTTGAAGATGAGCAAAGCATAATCACCCAGAGGTTCGTTTGTCAAATAAGTTCGATGTGTACCCCATTATTCGTCGGATTTCCAGAATAGGTGAATGTAATTGGAACATGAAAGAGAGAACAGAAGATGTCAGCAGTTGTTGCTGATTTTGTGGGGTAGTCAGGAGCATCTGACTACTTATGGGCCAATCAAGTTATATTTATCCGCACAGAATGGATTCTGCTTCTTAGGGGGAATCCTTGTATATAGAAAGTGAAGACGCAATCAGAAAGTGATGATGTGAACCGGTTTCCGATGATGAATCTTCGTGCGTGCTGATTTGGTTGATGTTGTCAGCTGTGGATTGGAACCTTCAAACTTTTGCCCAATACACCGTGTCAAGACGCAAGGAGAGCACAATGTCTATATATTGGGATATGCTGAATGTGAGGGGGAATTTCTGTAGGTGGTGATGTTAATCAGGTTAGCCTGTGCGAAGATTGAAGCAATGGAAAACTGTTCGTATCATTATCTGGTAAAATCAGTCATATGGGGAATCTTGCTGCTGTGATGGTGTTCTGCAAAGTAAACGAAAGCTATTGTGCCTAAATTCATTTTCAGGGATGAGGTAGTAACCTGACGGATCGGCAACGTTGGCTAAAATGGTTTTCGTTTGATTCTATTGGCAACCAGAGCAAAGATTGATTGAAGATTGTAAGAGGTGTTATCAACTATTCGCAAGCAATGTACAAGGGGGAATTTGTTGGAGCATATATAGTCATATATAGTGTGTTCGTCGCTTGTCGAATAGTCTAGGCTTAATGTTATACACCTGATATGTTGTAAGCACATGAAACTGGGTCATTCGCAGGAGCATATGCGAATAAGACTCAGTCGTACGACTGAGCCATGCTAATGGACCAGCCGTGCGACTGAGAGATGCGATTGGGACATTCGTAAGACTGAACCATAAGAATGGTCCAGTCGTACGATTGAACCATACGCATGGTCCAGTCGTACGATTGAACCATACGCATGGTCCAATCGCACGAATGGGCCCAGTCGCATCTAATATGGGCCGAGGCCTATATATACCAGTTTTATGTGTAGAAGGGTTAAGGATTCAGAGGAAGTCTGCCCGGAGCCTAGGGCTGCCGGATGAGAGGGGAGATCATGCTCGATCTTCTCCTTGCCAAGAGTCTTGATTCTTATGTTGTAACAAACTTGTAATCGTTAGGTTTTATCAATGAAACCATTCAATTATAGTTCGTATTATTATTTGACTTTTTGGTTTGTGCAGTTGTTTATCCTTCCGTCCAGAACATGCTCGGATGTTTACCGATCCAGCGACTTCACAGGTTTAACATTTTCTTGCTTCAAAAATCAAAGATCATACGTTGAACATTTTAATCGTTTGATAATAATTCAAGATACTAAAAATATATATGTTTTACATCACTTGAGAATTCTTGTAACTTGAACATGATTAACAAAGGTTTTACCACAAGTTATGAAGATAGTCATGTTAATCATAAAAGAAAACCACTAACTAACCAACTAAACATACTAATATCTAACTAAACACACTAATTAACACGAATCTACTACATGAATAAACACGAACAAGTAGGTTAAAAGCATTCAACATTCCATAACACGTTTAAGAACAAGTGTTTACACATAATTGCTAGGATTTCGGTTGTAGAGACATAATCACCTAACTACATGTAAATGACTTTCATAATCAAAGGAATTAGTATGCTAACCACTTCGCTAAATACTCTTGCAAGAACACTTGAACAAATGAAAGAAAAATGGAAAAGAATATAGAATTGAAAGTGGATACTACTTTGCAGGCACATTAGCTTGATTTTTATCATGCAACATTGAATGGAAAAGGACAAAAGGCTAAAAATTGGTAGGTGGTGTCAATTCTTGTCGAACACGGGGGCGTGCCCCTTAGAACATGGGGGCGTGCCCCTTAGAACACGGGGGCGTGTTCATGTAAAAAGTTCGGTTTCAGTCTTTTGTTGTTCCGTTTTTTAGTTTCGCGCATTGTGTAATTTTCCCAGTTAAGTTTTATCACTTCCAAATCATCAAAAAAGATACAAAAATAGTCTTATGGTTAAATAACACAAGCCAAATTGAAAATTACATTCCCTAGAATCCTACAGTTATACGATACGTTTAAAGCCGAGAATCTGAAAGAGCAAAACCAGACTCTTTAACGCGCAACAGCGCATTTAACACATCAAGGAATGTTTCTAAAAGAAACCTCCACACATTTCATGTGGGAGGTTTGGCATGGGGTAGTGAGAAGTGCGGTTGCTCAATTCCGCGAGCTGCTAGTTAATGGAAATGAGTTCCTCGTTGATCTGCTGAACTTTTTGGATTAGTTCAGCTAAGCGTTGGGAAGCAACGAGGTTCATTTTAGTCAGTTGCCTGATTAGTTCATGCATCTTAAAGAAATATTCTTGAGTCGTAGGTTATCGCGTTTCAGAACGCGGTTTCTTCGCAAAAATTCCAGTTTGAGCTTCCGTGACTCGATTTTTTCATTTTTTCAGACATTTTTTAGCGGGAATGGGTGTGATGAAAGAATGGAACAAGTGTGGTATTTATACACAGGTCGTGGAAAGTGAACACGGGGGCGTGCTTGGCTAGGCACGGTCCCGTGCTTATCAACATTCGTCTTAAATTCGACCTGCAACGTTCTAGAGTCGTCAGCAAAGATCGTGGAAAGAATTTGTCAGAGATACTGGGGCGTGCTTGATGGGGCACGGCCCCGTTCTTATGCTTGTGAAGTCCTAAAAAATGAAAAAAAAAATGTACGTATAGGTGCCGTGTTTAAGTTTCGGGTCTTCGGCATGACCCTTCCCCACACTTAGTTTTCATTGGGGTGGAGTTTAATTCCTCCGAATAGATCTTAGTTGGTCCATCATTATACGGTTTCAAACGATGACCATTTAATTTGAAACTTAAACCTGCGTGGTTGTAAATTTCAATGGCACCATTCAGAAACACGTTTTTGATCGTATAAGGTCCAGACAAATGTGATTTCAGTTTTCCGGGAAATAAACGTAAACGAGAGTTATACAGCAAGACACGTTCTCCCACATGAAATTGTTTTTGTGCTCTTTAATCGAGTGTCGTGGAATTTCCTTGTCTTTTCTTTGTAAACCCTAGCGTTTTCGTATGCTTGTTCCCTCAATTCCTCCAATTCGTGAATTTGTAGGAATCGATTCTTTCCTGCAAGGTCTTGGTCCAGGTTTGCTGCTTTAAGTGACCAAAAGGCCTTATGCTATAGTTCTACAGGTAGATGACACGACTTCCCATAAACTAGTTTAAACGGTGTTGTGCCGATGGGAGTCTTATAGGCTGTTCGAAAAGCCCATAATGCATCATCTAACTTGATAGACCAGTCCTTATGATTTTGACCTACAGTTTTCTCAAGGATTCGTTTGATACCTCGGTTAGTGACTTCGGCTTGCCCATTCGCTTGGGGATGGTAAGCAGTTGTAAAGCGATGGTGAACTCCATAACGTGTCATTGCTCTTTCAAGCTGATTGTTACAGAAATGAGTACCTCGGTCACAAATCAGAGCTTTGGGGGTACCAAAACGAGAAATTAGTTTCTTAAGGAATTTGACAACGTTCCTGGCATCATTAGTAGGCAGGGCTTAAGCTTCAGCCCATTTTGAGACATAATCAACTGCTACCAAGATGTAACGATTGCCAAAAGACACCGGGAATGGCCCCATGAAATCAATACCCCATATATCAAATATCTGGCATACTTGACTGGTTTCTGAAGCATCTCATCCCGTGTCGAGATATTGGTTTCTCTTTGACATGCATCACAGGTGCGTACCATGTTATGAGCATCTTTGAAGATTGTGGGCCAGTAGAATCCAGAGTCGAATACTTTCTTAGCTGTTAAGGTTGCTCCGTGGTGTCCTCCTGTGGTTCCTTCATGACAGTGCCTTAGAATTTGTTCTGCTTCACTTCCGTATACACATCTTCGAATGAGTTGGTCTGCACCGATTCGAATAGATACGGATCCTCCCAATAGTAATGTTTGATATTAGTAAAGAACTTCTTCTTTTGCTGATAAGTCATTCCTTTAAGAAGGATTCTGCTTGCTAAGTAATTCGCAAAATCGGCGAACCAAGGGTGTTCATCGATTGTGTTGGACCAAAAGAACCAATGAGCCAAGATCATAAAACCGCTAAGTCCCACATGATATCACAACTACTAAAGGCTTCATCAGCAGTTCGACAAGTGCTGAAGACTTCAACAGCTGAAGATCAAGTACTGAAGACTTCAACAGCTGAAGACTAAAGTGCTGAAGTCCAACAGCTGAAGAATACAAGTGCTGAAGCTGAAGACCAAAGTACTGAAGTTCAACAGCTGAAGAGTCCACAAGTGCTGAAGATCAACAACTGATGTACAAAGTCTGAAGACAAAGACTGAAGACATCAGTTGATGACATCTACTGAAGTCATCAGCTGATGAAACGTCTAAAGTTCAAGTCTGAAGACCAAGTGCTGAAGTTTCAGTAGTTTGTCACAACAGCAAAAGAGTACTTCTTCAGTAGTTATGTTTATCAATAGTTTTATGTTTTTACTTTCAGTAGTTTTGTAAAACGACTGAAGAGCTTGTTCTTCAGTCGTTGTAGTTTCAGTAGTTTCTTATCAGTAGTTTTGTAATAAGTAAACGCTTAGCTTCTTGTAAGAAGATGTCAGCTGCTTGACATCTTCAGTAGTTTTAGTGTTTCAGTAGTTTGTTAAATAACGGTTAGATGTCACTATCAAGTGACATCAGCTTACGTCATCTTTCCTTATATAAGGAAGAATGACCTAAATTGTAATTTTGCGAAAGCCATGCCAAAGCGTGTGATTGAATGAAATATTCCTTTTGCAGAATCTTTCTCTATCTATAACTAATTCTGTTCATTGCTATATCTTTGGTATTCTTGCTCGAATTGTGCTACTTGGTACTCTATTCCGCTGCTGAAATCATTCGAATCAATCAAACTAGATGCTGAGATCCTATCAAATGGTATCAGAGCTGGTTAATCATTGATCGATCTAACAATTGATCATTGAAACAGCTCATTTGCTCTAAGTTTGATCGAACCAGCAAATTCGCACGAATCTGTTATAGAGATTGAAGTTCTGTCACTTTTGGCTATTTTTATTGAGGTTCTTAGTGGTTTTGAGCTAAATTTGTTTTGCTTATCTTGAATTTGTCTGAATTTTCGAAAATGACTACACCTTCTAATGATCCACACAATACTAGTTCCTCAACCAAGCCTCCGATGCTGGTTAGGAATGAGTATAACATTTGGCAACGAAGAAGGCTCCATCACATGTCTGTCAATAGTTTAGGTTGTTGGACATCTGTGGTACATGGACCACATAAGCCAATGGTGAGTCATCCGGAAACAAATCAGTTGATTCCGAAGAAGAAGGAACAATACTCTTATGAGGACAAGAAGTTGTTTGAGATTGATGCTAAAGCCCATGGAATTCTGGTAATGGCACTGCCTAATGAAATCTATTCCGGGCTTATGCATCATGAAACTGTTCATGACCTTTGGAATGCACTGAAAGAACAATTTGGTGGCACTGATGAGGTCTTAGCAAACAACAGGGAAATCCTCGCCCAACAGTATGAGACTTTTGCTCATAGAAAGGGTGAGACTCTGACTCAGCAGTTTGAGCGGTTTTCATGTTTAATCTCTGAGTTGAAAATGGTTAAACATGAATATACCAAAAGCCAAATGAACCACAGATTCCTCAGATCACTGCCTGAGAGATGGGACACATATACAATTGTCCTACGCTCAAGTGCAAATCTGGATAGTCTATCTCTCACCCAACTTCATTGGAAACTGCTTACATTTGAAAGAGAGATAGAGTAGAAAAGGAAACTGGCTTCATCTGGTAAGCTCACTGAAGACTTTATAACAGGCAACACTGCCTTGGTTGGTCATGAGTCAGAATATGCTTCATCTGAATGCCAGTATGATGAGCATATTGATTTCTCTTCAAACACTTCTGATTCTGCATTTGTGAGTGTTGTTAGTCAGTTTACTAGGTGTAATAATGACAATCTATGCTTCATCATGGATGATCTCAAGGGGATTGCTGATGATGACTTAGAAGAGATGGATATTTTGAGCCAAATGGCCTTGATAAATATCAGATCTGAGAAGTTCTACAAAAGAACTGGAAGAAAGTTCCTAGGACTCTCTGGCAAAACCAAAGTTGGTTTTGACAAGAGTAAGTTGAGGTGTCACAAATGCCACAGGCTTGGACACTTTGCTAGAAAATGTAGATCATCTGGATCTAATTCTTCTGTACCCTTTGTGACTTTCCCTGGCAATAGTCTACAACACAAAGGGCAACATCCTGTCAATTCTGGTCATCATTTTCAACCATAATCTCCTGCATATTTTGTTCCTCAGGGTCCAATGCCATATCATTACCCTTGTTATTACATGCCACAAACCAGTCAGGTTCAAGCACCCATTGCTCAACAACCACATGCTCTTCCTGAGCCTCAACCATCTCAATCTCATCAACCTCCTCAACCTCAACAACACAGCTTCTTCACCCCTGGAGTTGTTGACTGGAGCAGTTTACCAGATGACATGTCTGGTCATGAACAACTAAAGTTCCTAGGACTCTCTGGCAAAACCAAGTTGGTTTTGACAAGAGTAAGTTGAGGTGTCACAAATGCCACAGGCTTGGACACTTTGCTAGAGAATGTAGATCATCTGGATCTAATTCTTCTATACCCTTTGTGACTTTCCTGGCAATAGTCTACAACACAGCTTCTTCACCACAGGTGCTGATCAACATGGTGTTGACAGTCCTTTTGGAATCTGGCACTTATGCTCTGGAGTCTGCAAATGGATCATCCTCAATGCCTCTTCATCACAGGTATCACAGGTATCCTGAGGCTAAGGCTAATTATGTTCTGAAACATGCATAGCAGCATTTGCCTCTATTAGAGAAGCAAATGTAGCTTTAACTAATAAGAACATAGAGCTAGAAAAGATCATTTCCAAAAGAAAAGCTGAGTTTGAGTCTATGCCTAAAGAGAAAAATGATGAGATTTATAAACTTAAATGCCAAATCACCGATGATAAGGCTAGGGAAGAGGTACTTTTAGAAAAGTACAAAGACTTCAAAGAAACCCTTGCAGTCACCCAAGTAGAGTGTGATCGATGGGTACAATCATGCAAAGGTTTTGAAATGCTTCTTAGTAAGCAATCAGCTTCCAATGTGAAGTTTGGCATTGGTTATAATCACACTGCTCCTCCTACAGATTTTGCTTCAAGAGCATAAGTGAAATCTGATGGAGAAAGCAATAACCAATCCACCTCATCATGTGATTCACTTTCTGATAAAGCACCATCAGAAGTTGAAGTTAGTATTATTCCCTCGTTGAACCTTTCAGCTGATCTTGATGGTTCAAATACTGACACTCACATGATCAAAGAGTTGATCAACTCAGGAGTTAATCTGGAAGTCCTGAAAGGACTGGAGAGCAAGATTTAACACCTGAAGTTCAAACTCCAACTACTGTCAACACTGAAGAGAAGAAAACTGTCAGTAGAAAGGGTTTGAAGACTACTAAGAGGAAGTCAAGAAAGCAAATAGTGCTTCTAAAGTGCTGAAGAACAAGTCTTCAGTAGTTTCATTCTCTTTAGTTGATGATCAACATAAGATGAAGAAGAAACCATGTGAAATATGTGGTTTGTTCAATCATCTTACAGATGATTGTTGGTATAAAAGAGGATCCGAACTTAAACATAAAGAGGAAATTAAAGAGAAAATGGTTAAAATGAAAACTGAGTTTGAAGCCACATTTGTACCAGCAACATCAAATCCTGTAACCCTTAAGTCCAAAAAGAAATCCAAAAAGGAGGGGGTTAAACAGGTAACAGCTGAGATTGCTCAAAAGAAGAAGGTGCAACATAGGAACTTATCAAACTCCAATGCCAATGTGTCTGGAGAGCTGAAAGCTTTATCACAAAATCAGACACAGCTGGTTATGATGGTTCAACATCTATTGGGAAGAGTTAACCAACCAGATGTTCCTATGTTGAAACCACAAAAAAGGAGGTCCAAGCCAAAGGATTCCTCTTCTTCACCATCTTCTTCCTCTCAGGCTGTTGTTTCCAACAAACCTGTTAGTTTACCATCTGTTGATGAGAACAGGCCCAAAACCAAAAAGGTTTGGGTCTCAAAATCTAACTAATTTGTTGTGTTTTGCAGGGTTCTTCAACATGCCATAGAGGCATCTAGTATGTAGACAGTGGAGGATCCATGCATATGACTGGAAACAGATCACTTCTTAATGACTACTCTCAAGGAAGGAAGGGTTTGTGTCATTTGGCAATGATGCAAAGGGTTACATCATCGGCAAAGGCTTTGTTTCCAATGGGGAAATAAAGTTTAATGATGTTAACCATGTGGAAAATCTCAAGTACAACCTCTTGAGTGTCAGTCAAATGTGTGACAAAGGCCATGTTGCTCTTTTCACCAGTCAAAACTGTCGGATTCTGTCATCCAAAGTTCTAAGTTTGATTGATAAGGTGTTGGATGAATACACTCTCCTGAAGGCCAACAGGACAGGAAGAGTGTATGCCTTAGATCTTTCCAAGAAAATAGATCTCAAAGGCCATCCTTGCCTATTTTCCAAGGCTTCCCCTGAAGAATCTACTCTATGGCATAGAAGGCTGGGTCATGTTAATCTTAAAAACATAAATCAGCTGATAAACCATGGTTTAGTAAGGGGACTGCCTTGAAGGAGTTCAAATGTGAAGATAATTGCACTGCTTGTTTAAAAGGAAAACAGCACAAAGCTTCATTTCCCTCCATAGAAGAACCTAAGTCCACTGCCTGCTTACAGCTTCTTCACATGGATCTCTTTGGTCCTGTGAGAGTGATGAGTATGGCTAAGAAGAATACTGTCTGGCAATTGTGGATGATTACTCCAGATTTGTATGGACTTTCTCTTTCATTCAAAGGATGAGGCAGCTCAGAAGATTATCAACTTTGTGTTGTATGTTGAGAAGCAGTATTCCCTCTCAGTCAAGTGTATTAGAAGTGATAATGGAACAGAATTTAGAAACAATACACATGATGAGTTCTACCTCTCAAAGGGAATCAAGAGGCAGTTTAGCATTCCAAGAATTCCTGAACAAAATGGAGTAGTGGAGAGAAAGAACAGGACCCTTATTGAAGCTGCAAGGTCCATGTTGGCTGATTCTGGACTGCCAATGACTTTTTGGGCTAAAGCTGTCAATACAGCTTGCTATGTACAGAATAGAGTTCTAGTAAATCAGAGGTTGATGAAGACTCCATATGAAGTTCTTCATCATTTGGCCCCTCTAATTTCATTCTTCAGAGCTTCTGGGTGTCCTTGTTTCATTCTCAACACACGGGATCAACTCCAAAAATTTGATCCTAAGGTGGATGCAGGGTACTTTGTTGGTTATTCATCAACTTGCAAGAAGAACAAAGATGGTTGAAGAGACTCTACATGTTAAGTTTAATGAATCTCCAAAGGACAAGATTCACAAAGTCCTGTGGAGCTATTTGATTTGGACATACTGCAATATGTTCCTTATCAAACTCCTGTTGTTGCTCCTGTCAACAGTTCACCACCTGGTGTACTGCTGGTGCTGATGATGATGATGATAGCAGTACTCACCTCTTCAGGTTAGTGACCAACTGCCTGTGTCCTCTAAACCTGATGCTCCTGTAGCTTCAGTAGCTTCATCCACAACAAGTGCTGATGAGATTTCTGCATCTTCAACTTCATTTGAGTTGCCACCATCTACATGGTTTCAAGAGTCTACATCAACATCTGTTGCTGCTGAAGGTTCTACAAACACTTGCACTGATCTCATTGCTTATCAAGAGCTGAAGAATTACCCAATGTCTCAAATCATGGTGATATCAATGCTGGAGTTTCAACCAGAAGTCAATTGTCCAATTTCTGCTTATATGCTCTCTTCATCAGTCAGCTAGAGCCAAGAATTATCATGTTGCACTTAGAGATAATGGCTGGGTTGAAGCAATGCAGCTTGAGCTTCTTCAGTTCAAAATGCAGCAAGTGTGGGAGCTTGTTCCTCTTCCCCCAGGTAAGTGTGCAATAGGCACTAAATGGGTGTTTAGGAATAAAACAGATGAAAATGGGCTTATTGTTAAGAACAAGGCCAGAGTGGTTGTTCAGGGGTTTGCACAAGAAGAAGGTATTGATTATGATGAAACTTTTGCCCCTGTAGCCAGACTGGAGGCAATTAGATTGTTCTTAGCCTATGCTGCACTCCACAATCTTAAAGCTTTTCAAATGGATGTTAAAAGTGCATTTTTATATGGTAAAATAAAAGAAGAAGTTTATGTGTGTCAACCACCAGGTTTTGAGGATAATAAACACCCAGAATGGGTATACAAGCTTGATAAGGCTCTTTATGGGTTGAAACAAGCTCCTAGCGCCTGGTATGAGACATTATCTAACTTTCTTCTGCAAATAATTTCACTAGAGGCTCCATAGATAAAACCTTATTTATTAAGAAGGTGGATAGCATAAGCTACTTGTTCAAATTTATGTTGATGATATTATATTTGCATCCTCTGATCCCAGTTGTGTGATGATTTTAGAAAATTAATGCAAAGAAGTTTGAAATGAGTGCAATGGGAGAATTACAGTTCTTTCTGGGTTTGCAAATCAAATAAAAGGCTGATGGAATTTTCATTCATCAGTCCAAATACACAAAGATCTTTTGAAAAGTTTGATTTACAAAACTGTAAGCCCTGTTCTACCCCCATGTGCAGCCCACACACTAGATACAGACCGGAAGGTAAAGTGGTTGATGAAACACTTTACAGATGTATGATTGGGTCCTTGATGTATTTAACAGCTTCTAGACCGGATATTATGTTTGCTACATGTGTTTGTGCTAGATTTCAGGCTGCACCTAAGAGTCTCTTTGATTGCAGTCAAGAGGATCTTTAGATATCTGCAAGGCACTCCATTTCTAGGTTTATGGTATTCTACTAGACTTCTGGCAAATTAGTTGCTTTTTCTGACAGTGACTATGCAGGGTGTAAGTTGACCAGGAAATCAACTTCTGGTGGATGTCAATTCCTAGGCAACTGCTTGATTTCTTGGCAGAGCAAGAAACAGAGCTCAGTTGCTACATCACTGCTGAAGCAGAGTACATTGCCGCTGCAAGCTGTACATCTCAGGTACTCTGGCTTCAAATCAGTTATTGGATTATGGCATACAGAGACTAAGACCCCATTGTTAATGGACAGCTCTTCAGCTCTTTGTATTGTCAAGAATCCTGTCCAGCACTCTAGGACTAACATTTGGAATCAGACACCATTTTATTAGAGATTGTTTTGAAAAAGGTCTGATGATCCAAAATTGTTCCTAGTGCTGATGAGCTTGCAGACATTTTTACTAAGCCTTTGGATAGTTCAACTTTCCACAACCTGGTGTTAAGGCTTGGTATGCTGTAGCTAGAATAAGTGACAACTACTCATGATCTCAGTAATAAGTACTGATGATCATTGGTCACCATGTCACATATAAGTACTGATGAGTTCTTTTACCCTCAGTAGTTTTTATAACTACTGAAGGCTAAATGCCTCACAAGTACTGAAGTACTTTATCTGTTCTAAACTACTGATGTAGTTACAACTACTGATGTAATTACAACTACTGAAATCAGTAAAAACAGATAAGTACTGACGTCCTATGAAACACCTGAAAAGCAGATGAAAAGTCTGATGAGTAAGTGTTGAGGACAGTATGAAACAGCTGAAAAGCTAAGAATTGATGAAAACAACCGATGAGTAATTTCTCTTCAGTTGTTTCTAAAACTGCTGTTTCTCAACAACTGAAGTAAGACCACAGTCTTTAGTAGTTTCACAACTACTGATAACTAATACCAAGTCTTTAGTTGTTGTAAACAACTGATGGAAAAACACTGTCTTCTGTAGTTTCACAACTACTGATGACAAACACCAAGTCTCAGTTGTTTACATCATATGAAGTCAAAACCACGACCTTCAGTAGTTTCATAAATACTGATGGTTAACACCAAGACTTCAGCTGTTTCAACGTCTGATGGTCAAAACCAAGTCTTCAGTTGTTTTATAACACCTGATGACAACACCACCACTGTCTATCGTTTTAAACCTTTGAAGGTTAATACCACATCATCAGTAGTTTTAAACAAGCTGATGACCACACCAAAACCTTCAGTAGTTTTCTTTCATCCTTTTCCTATCCCCACCCTATAAATACCTGTCTTCTTCTTAAACGTTCCATTAGCCGTTCTTCTAACCTTCATACTTTCAAAAATGGCAACCATGAGTTTAAAACCCAGACATAATTGCGTCGCCTACCTCACGAATCGGCCTTCTGGACAAAGTTTGATCACGCCATAGACCTAATGGCTGATTCTCAGTATAGTACTACTCTGCTCTTAAACCCGACCATCTACCCAGAGTCACTAAGTCAGTTTTGGTCCAATGCCTACGTTCACACGATGTGCCTTCCGGCCAAATTTCTGTTCGGTCATTGGTCAACCAAAAACAAGTAGAGGTTACACCTGATAGCATTCGTCGAGTGCTAAATTTACAAGATGCTACTGCTGTGACTGAGTACCCGAAGGGCACAACTGATATGTCCTTCATCAACAATGGGCACGACGGCAATCTTCGAGCTGCTACCGTACTAAAGAAGAATTCCCTATGCTGAAAGACTGATATTTCTATGGTGAATGTTTGCTTAGCCTCGAAGACATCCTCGGGATCAAATGTCTTACCGGTGGCAACAGGTATTATATTCAATTCTAGAACACCAACCTTTAAATTTTCACAAATGGTGTTTCTAGAAATCAAAGATCTGGCACAGAAACCTGTGGGAAACAGATGGCTATTATATCCCAGGTTTCTGATGGCCATAATTTTAAATGAATTACAAACTCATGGCCTTTTGGGCCTTGGAGTCCCTGCACCAGCTGTTCTAGCTGAGGTATACTCCAGGCATAACTCCGACCAATCTCTCAAAGAAGCTGCCCGTTTGCTCAAACCCAAGCAAAGGGAACCCACAGCTTCAACTGCTAGATCCAAAGTCCCCACCAAGCCAAAATCCAAACCCAAACAGCTAATCAGGGAGATGAGTCCCCTGATGATGCTGTACCAACCAAACAGGATAAACCTACTGGTTCAAACCCTCCAGTAGTGTTAAAGACTCAACCAGCAACAGCTGCAGGTATCCTCTCAAAAGGATCCTGTTGCAACCACTTCAGGGGAAACCACATTACTGAGACCTCTCTCACTTGGGGAGGTTATCATTGAAGAGCATCCCTCTCCTCGGATGCAATCAGCTTCTATCCCCTCTCCCCATGCAAATGCCCCTCAAAGCCCAACCATTATAATTGCCAATGTGCTGACTCAGCTGCATGGCTCTCCTCCTCCCCTACAACTACCACAAAGGGGAGAAAAATAGCAATTGAGGAAGAGGATACACATGCTTCTGAAAACCCATAGCACCGGGGTTTAAATGTTCTATCTCCTGGTGTGGATATGGAGATCAGAACATATGGTGAGGCTGCCACCTCTTCTGAATCAGCATATGATCAGACTGAGGTGGTAACATAACTAACCTCACCAGAGGCAACAGCTCATGAAGGACAAAGTCCTGAGGCTGGAAGTCCCAGTTCCAAGACAAAGGGGCACATGCTACATCTGGTCTACACCCAGTGCATGTACATCCTGCTACAAGCAGGAGGTCAGGTGATCAGCATTGATGATGATAACCTGGCTTCTTTTATGATGTTCTTTCCCAAACATAATCCCAGAGGAGGAAGTCAGTAGGCTGCAAAAACTACTTAACCAACTCTCTCAGGGAGAAGACCATCTGCCACCACATCAACCAATATGGCACCTTCCTCTGAAGGTCACTTAAACACACAGCCACTCAAAGAATCTCAGCCACCTGCCTCTGTTTCTGGCACCATATCTCAGGACCAAAACCCCCCTGAGCAAATGGATGCTATCCCTCAAAATCCCATATCTCTCATCACACCGCAGATAACTGAACTTGTCATGAAAACTGTTGATGAGAGACTTTCTTCTGTCTTACAACCTATGGTGGAGGATGTACTGAGCCAAAAGCTTTCTGCTGATCAAACCTTAAACCAATGCACCCAAAAAGGGGGAGATTCCAGCAGTGAAAGCTAAAAAAAGAGGATGGAGAAGGAGAAGAGAAAGAGAAGGACAAAGAAGTGGAAATAGAGAAGGACTGTGTGTATGAGCCCGAGAAAGAGAAGGTGAATGAGAATGAGAAGGGAGCTGAAAAGGAGAAAGTACATGAAAGTCAAAAGGACTTCATGTCACATATAAGAAAAGAAAAGTGCTGAAAAAGAGAAAAACTTGAATGAAATGGTTAAAGAGGCTGATGCTGAGCACAGCAGATCAATGGACAATATCATTGATCAGCTATTTAGGCAAGGTTTCAATACTGAAAAGCTGGACTCTGAAATAAGAAGATTAGAGATCGAAGAGATTCAACAAAGATGGGCCAGCTACAACACAATGGATAGAGAAAGACTTGAGATCATGATCAGATTTATCAGCAAATACCTTGGGAGATCATTGATCGAAATAAAATCATGGACCAGGGACAACATCTTGGCCATAACCTCCAAGATCTGTTCTGAGGCATATACTAAGGGATTAGTAATAGAAGCTTTGAATGAAGCAGGAGCAGGGAGCAGGACTGAGCTAGCCAAACACTCAAAGGCCACACTCACCTCCAAAATGCTAACTCAGCCTGTCAACATTCCCTCTCCATAACAACCACAACCACAACCCACAAAACCAACTCCCTTACCCTCAAAACCAACAGCCAATGATGCACCTAAGTAGAAGAAGAGAAAGGTGTTGAGGCTGGAAGAAGAAGAAGATGATGATGAAGACAGGCTGCCGATCTCAGCTCTTCTACAGTTGCCTAAGGCCAAAGATCTCTCTCTTGCAATAACTCCTGAGCAACAAAGAGATGCAATCAAAGTGAAATTGGAAGAAGAAGAACAACACAGATTGCACGATGAAGAGTTATTGAGGAGAGTAGATAAAGTATATGCAGCCACTTCCTCCATCATTAATATGAAAAAACAAGCTCAGAGGATTTATACTCTTAGACATACTTTTCAGTATGTGAAAGAAAGAGTAAGAATTTGGCCTGATCCCAGGGTGGCTCACAGAATTCAAAAGAAAAATATCCCTCAGAGATACAATGGGCAAGTGAAAAAGATTGTAGATGAAGTGATCTCCTTAGCCCTTGTAGTCTCACCCTGGGAATCCTGGAAGATTTCAAAAAGGCCTACACCTCAAACATGCCCCCACAAAAATGCTGGAGAACAAAATGATCAAAAAGGGGCTGGTGTATAAGAGCTGAATGAGATCAGAAAGGATGAGTTACCACTGCTGTTAGAAGGGCATCATCCTGATGAATTTGCTTACAGACAGATTACAACAGTGGTACTCAAAAATGGAAAACAGGTTAAATTCTTGTCTGAGTACTTTGGGCCAGAAGGATTCTTGATGGTGAGGCAGAGGAGCTCACCATGGAGGAACAAATTGTATTTTTGGAGGCCTACACCAGGGAATCCTACAGCATAGTTGGGAAGTGAGTCTCATGGATGGGGGGAAAGCTCAGTGTCAAATTCCCCAATACAGAGCTCCCATCCATACATTGCCAACCAAATCATCAGAGACTCATTTCCAGGCTAGTGCTTATATGGGTCATCTTCTCAACTGATCAAGAAGGAAAAAGACCAACCATTCTGCCAATAATAAGTGGGAAAATAAATCAATTAGAGGTTTTGGCTGTATTGGTTCTGGGGAGTTTGTTGGACCAAAAGAACCAATGAGCCAAGATCAGAAAACCTCTAAGTCCCACATGATATCACAACTGCTGAAGGCTTCATCAGCAGTTCGACAAGTGCTGAAGACTTCAACAGCTGAAGATCAAGTACTGAAGACTTCAACAGCTGAAGACTAAGTGCTGAAGTCCAACAGCTAAAGAATACAAGTGCTGAAGCTGAAGACCAAAGTACTGAAGTTCAACAGCTGAAGAGTCTACAAGTGCTGAAGATCAACAACTGATGTACAAAGTCTGAAGACAAAGACCGAAGACATCAGCTGATGACATCTACTGAAGTCATCAGCTGATGAAACGTCTGAAGTTCAAGTCTGAAGACCAAGTGCTGAAGTTTCAGTAGTTTGTCACAACAGCTGAAGAGTACTTCTTCAGTAGTTGTGTTTATCAGTAGTTTTATGTTTTTACTTTCAGTAGTTTTGTAAAACGACTAAAGAGCTTGTTCTTCAGTCGTTGTAGTTTCAGTAGTTTCTTATCAGTAGTTTTGTAATAAGTAAACACTTAGCTTCTTGTAAGAAGATGTCAGCTGCTTGACATCTTCAGTAGTTTTAGTGTTTCAGTAGTTTGTTAAATAACGGTTAGATGTCACTATCAAGTGACATCAGCCTACGTCATCTTTCCTTATATAAGGAAGAATGACCTAAATTGTAATTTTGCGAAAGCCATGCCAAAGCGTGTGATTGAATGAAATATTCCTTTTGCAGAAACTTTCTCTCTCTATAACTAATTCTGTTCATTGCTATATCTTTGGTATTCTTGCTTGAATTGTGCTAGTTGGTACTCTATTCCGCTGCTGAAATCATTCGAATCAATGAAACTAGATGCTGAGATCCTATCAGATTGAGGATTGAATGTGCATAAGGAATTCATGACGAAAATTGTCGTTTATTTTGGCTTTCTCAATTCGTGAAGGACTTGAATCCTCAAGACGCGAGAGATGATCAGCCGCTAGATTTTCCGCTCCTTTCTTATCATGATATTCGATATCAAATTCTTGCAGCAGAAGAATCCAACAGATCAATCTCGGCTTTGCATCATGTTTGTTGAACAAATAACGAAGGGCTGCATGATCGGTGTAAACAATTGTCTTTGAAAGGATGAGATACGAGCGGAATTTATCAAACGCGAAAACTACCGCAAGAAGTTCTTTTTCGGTGGTAGTGTAGTTTTCTTGTGCATTGTTTAGGGTTTTGCTCGCATAATAATTGGGTGAAATTACTTGCCTTTCCTCTGTCCTATACAGCTCCCACCGCGAAATTGCTTGCATCGCACATGAGCTCAAATGGTAGTGTCCAAACTGGGGAAACCATGATTGGAGCAGTTACCAATCTCTCCTTAAGCAATTTGAATGCACTAATGCATTTATCAGAAAATACGAATTTCACGTCTTTCTCCAGGAGTTGAGTCATTGGTCGAGCGATTTTTGAGAAATCTTTAATGAAACGACGGTAGAATCCTGCATGTCCTAGGAAACTTCTGATGTCTTTCATGGTTGTGGGATGAGGAGTTTAGAAATAGTGTCAACTTTGGCTTGATCAACTTCAAGCCCCGCTCGAGAGATTTTGTGTCCTAACACTATTCCTTTCGTAACCATGAAGTGGCACTTTTCCCAATTTAAAACAAGGTTGGAGTCATCACATCTAACCAGCATCTTTTCCAGGTTTTCAAGACATTGCTCAAATGAGTTTCCAAAGATGGAGAAATCATCCATGAAAATGTCCATTGAGTGTTCAATCATGTCATGAAAATTGCTACCATGCATCTTTGAAATGTAGCCGGAGCATTACACAAGCCAAAGGGCATTCACCGATAAGCAAATTTCCCATATGGACAGTGAATGTTGTCTTTTCTTGATCTTCGGGGGAAATAGGAATTTGAAAATAACCCGAGAAACCATCCAGAAAACAATAGAACATTTTTCCAGACAATCTCTCAAGCATTTGGTCGATGAAAGGAAGTGGGAAGTGATCTTTCCTTGTGGCGTCATTGAGTTTACGATAGTCTATGCAAACTCTCCATCCTGTAACCATACGAGTGGGAATAAGCTCATTCTTCTCGTTAGTTACAACAGTCATTCCTCCTCTCTTTGGAACAACTTGGACGGGAATGACCCAAGGCGAATCAGAATAGGGTAAATCAAACCGGCATCTAGCAGTTTGATTACTTCTTTCTTCACCACCTCTTGCATGCTCGGGTTTAAACGTCTTTGAGGTTGAATGACGGATTTGAAGTTCTCCTCCATCAATATTTTATGAGTGCAAAAGTATGGATTGATTCCCTTGATGTCCATGATTTTCCATGCAATTGCTTGTTTGTGTGCCTTAAGCATAGTGAGCAACTTGTTCTTCTCATCAATTGATAAGGCGGATGAGATTATGACAGGATGTTGAGATGTGTTTTCAAGAAAAGTGTATTCGAGATGAGATTGAAGCTCTTTGAGCTCTAAGACTCTAGGGTCTTCTATAAAAGGTTTGGCTTTTGGTTCTAAGTCTTGCTTAATGATCTCAAATGCTTCTTGATGAAATGATGTTTTGTCAACTTCAAGTTTTGGAGTGAGTTGGTTTTCACAGATGGGTTTGGTGATTGTGACTTCCATTAATTGAGTATCACAAGCTTCATTTTAAAGGGCTTCCTTCAAATGACAACTTATGATTGAATCGCAAGCATCAACGTAATAAAGTGAGTCATCATGATGTTGAGGGTGTTTCATGGATTGGCCTATATTGAAAGTAACTTCATCCTCATCTACTCTAAGTGTGAGTTTGCCTGTACAAACATCAATGAGGGCTCGAGCAGTCGCTAAGAAAGGTCGACCTAGGATAAGAGGAACATTTTTGTCCTCATCCATGTCTAGGATCACAAAATCAATAGGAAATACAAATTTGTCAATTTTAACAAAGAGATTTTCAACGATGCCCCTCGGATATTTGATAGAACGGTCAGCTAACTGGATGCTCATACGGGTAGGTCTAGGCTCACGTAAGCTTAACTTTTCAAAAAAACGCATAAGGCATAAGGTTAATGCTAGCACCTAAATCAGCTAACGCATTACTGACAGAAAGAATTCCTATTAGGCAAGGTATGGTGAAACTTCGTGATCAGTCATCTTTTGAGGTAGTTTGTTTTGAAGAACTGCAGAGCATTCCTCATTCAAAACTACGTGTGATAACTCTTCCAGCTTCTTTTTGTTTGACAAGACACCTTTTAGAAACTTAGCGTAGTTTGCCATTTGTGCTAAGGCCTCCACCAAAGGCAGATTGATATGGAGTTGCTTGAACAACCCAAGGAATTTCCCATATTGTGCCTCCATTCTTTGTTGTCTCAAACAACTTGGATATGGAGGTGGTGGGACATAAGGTGGTGGTGGAACGTATTTCTTTGCTCGTTCTTCAATAACAACAGGTTGCTTTGCTTATCACTCGCATTGCTTGGAGTTTCAGTTTCTACTTCTTCAAGTATGGGTTGTAATGCGGGTGCATCATCTTGAGTGGTTTTGCCACTCCTAGTGGTGATGGCTTTGATTTGAGCATTAGGGTTTGTCACAGTGTTGCTGGGCAAAGCTCCTTGAGGTCTTTCAGAGAGTTGTTATGCTATTTGACCTACTTGGTGCTCTATGGTCTGTAATGATGCTTTGTTGCTTTTGATGTCAGCTTCGTTTCTTTGGAACCTTTCCTTATTTCTTCGATCAGATTTCTGGATGTACTCATCTGTGGCTTGTGTAGTTAACAACAATTGCTGTAATAAGTCTTCCATTGATGATGCTCCACGGTCTTGGTTACTACTGCTTGGACCTTGGTATGGTGATTTCTGTTGTTGGTAAGGTGGCCTTGGTTGAATCCAGATGATTGTCGGTTACTGCCAGCATCTCTGTAATTCGAGTTGTTTCTCCAATTTGAATTGTATGAGTTGTTTGGCCTCCTACGTAGTCAACATCTTCAACCATCATAATGTCTTGTGGGCACTCGTTGGTCTTGTGTGAATTTCCACATGTGTTGCATCGTGTTGGAGTTTTCTTAAGCTCGCTTTGCAATTGTTCAAATTTTTGGGTTAGAGCTTCTAATTGGGCTGCAATTAGGGTTTCAGTGTCTACTTGATGAATACCTTTAAAACTGGGTTTGGTTCTTAAAGGATTGTAAGCAAAGCTCTTCTTAGCTGCTCTTTCTAAGGCTTGATATGCTTCTGTTGGCGTGACACTTCCAAAATCTCCTCCCGCACTTTGGTCTACTGCTTGCTTGTGGGCTCTGCTAATCGCATCGTAAAAGTTTGACACTGCAGCCATAGATCAAGTCCGTGATGCAGGCATCTCTGAAGGAGACCTTTATATCTCTCCCATGCTGCGTGTAATGATTCATCGTCGTCTTGACGGAAACTTGTGATGCTGCTTCTTAGTTTGGCAGTACGATCGGGTGGAAAGTATTTCAAAAGGAATTGTTCAGCCATTCCTGCCCATGTGGTGATGGAACCAGGCGGAGTGAATCAAGCCAATCGATGGCTCGGCGTCAAAGTGAAAATGGAAAAAGTCTTAGTCGAATGGCGTCGTCTGAACAGTTATTGATTTTGAAGGTCGCACAGATACGAAGGAATCGTGAGATGTGAGCATTAGGGTCTTCGTCTTGTAACCCATGGAACTGAACAGAGTTTTCCACTAGTTGGATAATACTAGACTTAATCTCGAAATTGTTGGCCGCTATTGTTGGTTGGACAACACTAGACTCATAACCATCTATTGATGGTGTGGCATAGTGTGTCATCTTCATTTCCTCGTCTTGGTTAGCCATGTCTTCTTTGGATGGTGTATCTTCCAAAATGTCTTCTTCAATGACTGGTGCTTCTTGTGTGATCTTTTGCGCAATCTTTGACGAAAAGTCGTTCGGGTTCCGGAAGAGGCGGAACAAGTTCAAACTAGACGAGTCGGACATACACTAACTTAAGGAAGCATAAACTAACTAAGGCTTAAAATGAATCAGGCAAAATACTAAACTAACTAAGGCAAACTACCTACGAATAAAAATGAAGTTAAACAAAAATATATTAACAGGTTATATGCAAGATAGTCAAAAATTTAGTTTGTCTTACAAACTCCCGTGTGTCCCTGGCAACGACGCCAAAAACTTGATGGTCTGCCGATAGTATATATATTTGATAAAGATTTATTGCACAGATTTAGTTTTAATTGGTTGTTACTAATACTAAACCACACACACAAAAGGTAGTGTACCTATCGTGTGGTAATATAGTGTTAATAAGAACCGAGTATCAATCCGTGGACATACCTAGCCTACTCAACAAACTTGATGTTTGACTATCAGATTTGGTTTTTGTTAAAGAAAGTGATATTTTGTATTGGAAAGATTGTTTTAGGGTTTAAAAGTAAACAGTAATAAAAAGAAAGTAAAATAAGAATTGAAGCGTTTGGATTTAAAATCAGGGAATAAAAGTTATCATCCTAATTAGAATCCTCTTATGTAATTGTGATGAATTGGTGAGGTGATGTGATTATGTTAATGTTTATAAAGATGAGCCGGCGCGATTTCACGACTATCCTGCTGCCGTAGTGACTTGATCCTGTCAGGCTGATTTTACTGCTCAGATCAAAGCCCTAGTAATGTAGGTAAATCTTTTGTGTCCTATTTGACATACGATTTCTGAAAACATAATTTAATGTTAAAAAGAGAGTTGATCAGGTTCTTTCCTAACATACCATTAATTTTAGAAAACCGTAACAATTACTGAAGTTTCCGAACTAATAAAAGGGAACCCGCAAATGATCAGAAATTTAAAGTGATTTAATTTCTAATAACCATTTCTAGTTCTTTAGCCATGGATTTATTTTGAAGACCGGTTTCACGAATGAAAGTTAATAATACGGTTTTCAACCTTGTATAACAATTACAATCACAAACCATAAAGCTATAACTTCCCATTCAAATGTAGATGCTACCCATCAATAGTTTTCCCAAGACCACCATAACATTGATATAATACTTATCACACTATTAGTTCATCACAAATTACTTAAGTTTCATCCGAGTAGGATGATAAATAGAGTTTAGCTCATGATGAGCATTAACATAACAACGGATAACAAAGAAGATATGTTAGGATCAGTGATCTAAGTTTGATTGATTAGAGAGTATTGCAGCGGAATTCGAACAATGAATTAGACAATTCACAAGAACACAATTGATATTCAATGTAAGAGTAAACGGTTATAGAGAGAGAGAGAATTCTGCAAATAGAATATTTCATTCATATGCTTTCGTGGTGGCAAAATGTCATGCGTACAATTAGGTCAACATCTCTTATATAGGAGATGTAACGTCTGCTGATGTCACTTGATAGTGACATCTAACAGAATTATTCAAACTACTGAAAGTTAACATAACTACTAAAGATGTCAAACAGCTGACATCTTCTTACGAAAATACCAAGTGTTAACTATCACTACAACTACTGAAAAGAAACTACTGAAACAACAACGACCGAAGATCATGCTCTTCAGTCATTTTACAAGAACTGAAACAGAAAAGAAAACTACTGAAAGGAAACCATCACAACAACTGAAGAGTGCTTTCAGCTGTTGTGACAAACTCTGAAGGCTTCAGTACTTGGACTTCTTGAACTTCAGTTGTTGTCATCAGCTGTTGTCTTTAGTCTTTGTACTTCAGCTGTTGATCTTCAGTACTTTAGTCTTCAGCTGTTGAAGTATTCAGTACTTTAGTCTTCAGCTGTTGAAGTCTTCAGTACTTTAGTCTTCAGCTGTTGAAGTCTTCAGTACTTTAGTCTTCAGCTGTTGAACTTCAGACTTTGGTCTTCAGCTGTTTAAATCTTCAGTATTTTAGTCTTCAGCTGTTGATCTTCAGACTTGTCAAACAGCTGATCAAGTCTTCAACAGTTGTTGTGATGTCTTGTGGGACTTAAAGGTTTTCCTGATCTGGCTCATTGGTTCTTTTGGTCCGACAAACTCCCCCTGAACCAATGCAGCCAAAACCTTTAAGCTTATTGAAGATGCCCTACTTATTATGGCAGAAAAATTGTCTCTTTGTCTTCTAGATCAACTCAGAAGTGAACTCTGTAAGCACAGGCCTGGGAAGAAGTCTTAATGATCTGTTTGGCAAAGGATGGATGGGAACTCTGTCTTGGGGAACTGGACATAGAGCTGTTACCCCATCCATGAGATCTACTTCCCAAATATGAGTCTGTAAGACTCCCTTGTATAGGCCTCAATGAAGGTTACTTGTTCCTCCATGGTAAGCTCTCCTGCTTCTCCTTCAAAGAGTAATTCTGGCCCATAGTACTCAGAGAGGTATTTGACCTGCTTCCATTTCCAGCTCCACAGTTGTTATGATTCTATATGCGAATTCATCTGGGTGAATACCCTCTAAGAACAACTGGGGCTCATTCTTTCTAACTTCCTCAAGCCTCCTATACACTAACCCCTTTTTCACCACTTTATTCTCTAGCATCTTTTGTGGGGTCAGTTTAGCTTTATAGGCTTTCTTGAAGTCATCTAGGATCTCCCAAGGTGATACTACAAAGGCCAGTGAGATCACTTCATCTACAATCTTCTTTACTTGGCCAATGTATCTCTGTGGAATATTTTTCTTTTGAATCCTACGAGACACCCTGGGATCAGGCCAAATCCTCACTCTCTCTTTTGATATTGAAAGGTGTGTCTGGGAGTGTATAATCTCTGAGCATGTTTCTTCATATTGATGATTGAAGATGTGGCAAATATGCTTTGTCGACTCTTCTCAACAATTCCTCATCATGTTGTTTGTGAAGCTCTTCTTCTTCTAACTTCACTTTCACAATTTGTCTTTGAGATTCAGGAGTAATTATTGGAGGGTGACTTATGGCCTTAGGCAATTGTATAACAGCTGAGATGGCAGCCTATCTTCATCTTCATCATTATCTTCTTCTTCCTCTTCTAGCCTCAGTACCCTTCTCTTCCTCTTCTGGGGTACATCATCGGCTATTGGTTTTGTGGGTAAGGGAATTGGTTTAGTGGGTTGTGTTTGTGGTGGTTTCGGTGTGGGAATTTTGACAGGCTATTCTAGCATTTTGGATGTAAGTGAGGCTTTAGATTGTTTTACCAGTTCAGACCTGCTCCCAGCACCAGCTTTATTCAAGGCTTCAATGACCAGCCCTTTGGTATATACTTCAGACGAACAGATCTTGGTGGTTATTGCCAAGATGCTGTCCTGGACCATGACTTGATTTCAATCAATGATCTTCCAAGATACTTAGCTATGAACCTGATCATGATTTCCAATCTTCCCTTTCCAACACACTATAACCGGCCATCTTGATTGTATCTCTTCTATTCCAGCCTTCTGATCTCAGAGTATATGTGGCTGTGTCATAACCATGTCTGCTATGAGCTTCATCAACATCTCTAACAAGGTCTTCTAATGATTTTTCTTCATCAGCTCTTGACTCGGCACTTTTCGTTCTTTTATAGGTAATCAACTGTTCTGAGATCAGTTCTTTCTCAACCTCCTTCTCTTTCTCAGGTTCTTTCTCAGCATCAACTCTCTTTCTTTTCTTGTCTTTCACTGCCTTAGACTTTGCAGTCTCCCCCTTTTTGGTTGCATTGGAATCAAGGGTTTGGAAGGCAGAAAGAGATTTATGACATCATCATCAATGAAGGTTTGTAGATTTGAGGGAATCAACTCATCAATGGCTTTATGCACTGTGTCAGTGATGATGGGAGTGATGAGAGGTAAGGAGTTTTGAAAGATAGTAGCCATCTGCTCAGAGGGGTTCTGTCCCTGAGAGTTGGTGCCAAAAGTAGAGGTGGTGGCTCAGTTATATGTGTAGGCTCAGTGTTTGGGAAATCTTCAATTGAAGGTGCCATCTATGGGGTTTGTGGGGTAGATGGTCTTTGACCTGAGACATTTTGCAAGCAGCTCTTTGAGTCTACTCACCTCATTCTCTAGAATGGTATTATGGGCTTAAACATCATAGAAAAAGCCCCGGTCATCATCAGTCTGTGCTGAATCACCTGAACTCCTGATTGAATCAAGATGTACATGCTCTGAGTGTAGATCAGTAGTAGCATGTGCCCCTGTTCTTGGTACTGGGGACTTCCTGCCTCAGGACTATGTCCTTCATTGGCAGTTGCCTCTGGTGAGGTCTTATGGATGGTACCAACTTCATCCTGATCATTTGCTGAAGCAGGAGAAGTGGCAGCCTCACCAGACGTTCGAATCTCCGTTTCTACACTTGGAGATGGAACAATGTAACCCTTGTGCTGTGGGTTATCAGAAGCATTTGGATCCTCCCCCTCAATTGTTGAGGCTATCCCAGTTTTGATTGGTATCTGAGGGAGGGGGGAGGAATGCAACTGAGTCAGCACTTTTGCAACTATTATGGTAGGACTTTGGGGGGCGGTTGTAGTGGGAGATGGTGTGAATGCAGTATGCACCCGGGGAGAGTGGTGCGTTTCAATGGCAGCCTCCTCAAATGAGGAAGGTTCCAGATGTATAGGTGCCCTAAATGTGGTTGCTACAGGCTCCTGTTGAGAGGAAGCCTGAGAGGTTGAGGGTGGGTGAGTACGTGTATCTACTGGGGGTTATGGCCAGTAGATATATCCTGCGTTTGTGTTGCAGGGGCATCCTCAGGGGACTCATCTCCTAAGCAGCCTTTTGGGTTTCTTGTGTTTGGGTTTGGTGGGGACATTGGATTTGGAGGTGGTGGCTGTGGGGTACCAGCTGCGTGGGTTTTCGCAGCTTGGCAACCTGTTTGAGTGACTGGTCTGAGTTATGCCTGGAGTATACCTCAGGCAATACAGCCATGGTAGGGACTCCAAGGCCAACAAGTCCTCAGCTTTCAGCTGGTTCTCTAATGGCCATTATGAACCGAGGATATAATATCCATCGGTTAGCAATAGGTTTTGAGACCATATCCTTAAGTTCAAGAAATATTTCAGAAAAATTAAGTTTTGTTGCTCAAGGATAGAGAAGAATACCTGCTGCCACCTGGTTGACATTTGATCCCAAGACGAAGTCTTAGGGGCTAGGCAGACATTCACCATATGAAAATAAGGCGTTCTGCATCATGGAAATGCCTCTTTAGGATGGTAGAAGCGTTGAGGTTACCCTGGTATCCATGTTGGGCAAAGGATAGATCAGTGGTGCCCTTTGAATATCCAGCGGGGAAGGTGGCATCATCCAGTTGTAGGGTTTGGCGAAGGATTGCCGGAGTGATGACCACCTTACGGCAGTTGACGAACGACTGGAGAGACTCGTGTCATTTCCCCAGTGGTAAGGGTGACGTTCGTCCAGAACTGATTTAGGGATTTGGCATAAATGGTAGGATTGATAAGGAAGGCTGTTTTGTATGGAAATGGACCATTAGATCAATGGCAGTATCGAACTTCGTCCAGAAGGGTGATTTGGTAAGGTAGGCAACACAGTTGTGTCTTGGTTTAAGCTGCATGGTCGCCATTAATGGGAGAGAAGGTTCAGAGTTTTTTGAAGGTTAGGTTTGAGATGATGAAGCTCTGTAGGATTAGGTATTTATAGGGTAAGGGTATAAATGACTGAAGGTTTGGTGTTAGTCATAAGTGTTTTGAATGACTGATGACAGGTATTAACCTTCAGAGTTGAAAACAACTGAAGTCTTGGTTTTAGGCATGAGTAGTTATAAAACTATTGAAAACCTTGGTTTTGACTTCAGATGTTGTAGACAACTGATAACTTGGTGTTAGTCAGTGTTTTGTCATCAGTTGTTGGTAAACAGCTGAGGACTTGGGTTAGTCATCAGTAGTTGTGAAACTACTGAAGACATGGTTTTGTCATCAGTATTTAAGGTGAAACAGCAGTTTTAGAAACAACTAAGAGAAAATTCTCATCAGTAGTTTTCATCAATTCTTAGCTTTTCAGCTGTTTCATACTGTCCTCAACACTTACTCATCAGTCTTTTGGCTATTTTCAGTTGTTTCATAGGACATCAGTACTTATCTGTTTTTACTAACATCAGTATTTAACTACATTAGTAGTTGTAACAGAATCAGTACTTATTTGTGACATGTGTACTAATGATCATGGTACTTGTTTACTGAGATCATCAGTAGTTGTCACTTATTCTAGCTGCAACATACCAAGCCTTAACACAAGGTTTTGGAAAGTTGAACTATCCAAAGGCTTAGTAAAAATGTCTACCAGCTCATCAGCACTAGGCACAAACTTTGGATCAATCAGACCTTTTTCAAAACAGTCCCTAATAAAATGGTGTCTGATCTATATTATGTTATGCAAAGAGCTGAAGAACTGTCCATTAATAATGGAGTCTTAGTCTCTGTAATGCCATAATCCAAAAGTTGGTTCTGAAGCCAGAGTACCTGAGATGTACAACTTGCAGCAACAATGTACTTTGCTTCAGTAGTGGATGTAGTGACAGATGTTTGTTTCTTACTCTGCCAAGAAATCAAACAGTTGCCTAGGAATTGACATCCACCAGAAGTTGACTTTCTGGTTAACTTACACCCTGCATAGTCACTATCAGAAAAAACAACTAATTTGCAAGAATGTCCTGTGGAATACCATAAACCTAGAGATTGTGTACCTTGCAGATATCTAAAGATACTCTTGACTGCAATCAAATGAGACTCTTTAGGAGCAGCCTGAAATCTAGCACAAACACAAGTTGCAAACATGATATCTGGTCTAGAAGTTGTTAAGTACATCAAGGACCCAATCATACATCTGTAAAGTGTTTCATCAACAGCTTTACCTTTCTGATCTACCACCAGTTGTGTGGTGTTGCACATGGGAGTAGAACATGGCTTACAATTTTGTAAATCAAACTTATTCAAAAGATCTTTTGTATATTTTGACTGATGAATAAACGTTCCATCAGCCTTTTGTTTGATTTGCAAGCCTAGAAAAACTGTAATTCTCCCATTGCACTCATTTCAAACTTTTGTTTCATTAAACATGTAATCATCACACACTGGGGATCAGAGGATGCAAAAATAATATCATCAACATAAATTTGAACAAGTAGCTTATGCTGATCCACCTTCTTAATGAACAAAGTTTTATCTATGGAGCCTCTAGTGAAATTATTTTGAAGAAGAAAATTTGATAATGTCTCATACCAGGCTCTAGGAGCTTGTTTCAACCCATAAAGAGCTTTATCAAGCTTGTATACCCATCTGGATGTTTATTATCCTCAAAACCTGGTGGTTGACACACATAAACCTCTTCTTTTATTTTACCATATAAAAATGCATTTTTAACATCCATTTGAAAAACTTTAAGATTGTGGAATACAACATAGGCTAAGAACAATCTAATTGCCTCCAATCTGGCTACCGAGCAAAGGTTCATCATTCAATACCTTCTTCCTGTGCAAACCCTTGAACAACCAGTCTGCCTTGTTCTTAACAATAAGCCCATTTTCATCTGTTTTATTCCTAAACACCCATTTAGTGCCTATTGCACACTTACCTGGGGGTAGAGTAACCAGTTCCCACACTTGCTGCTTGTTGAACTGAAGTAGCTCAAGCTGCATGGCTTCAACCCATCCATTGTCTCTTAAAGCAATGTGATAGTTCTTTGGCTCTGCTGACTAATGAAGAGAGCATAGAAGCAGAAATTGGACAATTGACTTCTTGTTGAAACACCAGCATTGATATCACCAATGATTTGAGACATTGGGTATTCTTCAGCTCTTGATAACAATGAGATCAGTGCAAGTGTTTGTAGAACCTTCAGCAGCAACAGATGTTGATGTAGACTCTTCAAACCAAGATTGAGATGGCAAATCAAAAGATGTAGAGGAATCAGAGATCTCATCAGCATTTGTTGTGGATGGAAGTGCTGAAGCTACAGGAACCTCAAGTTTAGTGGACTCAGGCAATTGATCACTAAACTTGATAGGTGAGTATGATATTATCATCATCATCAATACCACCAGCGGAGAACTGTTGACAGGAGCAACACCAGAAGCCTAATAAGGAACATTGTAGTATGTCCAAATCAAATAACTCCACAGGGTTTTGTGGAATCTTGTCCTTTGGAGATTCATTAAACTTCACATGTAGAGTCTCTTCAACTATCTTTGCTCTGCCTTTGAAGACTCTGTATGCCTTGCAAGTAGATGAATAACCAACAAAATACCCTGCATCCACCTTAGGATCAAATTTGTGGAGTTGATCCTTAAGTTGAGAATGAAACAACGACACCAAAGGCTCTGAAAAATGAAATTAGAGGAGCCAAATGATGTAGACTTCTTATGGAGTCTCATCAACCTCTGATTTACTAAGGCTCTATTCTGCACATAGCAAGCTGTATTGACAGCTTCAGCCCAAAAGGTCAATGGCAAACCAAGTCCGCCAAGATAGACCTTGCACCTTCAATTAAGGACCTGTTCTTTCTCTTCACTACTCCATTTTGTTCTGGAGTCCTTGGGAGGCTAAACTGCCTCTTGATTCCCTTTGTGAGATAAAAATCATCAAGTGTATAGTTTCTGAATTTTGTTCCATTGTCACTCCTTATACACTTGACTGATAGGGAATACTGCTTCTCAACATACAACACAAAGTTTATAATCTTCTGAGCAACCTCATCCTTTGAATGCAGAAAGAAAGTCCATACAAATGTGGAGTAATCATCAACAATTACCAGACAGTATTTCTTCTTTGCCATGCTCATCACTCTCACAGGACCAAATAGATCCATGTGTAGTAACTGCAAGCAAGCAGTGGACTTAGGTTCTTCAATAGGAGGGAATGAGACTTTGTGTTGTTTTCCTTTTAAACAAGCAGTGTAGGTTTCATCACAGTGGAACTCCTTTATTGGTAGACCTCTCAATAAACTATTGTGGATCAGTTGATTCATGTTTTTGAGATTCCTAGGAGAGGCTTTGTTGGACCAAAAGAACCAATGAGCCAAGATCAAAAACCTCTAAGTCCCACATGGTATCACAACAATGCTGAAAGCCTCATCAGTAGTTTGACAAGTGCTGAAGACTTCAACAGGAAGATCAAGTGCTGAAGACCTCAACAGCTGAAGAACCAAAATGTGCTGAAGTACACAGCTAAAGAACACAATTGCTGAGCTGAAAGACCAAGTACTGAAGTACAACAGCTGAAGAGTTTACAAGTGCTGAAGATCAACAACTGATGTACAGGTCTGAAGACAAAGACTGAAGACATCAGCTGATGATATCTATTGAAGTCATCAGCTGATGAAACACCTGAAGGTCAAAGTCTGAAGATCAAGTACTGAAGCCTTAGTAGTTTGTCACAACTGCTGAAGAGTACTTCTTCAGTAGTTGTGATATCAGTAGTTTTATATTTTTATGTTTCAGTAGTTTTGTAAAACGACTGAAGAGCTTGTTCTTCAGTCGTTGTAGTTTCAGTAGTTTTATATTTTGTACTTAACATGCTGATATGTTCTCAGTAGTTGTGAACATTTCAGTAGTTTGTTAAGAATTAGTTATCTTTGTATTAGATCTGCCAGTTGTCACTTTCCGTGATAACAGCAGTGATTGTTGCACTCTATATAAGGAGTGACAACCTATTGTAATGATGGGGAATGAGTGAATGAATGTTTTGAATGATTTGATTAGAATATTCTATATCTATAAACATTCCTTCAAATCAGAAATATATATTCTCTCCCTATAACCGTATGTGCTCTTAATGCATACAAGTATCGATTGCTTGCTACAATTTGTCTAATTCCTGTTCGTATTCCGCTGCTTTGAACTCTAATACATCAAACTTGTGATCGCTGATCCTGTCAAATGGTATCAGAGCAGGTTAATCATTGATCGATCTAACAATTGATCATTGAAACTGCTATTCAAGATCTAAGTTTGATTGAATTAGCTTTTGTTTTTGCAAGAAACGGTTATAGAGATTGAATTTTCTGTATTTCTGTTCATTCATCCTGAGATCTTTTCTTGGTTCTCATTGAGTCTGTTGTGGTCTGTCTAAAACTTTTTAAAACTTGAACTAAATTGTTTTTGATCTGAAAATGACCACTCCTTCCAATGATCCTCACAATACTGGTTCCTCAACCAAGCCTCCTATGCTGGTTAGGAATGAGTATAACATATGGCAAAGACGTATGCTCCATCACCTGTCTGTTACAGCGCAGGGTGTTGGACATCAGTGGTACATGGTCCACACAAGCCTATGGTGAATAACCCGGAAACTAATCAAATGGTTCCGAAGAGGAGGGCAATACTCAGATGAGGATAAGAAGTTGCTTGAGATTGATGCAAAAGCCCATGGAATTCTGGCCATGGCATTGCCCAATGAAATCTATTCTGGGCTAATGCATCATGAAACTACCCATGACCTCTGGATTGCTTTGAAAGAACAATTTGGAGGAACAGATGAGGTCTTGGCAAATAATAGAGAAATTCTTGCCCAACAATATGAGACATTCTCTCATAGAAAGGGTGAGACACTGACTCAACAATATAGCGGTTTTCTTGTTTGATCTCTGAACTAAAATTGTCAACTTGAATACACCAATATTCAGATGAATAACAGATTTCTCAGATCACTGCCTGAGAGATGGGACACATATACTATTGTCCTACGTTCCAGTGCAAGTTTGGACAAACTATCTCTTACCCAACTCCATGGGAAACTGCTCACTTTTGAGAGAGAGATAGAACAGAAGAGAAAGCTGTCTTCATCTGGAAAGCTCACTGAAGACTTTATACAAGGCAACACTGCCTTGGTGGGTCATGAGTCAGAATATGCTTCATCTGAATGCCAGTATGATGAGCATATTAATTTCTCTTCAAGCACTTCTGATTCTGCATTTGTAAGTGTTGATGGTCAGTTTACTGGGTGTAATAATGACAATCTATGTTTCATTATGGATGATCTCAAGGGGATTGCTGATGATGACTTAGAAGAGATGGATATTTTGAGCCAAATGGCCTTGATAAATATCAGATCTCAGAAGTTCTACAAAAGAACTGGAAGAAATTCCCAGGACTCTCTGGCAAAACAAAGTTGGTTTTGACAAGAGCAAGTTGAGGTGTCACAAATGCCAAAGGCTTGGACACTTTGCAAGAGAGTGTAGATCAACTGGATCTAACTCTACTGCACCCTTTGTGACTTTTCCTGGCAATAGTCAACAACACAGAGGGCAACATCCTATCACCTCTATCATCATCCTCAACAACAATCTCCGGCATATTTTGTTCCTCAGGGTCAAATGCCATATCAGTCCCCTTGTTATTACATGCCACAGTCAAATCAAGTTCAAGTTCCTATGACACCACAACCTCATGCACTACCAGAACCTCAGCCTTCCCTATCTCATCAACAACCTCAATCTCAACAACACAGCTTCTTCACCCCAGGAGTTGTTGACTGGAGCAGTTTACCAGATGACTTGTCTGGTCAGGATCACTGTTCTCAGGTGCTGGTCAACATGGTGGTGACAGTCCCTTTGGGAATCTAGCTCTTATGGCTTTGGAGTCTGCTGATACTTCATTTTCCAATGCCTCTACACCTCAGGTATCACAGGTATCCTCTGAGGCAAAAGCCAAATTATGTTCTGAACCATGCATAGCAGCATTTGCTTCCATTAGAGAAGCAAATGTAGCTTTAATTAATAAGAACATTGAGCTAGAACAAATATTTTCCAAAAACAAAGCTGAGTTTGAGTTTGTGCTCAAAGATAAAAATGATGAGATTTATAAACTGAATTGCCAAATAATTGATGATAAGTCTAGAGAAGAAGTACTTCTAGAGAAGTACAAAGATCTCAAAGAAACCCTTGCAGTTACCCAGGTCGAGTGTGATAGATGGTACAATCATGCAAAGGTTTGAAATGCTTCTTAGTAAGCAATCTGCTTCAAATGTGAATTTGGAATTGGTTACAATCACACTGCTCCACCTACAGATTTTACCCCAAGAGTAGAGGTAGAATCTGATGGTGAGAGTGAAACCAATCCATCACATCATGTGATCTACCTTCTGATACAGCACAATCAGAAGTAGCAGTCAGCATCAAGCCCTCTTCGAACCTATCAGCTGATGTTGATGGTTCAAATGCTGACATTCACATGATAAATGAGTTGATCAACTCAGGAGTTAATCCTGAAGGTCCTGAAAGGACTAGAGAGCAGGATTAACACCTGAATTCAAACTTCAACTGCTGTCAGTACTGAAGAGAGAAAACTGGCAGTAGAAAGAGTTTGAAGACTACTAAAGGGGTAGTCAAGAAAGCAACCAATGCTTCCAAGCATTGAAGAACAAGTCTTCTGTTGCTTCACCATCTTTAGTTGATGATCAAACTAAGATGAAGAAGAAACCATGTGAAGTATGTGGTTTGTTCAATCATCTTACAGATGATTGTTGGTACAAAAGAGGTTCCAAACTCAAACAAAAGGAAGAAATTAATGAGAAAATGGTAAAAATGAAAACTGAGTTGAGACCACATTTGTATTAGCAACATCAAATCCTGTAACCCTTAAGTCCTTAAAGAAATCCAAAAAGGAAGGGTAAACAGGTGACAGCTGAGGGTGCTCAAAAGAAGAAGGTGCAACATAGGACCTTATCTAACTCCACTAGCATGTGTCTGATGAGCTGAAAACTTTATCACAAAATCAGACACAGCTGGTGATGATGGTACAACATCTGTTGGGTAGAGTTAACCAACTAGATTCTCCTATGTGTGAAACCACAGAAAAGGAGGTCCAAGCCAAAGGACTCCTCTTCTACACCATCTTCTTCTCTCAGGCTGTTGTTACAAATAAACATGTTAGTTTACCATCTATTGATGAGACTAGGCCCAAAACCAAAAAGGTTTGGGTCTCTAAAACTAACTGATTGTTTATTATTGCAGGGTTCTTCAACATGCCAAAGTAGCATCTGGTATGTAGACAGTGGGGGATCTATGCACATGACTGGGAACATCTCTCTTCTTCATGACTACTCTCAAGGAAAGAAGGGATTGTCTTCTTTTGGCAATGATGCTAGGGGTTACATCATCGGTAGGGCTTTGTCTCCAATGGAGAAATCAAAATTGATGATGTTAATCATGTGGAAAATCTCAAGTACAACCTCTTGAGTGTCAGTCAAATGTGTGATAAAGGCCATGTTGCCCTTTTCACAAGTCAAAACTGTAGGATTCTGTCATCCAAAGTTTTGCACTTGATTAACAGGTGTGTGGATGATCACACTCTCCTGAAAGCCAACAGGACAGGAAGAGTGTATGCCTTAGATCTCTCTAAGAAGATAGATCTCAAAGGCAATCCTTGCCTATTTTCCAAAGCCTCTTCTCAAGAATCTAAACTGTGGCACAGGAGGCTTGGTCATGTTAATCTCAAAAACATGAATCAGCTTAGCCACAATAGTTTAGTCGAGGCTTACAATATTTTCTTGCTCTATTCGTATCTATTTATCATTGCTTTTATATAATCTTTTTCTAAGGAAACCTTATTTGATGGATCCTTACAAAATATAAAATTATGGCATTACCTGCAATCGGGTGGTTTTCATGGGAACTCTAATACCAAGTAAGAAACAAGGAATTGAAGTTCTTTATTCGACTTATTATATATGGATTCAATACACTATTGATTGCATAAATCCTTTTTCTACTTTTTATTTATTTCTTCTCCATCTAAACTAAAAATCCATCTAAACTAAAAATTTTAGTATATATGCAGTGCCAATCCAACACAAGTCTTTTTTTTTTTACTATTCTTTCAATTTTAGTTCTTGTATTTTTTCCATCTTATTCTTTATATTAACCTTTATATTGACAATATTGTATCGAACAAATATAATTCATCGTGATAAGCATCTATTATTTCCGTCCCATAGGTTTGATTTTTTACCTGTTGATTCAAATGATGGTTCGTGGGATTAGCTTTGCTACTCGGATTTTGATTGAAAAAGTGGATAACATAGAATAGGGGATGGTCCAGCATTTTTTAGATTTTTTTCATTTTTTCATCTGATTTAGTCATTTTTATGTTCCAAATAGATATAGGAGTTCCACTGTGATGAAAACTGCTGCTGCTTGTTTAAAAGGAAAACAGCACAAAGTCTCATTCCCTCCTATTGAAGTGTCCAAGTCCACTGCCTGCTTGCAATTACTGCATATGGATCTATTTGGTCCTGTGTGAGTAATGAGCATGGCAAAGAAGAAATACTGTCTGGTAATTGTGGTGATTACTCCAGATTTGTATGGACTCTCTTTCTACATTCAAAGGATGAGGCTACTCAGAAGATTATCCACTTTGTGTTGTACATTGAGAAGCAGTATTCCCTTCCAGTCAAGTGTATTAGGAGTGATAATGGAACTGAGTTCAGAAATCATACACTTGATGAAATCTATCTTTCAAAGGGAATCAAAAGGCAGTTTAGCATTCCAAGGACTCCAGAGCAAAATGGAGTAGTGGAGAGAAAGAACAGGACCCTCATTGAAGCTGCAAGGTCCATGCTAGCTGACTCAGGTTTGCCATTGACCTTTTGGGCCGAAGCTGTCAACACAGCTTGTTATGTGCAAAATAGAGTTTTAGTAAATCAGAGGTTGATGAAGACTCCATATGAAGTTCTCCATCATTTGGCTCCTCTGATTTCATTTTCAAAGTATTTGGGTGTCCCTGTTTCATTCTCAACACAAAGGATCAACTCCACAAATTTGATCCTAAGGTGGATGCAGGGTACTTTGTTGGTTATTCATCTACTTGCAAGGCATACAGAGTCTTCAATGCAGAACAAAGATGGTTGAAGAAACTATACATGTTAAGTTTATGAATCTCCAAAGGACAAGATTCCACAAAGTCCTGTGGAGTTATTTGATTTGGACATACTGCAATATGTTCCTTATCAAACTCCTGCTGTTGCTCCTGTCAACAGTTCACCACCTAGTGGTACTGCTGATGATGATGATGATTGCAGTACTCACCTCTTCAGGTTTAGTGATCAGCTGCCTGACTCAGCTAGACCTGATGTTCCTGTAGCTCCAGTAGCACCATCCACAACAAATGCTGATGAGATTTCTTCGAATTCAACTTCCTTTGAATTACCATCCACTGATTGGTTTCAAGGAAATGATACACCATCACCATCTGTTGCTGTTGAACCGGCTACAAACACTTGCACAGATCTCATTGTGTATCAAGATCTGAAGAATCACCTATGTCTCAAATCATTGGTGATATCACTGCTGGAGTATCAACAAGAAGTCAATTGTCAAATTTCTGCTTCTATGCTCTCTTCATCAGTCAGCAAGAGCCAAAGAATTATCACATTGCTTTAAAGGACAATGGATGGGTTGATGCCATGCAGCTTGAGCTTCTTCAGTTCAAGAAACAGCAAGTGTGGGAACTGGTTCCTCTACCTCCAGGTAAGTGTGCAATAGGCACTAAATGGGTGTTTAGGAACAAAACTGATGAAAATGGGCTTATTGTTAAGAACAAGGCCAGACTGGTTGTTCAGGGGTTTGCACAAGAAGAAGGTATTGATTATGATGAAACCTTTGCCCCTGTAGCCAGACTGGAAGCAATTCGATTGTTTTTAGCTTATGCTGCTTATCAAAACCTTAAAGTTTTTCAAATGGATGTCAAAAGTGCATTTTTGTATGGAAAAGTTAAAGAAGAGGTTTATGTATGTCAACCTCCAGGCTTTGAGGATAATAAACATCCTAATTGGGTGTATAAGCTTGATAAAGCTCTTTATGGGTTAAAACAAGCTCCCAGAGCCTGGAATGAGACATTATCAAACTTTCTTCTGGAAAACATTTCACTAGAGGCTCCATAGACAAGACTTTATTCATTAAGAAAGCTGGGCAGCATAATCTACTTGTTCAAATTTACGTAGATGATATCATTTTCGCATCCTCTGATCCAAAGTTGTGTGATGCCTTTACAAAGTTGATGCAACAGAAGTTTGAAATGAGTGCCATGGGAGAATTACAGTTCTTTCTGGGGTGCAAATCAACAAAAGGCTGATGGAATTTTTATTCATCAGTCCAAATATACAAAAGATCTTTTGCAAAAGTTTGATTTACAAAACTGTAAGACCTGTTCTACTCCCATGAGCAGCACCACACAACTGGACTCGGATCAAAGGTAAAGTGGTCGATGAAACACTTTACAGATGTATGATTGGGTCCTTGATGTATTTAACAGCTTCTAGACCAGATATTATGTTTGCTACATGTGTTTGTGCTAGATTTCAGGCTGCACCTAAAGAGTCTCATCTGATTGCAGTCAAGAGGATCTTTAGATATCTACAAGGCACTCCATCTCTAGGTTTATGGTATTCTACCAGACATTCTGGTAAATTAGTTGCTTTTTCTGACAGTGACTATGCAGGTGTAAGTTGACCAGGAAATCAACTTCTGGTGGATGTCAATCCTAGGGAATTGCTTGATTTCTTGGCAGAGCAAGAAACAGACCTCGGTTGCTACATCCACTGCTGAAGCAGAGTACATCGCTGCTGCAAGTTGTACATCTCAGGTACTCTGGCTTCAAAACCCACTTTTGGATTATGGCATTAAAGAGACTAAGACTCCGTTGTTAATGGATAGTGCTTCAGCTCTTTGTATTGTCAAAAATCCAGTCCAGCACTCTAGGACCAAACATATAGAGATCAGACATCATTTTATAAGGGATTGTTTTGAAAAAGGTCTGATTGATCCTAAGTTTGTGCCTAGTGCTGATGAGCTTGCAGACATTTTACTAAGCCTTTGGATAGTTCAACTTTCCAAAACCTGGTGTTAAGGCTTGGTATGCTGCAACTAGAATAAGTGACAACTACTGATGATCTTAGTAATTCATACTGATGATCATAAGTACCTATGTCACATATAAGTACTGATGAGTTCTTTTATCTCAGTAGTTTTTATAACTACTGAAGGCTAAATGTCTCATAAGTACTGAAGTACTTCATCTGTTCTAAACTACTGATGTAGTCACAACTACTGATGCAGTTACAACCACTGTAATCAGTAAAAACAGATAAGTACTGATGTCCTATGAAACAACTGAAATCAGCCAAAAAGACTGATGAATGTGTTGAGGACAGATTGAAACAGCTGAAAAGCTAAGAATTGACGAAAACAGCTGAAATGAATTTTCTCTTCAGTCGCTTGTACAACTGCTGTTTCACTTTAAACAACTGAAGCAAAACCACGTCTTCAGTAGTTTTAAAACTACTGATGGCTAATCCCTAGTCTTCAGTTGTTTACAACAGCTGATGACAAAACCACTGTGTTCAGTAGTTTCATAACTACTGATGACACACACCAAGTCCTCAGTTGTTTCAATCATCTGAAGTCAAAACCACGGTCTTCAGTAGTTTTCTAAACTACTGATTCCTAACACCACGACTTCAGCTGTTTCAACGTCTGAAAAGATAATACCATGTCAACGGTCGTTTAAAACTACTGATGACCAACACCACATCCTTCAGTCGTTTCCTTACCCGTACCCTATATATACCCCTAACCTTAGCTCTCCATGCTTCATCTTCTTCAAACCTAACGTTCCTCTCCAAACTTCCCTCTTCTCAATGGCGTCTATGCAAATTAAACCGCGACACAACTGTGTTGCCTACCTCACTAAATTGCCGATCTGGACTAAGTTCGATACTGCTATCGATCTTATGGTTCAGTCCCAATACCACAAGGCATTTCTTCTGAACCCCATCTTACATGCCGAATCCTTGCACCAATTTTGGATGAACGTTACTGTTACCACTGGGGAGGACAACACACCATCCCTCCGGCCGGTCGTCAACACCAAAGAAGTAGTCGTTACTCCTGCAATAATCCGCAAAATCCTTCAACTGAATGATGCTACTTCTCCTGCTGGATATCCGAAGGGCACCATAGATCTATCCTTTGCTCAACATGGATATCAAGGCGATCTCAGTGCCACCACCATCATGAAGAAACACTTTAATGACGCTGAGCGCCTGATTTTTCACATGGTCAATGTATGTTTGGCCCCTAAGACGTCGTCTTGGGATCAAATGTCCACCAAATGGCAGCAGGTAATGTATTCTATCCTTGAGCAACAACCACTAAACTTTTCAGAATTAATATTTTCAGAGCTCAAAGATATCGCTCAAAAACTGACTGCCAACCGTTGGATACTCTATCCACGGTTCATAATGGCCATTATTACAGACCAGCTTAATGCTGAGGGACTTGTTGGCTTGGGAGTCCCTGCTACGGCTGTTCTGCCGGAAGTATACTCCCGGCATAACTCTGACCGGACACTAAAAATGGCTGCCAAGCTGTGAAAACCCACGCAGTTGGAATCAATCTTCTTTGACAAATCCAAGGCATATACTCTTCCAATCATGTTCGCCTTCAGGAGAGTATGTTCATCCAATACATTGTCAATCAGCCACAAAACTTGGGAAGACAGAATCCTGCAGTTCTGGCTTGTGAAAAATGCAACATGCCCTTATCACACATTTGACTGACACTCAGCAGATTATACTTGAGATTCTCCACATGGTTAACATCATCAAACCGGATTTGTCCATTAGACACAAATCCTTTCCCAATGATGTAACCCTTGGCATCATTTCCAAATGAAACAAATCCCTTCTCTCCTTGAGAGTAGTCATTAAGAAGAGAACTGCTCCCAGTCATATGCATAGATCCTCCACTGTCCACATACCAGATGCTCCTTTGGCATGTTGAAGAACCCTGCATCATCAAAAGTAACTAGTTAGGTTTAGAGACCCAAACCTTTTGGTTTTGGGTCTGTTTTCATCAACAGATGTAACCATAACTTGTTTCTTATGATTAACAGCTGAGGAAGAAGGAGATGGTACTGAAATGGATTCCTTGGATTTGAGCTTGGAATGCCTTTTAGTAGTTTGATCATAGGTGCATCTAGTTGGTTATCTCTCCCCAAAAAATGATGAACCATCATAACAAGTTGTGTCTAATTTGTAGTCAAAGCTTTCAGCTCTTGTGACACATCAGTACTTGTGTTTGATGAGTTCCTGTGACCCACCATTTCCTCCTTAAAATTCACAGACTTAGTCTGATGTTTATCATTTGGTGCACTATCAGCTATTTTGTGATGAACCCTATCCTTCCTTTTGGATTTAGTTGAAGTCTTGGGTTTATCACAATGGGATGATTATGGTACAAACTTGGTCTCAAACTCAGTTTTCATTTCATCCATCTGGATTTTAATGAGCTTATCTCTGTTGAATTTGGAACCCTTTTTGTACCAACATTAATCAGAAAGATGATTGAATTTACCACATATTTCACATGGCTTATTCTTCATGTGGATTGATCAACTGCTGATGTGGAAACTACTGAAGGTGTGCTCTTCAGTATTTTCCTCCTTTCAGTACTTTTGTTTAGTACTGAAGGATCTGTAACAACTGAAGACTGTTCTTCAACTGTTCTTTATCAGCAGTTGTTAATCCTTTTATTTTAGCTGATTTGAAATGCTTTTCAGTTGTTGTAATTTGCCCTTCAGTACTTGAGGTACTTTGAGGGACAACATCTGAAGTACTCAGCTTCATGTGCCTATCAGTAGTTAACCCATCGGCTAATTGATTTGCTGAGGTATCAACACTGATCTCATCTTGTGATTTTGGGAGATCACTTGAGGATGATGCACATGATGATGTGGTTTGGAAATTGCTTTCACCTTCAGATTTTACTATTGGTTTTGGAGTAAAATCTGTTAGTGGTGCAATGTGGTTGTAACCAATTCCAAATTTCACATTCGAAGCAGATTGCTTGCTGAGCAGCATTTCAAATCCCTTGCATGATGACACCCAACGGTCACACTCAACTTGGGTAACTGCAAGTTTTCTTTGAGTTCTCTATGGTCCTGAAGAATGACCTCTAGCTTAGCCTTTTCATCATTTAATTGGCATTTAAGCTTATAAATCTCATCATCTTTATCCTTAATAACAGACTCATATTCAGCTTTTCTTTTGGAAAGGTTTTGCTGAAGTTCTAAATTTTCATTTATTAAAGCTACATTTGCCTCTCTAATAAAGATAAATGCATCTATGCAAGATTCAGAACAAAGCTTGGCCTTAGCCTCAGAGGATACCTGGGTTACCTATGAAGAAGATGCATTGGAGCATGAACTCTCAGTAGATTCCAGGGCCATGAGAGCTAGATTCCAAAAGGATGTTCACCACCATGTTGACCATCACCAGCAAATAAATGCTCATTACCGGAGAGATCATCTGGTAAACTGCTCCAGTCAACAATGCCAGGGGTGAAGAAGTTATGATGAGGTTGTGATTGAGATGATTGAGATGGTAGAGGCTCAGGTAATGCTTGTGGTTGTTGTGCAATAGGAGCTTGAACTGGATTTGGCTAAGGCATGTAATAGCAGGGATATGGATATGACATTGGACCCTGAGGGACAAAATATGCAGGAGATAAAGGTTGTGAATGATGACCAGAACTAGCAGGATGTTGCCCTCTGTTTTGTTGAATATTACTTGGAAAGGTCACAAAGGGTGCAGAGGAGTTAGATCCAGATGATCTACACTCTCTTGAAAAGTGCCAAGCCTGTGGCATTTGTGACACCTCAACTTACTCTTGTCAAAACCAACTTTGGTTTTGCCAGAGAGTTCAAGGAATTTCCTACCAGTTCTCTTGTAGAATTTTTGAGATCTGATATTAACCAAGGCCATTTCGCTTAAAATATCCATCTCTTCTAAGTCATCATCAGCAATACCCTTCAGATCATCCATGATGAAGCACAAATTGTCACTATCACAGCTAGACTGACTATCAACACCAACAAATGCATGATCAGGACTGTTTGAAGAGACATCTATATGCTCATCATAATTACTTTCAGATGCAGCATATTCTGACTCATGACCAACCAAGGCAGTGTTCCTGGTACAAAGTCATCAGTGAGCTTTCCTGATGATGCCAGTTTCCTTTTCTGCTCTATCTCTCTTTCAAATGTAAGCAGTTTCCCATGGAGTTGGGTGAGAGATAGGCTATCCAGATTTGCACTGGAGCGTAGGACAATGGTGTATGTGTCCCATCTCTCAGGCAGTGATCTGAGGAATCCGTTGTTCATCTGGCTATTGGTGTATTCATGTTTGACCATTTTCAGCTCAAAGATCAAACAGGAAAAATGCTCAAACTATTGAGTCAGTGTCTCACCCTTCCTATGAGAGAATGTCTCATATTGTTGGGCAAGGATTCTCTGTTGTTTGCTAAGACCTCATCAGTTCCACCAAATTGTTCCTTCAATGCATTCCAGAGATCATGAGCAGTTTCAAGATGCATAAGCCCTGAATAGATTTCATTAGGCAGAGCCATGGCCAGAATACCATGCGCTTTAGCATCAATCTCAAATAGTTTCCGATCCTCATCTGAGTATTGTTCCTTCTTCTTCGGAACCATTTGATTGGTTTCCGGATTGTTCACCATAGGCTTGTGGGGACCATGTACCACAGATGTACAACAACCTCAACTGTTAACAGACAGGTGATGAAGCATTCTTCATTGCCATATGTTATACTTAGTCCTAACCTGCATCAGAGGCTTGGTTGAGGAACCGGTATTGTGAGGGTCATTAGAAGGAGTAGTCATTCTTAGATTCAACCAAATTCAATTAAGTTTTAACAGATTTAGAAGAAAACACAACAAACCAAATTGAACCAAGAGAAAACTCAAAGCAAATAACGAAAGCAGCAGAGATTCAATTATCTATAACCAATTCTTGCAAATATGCTAATTCAATCAAACATAGATATCGAATAGCAATTTCAATGATCAATTGTTAGATCGATCAATGATTAACCAGCTCTGATACCATTTGTTAGGATCAGTGATCTAAGTTTGATTGATTAGAGAGTATTACAGTGGAATTCGAACAATGAATTAGACAATTCACAAGAACACAATTGATATTCAATGTAAGAGTAAACGGTTATAGAGAGAGAGAGAATTCTGCAAATAGAATATTTCATTCATATGCTTTCGTGGTGGCAAAATGTCACGCGTACAATTAGGTCAACATCTCTTATATAGGAGATGTGACGTCTGCTGATGTCACTTGATAGTGACATCTAACAAAATTATTCAAACTACTGAAAGTTAACACAATTGCTGAAGATGTGAAACAACTGACATCTTCTTACAAAAATACCAAGTGTTAACTATCACTACAACTACTGAAAAGAAACTACTGAAACAACAACGACTGAAAATCATGCTCTTCAGTCGTTTTACAAGTACTGAAACAGAAAAGAAAGCTACTGAATGGAAACCATCACAACAACTGAAGAATGCTTCTTCAGCTGTTGTGACAAACTCTGAAGGCTTCAGTACTTGGACTTCTTGAACTTCAGTTGTTGTCATCAGCTGATGTCTTCAGTCTTTGTACTTCAGCTGTTGATCTTCAGTACTTTAGTCTTCAGCTGTTGAAGTCTTCAGTACTTTAGTCTTCAGCTGTTGAAGTCTTCAGTACTTTAGTCTTCAGCTGTTGAACTTCAGACTTTGGTCTTCAGCTGTTGAAGTCTTCAGTACTTTAGTCTTCAGCCGTTGATCTTCAGACTTTGTCAAACAACTGATCAAGTCTTCAGCAGTTGTTGTGATGTCTTGTGGGACTTAAAGGTTTCTCTGATCTGGCTCATTGGTTTGTTTGGTCCAACAAGATAGATAAGTGATCATCGGTGAAATGGAACAATCAAACCGATAATCCACAATGGATGACGTTTAGGTGATCCCAAGCTTCGTCCAAGTGTTGTATGCACCTCCCGAGCCTCCGAATGATCATGAAGTCTTGATTCCCGAGAGAATTCAGCAGAGTAACTCTCCCACCAAAGCTTGCCAAAAATGGTGAGCTTAGGCTTCTATTTATAGGCTTTCTGGAGTGTTTAAGCACGACGCCGTGCTAGTACAATGCTTATGAAAGTTGGTCGGCTCGTACGTGTAGGTTATGTCGGGCACAACCCCGTGCTAAATTGGGCACGACCCCGTGTTGGTGGTGGGGCACGGCCCCGTTTCTACTTTTAGGGGACAGTACTTTTTGTCCTGTCAGATGTCCAAGCACGGGGGTGTGTTAATTTAGCACGGGGGTGTGGTTCTGGCAAGGCATGGGGGCGTGCTTAATGAGGCACGACCCCATGCTTGGAGTCCAAAGCTCGGATTGCTTCAATTTCTTGTTAAATATGCTCCTTTCGTCCATCTTGCCCTTTTAAACACCTGAAAACACAATTTAACACTTTTAAGTACATTTTCATCATTTTAAGGAAGATATTAAGGAATAATTGATGTGCTTTTGATAGGATTTTTATGTATAATTTGGAGCACATCAATCCTATGGTTGTGCTTTGAGGATCTTGAGCTATTGTTGATGGAGAACTTTTAGTCACTTGGTCTTTCTTAGAGTTCCACACCACCTTTGGAAGTTTGGACTTGACCTTCAACAATTCGAAAGCTTTTGAGGCTTTGGAAGTTTTGATGACCGGACCTTCGGAAGATTCGGTAGACACTGCAACAGACTTCAGTGCTTCGGAAGTATTCCTTTCATCTGAGACAAAATGTTCTTTCGAAGGCAATTTTCCACTTGCCTTCTTCTTCATTTTGGAGCTTCCGAAGGAAATAGATTTTCCTTCTGAAGCTAGAATCTTCTTGGAACTCTTGGAAGTCTTTTTCCTCGTCATATGAAGAATACCTCTTGGATTGTATGGACAATACTTAACAAGATGAGAAGTGGCCTTGATCTCTTGAGCCTTCCTAGCTTTTCTTTTGCTCTTTCTGATCAAGTTCTTTGTCATAGACTTGGTCATCACAGTCTTTTCTTCTTCTCAGAAGGATAGTGACCCTTCTTAGAATCCTCTTCTTCACTCTTCTCAGAGAGATTCTTCACTATCACTTCTTCATCATCTTTACATAAAGGATCTATGAGAGGAAGCTCATCTTCACAAGTACCACACCTAGGTGATCTTACAGACAAGGTTGTGTGTGGAGGAACTATCTCATTAGATCCCAATCCCTGCTTGTTTTGATAACACACCTTGTTGTGTAGGGATGAGGATATCATGTTCTTGAAGGTCTCTTCTTCAAGAACACACTTTTCTGCCCTGGCTTTGCTAATCACAAGCTTAGCCTGGCACTCAGTCAGCTTAGTTATGAGATCTTTGATCTGAGTCCTATAGTTTCTATGCTCATGTTTTAGAACTAAAATAGTTTTCTCTATGCCCTCTATCATTAGCTTATAATCACTTTCAAACTTTCTAAAATCATCTTTTAAAATGTTTAAGGACTCAAGATCAGATCTCATTCTAAGTTGTAGAACCTGTATCTGTTTACTTTAGCAATACATTCAAGGGTACAGAGATGTTCCAATACATTGGCTTCATCATGACCTGCCATCAGTGTTTGGTTTGGAGAAGCATTCTCCACCTGAAAGCTCCGGTCAAAGCCTCCTTCTTCAACAACAACTGCAGCTTGCTGCTTTGGCTTGTCATTCTGGGTAGCTTTATTAGTGTAGTTTGGTCTGGATTATGCTTGACCACCATTTGTTCTTGGTGCGTTACATTCTCTGGCAAAGTGACCCATGAGGTTACAGTTGTAAATCTTGACTTTGCTTTTTTCCAGTCCAAAGTTTCCACTGCCCGCACTACTGGGAAATTTTCTTCCTGTCCGCTTGTAGAACTTCTTGGCTCTGTGAGTGAGAAGAGCCATCTGCTGGACTATCTCCATGTACTCCAAATCATATGGATGGATATAGTCCAGGTCTTCAAGGGTGAAAAGAAAGCTCTCACAACTTTCATCAGAAGACACAAAGGCTTGAGAAGAACTTGTCTCTTGGAATGGGCTTCCTTGAGTGTAGTTCTCCCTTGGTGTCTCAGGGAAGGTGATGAAAGGACTCTTTGGTGAGTTATCAGGGTAGCATATGAGATGATGTTGGGATTCTATGCTATCCCTTTCAACCACATGAAAGGTTGAACCTATTTGATTGTTGGAGTTTCTAGATGAAGCTTGCATGTTCATCTCCATCTGGTAGCCATTAAGAATCCCATACAACTTTGTTAGAGTGAGAGTTTTTAGATTCTCAGTTCTCTTGATAACCACACAGTAATGTGTACATTGCCTAGGAAGTGAGGACATGAACTTCCTTAGAATGTCTTTGTTTTCAAGAGCAACTCCTCCATCCACTAAAGTGTCCACAATCTCAACATACCTAATGTATTGTTTAATTATTGTTTCACCAGCTTTGAAGGTGAAAATTTCAAATTTCTGCTTTAGGAGATTCTTCTTGTTCTCCTTAGCTACAAAGGAAGCATCATACATCAGTTTCAATGCATCCCACAACTGCTTAGCTGTTTTGCATTTCTTGAAACCTCTGTACACAGAGTTTGAAAGTGCAGTCTGAAGGGTTGTCATGGCCTTCTGGTCAATCTCTACTCTCTTCCTGTCTTTGTCAGAGTAGTCAGCCATAACCTTGGGTATCATGCCACTACTAGTAGCAGAAGAGGTGCTTGGTATACAAGGTCCATTCTCAACAGACTCCTACATTCTTGAGTCTAGAGACCTGATGAGACCTTCCATTCTTTGGCACCAGGTGTTAAAGTCATCAAGAGTGATCAGTGGGGACTTTGTTATGGTTCAAGTTTCCATATCAGATTTGGAAATGGCTACCATTTGATAAGTTAAGTATTTGTGTGTGTGAGGGATCTTAAGATGGTGAGATCTTATATCAAGAGCCTTGAATGCTCTGATACCAAATGCAGTACCGTTGAACGGTCAGAAAATACAACACAACAATACAAAGAGGAGAGTTGATAAAGAACACTCAACTTAATTAAACAGTGAAACTGGTTAACCTCAATTAAAGACACTAGGAAAACAAGTAAATATAAGACAGAACAAGATAGCAAGATACCCAAGGAGATGGTTTTCAAGATTGCAGTATATTACTTTCTCAAGTTCTATTACAAGTGTTACAAAGCATAAAAGAAAGTTAGAAGTACTTAAGATACATATACTACATCCTACAGCCGGCCATACTTTGAAGGCCAGCCGGATACAATTTACTAGACACAAAACAAAATCAACTGTAGAGTCAAAAGGTAGATTGTCCTTTGACTAGTGACAATGACATGCCATAGCCCACATCCTTATCTATTACAAAAAGGATAAAGTACATGAAGTAGAAAATTACAGACTCAAGACCTCAACGTACAGTTACTAAAAGTATAGTCCTTTTCACCAACTTATGAAAGTTGGTGACTTTATAGAGTTGCAGCGGAATGGTGTCCAACTTTATGTAAAGTACATGAGATAAAGCATGTATATTAAAAGTCTTCGGAAGAAATTTGTCTTCAAGTGTTGGCTTCGGAACACTTAGTCTCTGAAGATTCGGAAGTCTTCATCTTTGGCTTCAAAAGATATTGCTCTTCGCATTGAAAGATTTCACACTTATAATATTTCTATTGCTTGTGTGAAACTTCCAAAGCATTCTTCTTATGTACTCATGTGCATGCACGCAGGAAAGATTGTGGGTGTTTGGGTTGCTTCAGCCTCTTCATATCATCTTTGAACCCTCTTATTCATTGAGAGTAAGATGTCTAAGGCCTTATAAAGTTAAATCAATGGAGAATGATCACTCTGTGTCTCTGGGATTTAACATGACATCTATGACAAAAGGATAAATGATTGATTCACCTAAAACAATTCGAGTAAGGTACTTAACCGGGATGATGTTATTGAATGGCACTTAGTCATACATATTAAGGGTAGTAAACCGTTGTTAGGCGGTATTACTACTTGCATCTATCTTCAATGAATCTGTGCAAGTGGGAGATTGTTGGATCTTGTATGCCCAAGACACATACAAGATTGATGTGGTTAGTACGTTATGATCCATGTTGGGTCATACCGAATAACAAGCTAAAAAAACACCAATAAATATTTATTTGTTGATAAAATCAAACAAATAAATATTGACACCAATTTAGAAAATGGGTTTTCTAAATCATTGCTTTTGTGATAGAACAACATTATATGGATATTTTGTTTGTGAAAATTTTTTTGTTTTATTATTTAAGTGGGTTAAATAATAACAAATAAAAATCTCTTCAAGTTATAAAATTAAAAGGGTTTTAAGTTTAGAAACATAAGGGTTATGGAGTGTAATTTTTGAGATTAAAATGGGTGGGAACCCATTTCAAATGAGATTTTTCGGCCAACCCCTTGGATCCCCTCCTTGGGATTCCTTTTTCTTGTTTAATGCAAGACTTGAACCATTAAGAAATTCCACCAAGATACACACTCTCTCTGACACACACAAGAACTCTCTTCTCTTGTTTTCAAGGTGAAATTTTTGGGTTTGAAGAGGTTCTTTGCTGAAAAATTCGGATTTGATAAGAGGAGCAAGAAGGAGGCTTTGGTGTTGTACTTCCTAACAAGTGGGGTGTTTGTAAGAGCTTGTGGGTATACTAGCTTAAGGCCTTCTCCTTTGGAGGCTTGGATTCAAGAACATCATCATCTCCTTTAGCTAACATCTATCTCACCTTCTTGTTCATTGAAAGGTTGTATTCTATGAACACCCTATGGTTGTTTATGTTTGATAGCATTTCTTTTCACATATACATGATCCTTGTTCTTGGGTTTGTAATCTTGATTATTAAAATGGTTAATTTTCAGAATCTAAACATAATATATATGTTCATATATTCGTTGCATTTTTGTTTAAATGGTTAAACAATCTTTGATAAACTTGTCACAAATCAAACATTAATTTACTTCTGAAAGGGATCGAGATCTAGTTTGATCAATTAGATTAAGATTTGTAGCGGAATAGCACACGAATTAGACGAAATTTTAGCAAGAATAATATTAATATTCAATCAAACAGTAACGGTTATATAGAGAGAATGTTTTTTTGCAAAAAGAATGTTTTCATTCACGCACATGCTTCCCGTACAAGGAAATTAGGTCAACATTCCTTTTATAAAGGAATATGACATCAGCTAACGTCACTTGATAGTGATAGCTAACTGATTTATACAAAAAACTGAAAGTAAACTAAAGTACTGAAGTTATAACATCTGAAGTGTAAGAACTTCAGATGTTTTACATAATATAAAACTACTGATTACAAACTACTGAAATGTAAACCATCACAACTACTGAAGAGAACTACTTCAGCTGTTGTGACAACTTCTGAGAACTTGGTCTTCAGACTTTGTCTTCAGCAGTTGTCTTCAGACTTTGTCTTCAGCTGTTGTCTTCAGACTTTGTCTTCAGACTTTTATCTTCAGACTTTGTCTTCAGCTGTTGTCTTCAGACTTTGTCTTCAGACTTTATCTTCAGACTTTGTCTTCAGCTGTTGTCTTCAGACTTTGCCTTCAGCTGTTGTAGACCACTTTAGTTGTTTTGATGTCTGTGGGACTTAAAGGTTTTTCTGATCTGGCTCATTGGTTCTTTTGGTCCAACAAACTCCCCCTGAACCAATGCAGCCAAAACCTTTAAGATTATTGAAGTCCCACTTATTGGCAGAAACATTATCTGGATCAGCTTAGAAATCTTCAAATTAAGCTCAGGCCAGGGAAGAGGTTTTAGAAGGTTTGATTGGCAAAGGATGAATGGGAACTCTATCTTGGGGAATTGGACACAGAGTTGTTACCCCATCCATGAAACATACTTCCCAATGATAAGTCTGTAAGACTCTCTGACATAGGCCTCAAGGAAAACAACTTGTTCTTCCATTGTGAGTTCCTCAGCTTCACTTTCAAAGAAGAACTCAGGTCCATAGTACTCTGATAAGTACTTAATATGCTTTCCATTCTTCAGCTCCACAGTAGTTATTTCTCTGTATGCAAACTCATCAGGATGAGTGCCTTCAAGCAACAACTGGAGCTCATTTTTTCTTATTTCTTCAAGCTTCTTGTAGATCAACCCCTACTTTACCATTTTGTTTTCTAGTAAAGTTTGTGGAGTCATCTTAGACTTGTAAGCTCTCTTGAAGTCATCAAGGATTTCCCAGGGTGACACTACAATGGCCAGCATTATCACAGCATCTATAATCTTCTTTACTTGGCCATTGTATCTACTTGGAATCTTCTTTTTATGAATTCTGTCACTTACTCTGGGGTCAGGCCAAATTCTCACTCTCTCTTTCTGATATTGAAATGTAAATTTGAGAGCATACAACCTCTGAGCATGTTTCTTCATAGCTTGTATGGATGAAGACTTAGGAAACTCTTTATCAATCATCCTTAACAGCTGCTCATCATGTTGTTTGTGTTGTTCTTCTTCTTCAAGTTTGACTTTTACTATTTGCCTTTGGAAGTCAGGTGTGATTGTTGTTGGTTGACTCCTGGGCTCAGGCATCTTTATTTTAAGAACAACAGAGATTGGCAGACTATCGTCCTCGTCATCATCTTCTTCTTCTTCCATCCTCAACACCCTTCTCTTCCTCTTGGGTGCATCATTGGTAGTGGGTTGAGTAGGTTTCTTGGGTAAAGTAAATGGTTTTGAGGGTTGTGAAGTTGGTTGTTTTGGTGTAGGAGATTGCGTAGGCTGCTCTAGCATCTCGGTCATGAGTGAAGCTTTGGATAACTTTGCCATATTAGACCTTTTCCCTGCACCAGCTTCATCAAGAACTTCAATTCATTAAAGAAAATATGCTTGACAAAAGATAAAACATTTGTGAATCCCCTTGATAAGAAGAAAAAGGTGAAAGCAGAAGAAATTGTACTCCCTGAGTTGAAGGTAAAGCTAACTGAATCATTGAAGAGGAAAGTAGTGTCTGGTACTCATTCCTCCACTCCCATCTCAAACGTGTACTATGATGAGAAAACCTATGAGATGGTGATTGTAAGGAGTGGGGAGGAAAGGAGGGAGCTGACATAAGATTATTCAATGGAGATGAAGTAAGACTACTTGATGAATCATACACCCACTACACTTATACCAGGCACTTCAGGGAATTAAACAACAAATTGGGTGAACAAGACAGCATCAAGTTGTTGAAACTGGCATATGATCGAATAAGTGCTAAAAAAGACAAAAGAAAGAAGAAGAAAACACCACTGGAACTTGGAAATATTGTTAAACTTGAAGTGGATGTGGGGGGAGCTTACTGATTCATAGAGATGGTCTTTCTACAATCTCCATTTGGGAACCTATTTCACTGAAAAAGTTACCAATGGAAGCCATCTACAATATGAGCAAAATGAAGATCCATGTGCTAAGTAGAGACAGGATGTTAGAAGCAACTGATTTTGTAAACATTATCAAGGCTATCCTGGATCCTACTAAAGCTGCATTCATATTACCTCCAGAAGACCTAGCTGAATCATCACAACATCAATCACCTCCTAAACATTGAGGAAAACATGGCTATACAATCCTTAGGGGGGGTATTGTTGCACCGTGAAAGGATCATAAATGCCAACTCAATGGGTGAATAGATGATTGCTCAGCTAAAATCCCACAAGTCCAAGAACCAATGCGGATGAAGATCTGCAAGGAGAATAACAAGTGTTATCTTCCACATTAGTTAATGCGGAAGACATAACTCTGATGCGGACAAGTGTTTACTCTTCCGCATTGACTAATGCGGAAGACATAATACTAATGCTGAAGAACAAGTTACTCTTTCGCATTGACTAATACGGAAGAACAAAAGAAGATGCGGACAAGACTTTGCTCATCCACATTTACAAATGTGGATGACCAACCAAATTCGCATGAGTATTTGTTCATCCGCATTAATCAATGCGAATGACCAACTTACTAATGCGGATGATCAAGTGGAAATGCTTATCAAGATTATCTCATATGCATTTGTCAATGTGGATGAACAAGCAGAGATGCAGATCAAGACTTAGACTAGCTTCTGATGTAATAGGTCAGGGGTAGTTTAGTCATTTTGTAAAGACATCTTGTCTACCTATAAATAGAATAGTTAACCTCGTACTGAGGTGACGGCTGATAGATAGAGAATTTTTGTTGTAATTATTCTCTGTAATTCATCAACTTTCATATATCAATACAAACAGCATTTATGAGTATTTTTCTTGCTTTGAATGTTCTTTGATTGTTTGTTTCCGCCACTCAATCATTGACTTGATTATCACATTCGATTCTCAGTAAGAATATCACTCTTAGTCAACCCCAGTCACCTTTTCATCACAAAATGTATCAAGGATTTGGTTCATAAATTCAGTTCCTTGATCACATCTTATGTTTCTGACCTTGTGATCATATTGATTCTCAATCTTTAATATGAAATTCTTTAGAATCTCAGAAGTCTCATCCTCAGTCTTAAGGAAAAAGACTCAAGTGAATCTTTTAAGTCATTTGTGATCACAAAACAATAAGAGGTCCTTCCTAGACTCATTACACTGGTGGTGCCAAATAGATCCATATGTAACAAGTGTAGGGGTGTAGTGATGGAGTTTATTTCCTTAGGCTTGTGAGATACCTTGTGTTGCTTCCCTTTGAGACATGCAACACAATGATCATCACTTGTAAATACTTTCTTTGGCATTCCACTTACCAAATCATTTTTAATCAATTCATTAATGTTTTAAAAGTTTACATGGGACATTCTTTTATACCAAAGGAAAGACTCATCACTATTAGATTTAGATAGAAAGCATGAAACTTCTTCTGAGAGAGATATTTCTTGCATCTCCATCTTCTACATGTTCCCTTTCCTGGGAGCTCTGAGCAGGGTATGCTCATGAGGTATGATCTCTCTGGGCTTGGGGATAATGCACTCATGTTCAGTAAAGAGCATGTTATGACTTTGATCACAAAATTGGGATACACTCACGAGATTGTATCAATCTCCTTGACAAAGTTTACCTTCTCAACACTAGGTTTACCATTTGTGACCTTGCCCCTTACAGAAATGTAACCACCTTCATTTCCTCCAAAGGCAACTAGCCCTCCATCAATGTTTTCCAAATTTTGGAGTAGTGACCTGTTGTCTGTCATGTGCCTGGTACCACTATCGATGATCCAGACATTCTTGCTTGTCTTGAGCTATTCCTATACAAAGAAAATGACTAGTTACATTTGGAAATCCAAGCCTTATTGGTCTTGGGATTATCAAAGAAAGTAGAAGTAATGAAATAGTAATATATCCTATAGTTGTGCTTTAAGGATCTTTTGTTGTTGTTGATGGAGAACTTTCAATCACTTGGTCTTTCTTTGACTTCCACACCACCTTCAGAAGTTTGGACTTGACCTTTAATACTTCGAAAGCTTTTGAGACTTTGGAAGCTTTGATGACTGGACCTTCAGAAGATCCTACAAAAATTGCAGCAGACTTCAATGCTTCGGAAGTATTCCTTTCTTCCGAGACCAAATTTTCTTCCGAAGGCAATTTTCCACTTACCTTCTTCTTCTCTTTGGAACTTTCGAAGGAAACAAATTTTCCTTCCAAAATTGAAATCTTCTTAGAGCTCTTGGAAGTCTCTTTCTTAGTCATATGAATAGTACCTCTTGGATTGTATGGAAATCCTTAGCAAGATGAGAAGTACTCTCACACATAACACATTCATCTTTGTAGATGTTGAGACAATCCTTTTAGGGTGAGAACTGTTCTTGGAGTTGGATGGTTCAAGCTGTGTAGTAGTGGTACATAATGGATTAGCCTTCTTCTTGATGCTGAGATGATTTGAACATGAACAAGAACTCTTTGTAGAAGAGTTGAGGTTGATGTATCCATTCTTAACCACTTCAAACACTTCAGAGATAAAGACTTGTTTCTGCATAGAGTCAAAAGTGGCCTTGATCTCTTGAGCCTTCTTAGCATTTCTCTTGCTCTTTCTGATCAAGTTTTTCCTCATAGACTTGGTCATCATAGGCTTCTTGCTCTCCTTAGAAGGATATTACCCTTCTTTGACACCTCCTTTTCACTCTTCTTAGAGGAATTCTTCACTATCACTTCTTCATCCCCTTCACTAAATGGGTCTATGAGAGGATGCTTATCTTCATAAGTTCCACACCTAGGTGATCTTACAAACAAGATTGTGTGTGGAGGAGCTATCTTACTAGATCCCAGTCCCTACTTGCTTTGATAACAAACTTTTGCATGCAAGGATGAGGATATGATGTTCTTGAAGGTCTCTTCTTCAAGAACACATTTTTCTGCCCTAGCTTTGTTGATCCCAAGCTCAGCCTAGCATTTAGTCAACTTGGTTATGAGATCCTTGATCTAAGTCCTATAACTAGTGTGCTCATGTTTTAGAACTGAAATGGTTTTCTCTAAGTCCTCTATCTTTAACGTATAATCATCTTCAGCCTTTTTGAAATAAGATTTTAAGATGTTCAAGGACTCAAGATCAGATCTCATCTCTAAGTTGTAGTACTTCTATCTATTAACTTTAGCAATACATTCAGGAGTACAAAGATGTTCCAATACCTTGGCTTCATCATTATCATCCATAAATGCTTGATTTGGAGATGCATCTTCCACCTGAAAGCTCCAGTCAAAGCCTCCTTCTTCAACAATAACTGCAACTTCCTGCTTTGGCTTCTCATTCTGGGTGGCTTTATTAGTGTAGTTTGGTCTGGATTGTGCTTGGCCACTGTTTGTTCTTGGTGCCTTGCACTCCCTAGCAAAGTGGCCCATTAAATTATAGTTGTAACACTTGACTTTGCTTTTATCCTGCCCAAACTTTCCACTCGCTTTATTGCTGGGAAACTTCCTTCCTGTCCGCTTAGAGAACTTCTTGGCTCTATGAGTGAGAAGAGACATTTGCTGGACTATCTCTAAATACTCCAGATCATCTGGATGGATACAGTCTAGGTCTTTCAAGGGTGAAGAGAAAGCTACCACAACTTTCATCAAAAGACACAAAGGCTTGAGAAGAACTTGTCTCTTGGAATGGCCTTCCTTAAGTATAGTTCTCCCTTGGTGTCTCCGAGAAGGTGATGAATGAACCTGTTTGTGAGTTGTCAGGGTAGCATATGAGATAATGTTGGGCTTCAATTCTATCCCTTTTTAGTCACATGAAGGGCTGAACCCATTTGATTGCTGGAGTTACTAGATGAACCTTGCATGTTCATCTCCATCTGGTATCCACTGAGAATGCCATAAAACTCTATCAAAGTGAGAGTCTTAAGGTTCTTAGTCCTCTTGACAACAACACCATAATGTGTCCATTGCCTACAAAGAAAGGACATAAACTTCCTTACAATATCTCTGTTTTCCAGAGTTACTCTAACATCCACTAGAGTATCCATAATCTCAATATACCTGAAGTATTGTTGAGTCATGGTCTCACCTGTTTTGAAGGTGAAATTTTCAAACTGCAGCTTCAGGAGATCCTTCTTGTTCTCCTTGGCTTCAGTGGAACCCTTATACATCAGCTTCAATGCATCCGATAGCTGCTTAGCTATTTTGCATTTCTTGAAACCTCTATATATATAGTATGGAAGAGCAGTCTAAAGGACTGTCAAGGCCTTTTGATCAAATTCTACTCTCTTTCTATCTTCATCTGAGTAGTTAGCCACAGCCTTGGGTATCATACCACCTCCAGCAGCAGCTAAAGAGGTGCTTGGTATGTAAGATCAAGTAACAACAAACTCCCACATTCTTGAGTCTAGAGACTTGATAAAGCCTTCCATTCTTTGGCACCAAGTGTCAAAGTCATCAAGAGTGATTAGTGGGGACTTTGTCATGGTTCTGGTTTCCATATCTGCTTAAGAGATAGCTACTGTTTGAGATGCTAACTATTTTGTGTGTGTGAGGGATCTTAAGATGGTGAGATCTTATATCAAGAGCCTGGAATGCTCTGATACCAATTGTTGGACCGTTTAAGGGTACTGTCTTACAACACAACACATAGAGGGGAGTGTGCAACAACACTTAATGGATCAAATGGGGAACTAAAAACCAGTCTTAGTGAGAACTAAGAAACACAAGTATTCAAGAGACAGAACAAGAACAACACAAGTAGTTGGGTTTCAAGGTTGATGTATATTGCTCTCTAGTTCCTTACAAGTGTTTACAAAGCAATGGTTTAAGATACAAAGGACCAGAGATACTTAAACTACAACCTACAGCCGTCCATACTTTGAAGGCTAGTTGGATACGTGATATAGAAAACAACAAAATCAATGTAGAGTCAAAAGGCAGATTGCCTTTTGAGTAGTGACTATGACATGCCATAACTCACATCCTAATATATTACAAAAAGGATAAAGTACATAAAGTAGAAAGTTACAGACTCAAGACCCCAATGTACAATTACCATAACCATGGACCCTTCACCAACTTATGTAAAGTTGGTGTCTTATAAGAGTTGCAGCGGAAAGGGGTCCAGCTTTATGGAAAAGGTACATCAGATAAAGCATGTGTTCAAAAGTCTTCAGAAGAAATATCTCTTCAAGTGTTGGCTTTGAAAGACTTTGTCTTGGAAGCTTCAGAAGCCTTCATGTTTGGCTTCGGAAGACATTGGTCTTGGCTTCGGAATATTTCACATTTAGAATATTTTTTAAGGTAGAGTGTGAAACTTCCGAAGCATTCCACTTCGGTACACGTGTGCATCCATACAAGAGAGACTTTGGGTGTTTGGGTTGCATAAACCTTGAATCAAACCTTACATGTTGCAAACATGATATGCGTCTGCTATTGGGTCCATCATTTATGCAATGATATGCACTAGGCCAGATGTGTCATGCGCTTTGAGCATGACAAGCCCATACCAACAAAATCCTTGAAATAGTCATTGCATGGCTATCAAGAACATAGTTAAGTACCTAAAGAGGACTAAAGATATGTTCCTAATCTATGGATCTGGTGAGGAGGAACTCGTGGTAAAAGGTTACACGGATGCGAGTTTCCAAACTAATCGGGATGATTCACAATCAAAATCGGGATAAATTTTCATCTTGAATGGAGGAGCAGTCTCTTGGAAGAGCTCTAAGCAAGATGTGGTAGCATTATCAACTACAGAATCACAATATGTTGCCTCATAATTAGTAGCTCAAGAAGTTGTATGGTTGAAGAACTTCATTGGCGATCTACGGGTGGTCCCTTCCATTCAGGACCCCCTAGAAATTTTTTGTGATAATGAGGATGCGATTGCTCAAATCAAGGAACCCCATGCACATAAAAAATCTAGGCACATTGAACGGAGATTTAACTACATAAGGGATGAAGTTGAAAAGGGAAAGATATGTATTCACAAAGTTCACACGGATCAAAACAATGCGGATCCACTCACGAAGCTTCTTGAAAAGGCAAAGCATGAAAGTCATACTTGTGCCATAGGACTTCAATATTCTAGTGATTGGATTTGATCTTTAATTTTGTATTTGGATATTGTAACCCTTTATTACTTGAATAAATTATTTGGTTATAATAGTTCAAATAATATTCCTATTTCGAATGTTTAAAATCCATGAGTAAATCGTTTACTCACAACGTCTGTAGTCGTTCATACTTGAGGGACCAAGTGCGAGGGTAAGACAATTTTGAACTTGGATTCGTAGATATTCATATGGATGAATATAGAGCAAAGAATTGTTGTCAAGGCTCATAGATATTTGTGGGATACAAATATTGGACTGTCTCGTATCTCAAATATTACTACATGGATTCTTCTTGATTGATCATAAGTAAATTTGAGTGAAGGCGAATATCATTTGGTATCCTCTAACCTGAGATACATATTGGGTCTTGATATTTACCGAATATTATACTCTAACTTAGTTCTTCGCTGTTCGGAAACATGGCAGTACATAAGGCTGAGTTCAGGTATAATACAAGGTGATTGTGAGAGACGTATGTAGTCAAGATGGGATTTGTCCCTCTTATTCGTTGAGAGTAAGATGTCTAAGGCCTGATAAAGTTAAATCAATGGAGAATGATCACTCTATGTCTATGGGATTTAACATGACATGTGTGACAAAATGATAGATGAGTAATTCACCTAAAACAATTTGAGTAAGTTACTTGAAGGGGATGATGCTATTGAATGACACTTAGTCATACGTATTAAGGGTACTAAACCGTTGTTAGGCGGTATTTACTGCTTGCAAGTGGGAGATTGTTGGATCTTGTATGCCCAAGACACATACAAGATTGATGTGGTTAGTACGTTTTGATCCAAGTTAGGTCATACCCAATAACAAGCTAAACAAACACCAATAAATATTTATTTGTTAATGTGATCATACAAATAAACATTGACACCAATTTGGAAAATGGGCTTTCCAAATTTTTGCTTTCAAAATAGAACAATATTATATGGATAATTTGTGCATGAGAAGTTTTTTGTATTATTATTTTAGTGGGTTAAATAATAACAAATAAAAGTGTGTTAAAGTTATAAAATTAAAGGGGGTTTTAGTTTTATAAACATACAGGTTAAAGAGTGTGATATTTTATAAAATTAAAATGGGGGGAAACCCAATTTTGAACCATATACACAAATAACCTCTCCTTTGAATTCCTTTTCTTGTTTTATGCAAGAATTGAACCATTTATACACTCCACTCCATACACATTCTCTCACACACACACATAGCAATTCTCTCTTCTTGTTTGTAGCTGAAATATTTCGGGTTTGAAGTGATTTCTACCTTAAATTTTCGGTATTGATAAGAGGTGCAAGAAGAAGACTTTAGTGTTGCACTTCCTAACAAATGGGTGTTTGCAAGGGCTTGTAGGTATACTAGCTTGAGGTCTTCTCCTTTGGAGGCTTGGATATAAAAACATCATCATCTTCTTCATCTAACATCCATGTCTAATCCTTTTTGTTCTTAGAAAGGTAGCATTCTATGAACTCCCTATGGTTGGTGTTGTTTGATTTCATTTCTTTTAACATACATGATCCTTATTTTTGGTTTGATTTGTTGGCAAATAAAAGGCTTATATCAGCAACTAAAACAAGTTTAATGTCACATTATATCCACAATGTTTCGGTTTAAATGGTTAAACTATCTTTGATAAACTTGTAACAAACCCAACACTTCCATCCTGAATGTTTGAAACAAGACCATTAAACACATAAGCAGACATGTTAAATGGCCTGTTTGTGCTTAGAGCACATATGGCATAAGAGGCTCTCACTGGGATATCATTCCATCCAATCTTCCTTTTTGACCGGCAATGTTGGTATAAATGAATGAGTGTTAGGATCAGTGATCTAAGTTTGATTAATTAGAGAGTATTGCGGCGGAATTCGAACAACGAATTAAACAATTCACAAGAACATAATTGATATTCAATGTAACAGTACACGGATATAGAAAGAGAGAATTTTGCAAAAGAAATATTTCATTCATATGCTTTCGTGGTGGCTCAATGTCAAACATTACAACTAGGTCAGCATTCTTTATATAGGATATGTGACGTCTGCTGATGTCACTTGATAGTGACATCTAACAGAATTATTCAAAGTACTGAAATTATGCAAACTACTGAGAATGTTCTCAACTACTAATTACATTTCAGAGAATGCTTAAGTACAAAAACATAAAACTACTGAACTACAACTACTGAAACTATAACTACTGAAAAGTAAATTACAAGTACCGAAAGGAAACCATCACAACTACTGAAGTTAATTACTTCAGTTGTTATGATAACTACTGATCACTTTGGTCTTCACTCTTTGTCTTCAGTACTTTACTTTCAGACTTTGTCTTCAGCTGATGGCTTCAGACTTTGTCTTCGGTCTTTGTTCTTCAGTACTTTACTTTCAGACTTTGTTTTCAGCTGATGGCTTCAGACTTTGTCTTCAGTCTTTGTTCTTCAGTACTTTACTTTCAGACTTTGTCTTCAGACGTTGTAATCAGCTGATGTCTTCAGCTGTTGTGATCTTCTTCAGCAGTTGTAATGTCTGTGGGACTTAGAGGTTTTTCTGATCAGGCTCATTGGCTCTTTTGGTCCAACAAACTCCCCCTAAACCAATGCAGCCAAAACCTCTAAACTTATAGATGATCCCACTTATTCTTGGCAGAAACACCCTCTTGATCAGCTTCGGAGGTAATCAGTTAAGCACAGGCCGGGAAAAGGTTTCTAATCTTTTGATTGGTTAAGTATGGAAGGGAACTCTGTCTTGGGAAGCTGGACACAGAGTCTTGTCCCAACCATGAAACCTATGTCCCATTAATGAGTCTATAAGACTCACTAGCATAGGCCTCAAGGAGAACAACTTGTTCCTCCTTGGTGAGTTCTTCTACTTCTCCCTCGAAGAAGAACTCTAGGCCATAATACTCAGACAGGTATCTCACTGTCTTTCCATTTTTCAACTCCACAATTGTTATCTCTCTGTAAGCAAATTCATCAGGGTGAGAGCCTTCAAGCAACAACTGGAGTTCACTCTTCTGAAGATCTTCAAGTCTTTTGTATAACAACCCCATCTTGATCATTTTATTCTCAAGAATAGATTGAGGGGTTGTCTTGGAGTTGTGAGCTCTCATGAATTCTTCAATGATTCCCAGAGTGAGACTACCATGGCCAATGTAATTGCAGCATTCAAGGTCTTCTTCACTTGGCCATGATATCTACTTGGTATATTCTTCTTATGAATTCTAGAACTTACCCTAGGGTCTGGCCAGATCCGCACTCTTTCTCTTTGATGTTGAAAAGTATGTCTAAGAGTGTAAAGCCTCAGAGCCTGTTTCTTCATTTCTTGAATGGATGAGGACTGAGGGAAATCCTTGTCAACCATCTTGAGAAACTACTCATCGTGCTGCTTCTGTTGTTCTGCTTCTTCAATCTTTACCTTCACCATCTGCATTTGCAAGTCAGGTGTAATCACTTGTTGACTTCTGTGCTTAGGTGTTTTAAGGTTGAGAACAACAGAGATTGGCAGACAATCTTAATCAACATCCTCTTCTTCATCTTCTTCTACCCTCAACACCCTTCTCCTCCTTCTGGGTGTATCACTGGGTAAGGTTTGAGGTGGTTTTTGGGGTAAAGGATTTGGTTTTGTGGGTTGAGTTGTGGGTGGCTTTGGTTTAGGGATAGATTTAGGAGATTTTAGAGATAAGGGTTGTGTTTGAGTGGGAGTGTGAGAAGACTGACTTAGCATTTTGGTGGTGAGTTTGTCTTTGGAGAGCTTTGCCATTTCAGTTCTCTTCCCTGCACCTGTTTCATCCAGTGCTTTGATGATCAACCCTTTATTATAGCCTCCAGCAGAGCAGATTTTCTTGGTTATCTCCAAGACACTGTCTCTAGACCAGGCCCTTATCTCTATCAATGATCTTCCAAGGTATTTGGCAATGAATCTGATCATTATCTCATATCTTTCCCTTTCCAACACACTATAACCGGCCTATCTAGCTTGAATCTCTTCTATTTCCAGCCTTCTGATCTCAGTGTCTAGTGTGGCTGTGTCATGACCTTGTCAAAAGAGCTGATCTATAATTTTATCCATGGATCTACTGTGAGCTTCATCAGCATCTTTCACAAGATCTTCTAAGGATTTATGTTCATCAATTATTGACTCAACACTTTTCTTTCTTTTATATGTGATCAGCTGATCTTCCTTCTCTTTACCTGTGATCAGTTGTTCTGAGATCAGTTCTTTCTCCACCTCCTTCTCTTTTGCAGTTTCTTTCTCATCATCAACTCTTTTTCTTTTCTTTTCTTTCACTCCCATAGACTTGGAATTCTCCCCCTTTTTGGTTGCATTGGGATCAGGGGCTTGAAAGGCAGAAAGAGATTTGTGAACAACATCATCAATGAGGGTTTGTAGATTTGAGGATATCCTCTCATCAATGGCTTTATGCACTATGTTAGTGATGATGGGAGTGATGAGAGGTAAGGGGTTTTGAAAGATAGCAACCATCTGCTCAAAGGGGTTCTGTCCCTGAGAGGTGGTGCCAAAAGTAGTGGCTGGTGGCTCAGTTAAGTGTGTAGGCTCAGTGTTTGGGGAACTTCAATGGAAGGTGCCATCTGTGGGGTTTGTGAGGTAGATGGACTTTGATCCTGAGACATTTTGGCTACCAACTCTTTGAGTCTGCTCACCTCAGTCTCTAGGATGGTATTATGGCCTAATACATCATAGAAAAAGCCCAGGTCATCATCAGTCTATGCTGAATCACCTGACCTCCTGATGAATCAGGATGTACATGCTCTGAGTGTAGATCAGTAGAAGCATGTGCCCCTTGTTCTTGGTACTGGGGACATCCTGCCTCAGGACTGTGTCCTTCATTGCTAGTTGCCTCTAGTAAGGTCTTATGGATGCTATCAACTTCATCCTGATCATTTGCTGAATCAGTAGAAGTGGTAGCCTTACCAGATGTTCTAACCTCCGTTCTACACTTGGAGATTGAACATTGTAAACCCTGTGCTGTGGGTTATCAGAAGCATTTTGGTCCTCCCCCTCAATAGTTGAGGTATTCCCAGTGGTAAGTGGTTTCTGGGGAGGGGGTGAGGAATGCAACTAACACAGCACTTTAGCAACTATCAGTGTTGGGCTTTGAGGGGCGGTTGCATGTGGAGATTGGTCCGAAGCAGATTGCACCGGGGTGAGAAGTGTTCTTCAATGGTAACCCTCTCAATGAGATAGGTTCCAGAAATGTGGGATCCCCAATTATGGTTGCAATAGGATACTGTTGAGAGGATACCTGTGCGGCTTCAGCAGGTTGAGTCTTGGACATAACTGGGGGTTATAACCAGTATGTATTTCCTGTGTTTGTGGTACAGGGGCATCCTCAGGGGACTCATCTCCCTGAGTAGCCTTTTTGGGTTTTTGGTTTTCGTTTGGTGGGGACTTGGATCTGGAAGTGGAGGCTGTGGGTTCCCTCTGCTTGGGTTTTAGCATCCGGGCAGCCCCTTAAGAGTAGGGTCTGAGTTATGTCTAGAGTATACCTCGGCTAAAACAGCTGGAGCAGGGACTCCAAGACCAACAAGGCCATCAGATTTTAGCTGATTTAAAATTATGGCCATCAGAAACCTAGGATAAAGTAGCCATCTATTTCCACAGGTTTCTGAGCCAGGTCCTTTAGTTCCATGAACACTATCTCCAAAAAATTTAGATTTTGGCATTCAAAGATAGAATACCATACCTGTTGCCATCGGGAAGACATCTGATCCCAAGAAGATGTCTTTGATGCAAGGCAGACATTCACCATATGAAAGATAAGTCGTTCAGCATCATGGAAGTGCTTTTTAAGTATGTTGTAGCACTTAAGTTACCTCATACCCGTTTTGATGAAAGACATATTAGTGATGCCTTTCGGGTATTCTTTAACATAGGTGCCATCATGCAAATTTAGGGTTTTCCGAATGATGTCGTGGGTGATCAGCACCTGTTTCTAGTTCACCAACAACTGGAGAGTGAGTTGGCTATCATTCTCACCAGTTATTACAGAGACGTTGATCCAGAACTGGGTAAGAATCAGGGTATATGGTAGGATTAGAAGAAAGGCTGTTCGGTATTGGTAATCCACAATAAGATCGATGGCATTGTCAAACTTGTTCCAGAAAGCTGATTTCGAAAGGTAGGCAACACAGTTGTGTCGGGGTTTGAGTTTCATGATCGCCATTGTTGAGAGAGAAAATGTTTGAAAACGGCTAATGAAACGTTTGGCTATAAGTGTAGGTATTTATAGGTAAGAAAAGGCTGAAAAGAAAACGATTAAAATTGTTGGTGTGGGCATCAGTTGTTTTCAGTAGTTGTGAAAGTACTGAAAACCTTGGTTTGTTCAGCTGTTGTAAACAACTGAGGACTTGGTATTAGTCATTAGTAGTTGTGGAACTACTGAAGACATGATTTTGTCATCAGTTGTTTAGGGTGAAACAGCAGTTTGTGGAAACGACTGAAGTGAAAATTCTCATCGGTAGTTTTCGTCAATTCTTAGCTTTTCAGTTGTTTCATACTGTCCTCAACACTTACTCATCAGACTTTGTAGCTGATTTCAGTTGTTTCATAGGACATCAGTACTTATCTATTTTACTGACATCAGGAGTTATAACTACATCAGTAGTTGTAATGCATCAGTTTCTTTTAACAAAATTAGTACATATTTGTGACATGTTTACTAATGATCATCGGTACTTATTTACTGAGATCATCAGTAGTTATCACTTATTCTAGCTGCAGCATACCAAGCCTTAACACAAGGTTTTGGAAAGTTGTACTATCCAAAGGCTTAGTAAATATATCTGCAAGCTCATCAGCACTAGGCGCAAACTTTGGATCAATCAGACCTTTTTCAATACAATCCGTAATAACATAGTGTCTGATCTCTATATGTTTGGTTCTAGAGTGCTGGACTGGATTCTTGAAAATACACAAGCTGAAGCACTATCCATTAATAATGGAGTCTTAGTCTCTGTAATGCCATAATCCAATAGTTGGTTCTGAAGCCAGAGTACCTGAGATGTACAACTTGCAGCAGCAATGTACTCTGCTTCAGCAGTGGATGTAGCAACAGATGTTTGTTTCTTACTCTGCCAAGAAATCAAATAGTTGCCTAGGAATTGACATCCACCAGAAGTTGACTTTCTAGTTAACTTACATCCTGCGTAGTCACTATCTTAAAAAGCTACTAATTTGCAAGAGTGTCCAGTGGAATACCATAGACCTAGAGATTGAGTACCTTGCAGATATCTAAAAATTCTCTTGACTGCAATCAAAAGAGATTCTTTAGGAGCAGCCTGAAATCTAGCACAAACACAAGTTGCAACCATGATATCTGGTCTAGAAGTTGTTAAGTACATCAAGGACCCAATCATACATGTATAAAGTGTTTCATCAACAGCTTTACCTTTCTGATCTGCATCCAGTTGTGTGGTGTTGCACATGGGAGTAGAACAGGGCTTACAATTTTGTAAATCAAACTTATTCAAAAGTTCTTTTGTATATTTTGATTGATGAATAAAGGTTCCATAGCCTTTTGTTTGATTTGCAAGCCTAGAAAGAATTGTAATTCTCCCATTGCACTCATTTCAAACTTTTGTTTCATTGAACTTGTAAAATCATCACACAAATGGAGATCAGAGGATGCAAAAATAATATCATCAACATAAATTTGAACAAGTAGCTTATGCTGATCCACTTTCTTAATAAACAAAGATTTATCTATGGAACCTCTAGTGAAATTAGTGTTAAGTAGAAAATTTGAAAGTGTTTCATACCAGGCTCTAGGAGCTTGCTTCAACCCATAAAGAGCCTTATCAAGTTGATACACCCAATCAGGATGTTTATTGTCCTCAAAACTTGGTGGTTGACACACATAAGCCTCTTCTTTTATTTTACCATATAAAAGTGCACTTTTCACATCCATTTGAAAAACTTTAAGATTGTGGAATGTAGCATAGGCTAAGAACAATCAAATTGCCTCTAGTCTGGCTACAGGGGCAAAGGTTTCATCATAATCAATACCTTCATCTTATGAAAGCCCTTGTACAACCAGTCTAGCCTTGTTCTTGACAATAAGCCCATTTTCATCAATTTTATTCCTAAACACCCATTTAGTGCCTATTGCACACTTACTTTGGGGTAGAGGAACCAATTCCCACACTTGCTGTTTTTTGAACTGAAGTAGCTCAAGCTGCATGGCTTCAACCCATCCATTGTCTCTCAAAGAAACATGATAGTTCTTTGGCTCTGGCTGACTGATGAAGAGAGCATAGAAGCATAAGTTAGACAATTGACTTCTGGTTAAGACACTAGCATTGATATCACCAATAATTTGAGACATGGGGTGACTCTTCAGCTCTTGGTATACTATAAAATCAGTGCAAGTGTTTGTAACCGGTTCAGCAGTAGAAGATGATGATCTAGATTCTTGAAACCAAGTATTAGATGGCAAGTCAAATGATGTAGAGGAGTCAGAAATCTCATCAGCATTTGTTTTCGATGGAGCTGCAGAAGCTACAGGAACATCAAGTTTAGCAAACTCAGGTAGTTGGTCACTAACCTTAAAAGGTGAGTACTGATATCATCATCATCTTCAGTACCACCAGGTGGAAGACTTGCTGTAGAAGATGATTTATCCACATGATCTGCAACAACTGGAGGTTGATAAGAACATATTGCAGTATGTCCAGATCAAACAACTCCACAGGGTTTTGTGGAATTTTATCCTTAGGAGATTCATAGAATTTCACATGCAAGGTTTCTTCAACTATCTTTGTTCTACAGTTGAAGACTTTGTAAGCTTTGCATGTGGATGAATAACCTACAAAGTACCCTGCATCCACCTAGGATCAAATTTGTGGAGTTGATCCTTTGTATTGAGAATGAAACAAGGACACCCAAAGGCTTTGAAGAATGAAATTAGAGGAGCCAAATGATGTAGAACTTCATATGGAGTCTTCATCAACCTCTGATTTACTAATACTCTATTCTGCACATAGAAAGCTGTGTTAACAGCTTCAGCCCAAAAGGTCAATGGGAAACCAGAGTCAGCCAACATAGACCTTGCAGCTTCAATTAGGGTCCTGTTCTTTCTCTCCACTACTCCATTTTGTTCTGGAGTCCTTGGGATGCTAAACTGCCTCTTGATTCCTTTTGATAGATAAAAATCATCAAGTGTATGGTTTCTGAATTCAGTTCCATTATCACTCCTTATACACTTGACTGATAGGGAATACTGCTTCTCAACATACAACACAAAGTTTATAATCGTCTGAGCAACCTCAACCATTGAATGCAAAAATAAAGTCCATACAAATCTGGTGTAATCATCCACAATTACCAGATAGTATTTCTTCTTTGCCATGCTCATCACTCTCACAGGACCAAATAGATCCATGTGCAGTAACTGCAAGCAGGCAGTGGACTTAGGTTCTTAATAGGAGGGAATGAGACTTTGTGCTGTATTCCTTTTAAACAAGCAGTGCAGGTTTCATCACAGTGGAACTCCTTTATTGGTAGACCTCTCACTAAACTATTGTGGATCAGCTGATTCATGTTTTTGAGATTAACATGGCCCAACCTTCTATGCCACAGCTTAGATTCCTCAGGAGAGGCTTTGGAGAACAGACAAGGATGACCCTTTAAATCAATCTTCTTTGACAAATCCAAGGCATATACTCTTCCAATCCTATTGGCCTTCAGGAGAGTATGATCATCCAATACCTTGTCAATCAGCCTCAAAACTTGGGAAGACAGAATCCTGTAGTTCTGGCTTGTGAAAAGTGCAACATGCCCTTTATCACACATCTGACTGACACTCAGTAGATTATACTTGAGATTCTCCACATGGTTAACATCATCAAATCTGATATCTCCATTAGACACATATCCTTTCCCAATGATGTAACCCTTGGCATCGTTTCCAAATGAAACAAATCCCTTCTTTCCTTAAGAGTAGTTATTAAGAAGAGAACTGCTCCCAGTCATATGCATAGATCCTCCACTGTCTACATACCAGATGCTCCTTTGGCATACTGAAGAACCATGCATTTATCATAAAGAACTACTTAGCTTTTGAGACCCAAACCTTTTTTGTTTTGGGTCTGTTTTCATCAACAGATTTAACCATAACTCTTTTCTTATGATTAACAGTTGATGAAGAAGGAGATGGTGTTGAAATGAATTCCTTGGATTTGGGCTTGGAATTCCTTTTCAGTGGTTTGATCACAGGTGCATCTAGTTGGTTAACTCTCCCCAACAAATGCTGAACCATTATAACAAGTTGTGTCTGATTTGTAGCTAAAGCTTTCAGCTCTTGTGACATATCAGTCCTTGTGTTTGATGAGTTCCTGTGACCTACCATTTCGTCCTTAAAATTCACAGACCTAGTCTGATGTTTATCATGAGGAGCACTATCAGCTATTTTATGATAAACCCTATCCTTCCTTTTGGATTTGGTTGAAGGCTTAGGTTTATCACATTGGGATGACTGTGGTACAAAATTAGTCTCAAACTCATTTTTCATTTCATCCATCTGGATTTTAATGAGCTTATCTCTGTTGAGTTTGGAACCCTTTCTGTACTAACATTCATCAGAAAGATGATTGAATTTACCATATATTTCACATCGCTTATTCTTCATCTTGGATTGATCAACTGCTGATGTGGAAACTACTGAAGGTGTGCTCTTCAGTACTTTCCTCCTTTCAGTACTTTTGTTTAGTACTGAAGGATCTGTAACAACTAAAGACTTGTCTTCAGCTGTTCTCTATCAGCAGTTGTTAATCCTTTTATTTCAGCTGATTTGAAATGCTTTTCAGATGTTGTGACTTGCCCTTCAGTACTTGAGGTACTTTGAGGGACAACATCTGAAGTACTCAGCTTCATGTGCTTATCAGTAGTTAACCCATCAGCCAATTGATTTGCTAAGGTATCAACATTGATTTCATCTTGTGATTTTGGGTGATCACTTGAGGATGGTGCATTTGATGATATGGTTGGAAATTACTTTCACCTTTAGATTTTACTATTGGTTTTGGAGTAAAATCTGTAGGTGGTGCAATGTGGTTGTAACCTATTCCAAACTTCACATTCGAAGCAGATTGCTTGTTGAGCAGCATTTCAAATCCATGAGGATGATACCCAGCGGTTACACTCAACTTGGGTAACTACAAGTTTTTCTTTAAGATCTCTATGGTTCTCAAGAATGACCTCTAGCTTAGCCTTTTCATCATTTAATTGGCATTTAAGCTTATAAATCTCATCATTTTATCCTTAAGACAGACTCATATTCAGCTTTTCTTTTGGAAAGGGTTTGCTCAAGTTCTAGATTTTGATTTATTAAAGCTACATTTGCCTCTCTAATAGAGATAAATACAGCTATGCAAGATTCAGAACATAGCTTGGCCTTAGCCTCAGAGGATACCTGGGTTACCTGTGAAGAAGATGCATTTGAGCATGAACTATCAGTAGATTCCAGGGCCATGAGAGCTAGATTCCCAAAAGGATGTTCACCACCATGTTGACCATCACCAGCAAATAATTGCTCATTACCAGAGAGATCATCTGGTAAACTGCTCCAGTCAACAATACCAGGGGTGAAGAAGCTGTGATGAGGTTGTGATTGAGATAATTGAGATGGTAGAGGCTCAGGTAGGGCTTGAGGTAGTTGTGTAAGAGGAACTTGAACCGGATTTAGGTGTGGCATGTAATAGCAGGGATATGGATATGACATTGGACCCTGAGGGACAAAATATGCAGGAGATATAGGTTGTGAATGATGAGCAAAACTAGCAGGATGTTGCCCTTTGTTTTTTGGACTATTTCTTGGAAAAGTCACAAAGGGTGCAGAGGAGTTAGATCCAGATGATCTACACTCTCTTGCAAAGTGTCCAAGCCTGTGGCATTTGTGACACCTCAACTTACTCTTGTCAAAACCAACTTTGGTTTTGCCAGAGAGTCCTGGAAATTTCCTACCAGTTCTCTTGTACAACTTTTGAGATCTCATATTAATCAAGGCCATTTGGTTCAGAATATCCATCTCTTCTAAGTCATCATCAGCAATACCCTTTAAATCATCCATAATGAAACACAAATTATCATTATTACAGCCTAACTGACTGTCAACACTAAAAAATGCATGATTTGAACCGTTTGAGGAGAAATCTATATGCTCATCATAATTGCTTTCTGATGCAGCGTATTCTGACTCATGACCAACCAAGGCAGTGTTTCCCGGTACAAAGTCATCAGTAGCTTTCCTGATGATGCCAGTTTCCTTTTCTGCTCTATCTCTCTTTCAAATGTAAGCAGTTTCCCATGGAGTTGGGTGAGAGATAGACTATCCAGATTTGCACTGGAGCGTAGGACAATGGTATATGTGTCCCATCTCTCAGGCAGTGATCTGAGGAATCTGTTGTTCATCTGACTATTAGTGTATTCATGTTTAACCATTTTCAGCTCAGAGATCAAATAGGAAAAACGCTCAAACTGTTGAGTCAGTGACTCACCCTTCCTATGAGAGAATGTCTCATATTGTTGGGCAAGGATTTCTCTGTTGTTTGCTAAGACCTCATCTGTTCCATCAAATTGTTCCTGCAATGCATTCCAGAGGTCATGAGCAGTTTCATGATGCATAAGCCCAGAATAGATTTCATTCGGCAGTGCCATGGCTAGAATTCCATGCGCTTTAGCATCAATCTCAAACAGTTTTCTATCCTCATCTGAGTATTGTTCATTCTTCTTCGGAACCATTTGGTTGGATCTGGATTGTTCACCATAGGCTTGTGTTGACCATGTACCACAGATGTCCAACAACCTGAACTGTTGACAGATAGGTGATGAAGCATTCTTAGTTGCCATATGTTATACTCAGTCCTAACCAGCATTGGAGGCTTCGTTGAGGAACCGGTATTGTGAGGGTCATTAGAAGGAGTAGTCATTCTCAGATTCAACCAAATTCAATTAAGTTTTAACTGATTTAGTGCAAAACACAACAAACTCAATATGAACCAAGAGAAAACTCAAAGCAGATAAACAAAAGCAGCAAAAATTCAATGATCTATAACCAATTCATGCAAATATGCTAATTCAATCAAACTTAGATATCGAATAGCAGTTTCAATGATCAATTGTTAGATCGATCAATGATTAACCTTGCTCTGATACCATTTGTTAGGATCAGTGATCTAAGTTTGATTAATTAGAGAGTATTGCAGCGGAATTCGAACAACAAATTAAACAATTCACAAGAACACAATTGATATTCAATGTAACAGTACACGGATATAGAAAGAGAGAATTCTGCAAAAGAAATATTTCATTCATATGCTTTCGTGGTGGCTCAATGTCACACTTTACAACTAGGTCAACATTCCTTATATAGGATTGTGACATCACTTGATAGTGACATCTATGACAATTATTCAAACTACTGAAACTATGCAAACTACTGAGAATGTTCTCAACTACTAATTACATCTCAGAGAATGCTTAAGTACAAAAACATAAAACTACGGAACTACAACTACTGAAACTATAACTACTGAAAAGTAAATTACAAGTACTGAAAGGAAACCATCACAACTACTGAAGTTAATTACTTCAGCTGTTGTGATAACTACTGATCACTTTGGTCTTCAGTCTTTGTCTTCAGTACTTTACTTTCAGACATTGTCTTCAGCTGATGGCTTCAGACTTTGTCTTCAGTCTTTGTTCTTCAGTACTTTACTTTCAGACTTTGTCTTCAGCTGATGACTTCAGACTTTGTCTTCAGTCTTTGTTCTTCAGTACTTTACTTTCAGACTTTGTCTTAGACCTTGTAATCAGCTGATGTCTTTAGCTGTTGTGATCTTCTTCAGCAGTTGTAATGTCTGTGGGGCTTAGAGGTTTTTCTGATCAGGCTCATTGGTTCTCTTGGTCTAACAATAAGGAACCTCTATTGTAAGTCAACAAATCCTTTCACAATCTACTTTCCTTCATAACCTCCTTCACACCTAATGTTTTCAAAGAAGCTCATAATATCATCATCTTCTAATTATCAATTAGTGTTGGCATCATCACCAAAGTATAAGCACTCTCTCACACTCTGTTCAGTGATGGCCAATATGTGATCATCGGTGATTCTTCCGGACAGAGTCTTCACACCATCAATCTCTGTAATTTATGCAGTACCCCAGAAAAGACCTTATGAAGTTCTCATAAATGATAGGTCTCACTATAATAGCATGGGCTACTCTAGTGGTAGAGATGACTATGCTCATATCCTTAAGTCGTTCTGCCTCAAGTACATTAGGGTCAAGATAACCACTTATATTATGGAGCTTGCTCCATGTGAGATTAGCCATTGTAACTTGCATTAGAGGCATATGAATTAGAAAATTCAATAACAATTAGGAGATTGTAAATCACAAACAAGTTAAGTGACTTTAGTTTGACTTTTGTTGGTCAAATATGAGTGTTCATTGGTACTGTTTCATAGAAATTTGACCTAGCTTGATTTTGTGATGAATGACCACTTTTATTGTGTTTTTATTGTTTGTAGTGATGATCTTTTTTTATTTTAACATCATTTAATACTTAGATGAGTTTTTGATTTCATCTTTTTCCGTTTTTTTACCTTGTTCATGCGATGAACTAAGTTTATGAAAACACTTGTTTGTTGTTATGATCATGTTTAATGAAGATCGTGTTTTGGTTGGACTCACCTTAGATTTTTGCTTATATTACTTTGTAATAGGTTTAATGTTATATGTTGTTATTTTGTTTAGTTTTGTGGTTTAGCGAAACTAAGAGGGAAACTATAGTTTCGCAGATAGTCAACTGTTTTTGTTCACCCGTGAAACAGTTGTTTCTGCCGGGCGAAACTATAGTTTTGGCAATACAGTTTCGCTGACAGCGAAACCGTTGGCGAAACTTGTTGGGTTTGTTGGACCAATATCAAAGTTGTTTAACCATTTAAACAAGAAAAACATTGCGAAAACAAACCTTAATATAATGTTTTGTAAACTGAAAATTAAGGCACATTATATGTCAACAACAAACCCAAGATTGTGGGGATCATTTATATGTGAAAGAACTAGCAATCAAGCAAAACATAACAACCAAAATCAACCATGGAACTACCTTCCAAAGCTGCCCAAAAACTGTTGGATGTGAAGAAGATGATGAAGTCTTCAAGGACCAAGACACCAAGAAGATGTCCTCAAGCTTGTATACCCATAAGCCTCAAGAAAAGCACTTTGTTTCTAGGATTTTGACACCCAAATTGCAAGAAAGATGCTGTAGAAAACCCTTTTTCTAGCCTTGTTTTTCTTCTAAGATGAGAGAAAAAGATGAGTCTTGCATGTATGAGAGAGAGTGGAAAAATTAGAGAGTGTGACTAGTTCAAGTGGTGTGTTGTTTCAAGGCAACAAAAGACCAATCTTACCCCTCAAGGGCAGCCGAAATTGTATGTTAAAATGGGTTCCCCCCATTTTAAACACCCACTTAATTTGTGAACTAGTTATATTATTAGCTATATAATTAACCTTTTAAATATATAGCTTAAACAAACTATTATTATTTGATGTTATTTAACCAACTTAAATAACATTATAAATAATGTCCCTGAAGAAAATATCCTTATAAGTTGTTCTTTCTCACATACTATTTATTTAGAAAACCCATTTTCTAAATGGGTGTAATAATTTAATTACATGATCATATAATCAATAAATACATATTGGTGTTTACTAAACTTGCTATTGGGTATGACCCGACTTGGATCATAACGTACTAACCACATCAATGTTCTATGTGTCTTGGGCATAAAATCCAACAATCTCCCACTTGAACAAGATTCATAGAAGATTGATGCAAGCAGTAAATACAGCCTAACAACGGTTTACTACCCTTAATACGCATGATTAAAAGCTATTCAATAACATCATCCCCCTCAAGTATCCAACTTGAAATGATTTATGTGAATCAATCATTTGCTCTTTTGTTTCAGATTTCATGTTAAATCGAAGGACACAGAATGATCATTCCTTGTTGATTTAACCTAATCAGGCCTTAGACGTCTTACTCTCAACTAATAAGAGGAAGAAATTCCATTTTGACTACATACGTTTCTCACAATCACCTCATGTTATACCTGAACATAGTCATATGTACTATCCATTATTTCATAAAAGTGTAGGACTAGCTCAAGGTATAACACATTTGTTAATATCAAAACCCAATATGTATCTTAGGTCGGAGGATACCAAATGATATTCGTCTTTACTCAAATTCACTTATGATCAATCAAGAGGATTCCATGTAGTAAAATTTGAGACGCGGGTCAGTCCAATATTTGTATCCCACAAATATCTATGAACTTTGGCAGCAACCAATTGCTCTATATTCATGCCTTATGAATATCCACCAATCCATGTTCATAATAGTCTTACGTTCATATTTGTTCCCACAAATATGACCGACTACAGACATTTAGAATAATAAACATATTCATGGATATATACATGCTAAAAGGAACTTAACTCAAAATATCACAAATAAATAAAAGAGTTAAATATTACATTCTTCCAAACTTTCAAATACTAAACAGATTAGTTCCAATCACTAGCGTATCAAAGTCCTAAGGCACAAGTATGACTTTCATGCTTTGCCCTTTCAAGGAGCTTCATGAGTGGATCCATGATGTTTTCATCGGTGTGAACTTTACGAATACATATCTTTCCTTTTTCAACTTCATCCATTATGTAGTTGAATCTCCGCTCAATGTGTCTAGTCTTTGGATATGCACGGGGTTCCTTGATTTGTGCAATCGCACCCTCATTATCACAAAACATTTCTAGGGGGTCTTGAATGGTAGGGATGACCCCTAGATCAGCAATAAATTTCTTTATCCATGCAGTTTCTTGAGATGCTAATGAGGCGGCTATGTATTCGGATTCTGTATTGGACAATGCTACCACGTCTTGTTTTGAACTCTTCCAGGACACTGCCCCTCCATTCATAATGAAGACATACCCCGATTGTGATTGAGAATCATCTCGATCAGTTTGGAAGCTCGCATCCATGTAACCCTCTACAACGAGTTCCTCTTCACCTGACCCATATATTAGAAACATATCGTTAGTCCTCCTAAGGTATTTCAATATACTTTTAACAGCCATCCAATGGCTATTACCAGGATTCTGCTAATATCTGTTTGTCATGCTTAACACGCATGACACGTTCGGTCTAGTGCATATCATCGCACACATGATAGATCCTATAGTAGAAGCATATAGGATGTCCTTCATCTGATCTTGCTCATCCTTTGAGCTTGGACATTGAGATGTACTCAATATTGTCCCTCTTTGAATAGGTACCATACCTTTCAAGACTTTATCAATGTATTCATTTTGGTTTAAACCTATCAACCGCCTTGATCTATCCTTATAGATCTTTATTCACAAAATATAGGCAGCTTCACCGAGATCTTTTATGGAAAAACAACTTCCAAGCGAGGTTTTAATGCCTTCCATGGTTGGAATATCATTTCCAAAAAGTCGTATGTCATCAACATACAATAGTAAGAATGTAAGTATGCTCCCACTAGCCTTCTTATGTACACAAGCCTCGTCAGCGTTCTTGATGAAACCGAATATCATGATCTCTTCATCGGAACGTTGATTCCAACTTCTTGATGCTTGTTTCAATCCATAGATTGATCTCTTTAACTTGCATACTTTATTAGGATGTTATGGATCGACAAAACCATCAGGCTGAACCATATGGATAGTCTCTTCGAGATGTCCATTAAGAAAAGCGGTTTTGACATCCATCTGCCAAATCTCATAGTCTTAATATGCGGCTATGGCAAAGAATATCCTAATTGACTTTAGCATTGCCATAGGCGAGAAGGTTTCATCATAACCAACCCCTGAGTTTGAGTGAAACCTTTTGCTACAAGTCCTGCTTTGTAAGTATCCAAGGTTCCATGCATATCGGTTTTCTTCTTGAAAACCCACTTGCATCCAACCGGCTTGGAGTTAAGTAAGGGTCAACCAATTCCCAAATTTGGTTGTCATACATGGATTACATCTCTACGTTCATGGCTTCCTGCCATTTGTCACAATCTAAATTAGACATTGCATCATGGTATGTAGTTGGCTCATTGGAGTCAACCACATAGCATTCATTCATGAAAAATCCATATCTTTCAAGTGGAATGCTAACTCTACCAGATCTGTAATTTATGCAGTACCCCAGAAAAGACCTTATGAAGTTCTCATAAATGATAGGTCTCACTATAATAGCATGGGCTACTCTAGTGGTAGATATGACTATGCTCATATCCTTAAGTCGTTCTGCCTCAAGTACATTAGGGTCAAGATAACCACTTACATTATGGAGCTTGCTCCATGTGAGATTAGCCATTGTAACTTGCATTAGAGGCATATGAATTAGAAAATTCAATAACAATTAGGAGATTGTAAATCACAAAACAAGTTAAGTGACTTTAGTTTGACTTTTGTTGGTCAAATATGAGTGTTCATTGGTACTGTTTCATAGAAATTTGACCTAGCTTGATTTTGTGATGAATGACCACTTTTATTGTGTTTTTATTGTTTGTAGTGATGATCTTTTTTATTTTAACATCATTTAATACTTAGATGAGTTTTTGATTTCATCTTTTTCCGTTTTTTTTACCTTGTTCATGCGATGAACTAAGTTTATGAAAACACTTGTTTGTTGTTATCATCATGTTTAATGAAGATCGTGTTTTGGTTGGACTCACCTTAGATTTTTGCTTATATTACTTTGTAATAGGTTTAATGTTATATGTTGTTTATTTTGTTTAGTTTTGTGGTTTAGCGAAACTAAGAGGGAAACTATAGTTTCGCAGATAGTCAACTCTTTTTGTTCACCCGTGAAACTGTTGTTTCTGCCGGGCGAAACTATAGTTTTGGCAATACAGTTTCGCTGACAGCGAAACCGTTGGCGAAACTTGTTGGGTTGTTGGACCAATATCAAAGTTGTTTAACCATTTAAACAAGAAAAACATTGCGAAAACAAACCTTAATATAATGTTTTGTAAACTGAAAATTAAGGCACATTATATGTCAACAACAAACCCAAGATTGTGGGGATCATTTATATGTGAAAGAACTAGCAATCAAGCAAAACATAACAACCAAAATCAACCATGGAACTACCTTCCAAAGCTGCCCAAAAACTGTTGGATGTGAAGAAGATGATGAAGTCTTCAAGGACCAAGACACCAAAGAAGATGTCCTCAAGCTTGTATACCCATAAGCCTCAAGAAAAGCACTTTGTTTCTAGGATTTTGACACCCAAATTGCAAGAAAGATGCTGTAGAAAACCCTTTTTCTAGCCTTGTTTTTCTTCTAAGATGAGAGAAAAAGATGAGTCTTGCATGTATGAGAGAGAGTGGAAAAATTAGAGAGTGTGACTAGTTCAAGTGGTGTGTTGTTTCAAGGCAACAAAAGACCAATCTTACCCCTCAAGGGCAGCCGAAATTGTATGTTTAAAATGGGTTCCCCCCATTTTAAACACCCACTTAATTTGTGAACTAGTTATATTATTAGCTATATAATTAACCTTTTAAATATATAGCTTAAACAAACTATTATTATTTGATGTTATTTAACCAACTTAAATAACATTATAAATAATGTCCCTGAAGAAAATATCCTTATAAGTTGTTCTTTCTCACATACTATTTATTTAGAAAACCCATTTTCTAAATTGGTGTAATAATTTAATTACATGATCATATAATCAATTAAATACATATTGGTGTTTACTAAACTTGCTATTGGGTATGACCCGACTTGGATCATAACGTACTAACCACATCAATGTTCTATGTGTCTTGGGCATAAAATCCAACAATCTCCCACTTGAACAAGATTCATAGAAGATTGATGCAAGCAGTAAATACAGCCTAACAACGGTTTACTACCCTTAATACGCATGATTAAAAGCTATTCAATAACATCATCCCCCTCAAGTATCCAACTTGAAATGATTTATGTGAATCAATCATTTGCTCTTTTGTTTCAGATTTCATGTTAAATCGAAGGACACAGAATGATCATTCCTTGTTGATTTAACCTAACCAGGCCTTAGACGTCTTACTCTCAACTATAAGAGGAAGAAATTCCATTTTGACTGCATACGTTTCTCACAATCACCTCATGTTATACCTGAACATAGTCATATGTACTATCCATTATTTCATAAAAGTGAAGGACTAGCTCAAGGTATAACACATTTGTTAATATCAAAACCCAATATGTATCTTAGGTCGGAGGATACCAAATGATATTCGTCTTTACTCAAATTCACTTATGATCAATCAAGAGGATTCCATGTAGTAAAATTTGAGACGCGGGTCAGTCCGATATTTGTATCCCACAAATATCTATGAACTTTGGCAGCAACCAATTGCTCTATATTCATGCCTTATGAATATCCACCAATCCATGTTCATAATAGTCTTACGTTCATATTTGTTCCCACAAATATGACCGACTACAGACATTAGAATAATAAACATATTCATGGATATATACATGCTAAAAGGAACTTAACTCAAAACATCACAAATAAATAAAAGAGTTAAATATTACATTCTTCCAAACTTTCAAATACTAAATAGATTAGTTCCAATCACTAGCATATCAAAGTCCTAAGGCACAAGTATGACTTTCATGCTTTGCCCTTTCAAGGAGCTTCATGAGTGGATCCATGATGTTTTCATCGGTGTGAACTTTACGAATACATATCTTTCCTTTTTCAACTTCATCCATTATGTAGTTGAATCTCCGCTCAATGTGTCTAGTCTTTGGATATGCACGGGGTTCCTTGATTTGTGCAATCGCACCCTCATTATCACAAAAGATTTCTAGGGGGTCTTGAATGGTAGGGATGACCCCTAGATCAGCAATAAATTTCTTTATCCATGCAGCTTCTTGAGATGCTAATGAGGCGGCTATGTATTCGGATTCTGTATGGACAATGCTACCACGTCTTGTTTTGAACTCTTCCAGGACACTGCCCCTCCATTCATAATGAAGACATACCCCGATTGTGATTGAGAATCATCTCGATCAGTTTGGAAGCTCGCATCCGTGTAACCCTCTACAACGAGTTCCTCTTCACCTGACCCATATATTAGAAACATATCGTTAGTCCTCCTAAGGTATTTCAATATACTTTTAACAGCCATCAATGGCTATTACCAGGATTCTGCTAATATCTGTTTGTCATGCTTAACACGCATGACACGTTCGGTCTAGTGCATATCATCGCACACTGATAGATCCTATAGTAGAAGCATATAGGATGTCCTTCATCTGATCTTGCTCATCCTTTGAGCTTGGACATTGAGATGTACTCAATATTGTCCCTCTTTGAATAGGTACCATACCTTTCAAGACTTTATCAATGTATTCATTTTGGTTTAAACCTATCAACCGCCTAATCTATCCTTATAGATCATTATTCACAAAATATAGGCAGCTTCACCGAGATCTTTTATGGAAAAACAACTTCCAAGCGAGGTTTTAATGCCTTCCATGGTTGGAATATCATTTCCAAAAAGTCGTATGTCATCAACATACAATAGTAAGAATGTAAGTATGCTCCCACTAGCCTTCTTATGTACACAAGCCTCGTCAGCGTTCTTGATGAAACCAAATATCATGATCTCTTCATCGGAACGTTGATTCCAACTTCTTGATGCTTGTTTCAATCCATAGATTGATCTCTTTAACTTGCATACTTTATTAGGATGTATGGATCGACAAAACCATCAGGCTGAACCATATGGATAGTCTCTTCGAGATGTCCATTAAGAAAAGCGGTTTTGACATCCATCTGCCAAATCTCATAGTCTTAATATGCGGCTATGGCAAAGAATATCCTAATTGACTTTAGCATTGCCATAGGCGAGAAGGTTTCATCATAACCAACCCCTTGAGTTTGAGTGAAACCTTTTGCTACAAGTCTTGCTTTGTAAGTATCCAGGTTCCATGCATATCGGTTTTCTTCTTGAAAACCCACTTGCATCCAACCGGCTTGGAGTTAAGTAAGGGTCAACCAATTCCCAAATTTGGTTGTCATACATGGATTACATCTCTACGTTCATGGCTTCCTGCCATTTGTCACAATCTAAATTAGACATTGCATCATGGTATGTAGTTGGCTCATTGGAGTCAACCACATAGCATTCATTCATGAAAAATCCATATCTTTCAAGTGGAATGCTAACTCTACCAGATCTGCAAACGTTTTGTGTATATTGATCAACTTCTGATCATCATCAACTTCCTCCTGTTAATTTCTAGTCTTAACCAAACGTGTATGGGCTTGTGGATCTTGATCCTCAACAAATTCCACTGTTCTATACATTATTCCTTCCATAAGGAACATAGATTCCAAGAACTTTGCCTTTCGAGCAATAAATACCTTTTGCTCTGTTGGATCAAAGAAGTAGTATCATATACAGTGTTTGGGATATCCAATAAATATACACTTAGTGGGTCGACTTTCCAACTTGTTTTGGGTGTTTAGCTTAACATAAGCTTCACAACCCCATACCTTTAAATATGATAGTGATGGAACTCTTCCATGCCATATTTCAAAAGGTGTCAAATTCACTTTTTGGTAGGGGCCATATTCAAAATACGAGCTACGAAGAGCAATGTGAAACCCTAAAATGATAGAGGTAGTGAGCTTATAGCCATCATAGATCGAACCATATCCAATAGGGTTCGATTTCTCCTTTCGGACACACCAATATGTTGTGGTGTTCAAGGTGGAGTAAGTTGTGAGACGACCCCACAACTTCTTAGATGGTACTGAAAAGCCTCTCTGAGGTATTCACCTCCTCTCTCTGAACGAAGAACTTTGATAGCTTTATTAAGTTGATTTTCTACTTCATTCTTGAAGATTTTGAACATTTCAAAAGATTCATGTTTATGCGTCATCAAGTACACATAACCATGTCGACTATAATAATCGGTGAAGGTAATGAAGTATCTTTCACCATTTCTTGTCATTGTCTTAAAAGGGCCACATACATCCAAATTTATGATTCCCAATAAGTCTTTTGCCCTCTCGTTAGAAGCACTAAAGGGTGACTTGGTCATCTTCCCTTGTAAACAAGATTCACACTTATCAAATGAAACATTTTCATTTGTTTTCAAAAGACCATTCTTTTGAAGTGTTTGAATTTGATTCTTGTGTATGTGACCAAGACGACAATGCCAAAAATATGAGTCACTTAAACCCATTTTAAGTTTCTTGGTGCTTGATTGGTATAATGAGTTATTATAGGATGAATAATCAGGAACCAATTCATAGATACCATTTAAAGGCATAGCCTTAAAATGAAGCACATCATCCATATAAACATGAATACCATTGTTAAGAAACTTTAACCACATTGTTTTAAAAGGGAAACATAAATTATGTTCCTAGTCAAAATAGGAGCATACAAAATGTTCTTAAGAACAACTTCCAAACATTTGAAAGTTTAAAAATATAGTCTCCTTAGGCTTCGACATCAACTTTTGCTCCGTTTCCCACGTAGAGACTTGTGTCTCACTTCTTGAAGTCCTTATTTCTTTTGAACCCCTACAACAAATTGCAAATATGAGTTCCACATCCGGTATCCAATACCCATGTGTTTGAAGAAATAACATTTAAACCAATGTGAATCATGAAAGTTGTACCAGAGGTTTGCCCAGCATCCCTTTTATTTCTCAAAACTTTGAGATAGGTGGGACAATTCCTTTTCTAATGTCCTATCTCACCACACTCAAAGCATGGATTGTTCTCTGTTACCTTAGGCTTCTTAAGCTTAGGCTTTGGAGGTTCTGCTTTAGCCTTCCCTTCCCTTTACCTTTGTTGTACCCCTTTCCTTTCCCAACATTTGCCTTGGGTTCGGGGAATGGCCATTTCTTATTGCCTCCCTCATTGATAGAGAGAAGAGGTAGAACTTTTCTATCCATCCCTGCCTCAGCTTTTTTGAGCATTGCGTGAAGCTCACCAATACTCTTGTCCCACCCGTTCATATTGTAATTCATTATGAACGTCTCAAACCATTTGGTTAGGCCATTAAGGATCAAATCTGTGGCCAGCTCCTTTAAGACGGGACAATTAAGCCTCTCGATGTGATCAACGTGGCTTTTCATCTTAAGAACATAAGATGATACCGATTGGGTTTCTTCCAGGCGGCATGCATAAAGCGCTCGAACCATTTCGAAGCGCTCTACTCTAGCTTGTTGAAGGAATATTTCCTTCAATTTGGTAATCATGTCATATGCCCCATGATGCTCCAAGTCCTTTTGGAGTTTAGGAATCATGGTTCCCAACATGAGGCAAGAAACCTGCATGGAATCCTTAGTGTATTGAAGCCAATCGTTATAGGCCTCAACATCCTCGGGGTCGGGTTGGTCAGGAATGGGATCGCCAAGGACGTAGGCCTTTTTCTCTTGCTTGAGAACAATTCTCAAGTTTCAAAACCAATCCATAAAGTTATTATGGTTAAGACGATCCCTTTCTAAGATGGTTCTCAGTGATAGGGTAGGGATGGTCGGGGTGGTAGCATTGTGGTTCGCGACCATTTCTACAAAATTACAAAGTTCATATTAATATTTCTGAAAAATTACATTTTAATTATTAATACCCTTTACATGTCTCATAGAAAACTAATAATTAAAATCTAGAATCCAATATTATATTTAAATGATGGTTAGGTGACCTTTATCCCATTATTGAAATTAACAATGTATTCAACATTTGACAATTGAAACCTATTGCAATTTCTAGTTTTCTGGGATCGGTTAAAGATCTTATGTTTTGTCGGCATGTAAAATCCCATCAACACTATGTATGCCATGCTTCGGTAACCCTATGCACATGGTTTCCAATTCAAGTCGTCCTACTTACACACTAATGTGAGTTACACATACTAGTGGTTAGGTGACCTTTATTCCACAAATATGTTAAGCCCACCTCAAACTCACAAGTTCGCTAAAAGTGGTTAGGTGACCTTTATCCCACAAATAGTTCTCAAGTGATTCGAGTGTCGTGTAAAAGTGTGGTGTTAAACTTGTTTCCAAAGGGATTTTAGTTTTCATTAATTCTAGTTATGAAAAGTCTATGTACCTTGTATTCACATGCTTTCAAATACATGGTACCCTATGGTTCTTTTTAATAAAACCTCTTTTATTTGAAATCATTAATCCTTTTAATAACCATTTATTAGTCATTAATGATAAGGAACCAAAAAAAGTCAGCTTGTTAAGATTATTTATTTAGATTGTTAAGCATATCCACATATCAAACAATCAACATAAAATAGATAATCAAACAAGCATATATAAAACAACCACATGTGCATAACCATAGCGACTTAGGTGACCAAAGTTGTTTGCCATCACAAGTGTGGTCATAAGGTCTTTTCTAAGGGTTAAACACAACACAAAAGATGAGGTCTCCAAAGACCCCGACTTGAAGTTGCATCCAAATACTTCATGTCCTTCTCTTTTTGTCTTCCTTTTGTGCTTCCATCTTGTGCATGTTCTTTTACAAAATTTATTTCCTAATACAAATTTTCTAATAAAATAAAGCACACTTAATCTATCTTTTACATCACCATTGAATGAATTAATAAATTACATCCAAATACAAGCACAAAAGAATAAATATTACAACCCATAAAGAATGAAATCAACCAAAACAAATCATTCATACAAAACCAAACCAACACAAGGTCAAGGCTAGGTTATGCACCAATATGAAACAACATCCAAGAACCAAAATAAATCCCCATTTGACCCTAAATTTTCAGCTAACATAAACCAAGAATTTAGGGTGTTTTTGTCCAAACAAAACACATCAACCATTTTGATATCTTTTCTCTCAAGGTTTAATCATAAGCATGTAAGATATAACCTTCAAAGGTTGGGGATTCATCATAACATCACAAAAAGCCCCTATTAGGTTGTTAAAACACCATAAAGCCAATTTTACAAGGATAATTGAAACTAGTCATCCACATATCCGGCTCTAGATGCCAATGTTGGGTTTGTTGGACCAATATCAAAGTTCTTTAACCATTTAAACAAGAAAAACACAGCGGAAACAAACATTAATACAATGTTTTGTAAACTGACAATTAGGCACATTATATGTCAACATCAAACCCAAGATTGTAAAGAACTAGCAAACAAGCAAAACATAACAACCAAAATCGACCATGGAACTTCCTTCCAAAGCTGCCCAAAAACCATTGGATGTGAAGAAGAGGATGAAGTCTTGAAGGACCAAAACACCAAAGAAGATGTCCTCAAGCTTGTATACCCACAAGCCTCAAGCAAAACACTTTTGCTAGCCTTGTTTTTCTTCTAAGATGAGAGAAAAAGATGAATTTTGCATGTATGAGAGAGAGTGGAAAAATTAGAGAGTGTGACTAGTTCAAGTGGTGTGTTGTTTCAAGGCAACAAAAGACCAATCCCCCCATTTTAAACACCCACTTAATTTGTGAACTAGATATATTATTAGTTATATAACTAACCTTTTATTATATAGCTTAAACACAGTATTATTATTTGATGTTATTTAACCAACATAAATAATATTATAAATAATGTCCATGAACAAAATATCCTTATAAGTTGTTCTTTCTCACATACAATTTATTTAGAAAACCCATTTTCCAAATTGGTGTAATTATTTAAATACATGATCATATGATCAATTAAATGCATATTGGTGTTTGCTAAACTTGCTATTGGGTATGACCCGACTTGGATCATAACATACTAACCACATCAATGTTTTATGTGTCTTGGGCATAAAATCCAACAAAACTAAGATTGCTATATATAGATTTGATCAATTTCATTGTTGGGTAACCTTGTAAAACCCTAATCGTTTATCATTGTTGCAAGTGACCATTGTAAGCAGTCTATTCATAAAAAAAGTAATTGTGCTTTGTTATTATTGAGTGTATTGATCCTCATTGTTCTTACTTTGATTCATTCGTGGTTGCTTTTAATCTTCTTCATCTTTGTTATTTATTATTTGTATTTGATATTGAACGATTCAACATCTCATTTGTACTACAAATCGATCAAATGAACCAACAATATGGTATCAGAGCCTTAGTGCTCATGATTTGTTGAGGTTTTGGTTGTTTTTGTTCAATATCAAGTTTTCATCAATTTCAGATAAAATTTCGAGTGTCTTTGATATGGAATTTGCTTGATTTTTTTTTGTTTTTGGTTGGGGAAGCTCTGTTAATTATCAGATCTCAAATCCCTTGAGGTTTTGATGACTTCATATTGATTTCGTGTTGAAAAAGCTTTTCAGCTTCATCCAGCGAAATTACCAATTCATCCAGCAAAACTGGTTGTTCTTTGAGAGAAAGTACATGTATTATCCTCTTTGAAGTTGTTTACTGTCATCCTGTGAAACTAGTTTCATTGAACGAAAGTTCAATAGTGCTTATGGGTGATTTACAAGCAAAATTGCTGCCGAAAGTACCACTAAACAAAAGTTCAAGCTTGTTTCATGCAAATTTGTCAGTGAAACTAAGCTGTTTCAGGTATTTGGCTAGCGAAACTACTGCCGAAATTGCCTGCGAAACTATAGCAACCCAGGGAAACTAGTCTTCTATGCGAAATTGTCGGCGAATTTACCAATTTTTTTGCGAAATGACTTCTTCCCCAACGAAAACTAGAATGTCAAAGATGACTTCCCTTACCCTTGCTAATCTTGAAAGTGTAGCTCCTAACAGACCTCCAAGACTCATAAACGAGGATAACTTCAAGGGTTGGAAAAGATGTCTCAAAGCCTTTTTCTTCTACACTAACCACAATCAATTGGATTCTATCATTTCTAGTCCTCACATACCAATTGTCACTATTGGTGATGTTGTATCCTAAAACAAGGACCCATCCACATTCAAAAAGAAGGATCTGAAGCTGATTGATCAAGACCAAAAAGCTTTTGGAGCATTAACTCTTTGTCTCGCACCAGACATCTACAATCGATTCGCTGAGCATAAGAATGCTAAGTCTCTCTTTGATGCTCTGTGTGAGTTCTATGACGGTAACGGTGAGCTGGTGAAGGATAAGTGTATTCAAATTGAGAAGGAATTCAACTCCTTCGTGGGATACAAGAACGAGAGTCTCAGATCTCACAAATCATTTTCTGACAGTTTCAAGCACACTAAAGAAATATGATGACAAACTTTCCAATAGTGAGCAAGTCAACAGATTGCTAGACTCTCTCCCACCTTAGTGGAGCCTACAAGTGAGAATAGTAAAGCAAGAAAGATGTTTCATTGACTACAAGCTTATGAACATCATCAATAAGCTTAAATCCTTTGAGTTAGACATGAAGAGAAGGGAATTCAACCAAACCATGATGCCTACATCTGGTTTCACTCAAAATGATGCATTATTGTCTTCCACTGCAAGCATTCCTATGCAGACATCTTTTCAAGGAGGAGTGAATACTTGTGATTATTCTGGAGGATATGGTAGTGTTGGGAGTGATCAAACTAATTCGAATGCAAATGTTGAAACTTCAATTCCATCCAAGACAATGGCTCCTTTTGGTATGTTTGTTTAGAGCTATGAAGCCTTAGTGGTGGGGAATTTGAATGGAAAAGGGATGACGATGGAGGATATCTATCAAATGGACCTTGATGATCTGGAAGAGTCTAACATTCAACGGCAAATGGCAATGATGAAAATTAGAGCCCGAAGATTCATGGAACACACTGGAAGAAAGAATTTTGGAGGTCAAAGCTCTAACTCCAAACTAGAACTTGATATGTCTAAACTGAGGTGTTTTAATTGCAAACAGTAGGGACATTTCAAACATGAATGTCCATTGCCAATCATCACTGATTCTAGTAATTCGAGAGTTCTACGACTGGTTTCAAGCGGGAATAAAGAGGAATGAGTCACAAGAAGGAGACAACTTTAGTTTCTAATTTTGATTCGAATGTTGAAGTTGAAGAGACAAGAGATGAGATTTACCAAGCTCTGGTTGCTGAGATTGTGGAAGGAAAAGGTAAGGTGAACTATGAGGATGATTTTTATCCGTTCAAAGAACTTACAGACGAAGTTGAGTTGTGTGTGAAGGTAAAGAAGGATGAGACGGTGAAAGAAGGTAAATCTGAGGAATTGAGGAAGGAAGGATGTCAACCCATTGAGCAAGGAATAGAAAAAGATGATACTGCTATCACTATTGAGGAAAGCAAGTCGAGTACTCTGGATATATGTTCTTCTGCATGTAAAATCAGGTTATTTGGGGTTTATAAACCTAATCATTTATTAATTGATAATGAGAATATTTAAAACAAATTAATGAGGAACTTAAAGTAAATGAGTCTAAATATTTTGTTAAATTAAATGAGGCTTTGAAAGGGAATGATCACCTAAAAGGAATAGTTTTGGAAAGAAATGTTGAGATTAATACTTTGACAAAAAGGGTTGCACTTGATGAATTTGAAACAAGAAAACATCAGTCAAAGCTCGATAAATGGACAATATCGGGAATGAAACATGATGATCTATGTAAATCTAAACGAGGGACTAGGATTAAAATGGGATTGAGCTATGAAAATGCTAAGGTTTATCCTCCTCCTAGTACTTACTGCTATTCTCCTATGCTTGTTCCTCATCCTTCTAATGATTTGATCAAAACAAATACTAACAGTATGTCTGCAGGTTTAGAAGGTGTGAATCCTAAGCATGTTCGTGAGGACTACGATTATGGACCAACTAGCGGGCTTGGATGCACTAGTCTTAGTGCACCTGAATCTCAGCATTTTGTCTTAGATCATAAATCAAGTATAAATTTTGTTTTGTTTCTAGTGAATCTGTAATAGACTCTGTCTCATTGTATTCTCATGATGTTTATATCTCATCTTTAAATTCTATGGATTGTGATGATGCTGCTGTTTCTCATTGTGTTAATAGTGTGAATTATTCCACCGCAAAGAGTAACGAGAAAAATTAAACTAATTGTTTTGAAAAATTATTTTCTTATTCTATTCCATCTTTTACCCCAGCAAATATTTCTTTATCAAATGAAAGGGTATCGACTTCATCTGAAGCTAGTATAAGTGGTACAAGTACTACTTGTACTTCAGATGACAATTTATCTTCTTTTGTAAATAACTATTCTTTTTCAAATAAAACAGACTGCGAGACATGTATGAGACATACAGTGATGTAGATTTTAATTTGTCTGAATGTGATAAGGAAATACATATTGATCAAATCCCTACCCCATGACATAACAGACCTAGATTAAAACCTCACTGTTTTAGGTGTTGTAAAGATGATCATGTAGTTAAGCATTTCCAGAGCTACATCATAGTCATGTTAATAGGAATTCACTTGGGAATGGATTATCAAAATTAGTTAATAATTTCTTTTGTAAGAAACCTGTCTCTCCTAAACCCAAAGTTGTTCAAACTTGGGTTCCCATTTCAACTGGTTAACCCGTTCTTTGATATTTTTGCAGGAGTCATCTATTAAGGTCATAAACAGTGTATGACATGTGGAAGTGGATGCTCCAGACATATGACAAGGATCAAGGACTTATTGACCAATTATCAGATAATAAATGGAGGTTATGTCGCATTTGTTGTTGACAAGAAAGGAGGGAAAATGATCGATCAAGGAGAAGTTTCCAATGGCTCTCTAACTTTAGAGAAAGTCAATTATGTATCTAAGCTTGCATTTGATCTATTGAGTGTCTTTCATATTTGTGATAAAGACATTCTAGTCTTGTTTAAGTCCAATGAATGTCTCTTTCTAAAATCTCATATTGATATTCTAGATGAGATGGTACTCATGCAGGCTCCAAGAAAGAATGACACATATCTTCTTGATATGGCTTCAGGGAGTCAGCGTCTACCATCACCTGTCTCTTGTCCAAAGCTTCCACTTTTGAGTCTTTCGTATGGCATCGTAGATTAGGCCACATTAATTTCAAATTTATTAGCAAATTAGTTAAAAACAATCTCGTTAGGGGACTACCTTTAAAAGATTTCTATGTGATTGAAAAATGTATGGCGTGTGCCAAAGGTAAACAACATAAGAAACCACATAAGCCAAAACTTGAAAATAGCATATCTAATCCCCTCGAGTTGTTACACACCAACTTTTTTGGCCCAATGAGTATAAATCAATTGCTAAAAAATCACTCTGTCTTGTAATAACAGATATTTTTCCAGGTACTCTTGGGAGAGATTTCTTGCTCACAAGGGAGAGGCTGCTGAGGAGTTGTAGAAGTTAGTTGCAGGATTGATTAATGTCACTTAACACTTTGTTTTTCTCTCAAACTCACTTGAACTACACTCGGATGAAGGCAGAGTCAATAAGAGTTGATCAAAATATAATAAGTAGTAAAGAACACAAGAAGTAATTTTCAAGGTACTTGCATATATTTCTTGTTAACTCAAATGTTACAAGACTCTTACAAGCATGTTGTTATGAGTTACGATAAAAAATTATATATAATACTACTACAGCCGGATATACTTTGCTACCAGCTGGGATCCTATAACTAAAGCAAATACTACAAAGCTATAGTTTAAGGTATCTCAGATAAAGTCTTATCTGAGATATGGATTAGAGTGTAACGCAGCGGAATAAGAACAAGAATTAGCCAAGTTATAGCAAGAATTTGATATTCGTATGCATTAAGAACAAATACAGTTGTAAAGAGAGAATATATTTCTGTGAAAAGGAATGTTTTAATAATATCAAATGTTTCTGCTTAATCATTCAACGATTACAATTAGGTTGACACTCCTTATATAGAGTGCAATCACTGCTGATATCACGGATAGTGACATCTGGCAGATTTATTACAAAAATAACTAAAACTTAACAAACTACTGAAATGTTCACAACTACTGAGAACATATCAGAGTGCTAAGTATAAAACATAAAATTACTGCTATGAAACTACTGATACTACAACGACTGAAGACAAGCTCTTCAGTCGTTTTACAAAACTACTGAAAGAAAAACATAAAACTACTGAAAGAAAACCGTCACAACTACTGAAGAAGACCTCTTCAACTGTTGTGACAACGTTTGATACTTGGTCTTCAGCATTTGTGTCTTCAGACTTTGTCTTCAGCACTTGTGTCTTCAGATTTTGTCTTCAGCACTTGTGTCTTGAGACTTTGTCTTCAGCAGTTGTGTCTTCAGACTTTGTCTTCAGCACTTGTGTTCAGACTGTCTTCAGCACTTGTCTTCAGACTTTGTCTTCAGCACTTGTGTTCAGACTTTGTCTTCAGCACTTGTCTTCAGACTTTGTCTTCAGCACTTGTGTTCAGACTTTGTCTTCAGCACTTGTCTTCAGACTTTGTCTTCAGCACTTGTCTTCAGACTTTGTCTTGAGCACTTGTCTTCAGACTTGTCTTCAGCACTTGTGTCCAGACTTTGTCTTCAGCACTTGTCTTCAGACTTTGTCTTCAGCACTTGTCTTCAGCTGTTGTGGACTTCAGCAGTTGTTGTGACGTCTGTGGGACTTAAGGTTTTTCTGACCCGGCTCATTGGTTCTTTTGGTCCAACAAACTCCCCCTGAACCAATGCAGCCAAAACCTTAACTTTATTGAGGTCCCACTTATTGTTGGCGATAAGATTGGTCTTTTTCCTTCTTGATCAGCTAAGAAGATGACCTAATTAAGCACTGGCCTGGGAATAGATTTTTGAAATTTGGTTGGCATAGTATGGATAAGAACCCTGACTTTGGGGAACTGGACACAGGGCTGTGGTCCTATCCATGAAATCTACTTCCCATGTATAAGCCTGTATGATTCTCTGGTGTATGCTCTGAGAAACATAATTTGTTCTTCCATGGTGAGATTTTCAGCTCCACCATCAAACAATCCTTCACGCCCATACAGCTCTGAAATGTACTTAGCCTGTTTGCCATTTTTGAGCTCAACTGTTGTGATCTGTCTGTATGCAAACTCATCGGGTGAGTCCCTTCAAGTAACAGACTAAGCTTATTTTGTTTGAAGTTCTCAAGCCTCTTGTAGACTAACCCCTTTTTAATTACTCTGTTCTCTACATCTTTTGGGGTGGCTGTTTAGTTTCATAGGCCTTCTTAAAATCTTCTACAATTCCCAGGGTGATACTACAAGGACCACTGTGATCTCTTCATCTACGATCCGTTTTACTTGGCCCTTGTATCTCGAAGGAATGTCTTTCTTCACAATTCTGTGAGCCACCCTAGGATCAGGCCATATTCTCACCTTTTCCTTTTGATATTGAAATGTGTTAGCAAGGGTGTACAATCTCAGAGCTTCTTTCTTCATACCGATTATTGATGAAGACGCAACATACGTTTTGTCTATGCTTTTCAGCATCTCATCATCATGAAGCTTTTGCTGCTATTCTCTTCTATCTTTACTCTCACAGCTTCCATCTGTGAGGTGGGAGTGATGGCATAGGTTTGGCTTTAGGCAAAGTTAGGACTGCGGAAAGAGGCAGCCTATCTTCTTCCTCATCATCCTCTTCTTCTTCTTCTTCTAGCCTCAACACCCTTCTCTTCTTCTTCTTGGGTGCATCATCGGCTGTTGGTTTGAGGGTAAAGGAGGGGTTAGTGGGTTGAGGTAGTGGTGATTTTGAAGTGGGAGGTTTTGCAGGTTGTTCTAGCATTCTTGTAGTGAGTGAGGCTTTTGAGTGTTTTGCTAGTTCCTCTCTGTGCCCAGCCTGCCTCATTTAGTGCTTCAATCACCAATCCCTTAGTGTATGCTTCAGACGAACAGATCTTGGTGGTTATTGCCAAGATACTATCCCTGGTCCATGACTTAATCTCGATCAATGATCTCCCAAGGTACTTTGCAATGAATCTGATCATGATCTCTAGTCTTCTCTTTCTAATGCATCATAACTTGCCCATCTTGAGTTAATTTCTTCAACTTCAAGTCTCCTAATCTCTGAGTCAAGCTGTTCAGTATCGAACCCCTGTCTATACAGTTGATCAATAATGGAGTCCATTGATTTACTGTGTGTAGCATCCGCCATTTTGATCATCTCATCGAGTTCGAGCTCTTTTTCTTTTCCTTCAACCTTCCTCTTCTTATATGTGACATGAAAGTCTTTGTGACTTTCACCCACTTGATCAATGTCAGCTCCCTTCACAAACTCCTCTTCCTTCTCAGTCTCCTTTTCTTTCTTCCCCTCTATGCTCTTCCTCTTTGCTTTCACTGACTGACTCTCCCCCTTTTTGGTTGCATTGGTTGCAAGGGTTTGAGTAGCAAAAAGCCTTGTGCTCACAATCTCCTCCACCAGGGGTTGTATGATTGAGGGAAGCCTCTCATCCATGGTTTTGATCACAATGTCTGTGATTATTGGGGTGATGAGAGGTAGGGATTGCTGAAAGATAGTAGCTATTTGCTCAGAGGGGTTCTGTCCCTGAGAAGCAGTGTCAGAAATAGAAACTGGTGGCTCGGAAGTTTTGAGTGGCTGAGTGTGTGAGAGACCTTCAGGTGAAGGTGCCATCTGTGGGTTTATGTTGGTGGCAGATGGACTTGCTGTGTGAGAGAATTGGTCAAGTAGTCTTTGTAGTCTACTGACTTCTTCCTTAAAAATTGTGTTCTGGGCCAGAACATCATAAAAGAAGCCCAGGTCATCATCAGCAGATGCCCCTTTTTCTTGGAACTGGGGACTTCCAGCCTCAGGACAATGTCCTTCATCAGCTGTTGCCTCTGGTGAGGTCTGAGCTATGTTACCAGCCTCAGTCTGATCATGTGCTGATTCAGAAGAGGTGGCAGCCTCACCAGATGTTCTGGTCTCCATATCCACACCAGGAGATAGAATAGTTAACCCTTGTGCTGTGGGTTGTCAGAACTTTGCATTTGGTGTGGTTTTCCCCATTGTTGGTGTTTGTTGGGGAGGAGGAGAGGCATGCAGCTGAGTCAGCACGTTTGCAATAATGAGTAGGACTTTGTGGGGCGGTTGTAGTGGGAGATGGGATAAAGCAGTATGCACCTGGGGAGAATGGTGCTCTTCAATGGCAATCTCCTCAAATGAGGAAGATCCCAGATTAGTGGATACCCCTTCTTTGGTTGCTGCAGGCTCCTTTTGAGAGGAAACCTGAGCGGCTATGGCTGGTGAAGTCCTTGTATCCACTAGGGGTTATAACCAGTGGATATATCCTGCGTTTGTGTGCAGGGGCATCCTCAGGGGACTCATTTCCCTGAGTAGCCTTTTTTGTCTTCTTTTTAGTGGGTTTGGTGGGGACTTTGGATTTGGAGGTGGTGGCTGTGGGTTCCAGCTGCGTGGGTTTGCGCAGCTTGGCAGCCATTTTTAGTGATTGGTCAGAGTTGTGCCGGAGTATACTTCAGGCAATACAGCCGTAGCAGGGACTCCCAGGCGAACAAGTCCCTCAGCTTGAAGCTGGTTTTCAATTATGGCCATTATGAACCGAGGATATAATATCCATCAGTTAGCAAGTTGTTTTTGGGCCATATCCTTGAGCTCTAAAAATAGTATTTTAGAAAAATTTAAAGGTTGTTGCTCAAGGATGGAGTACATTACCTGTTTCCACTTTGTGGACATTTGATCCCATGATGAGGTCTTGGCGGCAAGGCAGACATTTACCAGGTGAAAGATGAGACGTTCGGCATCCTGGAAATGTTTCTTCAATATGGTAGATGCACTCAGGTTACCCTGTATCCATGCTGGGCAAATGATTGATCGATTGTGCCCTTTGGATAACCAGTTGGGAAAGTGGCATCATCCAGATTGAGGGTTTGGCAAAGAATGTCTGGAGTAATGACCACTTTTTGACGATGCACAAACGATTGAAGAGACTCTATGTCATTCTCCTCAAAGACAAGATTGATGTTTGTCCAGAATTGGTTAAGAGATTCGGCATATATGGTGGGATTTAACAGAAAAGCCATTTTGTAAGGTGACTGAACCATTAAATCAATGGTGTTGTGAAACTTGGTCCAGTATGGCGATTTTGTGAGATGTGCGACACAGTTGTGTCGAGGTTATAGTTGCATGGTCGCCATTGATGAAGAGAGGTTACAGAGTTTTTTTTTTGAACGTTAGGTTTGAGAAGAGAAGAAAGTAAAAAAACTCTGAAGGTGGGATAAGGTATTTAAAGGGTAGGGTTAGAAAACGACTGAAGGTTTTGGTGTTAGTCATCAGTTGTTGAAACTACTGGTGACGTTTATTAACTTTCAGAGGTTTGGAATGACTGACCGTATTGGTGTGATCAGCAGTTGTTATAAAACAACTGAAGACTTGGTTTTAACCGTCAGACGTTGAAACAGCTGAAGTCTCTGATTTAGTCATCAGTAGTTATAAAACCACTGAAGATTTAGTCATCAGTAGTTATAAACTATTGAGATTTAGTCATCAGTATTTAAACTACTGAAGACAGTTTGACTTCAGGTGATGAAAAAATGAGACTTGGTATTAGTCATAGTAGTTGTGAAACTACTGAAGACATGGTTTTGCTTCAGTTGTTTAGAAAGAACAACAGTTAGGAAACTACTAAGACAAAAAGGCTCATCAGTAGTTGTCGTCAATTCATTGCTTTTCAGCTGTTTCATACTGTCCTCAACACATACTCATCAGATTTTCATATGTTTTCAGATGTTTCATAGGACATCAGTACGTATTTGTATTTCTGACAACAGTAGTTGTAGCTACATCAGCTGTTGTGACTACATCAGCTGTTGTAACTACATCAGCTGTTTCAACAAATACAGTACTTGAGTACTGAGAAGTTACTTAAGCTTCAGTAGTTTTAAAAACTGATGAAGGGAGGATAACTTCAGTACTTATATATACAATAATAACCTAATGATCATGATACTTGTGAGCTGAGATCATCAGTAGTTGTCACTTATTCTAGCTGCAGCATACCAAGCCTTAGTACTAGGTTTTGGAATGTTGTGCTATCCAAGGGCTTAGTGAAAATGTCTGCAAGCTCATCAGCAGTAGGAACAAATTTTGGATCAATTAGACCTTTTTCAAAACAATCTCTAATAAAATGGTGTCTGATTTCAATATGTTTAGTCCTAGAGTACTGGACAGGATTCTTGACAATACAAAGAGCTGAAGAACTATCCATTAACAATGGGGTCTTAGTCTCTGTTATGCCATAATCCAATAATTGGTTTTGAAGCTAGAGTACCTGAGATGTACAGCTTGCAGTAGCAATGTACTCTGCTTCAGCAGTTGATGTAGCAACTGAGGTCTGCTTCTTACTCTGCCAATAAATCAAGCAGTTGCCTAAGAATTGGCATCCTCCAGAAGTGGACTTTCTTGTCAACTTACACCCTGCATAGTCACTGTCAGAAAAAGCAACTAATTTACCAGAATGTCTAGTAGAATACCATAAACCTAGAGATGGAGTGCCTTGCAAATATCTAAAGATCCTCTTGACTGCAATCAAATGAGACTCCTTAGGTGTAGCCTGAAATCTAGCACAACACATGTAGCAAACATAATATCTGGTCTAGAAGCTGTTAAGTACATCAAGGACCCAATCATACATCTGTAAAGTGTTCATCAACCACTTTACATTTCTGATATGTATCCAGTTGTGTGGTGTTGCACATGGGAGTAGAACAGGGCTTACACTTTTGTAAATCAAACTTTTCCAAAAGATCTTTTGTGTATTTGGACTGATGAATGAAAATTCCATCAGCCTTTTGTTTGATTTGCAAACCCAGAAAGAACTGTAATTCTCCCATGGCACTCTTTTAAACTTCTGTTTCATCAACTTTGTAAAGGCATCACACAACTATGGATTAGAGGATGCAAAATAATATCATCTACATAAATTTGAACAAGTAGATTATGCTACCCAGCTTTCTTAATGAATAAAGTCTTATCTATGGAGCCTCTAGTGAAATTATTTTCCAGAAGAAAGTTTGATAATGTCTCATACCAGGCTCTAGGAGCTTGTTTCAACCCATAGAGAGCCTTTCAAGCTTATACAACAAATTAGGATGTTTATTGTCCTCAAAACCTGCTGGTTGACATACATAAACCTCTTCTTTAATTTTCCCATACAAAAATGCACTTTGACATCCATTTGAAAAACTTTAAGGTTGTGATAAGCAGCATAAGCTAAAAACAATCAATTGCTTCTAGTCTGGCTACAGGGGCAAAGGTTTCATTATAATCAATACCTTCCTCTTGTGAAAACCCCTGTACAACTAGTCTGGCCTTGTTCTTAACAATAAGCCCATTTTCATCAGTTTTGTTCCTAAACACCCATTTAGTGCCTATTGCACACTTACCTGGAGGTAAGGAACCATTCCCACACTTGTGTTTCTTGAACTGAAGAAGCTCAAGCTGCATGGCTTCAACCCATCCATTGTCCCTTAAAGCAATGTGATAGTTCTTTGGCTCTTGCTGACTAATGAAGAGAGCATAGAAGCAGAAATTTGACAATTGACTTCTTGTTGAAACGCCAGCATTGATATCACCAATGATTGAGACATAGGGTGATTCTTCAGATCTTGGTACACAATAAGATCTGTGCAACTATTTGTAGCAGGCTCAGCAGCAACAGATGGTGATGGTGAAGCATTTCCTTGAAACCAATCAGTAGATGGTAATTCAAAGGAAGTTGAAGTTGTAGAAATCAGCATTTGTTGTGGATTGTGCTACTGAAGCTACAGGAACATCAGGTCTAGCTGAATCAGGCAGTTGATCACTAAACTTGAAAAGGTGATTACTAATCATCATCATCATCAGTAACACCAGATGGATGACTAGCTACAGAAGATGATGGATTCATATGATCTGCAACAGCAGGTGGTTGATAAGGAACATATTGCAGAATGTCCAGATCAAACAACTCCACAGGGTTTTGTGGAATTGTATCCTTAGGGGATTCATTGAACTTCACATGCAAGGTTTCTTCAACTATCTTTGTCCGACAGTTGAATACTCTATAAGCCTTGCAAGTGGATGAATACCCAACAAAATACTCTGCATCCACCTTAGAATCAAACTTTTGGAGTTGATCCTTTGTGTTGAGAATGTAACAGGACACCCAAATGCTCTAAAGAATGAAATCAAAGGGGCTAAATGATGTAAAACTTCATAAGGAGTTTTCATCAACCTCTGATTTACTAAGGCTCTATTATGTACATAGCAGGCTGTATTGATAGCTTCAGCCCAAAGGTCAGTGGCAGACCAGAATCAGCCAACATGGACCTTGCAGCTTCAATGAGGGTCCTGTTCTTTCTCTCCACTACTCTATTTTGCTCTGGAGTCCTTGGGATGCTATACTGCCTCTTGATTCCCTTTGACAAGTAAAACTCATCAAGAGTGTGGTTTCTGAATTCAGTACCATTGTCACTCCTCACACACTTACTGGTAGGGAATACTGCTTCTCAACGTGTAACACAAAGTTCATAATGGACTGAGCAGCCTCATCCTTTGAATGCAAGAAGAAGGTCCATACATATCTAGAGTAATCATCCACAATTACCAGACAGTATTTCTTCTTTGTCATACTCATTACCTTCACAGGCCAAAAAGATCCATGTGCAGTAGTTGTAAGCAGGCATTAGACTTGGACTCTTCTATGGTTGGGAATGAACCTTTATGTTGTTTCCCTTTTAAGCATGCAGTGCAGATTTCATCACAATTGAACTCCTTTATTGGAAGACCTCGCACTAAACTCTTGTGGATCAGCTGATTCATGTTTTTGAGATTAACATGACCCAGCCTTCTATGCCACAGTTTAGATTCTTCGAGAGAGGCCTTGGAGAACAAGCATGGATGGCCTCTCAACTCAATTTTCTTTGACAGATCCAAGGCATATACTCTTCCTATCCTGTTAGCCTTCAGGAGAGTATTATCATCCAGTACTTTGTCCATCAGGCTCAGAACCTTGGAAGACAGAATCCTACAGTTCTGGCTTGTGAAAAGAGCAACATGTGCTTTGTGACACATCTGACTGACACTCAACAGATTGTATTTGAGATTCTCCACATGGTTGACATCATCAAATCTAATATCTCCATTAGACACAAATCCCTTTCCAATGATGTAACCTTTAGCATCATTTCCAAATGAGACAAATCCCTTCTTTCCTTAAGAGTAATCATGAAGAAGAGAGCTGCTCCCAGTCATGTGCATGGATCCTCCACTGTCCACATACTAGATGCTTCTTTGGCATGTGAAGAAACCCTGCACAATCATAAGAAAACGTTAGCTTTGGAGACCCAAACCTTTTTGGTTTTGGGACTGACTTTATCAACAGATTTAACCATAGCTGGTTTCTCATGATTAACAGCTGATGAAGATGGAGAAGGTGCTGAAATGGATTTGGGCCTAGAATTCCTCTCCAGTGGTTTGATCACATGGCTTCAAGTTGGTTAACTCTCCCCAACAGATGCTGACCATCATAACAAGCTGTGTCTGATTTGATGCTCGAGCTTTCAGTTCATTTGACACTCCAGAGCTTGTTTTTGATGAGTTCCTGTGACCCACCATTTCCTCCTTCTTAGACTTCACAGACATAGTCTTATGTTTTCATGAGGAACAATATCAGCTGTCTTCTGATAAACCGCATCCTTCTTAGTGGATTTGGGTAAGACCTTGGGTTTATCAGGTTGAGATGATTGCGGTACAAACTTGGTCTCAAACTCAGTTTTCATTTTATTTATTTCTAGTTTAATGAGCTCATCCCTTTGGAGCTTAAACCCTTTTTGTACCAACATTCATCAGATAGATGATTGAATTTACCACAATTTCACATGGTTTATTCTTCATCTTAGACATCTTTACTGCTGAAGTGGAAACTACTGAAGGTGTGATCTTCAGTACTTTCCTCCTATCAGTACTAGGTACTAAAGGATTTGTAACAGCTGAAGACTAGTAATTCAACTGTTTTCCATCCGTCCTAATGGACTGTCTGATGGATTCCTCAGCAGTGTTAGTCTTGTATTCTAACTGATTTGAAATGCTTTTCAGATGGTGGGTCTCTTTCAGTACTTGGGGTACATTGAGGAACAACATTTGAAGTACTCAGTTTCATATGAGTCTCAGTAGTTAGACCATCAGTCAATTTATTTGTTGAGATCTTAACACTAGTTTCATTCTCTGATCTTAGATTATCATTGGAGAATGACTCACACGATAATGTGGTTTGGAGATTGCTTTCACTTTCAGACTTAACTATGGAGTTAGGAGTAAGTCTGTTGGTGGAGCAGTATGGTTGTAACCAATGCCAAACTTCACATTTGAAGCGGTTTGCTTGCTAAGAAGCATTTCAAATCCCTTGCATGGTGAGCCAGTTTCACACTCAACTTGGGTCACTACAAGTTTTTCTTTGAGACTCCTGTGGTCTTCCAGAATAACCTCTAGCTTGGCCTTTTCATCATTTAATTGGCATTTAAGCTTATAAATCTCATCACTTTTACTGTTAAGAGCAGACTCATACTCAGCTTTTCTCAAGCTCAAGTTTTTGATTTATTAGTGCTACATTTGCCTCTCTAATAGAGACAAAGGCAGCTATGCATGTTTCAGAACATAACTTGGCTTTAGCCTCTGAAGATACCTGAGTTACCTGTGAAGATGATGCATTTGAACAGGAACCCTCAGTAGACTCCAGGGCCATGAGAGCAAGATTTCCAAAAGGGTGTTCACCACCATGTTGACTAGCACCAGCATAGTATTGCTCAGTGTGACCAGACAAGTTATCAGGTAAGCTACTCCAGTCAACGACTCCAGGTGTGAAGAAGCTGTGATGAGGTTGTGATTGAGATGGAGATGGTTGAGGTTCTGGTAGTGCATAAGATTGTGGTACTATAGGAGCTTGAACTTGATTTGACTGTGGCATATAATAGTAGGGATAAGGATATGGCATTTGACCCTGAGGAACAAAATATGCAGGAGAATGAGGGTGTGATGAGTGACTAGAACCAGCAGAATGTTGCCCGTTGGATTGTAAATTGTTATTTGGAAAAGTCAAAAAGGGTGCAGAAGAATTAGATCCAGTTGATCTACACTCTCTTGCAAAGTGTCCAAGCCTGTGGCATTTGTGACACTTCAACTTGCTCTTGTCAAAACCGACTTTGGTTTTGTCAGAGAGTCCAGGAAATTTCCTGCCAGTTCTCTTGTAGAATTTTTGAGATCTGATATTGATCAAGGCCATTTGGCTAAAAATATCCATCTCTTCTAAATCAACATCAGCAATGCCCTTCAAATCATCCATGATGAAGCAAAGATTGTCACTATTATTATCAGAATGACAATCAACACTCACAATGGCATGATTAGAATTGTTTGAGGTGAAATCAATATGCTCATCATAGTGGCATTCTGATCCTGCATACTCTGACTCATGACTTATGAAGGTAGTGTTTCCTGGTACAAAATCATCAGTGAGCTTTCCAGATGATGACAGTTTTCATTTCTGTTCTATCTCTCTCTCAAATGTGAGCAATTTCCCATGGAGTTGGGTGAGAGATAGTTTGTCCAAATTTGCACTAGAGCGTAGGACAATAGTATATGTGTCCCATCTCTCAGGCAGTGATCTGAGAAATCTGTTATTCATCTGGCTGTTTGTGTACTCATGTTTGACCATTTTTAATTCAGAGATCAAACAAGAGAACCACTCAAACTGTTGAGTTAGTGTCTCACCCTTCCTATGAGAGAATGTCTCATATTGTTGGGCAAGGATTTCTCTATTATTTGCCAAGACCTCATCTGTTCCTCCAAATTGTTCTTTCAAGGCATTCCAGAGGTCATGGGCAGTTTCATAATGCATTAGCCTAGAATAGATTTCATTGGGCAGTGCCATGGCCAGAATTCCATGGGCTTTTGCATCAATCTCAAACAATTTGTTATCCTCATCTGAGTATTGCTCCCTCCTCTTCGGAACCATTTGATTGGTTTTCGGGTTATTCACCATAGGCTTGTGTGGACCATGTACCACTGATGTCCAACAACCTGAGCTATTAACAGACATGTGATGGAGCATGCGTCGTTGCCATATGTTGTACTCATTCCTAACCAGCATCGGAGGCTTGGTTGAGGAACCAGTATTGTGAGGATCATTGGATGGAGTAGTCATTTTAGGTCCAAATACAATTTAATTCAAGCTTTTAAAAGATTTTACACAGACCACAACAGACTCAATGAAAACCAAGAATAAATCTCAGGATGAATGACCAAAAACACAGAAAATTCAATCTCTATAACCGTTTCTTGCAAAAATGCTAATTCAATCAAACTTGGCCATGGATAGCAGTTTCAATGATCAATTATTAGATCGATCAATGATTAACCGGCTCTGATACCATTTGACAGGATCAGTGATCTCATGTTTGATGGATTAGAGTGTAACGCAGCGGAATAAGAACAAGAATTAGACAAATTATAGCAAGAATTTGATATTCGTATGCATTAAGAACAAATACGGTTGTAAAGAGAGAATATATTTCTGTGAAAAGGAATGTTTTAATAATATCAAATGTTTCTGCTTAATCATTCACCGATTACAATTAGGTTGACACTCCTTATATAGAGTGCAATCACTGCTGATATCACAGGATAGTGACATCTGGCAGATTTATTACAAAAATAACTAAAACTTAACAAACTACTGAAATGTTCATAACTACTGAGAACATATCAGAGTGCTAAGTATAAAACATAAAACTACTGCTACGAAACTACTAAAACTACAACGACTGAAGAACAAGCTCTTCAGTCGTTTTACAAAACTACGGAAAAGAAAACATAAAACTACTGAAAGACAACCGTCACAACTACTGAAGAAGACCTCTTCAGCTGTTGTGACAACGTCTGATACTTGGTCTTCAGCACTTGTGTCTTCAGACTTTGTCTTCAACACTTGTATCTTCAGACTTTGTCTTCAGCACTTGTGTCTTCAGACTTTGTCTTGAGCACTTGTGTCTTCAGACTTTGTCTTCAGCACTTGTGTTCAGACAGTCTTCAGCACTTGTCTTCAGACTTTGTCTTCAGCACTTGTGTTCAGAGTTTGTCTTCAGCACTTGTCTTTAGACTTTGTCTTCAGCACTTGTGTTCAGACTTTGTCTTTAGCACTTGTGTTCAGACTTTGTCTTGAGCACTTGTCTTCAGACTTTGTCTTCAGCACTTGTGTTCAGACTTTGTCTTCAGCACTTGTCTTCAGACTTTGTCTTCAGCATTTGTGTTCAGACTTTGTCTTCAGCACTTGTCTTCAGACTTTGTCTTCAGCACTTGTCTTCAGCTGTTGTGGACTTCAGTAGTTGTTGTGACGTCTGTGGGACTTAAGGTTTTTCTGACCCGGCTCATTGGTTCTTTTGGTCCAACAGTAACTTGTACTATCATAAAGGTGAACAGTGGAATAAAGTATGGTGAACTACATGGCTTTTTGAGAAAGCACCATGCAATATCAGAGGTCTGCAGCGGAGTGTCAGAGACCATACTTATGTCCACTGGTTCATAGTAGTGTCTTCTGAAGGTTAAATGGCTTCGGAAGAACAAGTACTTCCAAAGCCACTTATACTTCGGAAGAGGCTGCTTCTTCTGAGGCTTGAGGACTTCTTCTTTTCTCCATACTTTGGAAGTAGTCTTCTTATTTATTCTTCTTGGACATGATCTTCAGAAGTAAGTTCTTCGACTTCAGAAGTAGAGTTTGTCTTCGGAAGTTGAGCTTTCACTTTGTCTTCGGAAGAAATCTATTACCTTCGAAAGTTCCTCACTTGGCTTTGGAAGCCTTTGTAATTAGCACCAAAATTTTTCTAAGTGACTTGATTTTGATTGCACTAGCCTTCTTCTTGATCCGACAAACTCCCCCTAGGCTGATGCTACCAAAACCTCACTTGTTTTTGCTTCTCAAAACTTTCAGCACCAAGGAAAGTAAATATTTATCAGTTTCCTTGTTCTTCCCTAATGTGGTGCTGAGAAATTTGTACAAATCTTTACTTGACAGGAACTCCAATCTGTTACCCTAAATGATATGTACCCTAAATGATATGTTACCCTGAAATTTGTACTCGAATATGTTACCCTGAATGTTATGGTCCTCTGAAAAGAGTTAGTTAATGGAGCTATAATCATATTCCCATCTAACTACAGGTTCCAATTTAGGACCCTCCACTATTTGTAGAAAGGTTGTGACCTTGGTAGGAGTCTTTCCTTGTCTTCCTTTCTTCTCAACTTCAACTCTTCTTCAATCTTGCCTTTTGAAGTTAACTCAGCAAGATGAAGCCTACTAAGATGATTTGTGATGAGAGTAGCAGTTTCAGAGTTAGAGGATTGGAGAAGGGTTTCTGTTGGACCAAAGAACCAATGAGCCTGATCAGAAAAACCTCTAAGTCCCACATACATTACAACTGCTGAAGAAGATCACAACAGCTGAAGACATCAGCTGATTACATGGTCTGAAGACAAAGTTTGAAGACAAGATCTGAAGATTTCTACTAAAGACAAACTCTGAAAGTAAAGTACTGAAGACAAATTCTGAAGCTATCAGCTGAAGACAACGTCTGAAATAGATGTCTGAAGAACAAAGACTGAAGACAAAGACTGAAGACCAGAGTGATCAGTATTTGTCACAACAGCTGAAGTTATTAACTTCAGTAGTTGTGATGGTTTTCCTTTTTAGTACTTGTAATTTACCTTTCTGTAGTTTATAGTTTCAGTAGTTTAAGTTCAGTAGTTTTATGTTCTTGTGCTTAGCATTATCTGAGATGTGATCAGTTGTTAAGAACATTCTCAGTAGTTTGCATAATTTCAGTTGTTTGTATGATTCGGTTAGATGTCACTATCAAGTGACATGAGCAGACATCACATTCCATATATAAGGAATGTTGAACTAATTGTAACGGTGTGACTTTCAGCCACCACGAAAGCATTTGATTGAAATATTTCTTTTGCAGAATTCTCTCTCTCTCTCTATAACCGTGTACTATTCCATTGAATATCAATTGAGTTCTTGCTAAATTGTCTAATTCATTGTTTGAATTCCGCTGCAATCTACTCTAATTATCAAACTTAAATCACTGATCCTAACAGTTTCTCTGCTAACTCAACAATTTCAAACCTGCTAGAGTGTAGCAAAAAGATGGCATTTAGTTTGTTGACTTCACTATTCTCTCTTTCCACAACAAAGTTGTGAGTAGATTCATCGAACCTCCACCGGAGTATATTCTTCCTAGGCACAAGAGTTTGACTAGGAATCTTGTCCTTTTTCTTTGTATCCAACAGAGTCAGCAGCTTTATTCTTAGTCTCTTCTCTTCATCATTCATTGAGTCTGAGTTGAGGCCTAGAAGTCTTGCAGCATGGTCCAGTGTTCCTTTGGGCAGATGAAGAAACTGATCTCTTGTGAGGGAACGTGAAGATCCATCAACATAGGTAATGTTTACAGAGTATTCCTCACATGAGATATCGCTCAAAGTTGTGCAGTTGGTGAGTTTTTTCTTGATTGCCTTAAACTCCTTGAGGGAGAGACGTTTGGAAGGCTGAGGGGATGATTTGGAAGGTTGTCGGGTAGGGTGAGGTGTAGTGGTTTGGTTAAGTGTTTTGGGTTGAAGGATAGGTAGTTTGGATGGTTAAGGAGATGGAGTGGATAAGGGTAAATGTGTGAGTTTAGGGGTGAAAGGTTCAGTTTTGATGGTGAATGGAGAGGGAATTAGTTCAGGTTGGGGTTGAGTGGCTGGTGTGAAGGTCATCCCCTGTACTCTTCTGTATATCTCTCTCATTTTGCCCAAACAGATGTTAGCCTTGATTTCATTGACATGGGACCCACCTGTCTTCCAGAGAAGCCGTGAGCCTGAAGATAGTCTTTCATCCATGCTTTATCATCGGTCTTCTTGCTTGCAATGACCCTTGCTTTTTCGTCCTTCTTTTCCTTCTTCTTCTTCTCCTTCAAATTTTCTCTTATAACTCTTTTTCTCTCTTTCTCCATTTGATCTTGCTCTTTGTTGAAGAGCCAAAGGATCATTTCATCATTATGAGGAGAAAGTTCTTGAAGAGAGAAGCGTCTAGAGGTTAGGAAATCTATCCTTTCCCTCCTGAGCTACATGTCAGTTTCCCTCTGTTCCTTTTCCTTTTCTTCCTCTGAGGCCAACCTTGCTGCTTCCTTCTGCAGTGTGGTTGCATTTTCCAGTTCCACCAACTCCTCTAATAGTAGAAGGAGTGTTTCTTCATTGGCAGCTGCAAACTGAAAGAGCTAGTCAATGATCTCTCCTCTTCTTTTGTTATTGACAGCCTCCTGGTTGGTTGCACGTGCTTTTCTACTATCAGCTAGCCGCCTCCGAGTTGGAAGTCTTCTTTTTTTTCAGCTTTTCAATCTTCTCCTCTTCCTGAAGCTTTTCCACAGTCATTTTCTTCTTCCCTTTGTTGTCCTTTGAAGAGCTTGACTTTGCTAGTTATTGGAGAGTGGATTCTAATTGGGAGAGAGGCAGAGAGGGTGTCTGAACAAAAGGTTGATCTAGAAAGTCCTCACTATTCACCTCAGATGTTAGTTCCAGAATTCCATCTTTGATGATTAGTTCCTCGAACAAAGAGAACAGTCCTTCCGTAGCTTCGATTTCAACTTCGGAAAATTTTGGTTGTTTTTTCGAGGCTTTAACTTCAGCTTCAGAAGTTTTAGGATATGCAAGTTCTGTCCCAACTATCCAGTTGCTAGGCCATCAGTCCTCTTTTCATCTTCGAATTGAATCTCAGGTTCCATTTGGACCTTAGGTGGACCAACTTCTTCCACAGTGGTAGAAGGTGCACTTAGCCTCTGTAGCTCTTCTCCTCCAAAGTACATCATGGCAGCATCAAGGCTTGGCTAATCAATAAAGGATCTCAAGAAGAACTTGGAAAAGAGTTTGTAGAGATCTCTGAGCATCCTTGGGTCGATTTGAAGTAGAACTTGGGATGGCTCAGACAAAGTTGTGAAAGGAGCTGAAAGTGTTAATGTTGAAGTTTGGCTCCGTGGGTCCTCAACTGTTTGTCTCTGAATACTCTCCCCTTTTTGGCAGCATCATCCTGAGAGCAAAATAAGCTGGAGGAAGAGGTCAAGAAGGCCTGAATAGGTATGTGCCTAACAGATCTCTCAATCTGTTTCTCAGCTAGTTGAGCCTTGAGAGTGTCAATCTTAAGTTGCTAAGTGGCAGACATGTCTTCTAAAGTCATAACCTTAGATTCAAGGTTTGAGACTTTATATAGTAGGTCTTGTGTGAGGAGTTGCATGCTTCCCTCATCTTCTTTTGAAGAATCATAGGGAGATGAGGTAACATACCTAGTATGTTCAGCCTCACCACCAGATGTGGTTTCTTGGTATCCTATTTCCCCTGCTTAATGATGTCTGTTTCAGAGTCATCAAAAGGTATGGTTGTCGTAGATTCATTCTCAGAGATGTTACCACTGTCCATAAGGTCCATTGAGGTACCTTCTGTAGTGGAAGTTGAATCTGCATGAGTCCCCTCCACATCTGTGGGACTCACCTCAGTTAAGGGTTGCTGATGGGGGCTAGAGATAAGAGGTCTCTCTAGGCTCTGTTGATCTTAGAGAGGGTGTTGTAGATTAACTTCATTTCCATAGAGGAATATTATCTCTTCATCAATTTTGGAAAGAAGGTCAGTGCAAGATACGGAGGTTAAGCCTACTGACCCGAGACCTTGGTCAATGTCTACAAGCATTGAGCCTCTGGTGGGCTTGTTCGTTGTTGGCTGCTCAGAAGAATATAAATACTCATCTTGAGGGTTGTTTGCTTGGGTTTTGGGCTCATGAGTTTGAGACTGAGGAGACTCTAAACCCAAATTGAAGTCAAATGAGCAGGATGGTGATATCTCAATCTTAGTGGGAGCCCATTGTTCCACTTTAGTCTTTTTGGATTGATCATGAGGAGCTTGTTCAATTAGAGTAGATTGAATAAGGTTTTGTTTGGGGTGTATCTTGTATGTGATGGTGATGGGGTGAGAAGGTAGCGTAGGCATTGTTGGGGCAGTTGCTGCTGTGGGTTCATCACGTGTGGGGTGAACAGGGATGTCACCAGGAGCTATGTGCTCAGTCATACCTGGAAGTGAACAAGTGTACCTTCCAGTGTAGTTGGTGGAAACCTTCTTCAAATTCTTGAAGATGGAAGGCCTCATTGGACGAAATCATAGTGGTGGTAAGGTTTAATTCAGTTAAATAATCTGACATCATGAACAAAATCTTTGCTTTTTACAATGTGGGGCCCAAGAGATTTCCGTTACACAGTAAAATCTCTCTTCCGAATATAAAACATTTCCGAAGGTAATTTGTCTTCCGAAGGCAACCCTTACTTCCAAAGCAATAGCTTTGCTTCCGAAGGTAAAGAATTGCTTTATGAATGGAGAGTTTTGTATAAGCTTTGGAAGTAGATCTGATATTAAATCAATCGCTTCTTCCGAGACTAAAAACTCTTCCGAGAAGAAAATTATCCATGAAGAAATTTTTCTTCGAAAGATATGAAAATAACTTCCGAGGGTTAATTTCTATTCGAATGAAAATTATACTTTGAAAATTTAGAGAGATCTTTCGTAACAGGGCTTAAATTGTATTGACATAAGACATTACACATTAAAAGGTTTTGAAAAGAGGTAATCTAATCAATGTTTATTATCGCAATAGCTGTTATAAGACACATAAATCTTTGTTCATCAAAGGCTTTGGTGAACAGATAAGCATATTGTTCATTTGAATCAACTTTGATTAGTTCAATCATATTTTTCTCATGAGTATCTCTAATGAAATAATACCTGATATCAATATCCTTTGTCTTGGAGTGCTTCACTGGATTTTCAATGATGGAGATAGAACTGTTGTTGTCAATATGGATAGGAGTACTCATAAAGTTGAATCAATAGTCTAACATCTGTTTTAAATCCACAGCAGCTGAGCACAACAACTTGTAGCAGCAATGTATTCAGCTTTAGCGGTTGATGTAGATACACAGGATTGCTTCTTGCATTGCCATGACATTATCCTTCCACCGAGAAATTGACATCCACCTGATATTGATTTATTGTCAATGTTGCAGCCACCATAGTCACTGTCAAAGTATGCATAGAGATTGAAATCCTTGTTCCTACGATACCAAAGACCTAGTTTAGGTGCTCCTTTGAGGTATCTGAGGATTCTCTTGGGAGCTGCTAGGTGAGACACCTTCGGAGCAGCGTGTTATCTTGCAGAGATGCAGGTGGCAAATATTATATCAGGTCTACTAGCTGTGAGATACATCAGAGAACCAATAATGCCCTATACTGATGTTGATCACTATCCTCCCCCTCAAGGTGAGGACAAAGATTATGGTTTCTAGGTATGGGTGTCTTGGCTAGCTTAAATCTTTCATCTCAAATCTCTCTAAGATGCAAGTAACATACTTAGATTGATTGATGAAGAACCCTTTCTTCATTTGCTTTACCTGAATTCCAAGGAAAAAGTCCATTTTTCCCATGCAACTCATCTCAAACTTTTTCTTCATAATCTTTCAAAGCCCTTGCACATTTGGTCATTTCAAGAACAGAATATGATGTCATCAACATAGACTTGAACAAGAAAAATGTCATTTCTAGACTTTTTAATGAAGAGAGTATTGTCAATGGTACCTCTAGTGTAACCATTCTTCAGAAAAAACTGAGACAGAGTCTCATACCATAGCCTAGATGCTTGGTGTAGCCCATACAGAGCTTTATCCAATTTGCACACATAGTTGGGGTGTTGTGGGTCTTCAAATCCTAGAGGTTGGCACACGTAGACTTCCCTATCTATATCCTCATATATAAAGGCACACTTGACATCAAGCTAGTAGACAGTGAAATCCTTAGATGCAGCATAAGCAAGGAAGATCCTAACTGCCTCAAGTCTAGCAACATGTGCAAAGACATTAGTATAATCGATTCCTTCCTCTTGGGTGTATCCTTGAACCACTAGTCTTGCCTTGTTCTTAATAATCAAGCCTCTATCATCTCTCTTCTTTTGTGAAAACCCATTTAGTGCCTATAGGTACTTGACCAAATGGTAGCGGACATAGGTTTCAACCTTCTATCTCTTGAATTGAAGTAGCTCGTCTTGCATTGAATCAAGCCAGCTACTATCTTTCAAGGCATCTTCCACCTTCTTAGGTTCCACCTGGGATAATAGCATGAGTTCAAGCAGACATTCCAATGATGAGTCTCCCTCTTGTTCTCACACTTTCAGAGACATCCCCTACGATGTTCATAGTGGGGTGAGTGTTATGAATCCTAAGATGAGAAATCACTTCCAGTTGCAAAGATAGATCCATGTTGGACATATTCTGCTTAGGAACTTGAACACTTTGTCCAGCAGTTGCTTCAAAGTCATTCAATGAGGACTGATTGAATGAATGAGAAACATCATTAATGGTTGGTTGTGAAGCAGTATTAACAGCTGCTTGTTCCTTCAAGATGTTACTTCTATCAGCTTGGTGTTGTGTAGGATCACTCGATGAGTTTTGAGAATTAGCAGGTGATTCACTTGTTGAAGCTTCACTATTTCTTGGCATAGGTATACTATCAGATCTGTAAATAGTGGAAGCTTGATTTGTTGCAACTCTTGGAGAACTTGGAAGAGGTCTGGGTAGCTCAAATAGTTGATGAGCATCAGCAAAACCATCAACATTATTTTGAGCGCCTGTTCCAACTGAAACATTCTCAAAAGGTGGCTTAGAATAGTTTGGAAACAATTCTAAATAAAAAATATGATCAGGTCCATTCCCCCTAACACAAGGAGTGTGCTTATTAACAACTATATTGGATGACTCCTCAAATTGTTGATTCTTAATGTCGTATACACTATAAGCTTTAGAGGTAGAAGAGTATCCAACAATGATAGCATCATCTGACTTTTCGGCAAATTTTGCCAAATTGTCCTTTTTGTTAAGTATGGTACACCTGCTGCCAAAGGACCTTAGAAACCCAATGAATGGTGGCCTTTTGTTCCATAGCTCATAAGGGGTTTTTCCATGTGGCTTAACTAAAAGGTCTCTATTCTGCACATAGCATGCAGTGTTAACTGCCTCTTCCTAGAATGTTAGAGGTAGTTTTGAATCGGCTAACATAGTTCAAGCATCCTCAATAAGGGTCCTGTTCCTCCTCTCAGCAACAACATTTTGTTGAGGAGTTTTGGGAGCAGTCTATTATCTAGTAATCCCTTTTGAGTTACAAAATGAGTCAAGAATGTAGTTCTTAAAGTCAGTCCCTTAATCACTTCTAATTATCTTAACCTCGTGATCAATTTGATTTTCTATTTTAAGGACAAAAGATTTTAATGTTTTAGCAGTTTCATCTTTAGTTCTTAAAAAGAATACCAATGTAAATCTTGTAAAATCATCAACTATCACAAGGCAGTATGATTTCCTTCCAATGATCATTATACTTATGGGACCAAAAAGATCCATATGCAGTAAGTGTAATGGAGTAGTGATGGAGTTAACACTTTTGGATTTGTGAGATGCCCTGTGTTGCTTCCCTTTTAGACAAGCAACACAGTTATCTTTGCAGAAAAATCCCTTTTTGGGCAAACCATGGATCAAGTTATTTTAGCCAATTTACTCATTGTCTTAAAATTTACATGACACATACGTTTATGCCAAAGTGTCGACTCATCACTATCAGCTTTGGAAAGAAAGCATGATACTTCTCCCATTAGGGAAGCATTGTTCATATCAAGGTTGTACATATCCCCTTTCCTGCGAGAACTACGAAGCACCAATTCTGGAGGAATTGTCATCCTTGGTTTGAGGATAATGCACTCATGTTCAGTGAAAAACATTGGTGATTTTGATCAAAAAACTAGGAAACACTTAACTAATTGTGTTCAAGCTGTTTGACAAAGTGAACTTGGTCAACTTTTATTTTCCCGTTGGATATACTCCCTCTGCGAGAAATATATCCTCCAAATTGGACAGGACCTCCATCATAGTGTTGAAATTGTTGAAGGAGATATCTGTTCCCTATCATATTCTTAGAGCATCCACTATCCACGATCCAGATATTGTTATTCTTGTCATATGGATGTCCCTGCACACAAGATGCGATTGCTAGTTTTGATTGGAGACCCAAGCCTTATTGGTTTTGGGTTCTTCCAATGATAGTGACATAATTGAACCAAAAGTTAAGCGTGGGGGTTCAATGGATGTCTTTGAAGAAGAGGTTTGGGCTGCAGCATCTTTCTTGATCTTCCAATCCCTCATTTGGTTGATCATAGGAGCTTGTTGAAGCTTTTGCAGCATGGCATTCTTCCAAAGCTTCTTTCTTTTCGGAAGGAGCCTTCACCACTTTTTGTTCCGAAGCAGTCTTCTTCTGGGATGGTTTCAAGGTAGCTTTCTTGTTCTTCCGAACATTAATATATTTTGCTTCCGAAGCCATTTTCCCTTTGGAAGAAGAGTTTTCTTCTGAAAGCAACCTCGCTTCAAAAACAAGCTTTCCCTTTTTCACTACTTGAACCGCTTGATATGGTCCAAATGTGAAACCTTCCCTGACTCCTTCTTTTCTAACATTATTTGCATAATATGTGCTTACATGATTGTAATAACAATCTTTAGACATGTGGTTTTACATGCCACACATTATGCATGCAATGTTAGTCTATTGGGAATGTGAGGATTGTTGTTTCCTATGCTTTTTCTCTTCATCCGCAACCTTTCCCTTCAACTTCTGATCCTTTGGTAGGACAAGAGTGTAGGTACTACACTCCTTTCTTGAATCAAAAGTATCTATCACCTGGAATCCAGTTGACATGAAGACACCATTTTGCTTTGTGTCAATCATCAACTTAGACTCAGTCACGTTCTTAGCAGTTCTTCTGGAAGCTTTAGCTTTGCTTCTTCTGGCTTTGGTGGTTAGGGTTTGATCTTTACTGGGAGAGGTGGGTATATTTACTTATTTCTTCCCTGTGGTGGCCACTCTTATAGCCTCATTCTTCAACTCTAGTGAAGATGGGTCAACAGTTGGGACCTCTTGCTCTTTAGTACCACATCTAGGTTGTCTGATAGACTCATAAGAATGTGGTAGAGCAATTTCCTTGGTCCCCAACCCTCCTTTGTTCTGATAACAGGTTTTTGAGTGGGAGGATTATGCTATAATAGCCTTGAAGTTCTGCTTAGAAATTGCATACTTCCTAGCTTGAACCTCATCAGTGACAAGCTGGGCTTGAGCCTCAGAAAATTCGGATAATAAATCCTTTATTTGAGTCTTGTAATTGGTGTGTTCATGTTTTAATAAGGACTCAATTTTCTCTAACTCTTCAATTTTCTTTTGGTAGTGAGATTCAACCCTTTTAAAATCATATTTTAGAAAAGTTAAAGACTCAATATCAGATTTAATTTCCATATCGTAGTCCTGATATAGTTTAACCTTAGCTATACAGGCAAGAGTATAGAGATGTTCATAAACCTGGTTATCATCTGTTCCGGCCATGAGAGCTTGAGCAGGATTCACATCCTGTACCATAAAGCTCCAGTCAACTTCTTGAGCCATTGCAGTTGTTTCAGTTGACTTTCGAGTGGGCTTTGATGTGGAGGGATGTGTGGAGGCAGGGTCCCGGATTTGTCTTGAGAGCCTTGCATTCCTTGCAAAGTTACCAAGTTGGGTATAGTTGTAACATTTTGCCTTGGCTTTGTCAAAACCAAACTTGCTAGTAGTTAGGTTTTGAGGCATTGCCTTCCAGTTCTCTTAAAGAACTTCTTCGCTTTGTAGGTTAAAAGAGCCATCGGTTGGATGATGTCCACATACTGTACATCGTCTGGACTGAAACACTATAGATCATCAAAACAGTATTGAAAATCATCAGAGTGTCCACTTCCTGAGACAAAGGCACATCTGTCCTGAAAAGAACTATGCTGAGCCTGTGAGACCTTGGAGTCTCAGGGAAAGTAGTCTAGAAGAGCAGGATGACGGCTAGTGGTAAGTCAGGTAGTGCTAAGGTTGTGGGGGTACTGAGCCTTCAGCAACCATTAAAGCATTGCTAGAACGAAGACTCAGAGGTTTGCTTGTTTGGTGGCCTTTCTTACTCTCCATCTCCAGGCGATATCCATCAAGGATGCCATAGAGTTCAATCATAGTGAGAGTATTCAAGTTCTATGTCCACTTGATAGAGACACAATGGAATGTCCATTCATTTCTAAGAGCACTCATGAACTTTCTTGTAAGATCTCTGAGTTCCAGAGTGATCTTCACAGACTAAAGAGAAGAAATAAGATCCATGTACGAGAAATACTATTGGCTGACGGTCTCTCTAGCAATATAAGTGAAGTTCTCGAACTGCTGCTTCAGTGAGTCCTTCTTGGAGTCATTGGAGCTTGAATACATCTGAGCAAGTGCATCGAACAATTCTTTGGCAGACTTACAGTGCTCAAACCCCACCATAATGGAGTTGGGTATAGCAGTCATAAGAATGGTCATAGCATTACTGTCGATGTCCATCCTCTTTGGTCCTCGTCAGAATAATCTTCAATAGCTTTTTCTATCATGGCACCGTTTCCACCAGGTGCTGCCACCTTGGGTTTATAAGGGCTGTTGACAATGGAGTTCCATATTTTGCTATCTTGGTTTTTGATGAAGCCTTCCATTCTTCTGCTCCAAGACCTGAAGCCTTACCTTCGGAAGTTCCTCACTTGGCTTTGGAAGCCTTTGTAAGTAGCATCAAAATTTGTCTAAGTGATTTGGTTTTGTTTGCACCAGCCTTCTTCTTGATCCAACATTAGTTCTTTCAATTGAGTCAATAAACAAGAGGAAAGTTATGGCAATCTGAAGTGACAACTCTAAGGCCCCGTTCCCGGGACGCTTACAGCTGGTGATTCATCGCACGTAAAACATATACATTACATTTATTCATCAAAACATTGCAGCGGAAAACATAAAACAATGGCATTTCATTACATCATAAAAACTTTTGCAAAATAATACATCGTTTGTCGGTTACAAAATTACATTGTTGTATTACATCACAAAAGCCTTAATTAAATGGATGTCGTCCAAAAGAGCTGAGTAGCTGCCTCGTGCCATCCTCAGCAACGTTTACCTGCCAACTGAAAACGTATAAAGTCAGCGTTGCTGAGTGGGTTCTAGTTTTATAATAAAACATACATAAAATCATTATTTATTTCTTTACAGAGTCCATACTACACGTTCCATTCGTTCGTGATCATGCATCATACGTACATACAGATAATATCATTATTATCTTCCATTACGTTTGTTAACCATCGTTCATTCGTTACATCTTGTGACATGTACATTACCCCGAACATTGTGCACGAAGCTGGTTACTAAGCCTGAGGTCTTTCATAGACCTCGAACATTGTGCACGAAGCTGACTCTAGTACCTAGGGCAAGTACATTCACCATTCATCTTTTCTTTTTCATTCGGATTAGTGCCATATGCTATACCCCGAACATTGTGCACGAAGCTGGTTACTGGGCCTGAGGTCTTTCATAGACCCCGGACATTGTGCACGAAGCTGACTCCAGTACCTGAGGCAAGCGGCAAGGATCCCATACATATGGTCAATCACCCCAGTGTGCATTCTTCTGGGGTAGCTAACCCGCACACAGTTGAGCTAATACCCTTCATTGGGTGTGGACCTCCATACATTAGCTTGCAAGACTTTTTACGTTCATTCATTCGTGAATGCATGCATTCATTCATCATGTTTCTCTTTCATTATCTTTCACTTTATGTTACATAATACTTTAGGTTCATTCATTAACATAACACGTAAAGCCATGGAAAGAAAAACATTCATCATAATAGGAACATAACATAACATATCATTCATACATCATCATACAAGGCATCATTCATACATAACCTGCATCAATCACAATACACAACATGCCCCTCATACCATCTATGACCCCAAAAGTCAACTTATATAGTCCCCCGGGAATTTACAAGTCAAAGCCTACTTTACACATTTTCCCAAAAATCAGAAAAATATTCTAAGTCCTAGGCGCATGGGCACTATTCAGGCGCATGGACACTATTCAGGGGCATGGGGAACACTTAGGCGCATGTGCCACTTTCAGGCGCATGAGCACTATACAGGCACATGGGGAAACACTTAGTCAAATCCAGCCCAGTTTTGGGCGCATGGGTACTATTCAGGCGCATGAGCCACTTAGGCGTATTAGCACTGTTTGGGCGCTTGGCCCTACACTTAGTCATCCGACTAACATTTCTAGGCACATGAGCCACTGTTCAGGCGCATGGCTTACATGTAATTCTTTCTAAGGCAATTTCTGGCGTATGAACACTTATCTAGGCGCATGAGCATTCTGTAATACATGTTTCTAGGATATTTTCAATCCTAATCATCAAACCCATCGGTTCTAAGCATAATGTGGCTATTCTAAACATGAATAACCTATAAACATTCAAGAAGCAATATCCAACATACACAATACATACGAGTATTCACACATAACTTTGTAAAATCATTTAATAAGTTTTCAGCCCCAAAGATAGTTTAAAACATGAAAAGACCGGGGCCTAGAACTCACCTGGTGCAACTTGGGTGTTCTTCCTTTTAACCCGCTTGCAAAGAGTTCAAAACACCTAGAAACAACATCCAAAAACACACACACCCGAGCACAAACACAACCCATAAGCATACACACACATAACCGAGATAAAACCCGACATAAAAACCTTGAATTCTTACCTTGAATTCACTTTCCTTCTTCCTCTTCTTCTTCAATCCGAGAGTGTTCTCTGCTCTCTCTCTCTCTCTAAAACCGAGAAAAATGGTGAAGTGAGGTTAGGGTGGGCCGCCATACTCCCTTTACACCAACTTTTGAAACTTTTGTCCTTTTTGGACAGTTTTAGTCCCTCCGCTTGGACTTTATTGCCTTTCTTGCTTTTATTCTTTATATCTTGACTTTAAAAAATAACCGGGTGTTACAAGTCCACCCCCCTTATATAGGTTTCGTCCCCGAAATCTGTTATTCCTCAAACATATAAGGATATGTTGCCTCATCTCCTCCTCAGTTTCCCATGTAGACTCAGATCCTTTCTTGTGCTTCCACTATACACGCACAAGTGGAACCACTTTATTTCTTAGCCTCTTCTCTTTACGATCGATGATTGCCACTGGTTGCTCCACATAATTGAGCCTTTCATCAACTTCATTGTCCTCGAGTGGAACAATCATGTCTTCATCAGCTATACACTTTCTCAAATGAGATACATGGAATGTCGAGTGAATTCCACTTAACTCATCTGGTAACTCTACTCTATAGGCCACCTCTCTTACTCGAGCAATAATTCGGAAAGGTCCTATGTACCTCGGGCTTAGCTTACCTCGTTTCCTGAATTGGATAATTCCCTTCCAAGGTGAGACCTTCAACATGACCCGGTCACCCACCTGGAACTCGATCGGTCTGCGTCGTTATTGGCATACGACTTCCGTCTATCTTTAGATGCCTTCATGAACGCTTTGATCTTTTCAAGTTTCTCAGTCGTAACCTTGATTACCTCGACGCTTCCCAATTCCTTTTGACCAATATCACCCTAACAAATGGGTGTTCTACATCGCCTACCGTATAGCATCTCGTATGGTGGCATACCAATGCTGGCATGATAGCTGTTGTTGTACGAGATTTCAGCTAAAGGTAATTGGTCATCCCAACTTCCCCCAAAATCAATTACACTGGCCCGAAGCATGTCTTCCAATGTCTGAATGGTCCTTTCCGGCTGACCATTAGTTTGGGGATGATAAGTCGTGGTAATATGTAACCTCGTCCCCATGGCATCATGGAATTTCATCCAGAATTTAGAGGTAAACGGGTTTCACGATCAGACACAATGAACACCGGTACACCATGACGAGTTACAATCTCCTTGATAAACAGGTCAGCCAACCTCTTAGATGAATATGTCTCGTGAATCAGCAGGAAGTGGGCACTCTTTGTCAGACGGTCCACAATCAACCATATGGCATCACACCCTTTCAGAGTACGTGGCAGCTTCATAATGAAATCCATGGTGATGTGCTCCTACTTCCATTCCGGTAGATCCAAAGGTGGATCTTCCCATACGGCTTCTGATGTTCCGCCTTCACTTGCAAGCAAGTAAGGCACTTACTCACATACTCCGCCACGTCATGTTTCATACCCGGCCACCAATAATCTTTCATCATGTCTTGAGACATCTTTGTGGCATGAGGATAAATGGAGTATCGAGTCTTGTGAGCTTCATCCAAAATCCTCACACGTAGATTCCCGAAACAAGGAACCCACACCCGTCCAAATCGAGTTTTAACACCAAGCGTGTTCTCACCCAATTCTCCAACCAGACCTCTCATTCTTTCAGAGTTTAGATGACTTCTTTTAATGCCTCATCGTAAACTCCTTGACTTGCTTCATTACATTAGAGGTCATGATCAGTTGGTATGCTTTCACTCGAATCGGCTCGGGCCTCTCCTTCCAGCTAAGAGCATCGGCCACCACGTTGGCTTTGCCCGGATGGTAATGGATTTCGCAATTATAATCCTTTATAAGCTCCAACCATCGCCTCTGCCTCATGTTTAGATCTCTTTTCTTGAAGAAGTACTTCAAGCTCTTGTGGTCCGTGAAAATGGTGCACTTCATTCCGTACAAATAGTGCCTCCAAATCTTTAGTGCAAAGACCACGACTGCTAGCTCTAGGTCATGTGTAGGGTAGTTGACCTCATGAACTTTCAATTGTCGGGATGCATAGGGTATAACCTTCCCTCTTTGCATTAATACACACCCCAACCCCGAGTAAAAAGCATCAGAATATACCACCAAATCCTCCCTTCCTTCGGGTAACGACAAGACAGGAGCTTGAGTCAACCTCGCCTTCAATTCTTCGAATGCCTTCTCCTGAGCCTGACCCCATACAAACTTTACATCCTTCCAAGTCAACTTAGTCAGTGGAGAAGCAATCTTAGAGAAGTCTTGGATAAATCTTCTATAGTAGCCCGCCAAACCCAAGAAACTACGAATCTCGGATGGCGTCTTTGGAGACTTTCATTGCATCACTGCCTCTACCTTAGCTGGGTCCACCATAATCCCACTGGGATTCACCACATGGCCCAAGAACTAAACCTCGCGTAACCAAAACGGGCACTTGGAGAATTTGGCACACAACTTCTCCCTTCTTAAGGTCTCTAACACCTCCCGAATATGATCGGCATGCTCCTCCTTGCTCTTTGAATAAATCAGGATATCATCAATAAACACAATCACTGATTTGTCTAATATTGGCTGACACACTCGATTCATCAATTCCATAAAAGCAGCTGGCGCATTGGTCAGACCAAATGACATAACAAGGAATTCATAGTGATCGTAGCGCGTGCGAAAAGCTGTTTTTCGGATATCATGCTCCTTCACCTTCAGCTGATGGTAACCTGATCGAAGGTCTATCCTTGAAAATGAACTGGCACCTTGGAGCTGATCAAACAGATCATCTATTCTTGGTAGGGGGTATCGGTTCTTCGTTGTCAACTTGTTAAGCTCACGGTAATCGATGCACATCCTCATACTACCGTCTTTCTTCTTCACAAACAGGACCGGAGCACCCTAAGGAGAGATACTCGGCCTAATGAACCCCTTATCGAGCAGGTCTTGCAACTGCTCCATTACTTCTTTCATTTCCATGGGAGCTAACCGATACGGTGTTTTGACAACGGGTTGAGCACCGGGTATCAAGTCAATTCAGAACTCAACCTCGCGATCTGGTGGCACACCGGGTAAGTCTTCAGGAAATACGTCCGGAAAGTCGCACACAACTGGTACATCCGATAGTTGTGGCGTTGGCATGTCCACGTCCTTTATGTAGGCCAAGTAAGCACTACATCCACGCCTCATGCACTTCCCCGCCACTGCCATTGAAATTACTTTCGGGATCATTGCGACTCGATCGCCATAAACCGTCACCTTATCCCCATCAGGTGCTATCAATCGGATCATCCTCTTGCGACACACAATATTTGCTTCAGAGGTTGCTAACCAGTCCATCCCTAGTACAACATCAAATCCACCTAAGGGTATCATGTGTAACCTAGCAGCAAACCTATGGCCTTCTAGCTCTATGGCACAGTCCTCTATCACCTCAGTAATTCTAGGGGACTTACCAATAGCAGTTTCTACATCGAATGGCTCACCAATACATCTACTCTTATTGGGAAACTTAGCACCAAAGGCAGCAGAAATAAAACTCCTACTAGCACCAGAATCAAAGAACACAGATGCAAGAGTTTGGTTTACTAGAAACATACCTGACACCACGTCGGGGTCTGTCCTAGCCTCCTCCGAGTCATCGTGAAAGGTCGGGCGCTTGCCTTCTGCCCTTCTCTTCCGGTCTTCTTCGCCCCGGAACTCTCAGCCCTTGGCTTCTTACACTCCCTTCTCATGTGACCACTTCCCCCGCAGTTGAAACACTTCATGCCTTCACAGTCTCTAGCCATATGGCCAGACTTCCCACACTTGAAACAAACATTCAACCCCCATCTACACTCGCCACGGTGCTCCTTACCGTACTTGCCACACTTCTCCACCCCAGCACCAGCTGTGATCACACGTCGGTCACCTACCCTCGCCACCTTATTGTTTGGAGAGGCTCTACCACGTCCAAACCGTTTCCCATTCCAGTTTCTCCCATCCCTACTCATCTTCTTCTCCTCAGCCACTACCACCTCACGTTCATCATATTGTCTACGAGCCAAATCAACCACCGACCTAAAAGTGCTCGGCCAGGCAGCGATCATATGCCTATGGATATCCACCGACAGCCCCTGGATATATCTCTTAATCTTTCGTGATAGTGTTGTCACTGATCGGGCACCAGTCGTGCCATTTCATTGAACTTTGTGGTGTACTCTTGGTGTGTCATAGTTCTCACCTCTAGTTGAAGAAACTCTCTCTCAACCTTGTCCATTTCCCGGTGAGGACAAAACTCCTCGGTCACCAACTTCTTTAACTCCGACCATCTCATTCTCCCGATAGCCCGACTACCCTCGGCTTGGACTATATTGTCCCACGAGCACAGAGCCGAGTCTACAAATGAGTGGGTAGCGAACTTAACCTTCTGGTCTTCTCGGCACTCGCTGATATCAAGTACCGCCTCCATTTCCCTCACCCACCGGTGAGCAGCAGCGGCACTGCCGTTTCAATCGAAAGTAGGGGGTTTGCATCTCATAAACACCCCGTAGTTGCAGCCTCGGGTTGCCTTCGGAGCAGGCTCTTCTTCCTCGTCCTCATCATCGGACAGAGTCGTCTCAGTCTCGGGCTGTCTTCTTTCGCTCGTAGGTCCACTCCATTCATTTCTCTCTCCCTCTCTAAAACCGAGAAAAATGGTGAAGTGAGGTGAGGGTGGGCGGCCATATTCCCTTTACACCAACTTTTGAAAGTTTTTCCTTTTTGGACAGTTTTAGTCCCTCCACTTGGACTTTATTGCCTTTCTTGCTTTTATTCTTTATATCTTGACTTTTAAAAATAACCGGGTGTTATAACAACAGTACTAAATTCAAAATCAAATCTTTGATTCGTTCTGTGCTACTAAGGGATTTTTAAGATAGTTTAGTGCTGCGAGGACCCCTTAACAGAATGGTGTTGCTGAATGAAAGAATCACACCCTTATTGAAGCTGCATGTACAATGCTAATTGAATCCTCTTTACCCATCATCTTTTGGGCTGAGGCGGTGAGTTGGGCTTCCTACGTTCTAAACAGGGTATTGATAGTTAAGGATAAAATGAAGACTCCTTATGAGTTATTTCATAAGAGAAAGCCTTTAATTGATTTCTTTCAACCATTTGGCTGCTCTACACTTTATTGAACAATCTGGTGCACAAGAAGAAACTTGGTGCCGTGTCTGATGAATGTTACTTCATCGGCTATTCTTCTTCTCATAAATCATATCGGGTATATATATCAAGAGAACATGTATTGTTAAAGAGTCCTTCTATGTTAATTGGCAGGAATCTAATTCCTCCAATGTTCGATCTGAACCAACATGTTGGACCTTGAAAGGATCATACATGTTGATTGAATTGGTGAGTTGATGGTTGTTCTACTGGAAACTCCCTAAGTCCAAGAAGTAATGCAGATGAAGAATCTGCTAAGAAGAACTGTTGCCTAACCGCAATTGTAAATGCCGAAGACATAGAACAAATGTTGACAAGTGTTTGTTCTTCCGCATTAACAAATGCGGATAGTCAAAAAGATATGCAGACATGACATGTTGATCCACATTTGCAAATGTAGATGACCAAAAACAAATGCACATAAGTATTTGTTCATCCGCATTGGGCAATGCGGAGGACCAACTACTAATGAGGACAACAAGAGAAGAAATGCTTATCAAGTTCAACTCATCCACATTTGTCTATGCGGATGAACAGAAGAAATGTTGATAACGACTTAGACTAGTTCTGATGTATAGGTCAGGGGTAGTTTAGTCATTTTGTAAAAAGGCATCTTGTCAGCCTATAAATAGAATAGATTAACTCGTACATGAGGTGACTGTTGATACACAATTAAAATATCTTGTATTACACATTCTTAAGGTGTATTATAACTGTTTATTGATTGTTTGTTTCCGCCATTCAATCACTTACTCAATCACTATTTTCGTCTTGTACTTAAAGTATATATTCCATTAATGAAATTATTGATCATTTATGTTTGATTATGTCTTAATGTTTCATAAAATGGCTTATGTGTGATATGTTTAATGTTTAATCAAACAGATGAAGCTCAATAGACCGATGAATTTGTTGTCCAACCCCTTCAGCAGGTCAAGACTCAATTAACCATGATTCTTGACTTGCAAGGGATAGTTAGACGGTCTGTTAGCTACACTCTAGAGGAGGGAGAGATCATACACAACCTGACGGATGAGCAGCTGGCTAAAATATTTAGGCTGAATTCGGATGAGCTGGTCAAAGATGCTCTTACAGTTGATGTGGCAAGTGATGATGAGCTTAACGATGTCGACAAAATCCAGGTAGAGGACGTCACTGTTGATCATTATCCTTCGTACACTGATCTGGACTGACATGTTATCCCCAATTTGGGTGAAACCTTCGACAATGGTACTGTTGAGAGGTTGGATGAAGTTGAAAAGGAAAAGGAGAAAGAAGAAAGCACTGCTAGAGCTACAGACGAAAACATTGATATCAAAAAAGCTGAATGGGTAGCTTGTTTTGCTGAGATGAAAGCCATGCACATGTCCTAAAACCAGAATGCCTACATAAAGCTTTATAGAGTCAAACGTCATCAGAAAGTTTTTGGCAAAATCATAGCATGGGCGTATTTTGAAGATTTGGACATGTAGGCTGTTAAGAGAGAGAAAGGGATTGAGTACCTCAGATATCCTCATGATCTAAAGACTCTTCCTGGTGTTGAGCTCAACTGACTGGCATGCTTAGATTTACTATATGCTAATCCAAGAAAGATGTTAGGTTGGTTTGAGGCAGCATTAAAGAAGGAATACCACACCAGATAGGTAAACTTCAGACCTCGACAACCGAAGAGGTACATTCGTTGGTCTGAAGTGGATCCTATATTTGGAAAGCCTAAGGTCGTGCTGAAGTGGAGTCCTCTGTGCATAATGTCTAAGATTCCCTTACGGGAAATGCCTCAAGACTTCACTCCACACTTCAAATGGTGGTATTACAATTGAAGGACGAGTGAAGCGGTCATAATGCGGAATAGAGAAGGAAAGATAGAGACTATCCGGGTATTTGACCCTATGTGGCTAACCAACTTGTCGGCTAAAGATGTTTACACACTATACAAGTAGCAACTGTTTTATGACTCGCAAGACATTATACAAGCTCTTCAATTCCAACATGTTATACGGCTCTGCTTTGCGTTTGAGATACACGCAGGAGTCACAAGAGAAGAGAAGTACAAGAAATTTCAAGAACATGTGAAGAATGTTAGACAGTAGATTAAACTAGGACCAAGGGGGAGTTTGTAGATACATCATGTTCCTAGTTTATAGGCTTTAATGTAAAAGTCTTTCATGTCTTACACATATGTAATGAATTGATTCAATGATATATAATATGTGTTGTTGCTTATTAATGTTTATCTATTTGATATTATTATTGTGTTCAATATAATTTATATGTATGAAATTATTATATAGGTTTGAGGTTGTTGTGCTAGTTCTTAGTCAATAATGATTGAGAAATGTGGTCAACCTTGTCAGATGAGTCTTCATGCGAATGGACCATACTTATGGACCATTAGCGTTAATACATCAAGCTTATGAACCAGTAGCACGACTGAACCAGTAGACTAGATTAGTCCTACGAATGAGACATAAGATTGACTCAGTCGGACGACTGAACCTTCAGTCGTGCGTATGACTCAATCGCATGATTCAGTCGCACGACTGAATCATGCTAATCGTTCAGTCGTACGAATGGAAAGTACAAACCTATAAATACCACTTAACTCGTGGAAAAAAACATAAGAATTCAGAATAATTCGATACACTAAAACCCTAGTCATCCAGAGCACATAATCCAATTTCGTAGTTCGTTCTTCATTGATTTCTACTCATTCTTAACGTATATTTTATTCTAATATCAATCAAGTTAACGTTCTCACTGATTGGATCGCCAATCAAATAGGATTTTGCAGTATTTGATCTGGTTTCATGCATATGAGTTAGTATTCCGTACACAAACAGTCCTGAAAAGAATACCTATTGAGGATCTGACACTTGATGATGATGACTACAAGAAAATCAAGATTGATCTCAAAGCTTATTTGATACTAACTTAATCACGCAAGATGGATGTGTTGAAAAGACTGGAAAAGTATGGTACTACTAAAGCAGTATGGGATGGACTGCTAATTATGTGTGAGGGAAGCAGTGAAGTTGCAGAGATTAACAAGGATAAGCTTGTTAATCAGTATGAAACATTTCATCACCCCAAAGGGCAGTCAATATCTAAACAACTGCGAAGATTTGTGCAATTGGTAATGACATGGAAATCATGGGAGTCACTTATAAAGTCAAAGAGTTAAGCAAGAAATGCTGCACAGTCTTCCAGAGACCTGGAAATAAAATGTGACCATGTTGAAGAACACTCTTGATCTTGAGAGTACTACCATGTATATAATGATAGCCAAGATAGAAGCACTAGAGCTAGATGAAAGAAGAAAAAACTTAGGTGGAGCCAAAGTGATTGAGGCATACAAGTTTTCATCAGAATCTCACACTATGGAAAATGCCTTCATTATTAAGGAAGATGATTTTATCTCTTCAAGAGATCAACTGAAGACCACTGGATTCATTGCTGCTCCACCAATCAACAAGCAATCAATATCATCTCAAGCATTAGGATTCATCGCAACTCCTACAAACACTCCTGATGATACAAGATTTGAAGAACAAAAGGAATCTTATAATGCCTTTGTTGCTAGTTTTGAAGCTTATTTAGGAGGAAGACTCACCTCTACACATATGATCCGGAAGACTTAGAAGAAATGGATCCTGATGAAGTAGAAGAAATGGATTTGCAATGGCAAATGCCCATGATTGCTATGAGAGCTAAGACATTTTTTAGAAAGGGAAGAAAGCTCAGCCTTAATGAATACACCAAGCTTGGGTATGACAAATCCAGAGTGAAGTGCTTCAACTTTGGCATGACTGGCCACTTCTCCAGAGAATGCAATGCCTTCAAAAGAAACAACTTTCAAGGGAATTCTTAGAGCCAGTCATTCTCACAACCAAACTCAAGCTTTCACTCCAACAGCCATCAGCAACGGTATCATCATCAACAACAACATCAATCATGTCAGACTCAACCTCAACTAACAAATCAATCTCATGGAAGCAGTCAGTCATCTGCAAGTGCTCTTGTGATTAAACACAACGTAGTGTGTGACTGTAGCCTATATGCAGAGGAAGTAATGCCTCAATTCCAAAATCATGCACTCATGGCTCATATCAACGATGGTCTTTCTCCCATGCCTTTTGAGGTAAAATCTAACGTGTGTAATGATAAATGCATTACTGAACTACAAAGTTATAGAGAGCACAACCATAAATTAGCAAACCAAATACAAGAGGAAAAGGTAAAGTCATAGATGCTCAATAGAGAAATAAAAGGCTTTGAAATCAAAATAAAATCTCTCATCTCTGACATTGTAAAATTGCATGGTGAAAAGTGCACTCTTGCAGCTGAGAATGAGCAACTGAGTGAAAAGTTAGCTCAATCTAAAGCTGAACATACACTTACTGAAGTGAAACTAGAAAAGTTTCAACTGTCTTCAGTCAAGCTGCAACAGATGCTTGAGTCTCAAAAGGATCCCAAAGATATGTCTGGGATCTGGTATAACTCTTGTCCTCCACCATATAATGACAACTACACTTTCATGCCTGACTCTGTTACACTTAATGAGAAAATTTAACCTAACACTATTGAACCAAAAACAATAGTAAAACAGATCATAAATTGGTAAAACCAACCAAATGTTTACATTGAAACAAATGAGGATAAAATTAAATTAGGACACCAATTAAAATCAAAGAGTATTCAGACAAGGCAGTGAGTGTCATCAAACCCACATGCCCAACCAAGGCAATTGTTCCATTTGTGAAATTCATACCTGCTATTTCAAATGGTAAAAAGAAATTTTTGAAGTTGGTGAAACCTTTTGTTGAAAGCAGTTCTGATAATGAGATTATATCTCCAAAGAATTCAAGCAAATCAGTAAAGGTTTCACTACAAAAGAAACAAAAAACTCATTGATTTCAACATCTAAAATTCAATCAGACCCTCAATCTTCACAAATAAGACAAGAAGTTGGTTTTGACATATGCAACAAGGAGCATGTTGATCAGTTTGAGAAAAAGGTAAAAAAGGGTTGAAAAAGAAAAACAGCCCAGAAAAATTAACAAAAGTAGTGTTGTAAAGAAAGCTACAAAAAGGGTTGATTTTGATTCCTCCCCTAAGCAAAAGAAAGTGACTCAGCTGAAAATGGGAAAATCAGCTGAGTCTCCCAAATCAAAATCAAATTCAAGAAACAAAAATATGTATTGGGACATATGTGATATATTTAATCAAAAAACAGAAGAATGTGTTTACAATCAATACTGCTCTATCTGTGACATGAACAACCATTCCACAAAAAACTGCTATTTTAACAAATACTATTCGGTCTGTGATAAAAACAATCACAATACATCTGGTTGTTACTTTAATCAGAAGGGGTTGAGAATTGCTCATAACAAATCCATCTTATCAACATCTCCTGTGAAATCAATGTCAGGATTCATTTGCCCACCAATCAATCTAGGATAACTAAATCAAACAATGATAGGAGTAACTCAAAACAAATATGGAAGAGTCAAAGAAACAAACATCACATCATCATGCAAAATTTTGATCTTCCCAAACCTAAAATGATATTTGATAATCGAAAACGGTTTAAATTTCTTCAAACGAATAGAGACCAAAGGTTTCATTACTCCTCTGACTCCTCAGATGATATTGATGAGTTGACACAATCAAAATACCACAAGCAATATCCTAGGTCACCTCTAAATAGATAACAATTCAGAGGACTGTATGAAGAGGTCACTATCATGGATAGGAATAGGAATCCCAAGACCATTTTGGCTTGGGTTCCATATTCTAATTAGTTCTTTTGTGCTTGCAGGGTCATCCATATAGGCCTAATAGCCTATGGTATGTGGACAGTGGGTGTTCCTGTCACATGACCAGAGATCGTTCCCTCCTTCATGACATTAAGCAAATACAAGGAACTACTATGGCATTTGGAGGAGATTCACAAGGTGGAAGAATTACTTGTGAAGGATCTGTGACAAATGGGATGCTAAGCTTTGATAGTGTGAACTATTGTCAACAACTAAACTTCAATCTTCTAACCGACACACATTGCTACATTCCGAAACAAGATTTCAGATCTCAGAAGAATGGTTTGTCCTAAAGACTCTGAGGAAGAATAACACCTGTCTTAAACATGAAATCTACAACACCAATAGAAGAAACATGTCTTTTGTCAAAAGCATCATTTGATGAGTCTGACCTTTGGCACAGACGTTTGGGGCACACAAACTTTAAAAACATGAACAGATTGGTGAAAGAAAACCATATCATTGGCCTTCCTCAAAAAGAATTTCATTTTGTTGATCATTGTTCAGCGTGCCACAAAGGAAATCAACATAAATCTTCTCACAAATCCATGCTGGTGAACACAAAGAATACTCTATTGAAGCTACTTTATATGGATCTATTTTGACCAACTCATGTTATGAGCATTAGAAAGACATGGTATTGTTTAGTGATCATTGATGACTTTTCAAGATTTACATGGGTTTTCTTCTTACATCATAAAAATGAGTCATCCTAAATAATAAAAGACTTTATCACAAAAATAGAAAATCAACTTGGTCATAAGGTTAAAACAATAAGAAGTGATAATGGAAATGAATTTAAAAATTAAGACTTGAGTTCATTTTGTACAACCAAAGGCATTGCTCATCAATTCATTGCAGCTAGAACTCCTCAACAAAATAGGGTAGATGAAAGGAGAAATAGAATACTAATTGAATCAGCAAAGAACAACGCTAGCTGATGCTAAACTGACTATTACCTTGTGGGCAGAGGTAGTTAACACATCGTGCTTTATGCAAAATCAAACTCTGTTTGTAAACGAAAGCAACAGGACTCCATTTGAATTGTTGTTTCACAAAAAAATCATTTATTGGACTTTTAAGTCATTTGGTAGTCCGGTCTCAATATTGAACACCAAAACTATTTGCGAAAGTTTTCATCTAAGTCTAATGAAGAATTCTTTGTAGGTTATTCTTCTGTTTCAAAGGCTTACAGAGTGTTTAATCCTAGATTAAACATTATTGATGAATTAACAAATGTTCAACTCAAGGAACACTCGTTTACCAAATCTACAAATGGTCTTGACTAGTTGTTTGATATTGACTCATTTACAAAATCATTTGATGAATTTCACGTGTATGATGCAGGAAATCTACATTCAACTGAAACCTCTTTAGTGCAGAAAGAAGATATGACTTTCCATTGATTCCTCCTACATCTACTAAGCACATGAATGAAGATGTTCCTCTCCAAGCTGATCCTGTCAGACAATCATCACAAAATCAAAGTGTTTCAACTGAAGTTGGTCCAAGTTTGTTACCATCACATTCAGAAGATTCGTCAACAGAGATCAAAAATAAAAAACAAGCTACTTCTCCAACTAAAACAAAAAGAACATCAAATGATGGAAGCAATCAAAGTGCTGCTGATGCTTAAGCAGTAAATGAAACGGTGTCTGATTATCCTCATAATTCATCAATAGTACAAGATGAACATGCCTCTCACCATAATGATCTGAATGTCTCTAGTCTTGTTGTAACCATTGCTGGTGACTCAATTCTAACCACCAGAATACACAAGAATCATCCAGTGGAAAGCAGTATTGGTGAACTTAATGAAAGGGTGACGAGAAGCAAGTCAAGTATTGAAACATCTATTTGTTCTCATACTTTCCTTGTCAAACAGTACCCAAGAACATCAAAAAGGCTCTTCAAGACAATAGTTAGATTAAAGTAATGTAGGAAAATTGCTACAATTCAAGAAGCAAGAAGTATGGCAACTGGTAGACCTTCTTAAAGGACAATACCCTATCAGTATCAGATGGCTATACAGAAACAAAACTGATGATAGAGGGATCGTCATCAGAAATAAAGCAAGGCTAGTGGCACGGGGTTACACTAAAGAAGAAGGAATTGATTACGATGAAGTGTTTGAACTTATTACCAGATTAGAAGCAATAATAATCTTTCTCGCATATTCTGCATCCATGAAGTTTACTGTTTATCAAATGGATATAAAGTGTGCATTCTTATATGCAAAGATTGCTAAAGATGTCTATATGAGTCAACCACATGGCTTTGAAGATCCAAATAACCCTCACAGGGTGTACAAGCTTGACAAAGCCATGTATGGTCTTCATTAAGCTACAAGAAAGTGGTATGAGACTCTATCTTCTTTTCTTCTTGAAAATGGATATGAAAGAGGAAGGATTGATCAGACTCTCTTCAGAAAGAGAAGAGGAAAAAACATACTAGTAGTCCAGATTTATGTGGATGATATTATATTTGGCTCAACAAACAAGCATCTCTGTAAAGTCTTTGAAGACCTCATGCATTCAAAATTTTGAAATAGTGCAATGGGAGAACTCACTTTCTTTTAGGGGTACAAGTCCAATGAATGGCAGATGGAATCTTTATCAATCAATCAAAATATGTGGAAACAATGTTGAAGAAATTTCACTTTGCGCATTGTCAGTCTATGAGAACTCCTGGGGATACTAATGTGAAGATTGGACCTGATCTCGAAGGCAAATCAGTGGATCAGACTCACTATCAATCTATGATCGGTTCAGTTATCTATCTAACAGCAAGTAAGCCTGACATTATGTTTGGTGTTGTGTGTGTGTCGGATATCAAGCTGATCCTAAGGAATCCAATGTAAATGTTGTTAAGAGGGTTTCAGATATCTTAAGGGCAAACTAGCTCTTGGGTTATGGTATCCAATGGAAGGAGACTTCAATCTTTATGCTTTCACTGACAATGATTATAGAGGATGCAACTTCAATAAGAAATCCACTACCGCCGGTTGTCAATTTTTTGGTCGTAGACTGGTCTCCTGGCTGTGCAAGAAGCACCCAAATGTAGTTGTCTTAACAGTAGAAGCTGAGTATATTACAACATCAGCTTGTTGCTCTCAACTCCTCTGGATTGAAAACCAGATGCTTGATTATGGTTTTAACTTCTTGAACACGCCAATTCACATTGACAACACAACAGTTGTTTTGATTACAAATAATCCAGTTCAACACTCAAAAACAAAACACATTGAAATCAGATATCAATTTTTGACAGACTGTGCTGAAAAAGGGTTAATCGAATTGATTCATGTACCCACTAAAAACAATTGGCTGATTTATTTACCAAGGCATTTGAACTTAGTAGGTTTGAATTCCTAGTTCAATCAATTGGCATGATTAACCTTGAGTAAGATGAATCAAAACATCAAAAAAGTTATTAAAAATTATCAAAAAATCACAAAAAGAAGTATATTTTTATAAAGAAAATAATATTTGGGAAATCATATAATTATAGTCGTTATATCATTCCATGTGCTTAATTTCATAATTTGAAAGATTGTCATGACTTACCAGATATGTTGGTAGGCTCAACTTAGAAGAGAAGATACATGCAGTGATGAATTAATCTTTTTCAATGGTGAAACACTCATCTCAATGTACATGTATGTATTGGCTTATTTGAGTGTACGTGTGTGTAGTAACCTAAACACACTAGGTAATGATACTTTATGAATCTCTTTCACCTACATCAAGTTTCATCGTTGTTTTGCTGAGCAAAAACCTGATGAAACAAGCACATAGTGCAGATATACTAATCCAAAAGATTCCTAATGTGGAACACATCCAAATTGGATGAATCTACAAAAGCAATACATTCCAAGTGAATGAACAAAAGAATCCAATCATGGATCACCTTCCAAAGTGAAATGAAAAGAATCCTAATGAGGCTAATGATTTGTACTCTGAAAAATTAAGGCTAATGACATAACAACAACAAACCCAAGAACATAGGATCATATATATGTGTATGAACTAGCTATCAAGAAGAAATAACAACCAAAACAAGACATACAAATTACCTTTGTAGAGGTGCTGAAAAACATGATTTAGGAGGAAGAAAATGAGGTTCTTGAATGACCAAAACACCAAGGAGACGTGTCCTCAAGCATCCATACCCACAAGCATCAAGCAAAGACCTTTCTTGCAAGGATTTGTGCACCAAAACGTATCAAGAAAGCTGCAGGAATCCATTCTAGTCGTGAACCCTTTCTTCCAAAAGAGAGAGTTTGTTCTTGTGCCCTTTTGCATCCAAGAGAGAGAGAGATAGGTGGAGTGTGTGTCTAGTTAAGGATGTGTTGTTCCAAGACCTCAAAAAAAAACCAAATGAGCCAACCCCTCTTAGGGGCGGCCAAAACTCCTTCAAATTGGGGTTTTCCCCCCAATTTAATCTACCAAATGTTTTAACTAATAATTAGAATAAGTTATGTAATTAACCTTTTAATTGTATAACTTATACACACACTTTATTATTTGATATTATTTAAGCAAATTAAACAACATTACAAATAATACCCATGAACAAACTATCCTTAAAAGTTATTCCATCTCATATGCAAATTATTTAGAAAACCCATTTTCTAAATTGGCGTATTTATTTAATTGCATGATCATATCACGAATTAAATAACAATTGGTTTTTGCTAAGCTTGTTATTGGGTACGACCCGACTTGTATCATAAAGAATCCAACAATCTCCCACTTGCACAAGATTCATAGAAGATTGATGCAAGTAGTAAATAACGCCTAACAACGGTTACTACCCTTAATACGCACGACTGAAAGCCATTCAATAACATCATCCCCTTCAAGTATCCAACTTGAAATGATTTAGGTGAATCAATCATTTATCCTTTTGTTACAGATGTCATGTTAAATCCAATGACAAAGAATGATCATTCCTTGTTGATTTAACTTAATTAGGCCTTAGACATCTTGCCCTCAACGAATAAGAGGAACAAATTCCATCTTGACTACATACGTTTCTCACAATCACGTTGTGTCACATCTAAACATAGCCTTATGTATTGTCCATATTTCAGAGAAGTGAAGAACTAGCTCAAGGTATAACACTTTGGTGGATATCAAAACCCAATATGTATCTCAGGTCGTAGGATACCAAATGATATTAACCTTTACTCAAATTTACATATGATCAATCAAGAAGATTCCATGTAGTTAAATTTGAGACGCGAGTCAGTTCAATATTTGTATCCCACAAATATCTATGACCTTTGGCAGTAACCAATTGCTCTATATTCATGCCTTATGAATATCCACCAATCCATGTTCATAATAGTCTTACGTTCACATTTTTCCCACAAACATGACCGACTACGGGCATTTAGAATAATAAACATATTCATGTATATATACATGCTAAAATGATTATAACTCAAAATATCACAAGTATATAAAGAGTTAAATATTACATTGTTCCAAACTTTTAAATACTAAACAGATAAATTCCAATCACTAGAATATCGATGTCCTAAGGCACAAGTATGACTTTCATGCTTTGCCCTTTCAAGGAGCTTCCTGAGTGGATCCGCAATGTATTGATCGGTGTGAACTTTGTGAATACATATCTTTCCCTTTTCAAATTCATACCTTATGTAGTTGAATTTCCGCTCAATGAGCCTAGTCTTTTGATGTGCACAAGGTTCCTTGATTTGTGCAATGGTACCCTCGTTACCACAAAAGATTTCTAGGGGGTCTTTAATGGTAGAGACCACCCCTAGATCGACGATAAATTTATTTATCCATGCAGCTTCCTGAGCTGTTAATGAGGAGGCTATGTATTCGGATTCTGTAGTGGACAATGCTACCTCATTCATAATGAAGACATACTCCGATTGGAATCAAGAATCATCTCGATTAGTTTGGAAACTCGCATCCATGTAACCCTTTACAACGAGTTCCTATTCATCAGATCTGTATATTAGAAACATTTCCTTAACCCTCCTAAGGTATTTCAACATACTTTTATTAGTCATCCAATGGCTATTACTTGGATTCTGCTGATATCTGCTTGTCATGCTTAACGCGCATGACGCATCTGATCTAGTGCATATCATTGCATACATGATGGACCCTATAGCAGACGCATATGGGATGTCCTTCATTCGATCTTGCTCATCCTTTGAGCTTGGACATTGAGATGTACTCAATATTGTCCCTCTTTGAATAGGTACCATACTGTTGGAGCTGTAAAAGATAGTCTATATTATCAACATAGTGAAAGTCAACAAAAGTCAATGTCACGGTCAAAGTCAACAAAAGTCAAACCCGACACGTTCAAGACGAGGAACCGAGACGAGACGTTGAAGATTTAAATGACTAAATATATTTTGTGTGAACTAAATATATTTTATCTTGTTTTTAGTCATTTTTATGTTTTATATGTAATTTTCATTTAATTAGCCTAAGTCCAGGGGGTTAAGTGTAATTAGTGAATATTTGTCCAGACTATAAATAGGTTAATTGTCATTAGGTTTTGGTTAATGGTTGAATGATCAATTGATTAGGGATTCACTTTGTACAAATCATATGCAATCAATATAGATCAAAGGAGGTTTTATTGTGATTATCATTATTTTGATCTAATTCTCCATGATTTGATTCAAGTTTGTTTATCTTGGAGTTACAATTTGGTATCGAAGCCTTATTGGATCAAATGCATTGAAGATTTGAAGAATTTGTTGCTGAATTTTAAAGGTGTTCATCAGACTTTTAGAGAGAGAAAGTGGGGGTCTAGAAAGAAAGTAGATCTGAAATTCAAATTTATCCCAAACTCAATCAATTCATCAGATCTACAACAATCTATTATAGATTTGAAGATATACAATGTAAATTCCTGATCTACAATGTATTTTATACAACAAATTGAAAGAAAATTTCAGATCTGAAAAAGTTTCTCGCACACACACACTGGTGCGTGTGTTCTTGGTGTTCTTGAGTTTGAACGAAAGTTCATAGTTTCCGACGAAATTACAGTTTCCTCCGGCGAAATTCCAGCAAAACTGCAAATTCCAGCAAAACTATCCAGCGAGATTCCAGCGAATGTGTAGTTTCGTCCGGCGAAACTATCTTTTCTGGCAAAAAATCAAGCTGCGAAACTAAAGATTATGTTGAGAAATTAAAACCAACATCATGCGAAACTAAGCAAACAACAATCAAACCCCACCTCATCGGATCCTTGTAAAGAAAGTTCTAGTTTTGGAACCCTTGAGTTAAAATTCCTTAGAATCCTATATATCTTCTCAACATCAGCTGAAATTTCATCTCCAATCGAAGAGCTACTAGACGAATCACATTCATCTTCGTGTACGATCATCACGGCTTTCGTCACTCCTCTGGCTCTTGCATTCGTCTCCGGCAGCAACGCCGACGTCCGGCAACCACTACGGTACCATTACCATAGGGTTGATCACGAGGTGGTGTCACCGGCTCACTCCTCTGCTAATCATTACACCGGTAGCAGATCTAACGCTTCCATTGTCGGTGGAGCTGTTGTGACCTTCCGTCGTTGTATATCGCATAACACACCCTACCATCAAACAGCCGTGAATCTCCTCTCATCTCTCTGCATTCCCTAAATGGAACTAAACTCACCGATTTTTTTTTCCGGACGCCGGAAAGGCGGCTCGACGGAGCAGGTAGCCAGAACCCTAGCAGGCTCTCCCTCATCCGCCTCCCTCTCTGTCTTCAGACTTGTACAAAAAAACCGGTTCGGGAACCGGTTCGGCCAAAAAAACTGGAACCGGTTTGAGGCCCAAACCGGTTTGGCCCAAACCGGTTTCAAACCGGGCCCGAACCGCCGGTTCTTGACCGGTTTAACACCTCCTATTTCCAAACCGGTTTCAAACCGAACCGGTTTTCAAACCGGTTTCCAAACCGGTTCCAAACCGGTTCCAAACCGGTTTCCAAACCGGTTTCCAAACCGGTTTCCAAACCGGTTTCCAAACCGGTTTCCAAACCGGTTTCCAAACCGGTTACCGTTACCCAACGGCTATATAGCCGTTTTTTGCAATTTTTGACCTTTTTTTATGTTTTTTTACCATTATACCCCCACTAGGTTACTATATATATGTATTTGATGTTTTGGTTGAATCACAACAACTTATAACACTCTCTACTCTCAAAAATCTCAAAAACGCTCTCAAAAACGCTCTCCACAAATACTTTCGTTTAAAACGCTCTCAAAAACGCTCTCACAAAAATCTCTGAAATGGCTTCAACAAGTGCTCAATCATCCGTTGGTTGTGAAGCGTCTTCAAGCAACGTGGTGATAGCAATCCTTCCTATGAATAGGAACCCCGAAGTATGGTCCAATTACGATTTATGTCAAATGGCTAGCGGTCCAAACAAGGCTCGTTGCATGTTTTGTCATACGTTTTTCAAAAAAGATGCAAACACAACATTGAAAAACCATATTGCAAATAAATATTGTAAAGCGTTAAAAGGTGAACCTTCTGAAGGTCAAGCTTCGATGACAAACGAAGGAAATATTTGGGCTTATAACGTTGATGCGGTTCGGGAGCAAATGGTGCAATTTGTAATTCAAGAAAGCTTGCCATTCAAACATTTCGACAATGAACGTTTGACTCGACTCATTCAACGAACTCTCCAACCTCGTTACACCAATGTAAGTCGTGCTACTCTTCGAAGAGATTGTTTAAAAATGTGGAAAAAAGCTAAAAATGAATTAATATCTTATTTTGAAAATTTACAAACTGGTGTTAACTTAACTAGTGATGTTTGGTCGACACCTCACGGTTCACCGGACTCGTACATTTGTGTCACCGCCCATTGGGTTGAACCCGATTCGTGGCAAATGATGAACGTACGATTGCGTTTGAATTGTTTGATTATCCTCACACCGGCCAAAACATTTTTTATCTTATTGATAAAGTTATTCAAAAGTATAAATTAGAAAACAAAATATTTTCTATATCTTTTGATAATGCTTCAAACAACACTCTTGCGATAGATCATTTGAAATTAACATATAAACCAATATGTGAGGGTGTGTTTTTTCATAGTCGATGTGTTGCGCACATCATAAACTTAGTCGTGCAAGACGGTTTAAAAACGATTGAAACAATTAAAGATTGTTTTAAAAGAATGTTACGTGATATTTTTAGTAACAACCAAAGATATACTAAATATCGCAAGTTTTGTAAAGACGCAAATACTAAATGTTCAGGTCCGAATTAGGACGTACCAACACCATGGAATTCCACATGTAACATGTTTGAAAAGGCTATTGAACAAAAAGAAAGTTTAATAGCCTTCATAATAGTTTGGTAAGTCGGGGAAAGGCAAATTCTTACCATCCATCGGGTTGGGCCATCATCGAAGAAGTAACAAAAATGCTTCAAGTTTTTAAAAATGCAACTATATGTCTTTCTGGAGTTTATTACCCAACGAGTCCGTTGGTACTACACCAAATTTATTTAATGACTTCAAAATTAAATTAATTATCGTGTAGGGGTAGACCTTATTCCGATATGATACCCCCAATGAAAGAAAAACTTAAAAAATATTTTGAAGAAATGCCTCCCGTTATTACATGTGCCGATGCTTAAAACCCTTGTTTAAATTTGTCGGGGGTTGAAGCTTTACTTGATAAAATTACTTTTAATTTGGATTTAGAAGTTGGTAAACCAATGTATAGTAAAACTTTAAAAGCGACTTTCAACAAACAATTACAACAAATGTATGATGTTTATTTATTAAAATACGGGGAAACATCACAAATCCATGATGCTTTAAGGCATGCGGCAAATGCCAAATGTTCGAATGATCCAATGTTTGATTTATAATACTTTAAGGGATGAATGTAATAAACGTCAACGTGGTAACACTCCGAGTAGTGAACTCGGGAGGTATGGTCTTACAAACTTTTTATCGACCATGACTCCACATGAATTAAAAATTTTGACTTGTTGGCTTGGTGGAAAGGTAAGGAAGATCAATTTCCCATCCTATCCACCATGGCCCGAGATTTACTAACCGTCCAAGCTTCTACGGTAGCTTCGGAATCTGCTTTTTCTGTTAGTGGCAGGATTATATCAATAAGACGAACTCGACTCACTCCACAAGCAGTTGAAATGTCAATTTGCTTGAAAGATTATTTGGATGCCGCGAAAAGAGTACAAGACAAACGATCGCTTGAAGGAGAACTGGAATACGAATCAGAATTATACGAGGACGAGGTAGAGAGCGGATTGACACCAGGAATGACTGATGATGAAGCGGCATATGATGACTACCTTCGTAACAGTTCCGGTTCGGTGGCGAGGAATAAACGTACAAGTATAATACGAACGAAGAAACGACTATGTTAAATGTTTCGTTTTAAATGTTTAAATTATTTAAATGTTACAATTGTTAAAATGTTTAAATTGTTTATAAATGATGTAAATTGTTTAAATTGTTTATAAATGTTATTAATTGTTAAAATGCTTAAATTGTTTATAAATGTTAATAAATAGTATATACATATATATATGTTTATAAATGTTATAAATTGTTTAATTATTTAAATCGTTTATATGTTTAAATTGTTTAAATCGTTTAAATGTTTAAATTGTTTAAATGTTTATAAATGTTATAAATTGTTTAAATTATATAAATTCTTTTAAATTATATAAATTATATAAAAATGTTATAAATATTTATGTTTTAATTAAAAGTTTAAAATTCCATTTGAATATAACAAAAAAAAACCGGTTTGGGCCGAACCGGTTTGGGCCGAACCGGTTCCAAACCGGCCCAAACCGGTTTGATAGGTTTGGTTTTTACGGTTTTGAAACCGGTTTGAACCCGAACCGGTTTGGGGCCAAACCGGTTTTGACCAACTTTGACCAAACCGGTTTCGGTTTGGGACCCGAACCGGTTTGGACCCCAAACCGGTTTGTACACCTCTAGTCTTCACACACTTATGTGTGTGTTTTGATTGGTGTAAGGGTTATGTGTTAGGGTTTGAATATGATAAATGGGTTATTTTATTAGGCTGGGTTTTTCAAGATTATGGCTAGTTAAAACATTAAAGAAATTGGGCTAACTAGTTGGTACTAATTTGGGCTAGCTAAATATTAATAATTGGGCTGAATTTTTTTAAAAAAAATTAAGGTGTGGGCTAAAAAAATCAAATAAAATTAGTAGTTGGGATAATTGATTTCATCCTGATAAAGAAATAATCAACGATTTCTATACGATTTATAAAAAAAACTAGCTCACCTGACCCCAGTTGCTAAGATTGCATAGGGTGACATTTAAAATATATATATATATTTTCCGGGGGAGAATTATTTTACAATTTTTGGGAAAAATAATTTTCGTGCATTTAATTGTTAAAAAATTTTACAACCATGTCATCTTCAGAAGACATTAAATCAGATAATTTGACAACGGCACATAACCGGTTTGACTCTTTTGAAGGTACAAAGAAAGAAAAATTGCCAGATTTAATTGATCGATTTTTGAAAGTGGCAAATAATTTAAGAAGCATGTTCCTAATCTCAGCAATCATGAACAGATTCAAAAGCTTCTGACTCTCTTCCGTCTGCATTGTAACACCCCGAATTTCTATTTAAACGAAAGGAAAAAAGTAAATAGAAAGAATAGAAAATGAGCACAAGTGGAGGAGAAAAAGTGTACAAAGTACAAGACCTTAATATTTTATGGATTTAAGGGGCATGGTTGCCCATATCAAAGGCAGAAAGTTGCTTTTGCTCTCGAAGGAAGAAAGAAGAGGGAGAGCCCTGATTCTTAGAGAGAAAGAGAAGAAGCACCTGCAAAGGTAAGTTTTCTCTTCTATGAGCTCGTTTTTGACAGGATCAGTGATCACAAGTTTGATGTATCAGAATATAAAGCACGGAATACAAACACGAATTAGACAAATGTAGCAAGCAATCGATATTTGTAAGCATTAAGACCGCATACGTTTATAGGAGAGAATATTATTTCTGATTTCTAGGAATGTTTATAGATGTAGAATATTTCTAATCGAATCAATCATTCATTCCATTCAATTACTCATTTCACTCACTGATTACAATAGGTTGTCACTCCTTATATAGAGTGCAACAGTCACTGCTGTTGTCACGGAAAGTGACAACTGGCAGATCCAATACAGAAATAACTAATTCTTAACAAACTACTGAAATGTTCACAACTACTGAGAACATATCAGCAAGTTAAGTACAAAATATAAAACTACTGAAACTACAACGACTGAAGAACAAGCTCTTCAGTCGTTTTACAAAACTACTGAACATAGAAAATAAAACTACTGATATCACAACTACTGAAGAAGTACTCTTCAGCAGTTGTGACAAACTACTGAGGCTTCAGTACTTGATCTTCAGACTTTGACCTTCAGGTGTTTCATCAGCTGATGACTTCAGTAGATATCATCAGCTGATGTCTTCAGTCTTGTCTTCAGACTTTGTACATCAGTTGTTGATCTTCAGCACTTGTGAACTCTTCAGCTGTTGTACTTCAGTACTTTGGTCTTTCAGCTTCAGCACTTGTGTTCTTCAGCTGTTGTACTTCAGCACTTTGGTTCTTCAGCTGTTAAGGTCTTCAGCACTTGATCTTCAGCTGTTGAAGTCTTCAGCACTTGTCAAACTACTGATGAGGCTTTCAGCAGTTGTTGTGATACCGTGTGGGACTTAGAGGTTTTCTGATCTTGGCTCATTGGTTCTTTTGGTCCAACAAACTCCCCCTGAACCAATGCAGCCAAAACCTCTAACTTATTTATACTCCCACTTATTGATGGCAAAATGTTGGTCTTTTTCCTTCTTGATCAGTGGAGAAGATGACCCATGTAAGCTCCGGCCTGGGAAGAATCTCAAATATTTGTTTGGCAGAGTATGAATGGGAACTCTGTTTTGGGGAACTGGACACAGAGTTGTTATCCCATTCATGAGATTTACTTCCCCATAATGAGTCTGTACGACTCTCTTGTGTAGGCCTCAAGGAAGGTGATTTGTTCCTCCATAGTTAGCACTTCAGTACCTCCTTCAAACAATGATTCAGGCCCATAATACTCAGACAGGTATTTGGCCTGTTTCCCATTCTTTAGCTCCACAGTTGTTATTATTCTGTAAGCAAACTCATCCGGGTGATTACCCTCTAGGAACAACTGGAGCTCATTTTTCCTGACTTCCTCAAGCCTCTTGTAAACTAACCCCTTTTTCACTATTTTGTTTTCCAGCATCTTCTGAGGGGTTAGATTAGCTTTGTAGGCCTTCTTGAAGTCTTCTAGGATTTCCCAGGGTGAAACTACAAAGACCAGAGATCACTTCATCTACGATCTTTTTCACCTGGCCAATGTATCTCTGAGGTATATTGTTTTTATGAATTCTGTGAGAGACCCTGGGATCAGGCCAAATCCTCACTCTTTCCTTTTGATATTGAAAGGTATGCCTGAGAGTGTAAAGTCTGAGGGCTTGCTCCTTCATATTGATGATAGAGATGTGGCTGCATAAGCTTTGTCAACTCTCTTCAGCAATTCCTCATCATGCAGTTTATGAAGCTCTTCTTCTTCTAGCTTCACTTTAACCATTTGTCTCTGGACTTCAGGAGTAATTGCTGAGGAGTGACTTGTGGCCTTAGGCAACTGAATCACAGCTGAGAGCGGCAGCCTGTCTTCATCATCTTCGTCATCATCTTCTAGCCTCAATATCCTTCTCTTCTTCTTCAAGGGTATATCATCGGCTATGGGTTTTTAGGGTAAGGGAGTTGGTTTGGTGGGTTGTGTTTTGGGTGGTTTTGGTGTGGGAATGTTGACAGGCTGTTCTAGCATCCTTGAGGTGAGTGTGGCTTTTGATTGCTTGGCTAGCTCAGTCCTGCTCCCAGCACCTGCTTCATTCAAAGCTTCAATAACAAGCCCCTTAGTATATACTTCAGATGAGCAGATCTTGGTGGTGATTGCCAAGATACTGTCCCTGGACCAAGCTTTGATTTCGATCATTGACCTTCCAAGATATTTTGCAATAAATCTGATCATGATTTCAAGCCTTTCTCTTTCTAACACTTCATAACTTGCCCATCTGTTCTGGATTTCTTCAATCTCTAGTCGTCGAATCTCAGAGTCAAGTTTATTGGTGTCATGGCCTTGCCTAAACAGCTGATCAATGATGTTGTCCATTGATCTGCTGTGTTCGGCATCAGCCTCTTTTATCAGTAGCTCCAAGGCTTTATCTTCAGCAATGTGCTCATCAGCACCTTTCTTTCTCTTATAGGTGAGCATTGGTTGCTGTTCTTTCTCCTCCTCTTCCTTTTCCTCAGATCTTTTCCTCTTCCTTTCTTTCACTGCAGTACTCTCCCCCTTTTTGGTTGCATTGGAGGAAGGGGTTGGTACCGCAGAAAGAGTCTTTTGGACAGCAGCATCAACCAGGGCTGTAATGTTGAGGAAAGCCTCTCATCAAGGGCTTTGATCACTATATCAGTGATTATTGGGGTGATGAGAGGAAGGGAATTTTGGAGTGCAGCACCTATTTGCTCAGGAGGGTTCTGTTCCTGAGAAGTAGGGCCTGAAGCAGAGGCAGGTGGTTGATTTTGGGGTGGCTCTGTGTTTGGGAAACCTTCAAGGGAAGGTGCCATCTGTGGGTGTATGATGGTGGCAGATGGACTTGCATCCTGAGACATCTTGGCCAGCAGCTCTTTGAGTCTGCTAACCTCATCCTCTAGAATGGTGTTTTGAGCAACTACATCATAGAAGAAGCTCAGGTCATCATCAGTTGATACTGAATCACCTGACCTCCTGCTTAGAGCAGGATTTACATGCACTGGGTGTAGACCAGTTTGCATGTGCCCCTTGTGCTTGGTACTGGGGACTTCCAGCCTCAGGACAATGTCCATCATCAGCTGTTGCCTCTAGGGAGGTCTTAGCAATGTTACCAGCCTCACTCTGGTCATGTGCTGAGTCAGAGGAGGTGGCAGCCTCACTAGATATTCTAAGCTCCTTGTCTACACCAGGAGATAGAATTGGGAAACCCCTGTGCTGTGGGCTCAGGTGCATTGTGTTCCTCCCCCTCAATTGTAGAGGAATTCCCAGTGGTAAGTGGTTTCTGGGGAGGGGGTGAGGAGTGCAATTGAGTCAGCACTTGTGCAACTATTAAAGTTGGGCTGTGAGGGGCGGTTGTTTGGGGTAAGGGGTTAGAAGAAGTGTGCACCTGGGGTGGATGGTGCTCTTCAATGGCAATCTCCTCAAGTGAGTAATCCCAGATAAGTAGGTGCCCCTTGGGTTGTTGCAGGCTCCTGTTGAGAGGAGCCTGAGCGGCTGTGGCTGGAAGAGTCATTGTATCCACTAGGGGGTTTGGACTAGTGGATATATCCTGCGTTTGTGGTGCAGGAGCATCCTCAGGGGACTCAATTCCCTGAGTAGCCATTTTGTGTTTCTTTTTGGTGGGTTTGGTGGGGACATTGGATTTGGAGGTGGTGGCTGTGGGTTCCAGCTGCGTGGGTTTTCGCAGCTTGGCAGCCAGTTTGAGTGTCCGGTCAGAGTTGTGCCGGGAGTATACTTCTGGCAGAACAGCCGTAGCAGGGACTCCCAAGCCAACAAGTCCCTCAGCATTAAGCTGGTCTATAATAATGGCCATTATGAACCGTGGATAGAGTATCCAACGGTTGGCAGTTAGTTTTTGAGCCATATCTTTGAGCTCTGAAAATATTAATTCTGAAAAGTTCAGTGGTTGTTGCTCAAGGATAGAATACATTACCTGCTGCCATTTGGTGGACATTTGATCCCAAGACGATGTCTTAGGGGCCAAACATACATTGACCATGTGAAAAATCAGGCGCTCAGCGTCATTAAAGTGTTTCTTCATGATGGTGGTGGCACTGAGATCACCTTGATATCCATGCTGAGCTAATGATAGATCTATGGTGCCCTTCGGATATCCAGCAGGAGAGGTAGCATCACTCAGTTGAAGAATTTTACGGATTGTTGCAGGAGTAATCACTACTTCTTTGTTGTTGACGACTGACCGGAGGGATCGTGTGTTGCTCTCCTCAGTTGTAACAGTAACGTTCATCCAAAATTGGTTCAAGGATTCGGCATGTAAGACGGGGTTCAGAAGGAATGCCTTGTTGTATTGGGACTGAACCATAAGATCGATAGCAGTATCGAACTTAGTCCAGATCGGCGATTTTGTGAGGTAGGCAACACAGTTGTGTCGCGGTTTAATTTGCATAGACGCCATGGAAGTTTTGGAGAGGAATGTTAGGTTTGAAGAAGATGAAGCATGGAGAGCTCAGGTTAGGGTATTTATAGGGTACGGGTGAGGAAACGACTGAAGGATGTGGTGTTAGTCATCAGTAGTTTTAAACGACCGTTGACATGGTATTATCCTTTCAGACGTTGAAACAGCTGAAGTCGTGGTGTTAGGCATCAGTAGTTTAGAAAACTACTGAAGACCGTGGTTTTGACTTCAGATGATTGAAACAACTGAGGACATGGTTTTGTCATCAGTAGTTATGAAACTACTGAAGACAGTGGTTTTGTCATCAGCTGTTGTAAACAACTGAAGACTTGGTATTAGTCATCAGTAGTTATAAAACTACTAAAGACGTGGTTTTGCTTCAGTTGTTTAAAATGAAACAGCAGTTGTACAAACGACTGAAGAGAAAGTTCTCTTCAGCTGTTTTCGTCAATTCTTAGCTTTTCAGCTGTTTCAAACTGTCCTCAACACATTCATCAGTCTTTATAGCTGATTTCAGTTGTTTCATAGGACATCAGTACTTATCTGTTTTTACTGATTGCAGTAGTTATGACTGCATCAGTAGTTGTAACTACATCAGTAGTTTCGAACAGATGAAGTACTTCAGTACTTGTGAGACATTTAGCCTTCAGTAGTTATAAAACTACTGAGGTTAAAAGAGCTCATCAGTACTTATATGTGACAGGTACTCATGATCATCAGTATGAATTACTGAGATCATCATAGTTGTCACCTATTCTAGCTGCAGCATACCAAGCCTTAACACCAGGTTTTGGAAAGTTGAACTATCCAAAGGCTTAGTAAAAATGTCTGCAAGCTCATCAGCACTAGGCACAAACTTAGGATCAATCAGACCTTTTTCAAAACAATCCCTTATAAAATGATGTCTGATCTCTATATGTTTGGTCCTAGAGTGCTGGACTGGATTTTTGACAATGCAAAGAGCTGAAGCACTATCCATTAACAATGGAGTCTTAGTCTCTGTAATGCCATAATCCAAAAGTTGGTTTTGAAGCCAGAGTACCTGAGATGTACAGCTTGCAGCAGCAATGTACTCTGCTTCCGCAGTGGATGTAGCAACTGAGGTCTGTTTCTTGCTCTGCCAGGAAATCAAGCAGTTGCCTAGGAATTGACATCCACCAGAAGTTGATTTCCTGGTCAACTTACCCCTGCATAGTCACTGTCAGAAAAAGCAACTAATTTACCAGAATGTCAGGTAGAATACCATAAACCTAGAGATGGAGTGCCTTGCAGATATCTAAAGATCCTCTTGACTGCAATCAGATGAGACTCTTTAGGTGCAGCCTGAAATCTAGCACAAACACATGTAGCAACATAATATCTGGTCTAGAAGCTGTTAAATACATCAAGGACCCAATCATACATCTGTAAAGTGTTTCATCACCACTTTACCTTTCTGATCTGAGTCCAGTTGTGTGGTGCTGCTCATGGGAGTAGAACAGGGCTTACAGTTTTGTAAATCAAACTTTTGCAAAAGATCTTTTGTATATTTGGATTGATGAATAAAAATTCCATCAGCCTTTTGTTTGATTTGCAACCCCAGAAAGAACTGTAATTCTCCCATGGCACTCATTTCAAACTTCTGTTGCATCAACTTTGTAAAGGCATCACACAACTTTGGATCAGAGGATGCAAAAATGATATCATCTACATAAATTTGAACAAGTAGATTATGCTGCCCAGCTTTCTTAATAAATAAAGTCTTGTCTATGGAGCCTCTAGTGAAATTGTTTTCCAGAAGAAAGTTTGATAATGTCTCATACCAGGCTCTGGGAGCTTGTTTTAACCCATAAAGAGCTTTATCAAGCTTATACACCCAATTAGGATGTTTATTGTCCTCAAAGCCTGGAGGTTGACATACATAAACCTCTTCTTTAACTTTTCCATACAAAAATGCACTTTTGACATCCATTTGAAAGACTTTAAGTTTTTGATAAGCAGCATAAGCTAAAAACAATCGAATTGCTTCCAGTCTGGCTACAGGGGCAAAGGTTTCATCATAATCAATACCTTCTTCTTGTGCAAACCCCTGAACAACCAGTCTGGCCTTGTTCTTAACAATAAGCCCATTTTCATCAGTTTTGTTCCTAAACACCCATTTAGTGCCTATTGCACACTTACCTGGAGGTAGAGGAACCAGTTCCCACACTTGCTGTTTCTTGAACTGAAGAAGCTCAAGCTGCATGGCATCAACCCATCCATTGTCCTTTAAAGCAATGTGATAATTCTTTGGCTCTTGCTGACTGATGAAGAGAGCATAGAAGCAGAAATTTGACAATTGACTTCTTGTTGATACTCCAGCAGTGATATCACCAATGATTTGAGACATAGGGTGATTCTTCAGATCTTGATACACAATGAGATCTGTGCAAGTGTTTGTAGCCGGTTCAGCAGCAACAGATGGTGATGGTGAATCATTTCCTTGAAACCAATCAGTGGATGGTAATTCAAAGGAAGTTGAATTCGAAAAATCTCATCAGCATTTGTTGTGGATGGTGCTACTGGCGCTACAGGAACATCAGGTCTAGTTGAGTCAGGCAGCTGATCACTAAACCTGAAGAGGTGAGTACTGCAATCATCATCATCATCAGCAGTACCACCAGGTGGTGAACTGTTGACAGGAGCAACAGCAGGAGTTTGATAAGGAACATATTGCAGTATGTCCAAATCAAATAACTCCACAGGACTTTGTGGAATCTTGTCCTTTGGAGATTCATTAAACTTAACATGTAGAGTTTCTTCAACCATCTTTGTTCTGCAGTTGAAGACTCTGTATGCCTTGCAAGTAGATGAATAACCAACAAAGTATCCTGCATCCACCTTAGGATCAAATTTGTGGAGTTGATCCTTTGTGTTGAGAATAAAACAGGGACACCCAAATGCTTTGAAAAATGAAATCAGAGGAGCCAAATGATGGAGAACTTCATATGGAGTCTTCATCAACCTCTGATTTACTAAAACTCTATTTTGCACATAACAAGCTGTGTTGACAGCTTCGGCCCAAAAGGTCAATGGCAAACCTGAGTCAGCCAGCATGGACCTTGCAGCTTCAATGAGGGTCCTGTTCTTTCTCTCCACTACTCCATTTTGTTCTGGAGTCCTTGGAATGCTGAACTGCCTTTTGATTCCCTTTGAAAGATAGAAGTCATCAAGTGTATGATTTTTGAACTCAGTTCCATTATCACTCCTAATACACTTGACTGGAAGGGAACTGCTTCTCAATGTACAGCACAAAGTGGATAATCTTCTGAGCAGCCTCATCCTTTGAATGTAGAAAGAAAGTCCATACAAATCTGGAGTAATCATCCACAATTACCAGACAGTATTTCTTCTTTGCCATGCTCATTACTCTCACAGGACCAATAGATCCATATGCAGTAATTGCAAGCAGGCAGTGGACTTGGACACTTCAATAGGAGGAAATGAGACCTTGTGCGGTTTCCTTTTAACAAGCAGTGCATGTTTCATCACAGTGGAACTCCTTTATTGGTAAGCCTCTGACTAAACTATTGTGGCTAAGCTGATTCATGTTTTTGAGATTGACATGACCAAGCCTCCTGTGCCACAGTTTAGATTCTTGAAAAGAGGCTTTGGAAAATAGGCAAGGATTGCCTTTGAGATCTATCTTCTTAGAGAGATCTAAGGCATACACTCTTCCTGTCCTGTTGGCTTTCAGGAGAGTGTGATCATCCAACACCTTGTCAATCAAGTGCAAAACTTTGGATGACAGAATCCTACAGTTTTGACTTGTGAAAAGGGCAACATGGCCTTTATCACACATTTGACTGACACTCAAGAGGTTGTACTTGAGATTTTCCACATGATTAACATCATCAAATTTGATTTCTCCATTGGAGACAAAGCCCTTACCGATGATGTAACCCCTAGCATCATTGCCAAAAGAGACAAATCCCTTCTTTCCTTGAGAGTAGTCATGAAGAAGAGAGATGTTCCCAGTCATGTGCATAGATCCCCCACTGTCTACATACCAGATGCTACTTTGGCATGTTGAAGAACCCTGCAATAATAAACAATCAGTTAGTTTTAGAGACCCAAACCTTTTTGGTTTTGGGCCTGGTCTCATCAATAGATGGTAAACTAACATGTTTATTTGTAACAACAGCCTGAGAAGAAGAAGATGGTGTAGAAGAGGAGTCCTTTGGCTTAGACCTCCTTTTCTGTGGTTTCAACATAGGAGAATCTAGTTGGTTAACTCTACCCAACAGATGTTGTACCATCATCACCAGCTGTGTCTGATTTTGTGATAAAGCTTTCAGCTCATCAGACACATTGCTAGTGGAGTTAGATAAGGTCCTATGTTGCACCTTCTTCTTTTGAGCACCCTCAGCTGTCACCTGTTTAACTCCTTCCTTTTTGGATTGCTTTAAGGACTTAAGGGTTACAGGATTTGATGTTGCTGATACAAATGTGGTCTCAAACTCAGTTTTCATTTTTACCATTTTCTCATTAATTTCTTCTTTTTGTTTGAGTTGGAACCTCTTTTGTACCAACAATCATCTGTAAGATGATTGAACAAACCACATACTTCACATGGTTTCTTCTTCATCTTAGGTTGATCATCAACTAAAGATGGTGAAGCAACAGAAGACTTGTTCTTCAATGCTTTGGAAGCATTGGTTGCTTTCTTGACATCCTCTTTAGTAGCCTTCAAACTCTTTCTCTACTGCCAGTTTTCTTCTCTTCAGTGCTGACAGCAGTTGAAGTTTGAACTTCAGGTGTTAAATCCTGCTCTCCAGTCCTTTCAGGACCTTCAGGATTAACTCCTGAGTTGATCAACTTATTGATCATGTGAATGTCAGCATTTGGACCATCAACATCAGCTGATAGGTTCAAGGAGGACTTGATGCTGACTGCTACTTCTGATTGTGCTGTATCAGAAGGTAGATCACATGATTTGATGGATGGTTATCACTCTCACCATCAGATTCTACCTCTGCTCTTGGGGTAAAATCTGTAGGTGGAGCAGTGTGATTGTAGCCAATGCCAAACTTCACATTTGAAGCAGATTGCTTACTAAGAAGCATTTCAAAACCTTTGCATGATTGTACCCATCTATCACACTCGACCTGGGTAACTGCAAGGGTTTCTTTGAGATCTTTGTACTTCTCTAGAAGTACATCTTCTCTAGCCTTATCATCAATTATTTTGCAATTCAGTTTATAAACCTCATCATTTTTATCTTTGAGCACAAACTCAAACTCAGCTTTGTTTTTGGAAATTATTTGTTCTAGCTCAATGTTCTTATTAATTAAAGCTACATTTGCTTCTCTAATGAAGCAAATGCTGCTATGCATTGTTCAGAACATAATTTGGCTTTTGCCTCAGAGGATACCTGTGATACCTGAGGTGTAGAGGCATTGGAAGATGAAGTATCAGCAGACTCCAAAGCCATAAGAGCTAGATTCCCAAAGGGACTGTCACCACCATGTTGACCAGCACCTGAGAACAGTTGATCATGACCAGACAAGTCATCTGGTAAACTGCTCCAGTCAACAACTCCTGGGGTGAAGAAGCTGTGTTGTTGAGATGAAGGTTGTTGATGAGATAGGGAAGGCTGAGGTTCTGGTAATGCATGAGGTTGTGGTGTCATAGGAACTTGAACTTGATTTGACTGTGGCATGTAATAACCAGGGTACTGATATGGCATTGGTCCCTGAGGAACAAAATATGCCGGAGATTGTTGTTGAGGATGATGACTAGATGTGACAGGATGTTGCCCTCTGTGTTGTTGACTATTGCCAGGAAAAGTCACAAAGGGTGCAGTAGAGTTAGATCCAGTTGATCTACACTCTCTTGCAAAGTGTCCAAGCCGTTGGCATTTGTGACACCTCAACTTGCTCTTGTCAAAACCAACTTTGGTTTTGCCAGAGAGTCCTGGGAATTTTCTTCCAGTTCTTTTGTAGAACTTCTGAGATCTGATATTTATCAAGGCCATTTGGCTCAAAATATCCATCTCTTCTAAGTCATCATCAGCAATCCCCTTGAGATCATCCATAATGAAACATAGATTGTCATTATTACACCCAGTGAACTGACCATCAACACTTACAAATGCAGAATTAGAAGTGCTCGAAGAGAATTAATATGCTCATCATACTGGCATTCAGATGAAGCATATTCTGACTCATGACCCACCAAGGCAGTGTTGCCTTGTATAAAGTCTTCAGTGAGCTTTCCAGATGAAGACAGCTTTCTCTTTTGTTCTATCTCTCTCTCAAAAGTGAGCAATTTCCCATGGAGTTGGGTGAGAGATAGTTTGTCCAAACTTGCACTGGAGCGTAGGACAATAGTATATGTGTCCCATCTCTCAGGCAGTGATCTGAGAAATCTGTTATTCATCTGAATATTGGTGTATTCAAGTTTGACCATTTTTAGTTCAGAGATCAAACAAGAAAACCGCTCATATTGTTGAGTCAGTGTCTCACCCTTTCTATGAGAGAATGTCTCATATTGTTGGGCAAGAATTTCTCTATTATTTGCCAAGACCTCATCTGTTCCTCCAAATTGTTCTTTCAAAGCAATCCAGAGGTCATGGGCAGTTTCATGATGCATTAGCCCAGAATAGATTTCATTGGGCAAAGCCATGGCCAGAATTCCATGGGCTTTTGCATCAATCTCAAGCAACTTCTTATCCTCATCTGAGTATTGCTCCCTCCTCTTCGGAACCATTTGATTGGTTTCCGGGTTATTCACCATAGGCTTGTGTGGACCATGTACCACTGATGTCCAACACCCTGCGCTGTTAACAGACAGGTGATGGAGCATACGTCTTTGCCATATGTTATACTCATTCCTAACCAGCATAGGAGGCTTGGTTGAGGAACCAGTATTGTGAGGATCATTGGAGGGAGTGGTCATTTTCAGTTCAAAAACAGTTTAGTTCAAGTTTTAAAAAGTTTTAGACAAACCACAACAAACTCAATGAGAACCAAGAAAAAGATCTCAGGATGAATGAGCAGAAATACAGAAAATTCAATCTCTATAACCGTTTCTTGCAAAAACAAAAGCTAATTCAATCAAACTTGGATCTTGAATAGCAGTTTCAATGATCAATTATTAGATCGATCAATGATTAACCTGCTCTGATACCATTTGACAGGATCAGTGATCACAAGTTTGATGTATCAGAATATAAAGCAGCGGAATACAAACACGAATTAGACAAATTGTAGCAAGCATCGATATTGTAAGCATTAAGATCGCATACGGTTATAGGGAGAGAATATGTATTTCTGATTTCTAGGAATGTTTATAGATGTAGAATATTTCTAATCGAATCAATCATTCATTCCATTCAATTACTCATTTCACTCACTGATTACAATAGGTTGTCACTCCTTATATAGAGTGCAACAGTCACTGCTGTTATCACGGAAAGTGACAACTGGCAGATCCAATACAGAAATAACTAATTCTTAACAAACTACTGAAATGTTCACAACTACTGAGAACATATCAGCAAGTTAAGTACAAAATATAAAACTACTGAAACTACAACGACTGAAGAACAAGCTCTTCAGTCGTTTTACAAAACTACTGAAACATAGAAAATAACTACTGATATCACAACTACTGAAGAAGTACTCTTCAGCAGTTGTGACAAACTGAAGCTCTTCAGCAGTTGTGACAAACTACTGAGGCTCAGTACTTGATCTTCAGACTTGACCTTCAGGTGTTTCATCAGCTGATGACTTCAGTAGATATCATCAGCTGATGTCTTCAGTCTTTGTCTTCAGACTTTGTACATCAGTTGTTGATCTTCAGCACTTGTGAACTCTTCAGCTGTTGTACTTCAGTACTTTGGTCTTTCAGCTTCAGCACTTGTGTTCTTCAGCTGTTGTACTTCAGCACTTTGGTTCTTCAGCTGTTAAGGTCTTCAGCACTTGATCTTCAGCTGTTGAAGTCTTCAGCACTTGTCAAACTACTGATGAGGCTTTCAGCAGTTGTTGTGATACCGTGTGGGACTTAGAGGTTTTCTGATCTTGGCTCATTGGTTCTTTTGGTCCAACAGGTTTCAGCTGGGTTTCGAGTTCTTGACCGAAGTTCTTGGTGTTTAGTGTTTGTTTTCGGGAGTCAAGAGCTGAATCGAAGGTGGTCTTGAACTGGAAGAGTGTTGCTCAAAGGCTGCTCAAGGTGAGTTTCTAAAACCCCTCTTTTACTGATTTTCAACTTGTTTGTGGCTATTATGCATACTAAGTAGACATTTTGAAAGTAACCGTGGGTCTACAGCCTTATGTTCGAATGATATATGTATGTATGTATGTATGTTTTAGTGTTGATTATGGGGTAGTGATGATGTTTAGCACGCTTAGATGGCCTTAGTATGTTAGATCTGTGCTTGGGTATCATTATAATGATAATCTGGTGATGTTGGTAGCATAGAAAATATTTCAGAATGTTCTGATGAACATGAACAGTGGTCCATGCGCCGAGTATGAGTGGCCAGACGCCTAAGTGTTTGCCATGCGCCCAAGAGTGGGCCCATGCGCCCAGCATGTTGGCCATGCGTCTAAGTGTTGGCCATGCATCTAAGTGTTGGCCAGGCGCCTAGAGGTAGTCCATGCGCCTAAACAATGGCCCATGCGCCTAAACAGTGGCCCATGCGCCTAAGTGTTGGGCATGTGCCCAAGTGTTGGCCATGCGCCCAAGTGTTGGCCATGCGCCCAAGTGTTGGCCATGCGCCCAAGTGTTGGCCATGCGCCCAAATAGTGCCCATACGCCCAGGTGTTGAAACGACTAAGTGTTGGTCATGCGCTTGAACAGGTGCCATGCGCCTGCATAGTGGCAAAGCACCTGAACAGGGCAGAAGTGCCCAAATAGTGCCCATGCGCCCAACTGTTTTACCCATAGATTTTTATGCTCATGCGCCTGGAAGGTCCCATGCGCCCAATTTGTACTTGAGATTTTGTAAGTGGTTTTTAAGGGGTAATATGGGGAGATAGGCCTGGTTATGATGTGATGGCTTATGTCTAATGTGTGTTATGTATGTATGTCTTCCCTTGACTTTGCGTTGAACGTTATTGAATGTAATGAAGTATTATGTAACGTAAAGTGGAAGATAATGTAAAGAGGAACATAATGAACGAGAACGTGAGAGGCTTGCAAGCAAAGTATAGTGAAGTGCACGGCTCTAAATGCCTTATGCTCTACCTCGTGAGGTTCAGCAAATCCTAAAGTGTGCACGCAGGGGTTCCGGTCTTTGTGGCTGACCTTCGGTGTTGTTACCCATTTTGATGGGGGTGTTGTTATCCATTTTGATGGGGGGTGTTACCCATTTCGGTGGGGGTGTTGTTACCCATTTCGTTGGGGGTGTTGTTACCCATTTCGGTGGGGGTGTTGTTACCCATTTTGAAGGGGGTGTTGGTACCCATTTCGATGGGGGTGTAGTTACCCAAAATGTTAGGGGTGAAATATATGATGGTTACCCAAGTTACGTATAACTTTGGGGGTGTGGCATAAAGCCAAGCATATGTATGAGGTGAGCGACTTTGTGTTGCAACAGACTCGGATAGGTTCAATCCCTGTGATTGACTCATATCGGATCTTTTTCGCTATCCCGGTGCTGTGTTAGTCTTCGGACATGAGTCGAGGGTTTGTGAGCAGGCCCTGGCACAGCATCAGCTTTCTAGCATGAGTCGGGGATATTGCACGAGACATGATTCGAGTAATAAAGAGTAATGAGCAAGTGATGAATGAATGTCAATGAATTATCATAATAATGTACTAAACAGGAGCCTTGTCATTCGACCTCAGTAATCGTAGCTGAGTGCCACGAAGAGGGTAAAGTCTGACCGGATCTAGAAAGAGAAGTGAACAATAATGTAATACGTTGAATGAATGAAAGTTAATGAACATAATGACGAAGATAATAATGATATTATCTGTAGGTACATATGATGCATGATCACGAATGATTGTAAAGTATAGTATGATTTGAAATAAAGTGAAGGACGGTTTTAACGAAAGTAAGTATTTTATTATAAAAACCAGAACTCACTCAGCGTCGCTGACTTTTGTATGCATGATAGTTGGCAGGTATTTGTTGATGCTGAGGAGTTGCAGGCATGGATACATAAGCTACTCGGAGCATTTTGAGGCTGGCATCCGTATTTGGACATGTCTTTGTATTTTGAGATGAAAACAAATATCATAAATGAATGAAATGACATGTTTTTAGTTACTAATGAAAGATTTAAATTCCGCTGCAAAATAAAGGTACGTTTTTTAATATTTTAAGTGCAATGAATGACCAACAGTGAGGTGCTTGGGAACGGGGCCTTACAAGTTGGTATCAGAGCAAAAGTTTAAGTGAATTGGGTAAATATTTTGAAAAACTACTCTTAAACTGAGAATGGGACAAAAAGGATAGGGATGCGAGTCCTAGTAGCTACGTGCCTGCAGCTAAAGTTTTTATGTAAACGTCTAAAGTAAGTTAACGTTAACCGGCATTATGTGCGCATGTTATGTGGCCTGTGTGCTTTTGTGTAGATTTAGATACTGATGTAGTCGGGATAGTAAATGCTTGGGGTATGAAGAGTAAAGTAAGTGGCTAATCACAACTGGCCACTGTAATTAGGGACTTACTATACTTGACATAAACTGAGTGTACCTTGAATGACCGCGTTAATATTTGAATCTTATAGTGTGCGTTTAGAGGATGGCTGGTGGTAGATCATCGAAAGCTTCACGAGGTGGAGGTGGCGGTGGACATGGTGCCGAACCACGGGTCACAAGAGGATGGTCTAAGGCTGAAAGAGTAGTTCATGAAGAACCCGAGACCCCTCATGAAAGAGATCCTCGATGAAAGAGATAGTCGTGGAGGAAGTGCATCAGGTCATGCAGATGATCCCACCGTCTATGGTGACCAAAGTTATAAAGTCTGCTAAAGGTGGGGAGAGACGGGAAAGGGGTAGACCTTCAGGCGAAAGGAGACGACCTGAGACTGAAACGTTTTCTTCGATGACGAAGTGGAAGAAGAGGAAGAGCCTGCGCCGGAGGCAGCACAAGGCTGTAATTATGGGGCGTTTCAACGATGCAAGCCCCCAACGTTTGATGGAAACAACACTGCTATTACTGCTCACCGATGGGTGAGAGAGATGGAAGCGGTATTGAATATCAGCGAGTGCCAGGAGGATCAGAAAGTAAAGTTTGCTGCCGATTCTTTTGTGGACTCGGCTTTGCGCAATATAGTCCAAGCCGAGGGTAGCAGAGCTATTGGGAGAATAAGATGGTCGGAGCTGAAGAAGTTGGTTATTGAGGAGTTCTTTCCTCACCGAGAGATGGAAAAGGTTGAGAGGAAGTTCCTGCAACTGGAGGCGGGAAACCTGACACATCAACAATACACCACGAAGTTCAACGAGATGGCTCGTCTGGTGCTGGATCAGGTGACACCTCTTTCGCGAAAGATCAAGAGGTATATTCAGGGCTTGCCGGCAGACATCCGTTGGTATTTGATCACTGCCCCGACCAAGCACGTTTAGGTCGGCGGTTGATTTGGCGGAGAGACTGTATGATGAAAGATCTGTGAGGGTGACTGAAGGTAGCAAGAAAGGGAAGGGTGATCAAGAATGGAACGGGAAGCGATTGGCACGTGGCGGAGCTGCTCCAGGTAACAAAGGTGCACGAGTGGATGATCAACGTGTGGTCATAACTGGTGCGGGGTCGAAAAGGTGTGACAAGTGTGACACAGTCACCCCGGGGAATGTAGATTGGGGGCAATGTCGGTTTCCATTGTGGAAGGACCAGACATGTGGCGAAGAACTGCGGTATGGGGAGGTGTTATTCTGGTGGTGAGGAAGGTCACATGAGCAGGGATTGCAAGAAGCCAAGGGCGGAAGGTTCGGGAGTGAAGAAGATCGGAGGAAGCTAGGACGGACCCCGATGTTATGTCAGGTACGTTTCTAGTAAACCAAACTTTAGCCTCAGTGTTATTTGATTCTGCTGCTAGTAAAAAAGTTTTATCTCTGCTGCTTACTGTGCTAAGTTTCCTGTTAGTCGTAAGAATATAGATACGCCCTTCGATGTAGAATTGCCATTAGTAAGTCTACTAGGTTACCTAATGCCCTAGGGGATTGCGTGATAGAATTAGGAGAGAGCGCTTGTTCCTGCTAGACTGTTTAAGATAGGCGTGGGTGGATAGATGTACATCTCTGGGTGAGTTGATTAGTAATCTACGACTTAAACCCCAAGTGTTGCAAGAAGATGGATTGATCAACCATGCACGACCAGAGTTCGGTACCGACCTACGACGATGAATTATGATGAAGGCTTCGACCAGGAAAGCGGATTGATTGGTTTGGAATCGAGTAAAGCTAATATTAAAGTGTAGAGGGATATTCCTAGTTGTTGCTCAAGCAGGAGAAGTGACACATTGACTGGAGCTACCTGATGAGTTAAGTGGAATTCATCTGATGTTCCATGCATCTCGTCTAAGAAAGAGCTCAACCGATGAGAATATGATCATGCTACTAAAGAACATTGAGATGGACAAAGTATCTAACCACGAGAAGCAACCGGTGGCCCTTACTAATAAGAAGAAGGGAATAGGCTAAGGAGGATGATGGTTTCAGTTGTGCGGGTGCACTGAAGCCTAAAGGGATCTAAGTTTAAGTGCAAGATCAAGGAAGAGGTGAGATAGTGTTACCCATAACTGTTCGAGAAGCGACAGATTTCGGGGACGAAACCTCTTTAAGGGGGGTAGACTTGTAACACCCCAAATTTCTATTTTAATGAAAGGAAAAGAAAAGTAAATATAAAAAATAGAAAATGAGCACAAGTCGAGGGGAAAAAAAGTATACAAAGTACAAAACCTTATTATTTTAAGGATTTAAGGGGCATGGTCACCCATATCAAAAGCTGAAGGTTGCTTTTGCTCTCGGAGGAAGAAAGAAGAGAGAGAGAGCCCCGGTTCTAGAGAGAGAAAGAGGAAGAAGCAGCTGCAAAGGTAAGTCTTCTCTTCTATGAGCTTGGTTTCAGCTGGGTTTCGAGTTCTTGACGGAAGTTCTTCGTGTTTAGCGTTTGTTTTCGGGATTCAAGAACTGAATTGAAGGTTTCCTTTTCTTGATGCTTTAAGAAGGATCCAATCTTCTGGAACTGAAAAACCTGGCTTAAGACAATTAGTGTTATCAAACAATGTGGTATAATTTTGATCACAAATTTGATATAGACTCAATAAATATATTGCAAATTTTCACAATAATTTTACATTCTCAAATTTGAGCAAACCATTAGTTACCATTCCTTCACCAACTATTTTACCTCCCTTCTTATCCCTACCCAATGCCATATATGAGGCATTTTTGTGCTTGAAGTCAAGGAGAGAGAACAGTTTTCGGTCATATGCCTTGAACAACCACTGTCAACATACCACTTCTAGTCAGCTCTCTATGTGCAGAACCATTGAAGGGTATGCAAATAAACATAACAACACAAAGAGGAGAGTTGATAAAGAACACTCAACTTGATCAAATATTGAAATGGTTAACATCAATTACAGACATTAAGAACACAAGTAAATATAAGACAGAACAAGATAACAAGATACCCAAGGAGATGGCTTTCAAGATTGTAGTATATTGCCTTCTCAAGTTCTATTACAAGTGTTACAAAGCATACTAGAAAGTTACAAGTACTTGAGATACATATACTACATCCTACAGCTGGCCATACTTTGAAGGCCAACTAGATACAATTGACTAGACACAAAACAAATTCAATTGTAGAGTCAAAAGGCAGATTGCCATTTGACTAGTGACTATGACATGCCATAGCTCACATCCTAATCTATTACAAAAAAGGATAAAGTACATGAAGTAGAAAGTTACAAACTCAAGACCTCAATGTACAGTTACTAAGAGGTTGGACCTTTTCACCAACTTATGAAAGTTGGTGACTTTACAGAGTTGCAGCGGAAGATATTCAACTTTATGTTAAGTATGTCAGATAAAGCATGTATACTAAAAGTCTTGGGAAGAAATCTGTCTTCAAGTGTTGGCTTCGGAAGACTTTGTCTCTAAAGCTTTGGAAGACTTCATCTTTGGCTTTGGAAGATATTGGTCTTGGCTTCGAAAGATTTCACACATAGAATAGTTTTGTTGCTTGTGTGAAACTTCCGAAGCATTCTTCTTGTTGGACCAAAAGAACCAATGAGCCAAGATCAGAAAACCTCTAAGTCCCACACGGTATCACAACAACTGCTGAAAGCCTCATCAGTAGTTTGACAAGCGCTGAAGACTTCAACAGCTGAAGATCAAGTGCTGAAGACCTTAACAGCTGAAGAACCAAAGTGCTGAAGTACAACAGCCGAAGAACACAAGTGCTGAAGCTGAAAGACCAAAGTACTGAAGTACAACAGCTGAAGAGTTCACAAGTGCTGAAGATCAACAACTGATGTACAAAGTCTGAAGACAAAGACTGAAGACATCAGCTGATGATATCTACTGAAGTCATCAGCTGATGAATCACCTGAAGGTCAAAGTCTGAAGATCAAGTACTGAAGCCTCAGTAGTTTGTCACAACTGCTGAAGAGTACTTCTTCAGTAGTTGTGATATCAGTAGTTTTATATTTCTAGTTTCAGTAGTTTTATGTTTCAGTAGTTTTGTAAAACAACTGAAGAGCTTGTTCTTCAGTCGTTGTAGTTTCAGTAGTTTTATATTTTTGTACTTAACTTGCTGATATGTTCTCAGTAGTTGTGAACATTTCAGTAGTTTGTTAAGAATTAGTTATTTCTGTATTGGATATGCCAGTTGTCACTTTCCGTGACAACAGCAGTGATTGTTGCACTCTATATAAGGAGTGACAACCTATTGTAATCGTTGAATGAAATGAGTAATTGAAAGGAATGAATGATTGATTCGACTAGAAATATTCTACGTTTATAACATTCCTAGAAATCAGAAATACATATTCTCTCCCTATAACCGTATGCGATCTTAGTGCTTACAAATATCGTTTGCTTGCTACAATTTATCTAATTCGTGTGTGTATTCCGCTGCTTTATATTCTGATACATCAAACTTGTGATCACTGATCCTGTCAAATGGTATCAGAGCAAGGTTAATCATTGATCGATCTAATAATTGATCATTGAAACTGCTATTCAAGATCCAAGTTTGATTGAATTAGCTTTTATTTTTGCAAGAAACGTTATAGAGATTGAATTTTCTGTATTTCTGCTCATTCATCCTGAGATCTTTTCTTGGTTCTCATTGAGTTTGTTGTGGTTTGTCTAAAACTTTTTCAAACTTGAACTAAACTGTTTTTGAACTGAAAAATGACCACTCCCTCCAATGATCCTCACAATACTGGTTCCTCAACCAAGCCTCCTATGCTGGTTAGGAATGAGTATAACATATGGCAAAGACGTATGCTCCATCACCTGTCTGTTAACAGCGCAGGGTGTTGGACATCAGTGGTACATGGTCCACACAAGCCTATGGTGAATAACCCGGAAACCAATCAAATGGTTCCGAAGAGGAGGGAGCAATACTCAGATGAGGATAAGAAGTTGCTTGAGATTGATGCAAAAGCCCATGGAACTCTGGCCATGGCTTTGCCCAATGAAATTTATTCTGGGCTAATGCATCATGAAACTGCCCATGACCTCTGGATTGCTTTGAAAGAACAATTTGGAGGAACAGATGAGGTCTTGGCAAATAATAGGGAAATTCTTGCCCAACAATATGAGACATTCTCTCATAGAAAGGGTGAGACACTGACTCAACAATATGAGCGGTTTTCTTGTTTGATCTCTGAACTAAAAATGGTCAAACTTGAATACACCAATATTCAGATGAATAACAGATTTCTCAGATCACTGCCTGAGAGATGGGACACATATACTATTGTCCTACGCTCCAGTGCAAGTTTGGACAAACTATCTCTCACCCAACTCCATGGGAAATTGCTCACTTTTGAGAGAGAGATAGAACAAAAGAGAAAGCTGTCTTCATCTGGAAAGCTCACTGAAGACTTTATACAAGGCAACACTGCCTTGGTGGGTCATGAGTCAGAATATGCTTCATCTGAATGTCAGTATGATGAGCATATTAATTTCTCTCCGACCACTTCTAATTCTGCATTTGTAAGTGTTGATGGTCAGTTCACTGGGTGTAATAATGACAATCTATGTTTCATTATGGATGATCTCAAGGGGATTGCTCATGATGACTTAGAAGAGATGGATATTTTGAGCCAAATGGCCTTGATAAATATCAGATCTCAGAAGTTCTACAAAAGAACTGGAAGAAAATTCCCAGGACTCTCTGGCAAAACCAAAGTTGGTTTTGACAAGAGCAAGTTGAGGTGTCACAAATGCCAACGGCTTGGACACTTTGCAAGAGAGTGTAGATCAACTGGATCAAACTCTACTGCACCCTTTGTGACTTTTCCTGGCAATAGTCAACAAAACAGAGGGCAACATCCTGTCACATCTAGTCATCATCCTCAACAACAATCTCCGGCATATTTTGTTCCTCAGGGTCAAATGCCATATCAGTACCCTTGTTATTACATGCCACAGTCAAATCAAGTTCAAGTTCCTATGACACCACTCATGCATTACCAGAACCTGCCTTCCCTATCTCATCAACAACCTTCATCTCAACAACACAGCTTCTTCACCCCAGGAGTTGTTGACTGGAGCAGTTTACCAGATGACTTGTCTGGTCATGTTCAACTGTTCTCAGGTGCTGGTCAACATGGTGGTGACAGTCCATTTGGGAATCTAGCTCTTATGGCTTGGAGTCTGCTGATACTTCATCTTCCAATGCCTCTACACCTCAGGTATCACAGGTATCCTCTGAGGCAAAAGCCAAATTATGTTCTGAACAATGCATAGCAGCATTTGCTTCCATTAGAGAAGCAAATGTAGCTTTAATTAATAAGAACATTGAGCTAGAACAAATAATTTCCATAAAACAAAGCTGAGTTTGAGTTTGTGCACAAAGATAAAAATGATGAGGTTTATAAACTGAATTGCAAAATAATTGATGATAAGGCTAGAGAAGATGTACTTCTAGAGAAGTACAAAGATCTCAAAGAAACCCTGCAGTTACCCAGGTCGAGTGTGATAGATGGGTACAATCATGCAAAGGTTTTGAAATGCTTCTTGGTAAGCAATCTGCTTCAAATGTGAAGTTTGGCATTGGCTATAATCACACTGCTCCACCTACAGATTTTACCCCAAGAGCAGAGGTAGAATCTGATGGTGAGAGTGATAACCAATCCATCAAATCATGTGATCTACCTTCTGATACAGCACAATCAGAAGTAGCAGTCAGCATCAAGTCCTCCTTGAACCTATCAGCTGATGTTGATGGTCCAAATGCTGACATTCACATGATCAATAAGTTGATCAACTCAGGAGTCAATCCTGAAGGTCCTGAAAGGACTGGAGAGCAGGATTCAACTCCTGAAGTTCAAACTTCAACTGCTGTCAGCACTGAAGAGAAGAAAACTGGCAGTAGAAAGAGTTTGAAGACTACTAAAGATGCTGTCAAGAAAGCAACCAATGCTTCCAAAGCATTGAAGAACAAGTCTTCTGTTGCTTCACCATCTTTAGTTGATGATCAACCTAAGATGAAGAAGAAACCATGTGAAGTATGTGGTTTGTTCAATCATCTTACAGATGATTGTTGGTACAAAAGAGGTTCCAAACTCAAACAAAAAGAAGAAATTAATGAGAAAATGGTAAAAATGAAAACTGAGTTTGAGACCACATTTGTATGAGCAACATCAAATCCTGTAACCCCTAAGTCCTTAAAGCAATCCAAAAGGGAAAGAGTTAAACAGGTGACAGCTGAGGGTGCTCAAAAGAAGAAGGTGCAACATAGGACCTTATCTAACTCCACTAGCAATGTGTCTGATGAGCTGAAAGCTTTATCACAAAATCAGACACAGCTGGTGATGATGGTACAACATCTGTTGGGTAGAGTTAACCAACTAGATTCTCCTATGTTGAAACCACAGAAAAGGAGGTCTAAGCCAAAGGACTCCTCTTCTACACCATCTTCTTCTCAGGCTGTTGTTACAAATAAACATGTTAGTTTACCATCTATTGAGACCAGGCCCAAACCAAAAAGGTTTGGGTCTCTAAAACTAACTGATTGTTTATTATTGCAGGGTTCTTCAACATGCCAAAGTAGCATCTGGTATGTAGACAGTGGGGGATCTATGCACATGACTGGGAACATCTCTCTTCTTCATGACTACTCTCAAGGAAAGAAGGGATTTGTTTCTTTTGGCAATGATGCTAGGGGTTACATCATCGGTAAGGGCTTTGTCTCCAATGGAGAAATCAAATTTGATGATGTTTATCATGTGGAAAATCTCAAGTACAACCTCTTGAGTGTCAGTCAAATGTGTGATAAAGGCCATGTTGCCCTTTTCACAAGTCAAAACTGTAGGATTCTGTCATCCAAAGTTTTGCACTTGATTGGCAAGGTGTTGGATGATCACACTCTCCTGAAAGCCAACAGGACAGGAAGAGTGTATGCCTTAGATCTCTCTAAGAAGATAGATCTCAAAGGCAATCCTTGCCTATTTTCCAAAGCCTCTTCTCAAGAATCTAAACTGTGGCACAGGAGGCTTGGTCATGTTAATCTTAAAAACATGAATCAGCTTAGCCACAAGAGTTTAGTCAGAGGCTTACCAATAAAGGAGTTCCACTGTGATGAAACTTGCACTGCTTGTTTAAAAGGAAAACAGCACAAGGTCTCATTTCCTCCTATTGAAGTGTCCAAGTCCACTGCCTGCTTGCAATTACTGCATATGGATCTATTTGGTCCTGTGAGAGTAATGAGCATGGCAAAGAAGAAATACTGTCTGGTAATTGTGGATGATTACTCCAGATTTGTATGGACTTTCTTCCTACATTCAAAGGATGAGGCTGCTCAGAAGATTATCCACTTTGTGCTGTACATTGAGAAGCAGTATTCCCTTCCAGTCAAGTGTATTAGGAGTGATAATGGAACAGAGTTCAGAAATCATACACTTGATGACTTCTATCTTTCAAAGGGAATCAAAAGGCAGTTCAGAATTCCAAGGACTCCAGAACAAAATGGAGTAGTGGAGAGAAAGAACAGGACCCTCATTGAAGCTGCAAGGTCCATGCTGGCTGACTCAGGTTTGCCATTGACCTTTTTGGCCGAAGCTGTCAACACAGCTTGTTATGTGCAAAATAGAGTTTTAGTAAATCAAAGGTTGATGAAGACTCCATATGAAGTTCTCCATCATTTGGCTCCTCTGATTTCATTTTTCAAAGCATTTGGGTGTCCCTGTTTTATTCTCAACACAAAGGATCAACTCCACAAATTTGATCCTAAGGTGGATGCAGGATACTTTGTTGGTTATTCATCTACTTGCAAGGCATACAGAGTCTTCAACTGCAGAACAAAGATGGTTGAAGAAACTCTACATGTTAAGTTTAATGAATCTCCAAAGGACAAGATTCCACAAAGTCCTGTGGAGTTATTTGATTTGGACATACTGCAATATGTTCCTTATCAAACTCCTCGCTGTTGCTCCTGTCAACAGTTCACCACCTGGTGGTACTGCTGATGATGATGATGATGATTGCAGTACTCACCTCTTCAGGTTTAGTGATCAGCTGCCTGACTCAACTAGACCTGATGTTCCTGTAGCGCCAGTAGCACCATCCACAACAAATGCTGATGAGATTTCTTCGAATTCAACTTCCTTTGAATTACCATCCACTGATTGGTTTCAAGGAAATGATTCACCATCACCATCTGTTGCTGCTGAACCGGCTACAAACACTTGCACAGATCTCATTGTGTATCAAGATCTGAAGAATCACCCTATGTCTCAAATCATTGGTGATATCACTGCTGGAGTATCAACAAGAAGTCAATTGTCAAATTTCTGCTTCTATGCTCTCTTCATCAGTCAGCAAGAGCCAAAGAATTATCACATTGCTTTAAAGGACAATGGATGGGTTGATGCCATGCAGCTTGAGCTTCTTCAGTTCAAAAAACAGAAAGTGTGGGAACTGGTTCCTCTACCTCCAGGTAAGTGTGCAATAGGCACTAAATGGGTGTTTAGGAACAAAACTGATGAAAATGGGCTTATTGTTAAGAACAAGGCCAGACTGGTTGTTCAGGGGTTTGCACAAGAAGAAGGTATTGATTATGATGAAACCTTTGCCCCTGTAGCCAGACTGGAAGCAATTCGATTGTTTTTAGCCTATGCTGCTTATCAAAAACTTAAAGTCTTTCAAATGGATGTCAAAAGTGCATTTTTGTATGGAAAAATTAAAGAAGAGGTTTATGTATGTCAACCTCCAGGCTTTGAGGATAAAAACATCCTAATTGGGTGTATAAGCTTGATAAAGCTCTTTATGGGTTAAAACAAGCTCCCAGAGCCTGGTATGAGACATTATCAAACTTTCTTCGGGAAAACAATTTCACTAGAGGCTCCATAGACAAGACTTTATTTATTAAGAAAGCTGGGCAGCATAATCTACTTGTTCAAATTTATGTAGATGATATCATTTTTGCATCCTCTGATCCAAAGTTGTGTGATGCCTTTACAAAGTTGATGCAACAGAAGTTTGAAATGAGTGCCATGGGAGAATTACAGTTCTTTCTGGGGTTGCAAATCAAACAAGGCTGATGGAATTTTTATTCATCAATCCAAGTATACAAAAGATCTTTTGCAAAAGTTTGATTTACAAAACTGTAAGCCCTGTTCTACTCCCATGAGCAGCACCACACAACTGGACTCAGATCAGAAAGGTAAAGTGGTTGATGAAACACTTTACAGATGTATGATTGGGTCCTTGATGTATTTAACAGCTTCTAGACCAGATATTATGTTTGCTACATGTGTTTGTGCTAGATTTCAGGCTGCACCTAAAGAGTCTCATCTGATTGCAGTCAAGAGGATCTTTAGATATCTGCAAGGCACTCCATCTCTTGGTTTATGGTATTCTACCGACATTCTGGTAAGTTAGTTGCTTTTTCTGACAGTGACTATGCAGGGTGTAAGTTGACCAGGAAATCAACTTCTGGTGGATGTCAATTCCTAGGCAACTGCTTGATTTCTTGGCAGAGCAAGAAACAGACCTCAGTTGCTACATCCACTGCGGAAGCAGAGTACATTGCTGCTGCAAGCTGTACATCTCAGGTACTCTGGCTTCAAAACCAAGTTTTGGATTATGGCATTACAGAGACTAAGACTCCATTGTTAATGGATAGTGCTTCAGCTCTTTGCATTGTCAAAAATCCAGTCCAGCACTCTAGGACCAAACATATAGAGATCAGACATCATTTTATAAGGGATTGTTTTGAAAAAGGTCTGATTGATCCTAAGTTTGTGCCTAGTGCTGATGAGCTTGCAGACATTTTTACTAAGCCTTTGGATAGTTCAACTTTCCAAAACCTGGTGTTAAGGCTTGGTATGCTGCAGCTAGAATAGGTGACAACTACTGATGATCTCAGTAATTCATACTGATGATCATGAGTACCTGTCACATATAAGTACTGATGAGCTCTTTTAACCTCAGCAGTTTTTATAACTACTGAAGGCTAAATGTCTCAAGTACTGAAGTACTTCATCTATTCGAAACTACTGATGTAGTCACAACTACTGATGCAGTCATAACTACTGCAATCAGTAAAAACAGATAAGTACCGATGTCCTATAAACAACTGAAATCAGCCATAAAGACTGATGAATGTGTTGAGGACAGTTTGAAACAGCTGAAAGGCTAAGAATTGACGAAAACAGCTGAAGAGAACTTTCTCTTCAGTCGTTTGTACACTGCTGTTTCATTTTAAACTACTGAAGCAAAACCACGTCTTCAGTAGTTTTATAACTACTGATGACTAATACCAAGTCTTCAGTTGTTTACAACAGCTGATGACAAAACCACTGTCTTCAGTAGTTTCATAACTACTGATGACAAACACTTTGTCCTCAGTTGTTCAATCATCTGAAGTCAAAACCACGGTCTTCAGTAGTTTTCTAAACTACTGATGCTTAACACCATGACTTCAGCTGTTTCAACGTCTGAAAGGATAACACCATGTCAACGGTCGTTTAAAACTACTGATGACTAACACCACATCCTTCAGTCGTTTCCTCACCCGTACCCTATAAATCCCCTAACCTGTGCTCTTCATGCTTCATCTTCTTCAAACCTAACGTTCCTCTCCAAAACTTCCTTCTCCATGGCGTCTATGCAAATTAAACCGCGACACAACTGTGTTGCCTACCTCACAAAATCGCCGATCTGGACTAAGTTCGATACTGCTATCGATCTTATGGTTCAGTCCCAATACAACAAGGCATTCCTTCTGAACCCCGTCTTACATGCCGAATCCTTGAACCAATTTGGATGAACGTTACTGTTACAACTGAGGAGAGCAACACACGATCCCTCCGGTCAGTCGTCAACAACAAAGAAGTAGTGATTACTCCTGCAACAATCCGTAAATTCTTCATTGAGTGATGCTACCTCTCCTGCTGGATATCCGAAGGGCACCATAGATCTATCATTTGCTCAGCATGGATATCAAGGTGATCTCAGTGCCACCACCATCATGAAGAAACACTTTAATGACGCTGAGCGCCTGATTTTTCACATGGTCAATGTATGTTTGGCCCCTAAGACATCGTCTTGGGATCAAATTCCACCAAATGCAGCAGGTAATGTATTCTATCCTTGAGCAACAACCACTGAACTTTTCAGAATTAATATTTTCCGAGCTCAAAGATATGGCTCAAAACTAACGGCCAACCGTTGGATACTCTATCCACGGTTCATAATGGCCATTATTATAGACCAGCTTAATGCTGAGGGACTTGTTGGCTTGGGAGTCCCTGCTACGGCTGTTCTGCCAGAAGTATACTCCCGGCACAACTCTGACCGACACTCAAACTTGCTGCCAAGCTGCGCAAACGCACGCAGCCGGAACCCACAGCCACCACCTCCAAATCCAATGTCCCCACCAAACCCACCAAAAAGAAACCCAAAATGGCTACTCAGGGAATTGAGTCCCCTGAGGATGCTCCTGCACCACAAACGCAGGATATATCCACTAGTCCAAACCCCCTAGTGGATACAATGACTCCTCCAGCCACAGCCGCTCAGGCTTCCTCTCAACAGGAGCCTGCAGCAACCCAAGGGGCACCTACTTATCTGGGATCTTACTCACTTGAGGAGATTGCCATTGAAGAGCACCATCCACCCCAGGTGCACACTGCTTCTAACCCCTTACCCCAAACAACCGCCCCTCACAGCCCGACTTAATAGTTGCACAAGTGCTGACTCAATTGCACTCCTCACCCCCTCCCCAGAAACCACTTACTACTGGGAATACCTCTACAATTGAGGGGAGGAACACAGTGCACCTGAGAACCCACAGCACAGGGGTTTCCCAATTCTATCTCCTGGTGTAGACACGGAGCTTAGAATATCTAGTGAGGCTGCCACCTCCTCTGTCTCAGCACATGACCAGAGTGAGGCTGGTAACATTGCTAAGACCTCCCTAGAGGCAACAGTGATGATGGACATTGTCCTGAGGCTGGAAGTCCCCAGTACCAAGCACAAGGGGCACATGCACCAACTGGTCTACACCCAGTGCATGTAAATCCTGCTCTAAGCAGGAGGTCAGGTGATTCAGTATTAACTGATGATGACCTGAGCTTCTTCTATGACGTAGTTGCTCAAAACACCATTCTAGAGGATGAGGTTAGTAGACTCAAAGAGCTGCTGGCCAAGATGTCTCAGGATGCAAGTCCATCTGCCACTCTCATACACCCACAGATGGCACCTTCCCTTGAAGGTTTCCCAAACACAGAGCCACCCCAACATCAACGACCTGCCTCTGCCTCAGGCCCTACTTCTCAGGAACAGAACCCTCCTGAGCAAATAGGTGCTGTACTCCAAAATTCCCTTCCTCTCATCACCCCAATAATCACTGATATAGTGATCAAAGCCCTTGATGAGAGGCTTTCCTCAACATTACAGCCCTTGGTTGATGCTGCTGTCCAAAAGACTCTTTCTGCGGTACCAACCCCTTCCTCCAATGCAACCAAAAAGGGGGAGAGTACTGCAGTGAAAGAAAGGAAGAGGAAAAGATCTGAGGAAAAGGAAGAGGAGGAGAAAGAACAGCAACCAATGCTCACCTATAAGAGAAAGAAAGGTGCTGATGAGCATATTGCTGAAGATAAAGCCTTGGAGCTACTGATAAAAGAGGCTGATGCCGAACACAGTAGATCAATGGACAACATCATTGATCAGCTGTTTAGGCAAGGCCATGACACCAATAACTTGACTCTGAGATTCGACGACTAGAGATTGAAGAAATCCAGAACAGATGGCAAGTTATGAAGTGTTAGAAAGAGAAAGGCTTGAAATCATGATCAGATTTATTGCAAAATATCTTGGAAGGTCAATGATCGAAATCAAAGCTTGGTCCAGGGACAGTATCTTGGCAATCACCACCAAGATCTGTTCATCTGAAGTATATACTAAGGGGCTTGTCATTGAAGCTTTGAATGAAGCGGGTGCTGGGAGCAGGACTGAGCTAGCCAAGCAATCAAAAGCCACACTCACCTCAAGGATGCTAGAACAGCCTGTCAACATTCCCACACCAAAACCACCCAAAACACAACCCACCAAACCAACTCCCTTACCCTCAAAACCCATAGCCGATGATATACCCTTGAAGAAGAAGAGAAGGATATTGAGGCTAGAAGATGATGACGAAGATGATGAAGACAGGCTGCCGCTCTCAGCTGTGATTCAGTTGCCTAAGGCCACAAGTCACTCCTCAGCAATAACTCCTGAAGTCCAGAGACAAATGGTTAAAGTGAAGCTAGAAGAAGAAGAGCTTCATAAACTGCATGATGAGGAATTGCTGAAGAGAGTTGACAAAGCTTATGCAGCCACATCTTCTATCATCAATATGAAGGAGCAAGCTCTCAGACTTTACACTCTCAGGCATACCTTTCAATATCAAAAGGAAAGAGTGAGGATTTGGCCTGATCCCAGGGTCTCTCACAGAATTCATAAGAACAATATACCTCAGAGATACATTGGCCAGGTGAAAAAGATCGTAGATGAAGTGATCTCTCTGGTCTTTGTAGTTCACCCTGGGAAATCCTGGAAGACTTCAAGAAGGCCTACAAAGCTAATCTAACCCCTCAGAAGATGCTAGAAAACAAAATAGTGAAAAAGGGGTTAGTTTACAAGAGGCTTGAGGAAGTCAGGAAAAATGAGCTTCAGTTGTTCCTAGAGGGTAATCACCCGGATGAGTTTGCTTACAGAATAATAACAACTGTGGAGCTAAAGAATGGGAAACAGGCCAAATACCTGTCTGAGTATTATGGGCCTGAATCATTGTTTGAAGGAGGTACTGAAGTGCTAACTATGGAGGACAAATCACCTTCCTTGAGGCCTACACAAGAGAGTCGTACAGACTCATTATGGGGAAGTAAATCTCATGAATGGGATAACAACTCTGTGTCCAGTTCCCCAAAACAGAGTTCCCATTCATACTCTGCCAAACAAATATTTGAGATTTCTTCCCAGGCCGGAGCGTACATGGGTCATCTTCTCTACTGATCAAGAAGGAAAAAGACCAACATTTTTGCCATTAATAAGTGGGAGTATAAATAAGTTAGAGGTTTTGGATGCATTGGTTCAGGGGGAGTTGTTGGACCAAAAGAACCAATGAGCCAAGATCAGAAAACCTCTAAGTCCCACACGGTATCACAACAACTGCTGAAAGCCTCATCAGTAGTTTGACAAGTGCTGAAGACTTCAACAGCTGAAGATCAAGTGCTGAAGACCTTAACAGCTGAAGAACCAAAGTGCTGAAGTACAACAGCCGAAGAACACAAGTGCTGAAGCTGAAAGACCAAAGTACTGAAGTACAACAGAAGAGGTTCACAAGTGCTGAAGATCAACAACTGATGTACAAAGTCTGAAGACAAAGACTGAAGACATCAGCTGATGATATCTACTGAAGTCATCAGCTGATGAATCACCTGAAGGTCAAAGTCTGAAGATCAAGTACTGAAGCCTCAGTAGTTTGTCACAACTGCTGAAGAGTACTTCTTCAGTAGTTGTGATATCAGTAGTTTTATATTTCTAGTTCAGTAGTTTTATGTTTCAGTAGTTTTGTAAAACAACTGAAGAGCTTGTTCTTCAGTCGTTGTAGTTTCAGTAGTTTTATATTTTTGTACTTAACTTGCTGATATGTTCTCAGTAGTTGTGAACATTTCAGTAGTTTGTAAGAATTAGTTATTTCTGTATTGGATCTGCCAGTTGTCACTTTCCGTGACAACAGCAGTGATTGTTGCACTCTATATAAGAGTGACAACCTATTGTAATCGTTGAATGAAATGAGTAATTGAAAGGAATGAATGATTGATTCGACTAGAAATATTCTACGTTTATAAACATTCCTAGAAATCAGAAATACTATTCTCTCCCTATAACCGTATGCGATCTTAGTGCTTACAAATATCGTTTGCTTGCTACAATTTGTCTAATTCGTGTGTGTATTCCGCTGCTTTATATTCTGATACATCAAACTTGTGATCACTGATCCTGTCACTTCTTCATTACTCATGTGCATGCATGCACGAAAGACTTTGGGTGTTTGGGTTGCTTCAGCCTCTTTATATAATCTCTACAAACTCCCCCTAGACTGATGCTACCAAAACTCTTGAAGTCTTCAGATATTGACAGTCCTCCTCAGGATAATGACCAATCCTTCTCTTCTAGAGATGATCAAAGTGTCTTCTCATGTCAAAGAGATCATGCAAAGGCAGATTGATCATGTCTTTCAATGTGTAGACATTCTCAATGCCACGATCTCTAATGACATGCCACTTTTCTGGATTTGTGGTATATGTCCAGGACATGATGGGTCTTCCTGATGCTAGAGGAGATGGACATGATGGAGCATCCTCTGGCTGCACATCCTCAGGATGTTCTGACTCATCCTAAGGTTCTGAAAAGGATGTTTCTTTCTTCATCTTCATTGGCTTTGGTTTAGAAGCCATCCTTTTTTCTTCTTTGTGACGCTTTTAAGTGAGAAGACTGGCCTGCAGCACCTGATCGATCATCTTTGTCTTTCTTAATTGGATCTTCTTCTCTCACAGGTTCAGAAGGAGAGGGAGTCGCACCCTGCTATGGATCAGAAGATGAAGCTTGCTGAGATTCAGCAGGAGGTTCAGGTTGTGTTGTCTCAGGTTGTTCAACCTTAACCTCTACTTAAGGTGGAGCTTGACTTAGAGGGGAAAGTAAGTCTATCAGCTCTCCACTCTAGATCTTCTGCTTGATTACCCTGATATACTCATCCATAGTGGATAGAGACATAGGGCCAAGTCTCCTTCAAGAGAATCCATACAGCTTCAAGAAGCTCATCATCCTCTGCTTGTCTGCATACTTTTTCACGCTCTTCTTGATGATGGCCCTTGACTTTGAAGCTTCTTCCCTTACCTTCCGTTTAGTGATCTTTTTTTCCTTGACTATCTCAAGTTCAAGTTGTTTGAGATACTCAAACTCAACAAAGTCATAGGATAAGGGAAGAAGTGCATCGACCTGATCGAAGCCTGTGGCACTCAGGTAGTTGATCATTCTCATCCTGTCTTCTTCTCTGTCCACCTGAGGTTCTTGTTGAACCGTATCCTCTTGTACATGGCTTTCTTGAACTGGGGAGAGAGAATGCACATGCTTGTATAATCTTTTCTTTCTTTTTTCTTATTTGATCTAAAGGACTAGCTTGCACCTTCTGCATCCTTCCTCTCCTTTGACAATTCCTTATCAGCTAGTTCATTTAGCTCATCTAAGGGGAGAGAAATGACATTGTTAGTGTCATAGTTCCTGGTCTGCAAGTAATTGATCTTGACTGCCCTCAACTCATTATCTTGAGTGTTTGGCCTGGGGGCAACCCTGATGATAGTTTTCATGAGTCTTGCAGACCTAGAAGAGGAACTTTCTCCCCTCAGCTTCCTTTTCCTCTCTCGCTTCTCCTCCTCAATTTCTTCAAAATTCATCTTTCTTTTCCCTTTGTCTCTCACAAACCTTTGTGACTCAGGGTGGGGAGAGCTTCGGCCTTCATTGCTTGGTGTAGCTTCCAAGCTCCGGCTGGAGAGAGGTTGAGAAGCACCCTCACCAGCATGTATCTCAAAGAGGGTATGGATCTCTATAGCATTTGATGGTGACGAGACATGGCTCTTAGGTTCTGCCACTAGGCCTTCAGTCAAAGTTTCCCCTATGAAACTAATCTTAGGGTCTGCCTCAATATCCAATTGACCGAAGGCATTGCGTGATTGCCTTAGTCTCCTTCTGAAGCTGAACTTTGCAGTGATCCTATCTTGGATTCTTTGAGCCAGCTTGTCATCTTGTCTTCATTTGCTTTAATTGACAAGTGGCATGTTGACTAGATCCAGACCTTCATAGAAGTTCAAGGTCTGAAAGTTAAGACGTCTTGCTGTCCTTGAACTCTAAGAATGATGAGGGCTTTTCTGTTGTTGTCATACCTCCACCCATTGATGTGATTTGATGTTGGTGGAGATGACATAGCCCTTGGTATTCTTTCCACAATCAGACTCTGTATGTAGGAGTCTATAGAGTCCATATTAATGTGAACTTGAGGAAGTTACTGAGTGTGTACAATTGCAAGTGAAGATGGTGAGTCCTTTATGTCCACACTCCCTGAAGAACTCCCAGGTTCTCTGACTGTAATGACTTTCTCCCCTTTTTTTGTAGCATCACCCTCTTGCATAGGTGAGCTAGGAGTTACGTCAATCACACTCACAGGTTCTTGTGTTCCTCGTTGAGTTCCTCTTAAAGGTCTCCCAGCTAGTTCATCCCAAAGATAGAAATCTAAAGTTGCTTATCATTGACCCTTTTTTGCAAGGTAGTCCCTTAAGATTCAAGATGACTAACCTTGGAGACTAAATAGGTGGATGTTTGTGACAGTTTGTGCACCTTTAGTCTCAAATTCCCTTCATCTTTATCAGAAGAATCATTGGGGTATGAGAGAATTGGACCAAAGTCCTCACTCTCACCACTAGCTTCAAATTCTTGGCTGCTGGATTTCCTTTTTTCATTGATAGCCTCAGTAGAGGTGTCAATGGGCAGAGTTGCCATGGTTCAGGTCTTAATGATGTAATCACTTGCAAAAGTGAGAGACTCTTCCACATGGACATGCTGAACAGGTTCAGATGTGTCCACCTCAGTAGCGGGTGACTGATGTGGGCTAGAAATAGGAGACCTAGGAGCACTCATCACTCTTTGAGTAGGGAAAAAGAAGAGAGAATCTTGGTACTCACTGAAACCTTAGTCTTCATAAGTATAGAAATCAAGGTTGGGAATTGGTTGGTTTATATCCAAAGATTGGGGATGGTAACTATCCCCTCAAGGTTGATCACTTGAGTGTTGAGACTCGGAATGATGACTTAAGGCATTTGGGCTTATGAGCTCATCAGGCTAAGCATGATGAACCTCAACACTAATCATTGAAGTAATAAGAGTGGTCTTCTCCTTACGAGAAGTGGGAGCTCTAGTGTCCACTTTTTCATGTGTGGTTGAGTGTATAGGGGCCTGCACAGACTGAATAATTTAAGTAGGGGGTCGTTTGTGTTTTCTTTGGTAGGTGAGGGTGATTTGTGGCTGTTGAGATGGTTGTGAAGTAGAAGGTGTGGGTTTAACACTAGCTGGTGCTGCTAGGTTGTCACCTTGAGCAATGAGCTCTAACATTTTGGGACAAGTGTTATTTCTACCCCAGATAAGCCAACAGTGGGCTTTCTCAATATTTTAAAATGTCGGGCTTCATCTGTCCCAGTTTTAGAATATTACTTGTTCCCCTTAACTGTGAGCCCAGTTCGTAGTTAAGAATGTATTGAACCATCCCATGGACAATGAAGGAGAGATATTCAGGAATCTGGTCCCATCCACCATGCTTGTTTGATAAGCTGTGGATAACCACATGGAGTAGGAATGTCCATTAGGATGGGACATTCCCTTTCTTGAAGGTCTTGACAGAGTAGTCTCCCTTATAACCCATCTGCGCAAAGGAGTGGTTAACAACTTCTTTAAGAAGAACAACTAACCTTCTTCATCATCCAGCTAAAGATGCATGTTGATGATGGCCAGAGTGATGAAGACTGTTCTCCCCTACACTGTGGCACACAGTGCCTTCTCCCAATCCTTGACGACCTCTTGGCAGGCCTTCAAAATTCGATCCTTATAGAGTGTAGGATGAATGGTAAGGGAGGTGAAGTAGTTGGATAGAGCTAAGAAACATCAGACCTCTGAGAAATGTGGATCTTTCTCAGTGTGTAACAGAGCAACCTAGTTATGTCGCCTATGTAACTACATGAAGAAGTTTGGATCATTTCTACGATTAAGGTTGGCCATTTTTGAGAGAGCTTAAGGATGAATAAAGATGAATGAAAGTAATTGTAGAGAGAAATTTTTGTATTAGGTTTAGAGGAAAGAAGCAGATGATAGAAAGAGGGGGAAACCGTTGGGTTAATAAGACAAAGTTAATGAAAGAGGATAAACTTTTAAATCCGTAGGTCGGTCACACCTCTGAAAAAGTAGTTTGGTTTTGCTCAAAAAGTAGTTTTCTTAGAAGTCAAAAAGCTTTCGAAGGTAAATTATCCAAGTTTTAATGAAAAAGCTTCTGAAGCTAAAATAAATTCGGAAGAGTTTCCTAAAAATTTTGAGGAATTTGACTTCAGAAGAAAATCAAGACTTGAAAGTTTTGTTCAAGAGAACAAAGCTTCAGAGAGTTAATTTGCTTCGGAAGAAGATTGTCCTTCAAACATGTAAGTGCCGAAGAAGAGTTTTAAGCTTTAGAAGATATCTAAGAAATTTCTTCTAAAGGTAAAATACTTGGGAAGTTATTGGTTTTAAAGGCATAAGTTTCTACCGAAGTTAAAATCATAACTTCCGAAGGATAAAAAATTTTCACAATTTTAAGGAAAGTCTTCAGAAAGTTTTTATCCAAAGAAAACAAGAGCTTATGAAAGTGATGAACTAGACAATTTAGGACACAATTTTAAGAAATAATAAGAATTAGTTTTAAGAAAAACCTACTCAAAGTTTAACATCCCAATAGCTGATATTAGATATTTAAATCTCTGTTCATCAAAAGCCTATGTAAACAGATCAACATATTATTCATTTGTGTGAACTTTGACTAGTTTAGTTAATCCTTTTCAAAGTTATCTGTAATTAAATGATACCTATGTTGATGTGTTTTATCCTTAAGTGCTGCATAGGATTCTTTGGATAGAGATAGCACCGTTGTCTATGTGAATGGGAGTCTCCTTGAAGTTTAACCTATAGTCAAGCATCTGAATCTAAATCGAAAGCACTTGAGCACAATATCTCGCAACAACAATGTATTCAACTTCAACAGTTGATGCAGAGACACAAGATTGTTTCTTGCATTGCCATGAGACAACCCTTCCACCAAGAAATTGATATCCCCCAGATGTAGACTTTGCAGTCATGTTGCAACCACCATAATCACTATCTGTATAAGCATAGAGATTGAAGTCAAAATTCTTAGGATACCACAGACCAAGTGTTGAAGCACTTTTTTGGTATCTCAGGATCCTTTTGACAGTGATAAGGTGAGACATCTTAGGGTTGGCTTGATATGTTGCAAAATTACATGTGACAAACATGATATAAGGCCTACTAGATGTAAGATACATAAGAGACCAATCATAGCCCTATATAAGTTTTCATCTACACACTCCCCCTCAAGATAAAGTCCAAGGGAGTGGTTTCTAGCTATGAGTGTATTACCAATCTTGTAGTCAGTCATGTTGAATTTTTTGACTACGTCTTGAACATACTTTGACTGACTAATGAAGATGCCATCTTCAACTTGCTTCACTAGAATTCCCAGAAAGAAATTGAGTTCCCCCATTGCACTCATTTTCAATCTGTCCTTCATCAGCTTCTCAAAGTCTTTGTAGAGCTTTAGATTAGTTGAACAAAAAATGATGTCATCGACATACACTTGAACTAGAATTATGTCATTTCCCTATCCTTTGATAAAGAGAGTTCTATCAATAGTACCTCTTCTGTATCCATGCTTGTAGAGATACCAAGACAGAGTGTCATACCAACTCCTGGGGTGCCTGATGCAGCCCATAAAGAGCTTTATCAAGCTTGCAGACACAATCAAGATGATCAGGATATGCAAAACCAAGTGGTACATATACCTCCTCATCAATCACCCCATAAAGAAAAGCACACTTGACATCTAGTTGATAGACCTTGAAATTCTTGGATGCAACAAATGCCAAGAATATCCTAACAGCTTCTAGTCTTGATACAGGAGCAACGACATTAGTGTAGTCAATTCCTCTTCTTGTGTGTATCCTTGAACAACTAGTGTAGCTTTGTTTTTGATGACAATGCCTCTATCATCCTTCTTGCTCCTGAACACCCATTTGGTTCCAATAATGGTCTTCCCATGAGGAAGAGGACAAAGGTTCCAAACTTTCTATCTTTTGAATTGAAGTAGCTCCTCTTGCATAGATCCAAATTAGAGAAATTTAGATCTGACATTGATGTATCTCTCACTGCATTAGCACACTTATCAAGAGAGATTTGATCTAATGAGTGTTGTATGACATCATTGATGTTGACATCTAAGGACTGGTTATCACCATCAAGAACTTCCTTATCAGTGTTGCCACCACCATTGTTTTCTTCTGCATTTGAAGTATCTTTATCTGGTTGTATAGCCTTTGAGCTGGAATTTGAAGGCAACTCAGATGTATCAGCTGGATTTGTCATTGTAGTGTTGACAGAAACCTCATTTGCAGAAGTAGTTACAACTGGAGCTGAAAATCTATGGCTTGAAGGTCTTCTAAGCTCAAATCTTGGATCAGGATCACCTGTGGGTAATATATTTGTAGATCCTGAAACTTTCTCACAAGATTTGGTAAAACAATTGGTAACTAAATGAGGATCAAACAACCAATTAGAACCAGAACCAGCAACACAAGGTGTGTGTTCATTGAAAGTCACATTGGCTGACTCCTCACCAATTCTAGTTCTGAGATTGTATACTATGTAAGCCTTAGCTGAGAAGAGTATCCAATGAAGTGTCTATCATCTGCTTTCTCATCAATTTGGCAATTTGATCTTTGGTATTCAAGATGGTGTAAGGACATCCAAATGACCTGAGAAAACCAATGAAGGTTTCCTCTTGTGCCAAAGTTCATAAGGAGTCTTGCCATGAGTCTTAACTACTAAAACAATGTTCTGTATATAGCAGTCAGTGTTCACTACCTCTACCCAGAATGTGATGGGCAACTTAAAGTCAGACAACATGGTTCCTGCAGCTTCAATTAATGTTTTGTTTCTCCTCTCAGCAACACCATTTTACAAAGCAGACCTGGAAGCACTATATTGTCTTGTAATACCTTTTTCGTCACAAAATGTATCAAGGATTTGGTTCTTGAATTCAGTTCTCTGATCATATCTTATGGTTTTGACCTTATGATCAGATTGATTATTGTTAGGATCTCAGCCTCTTGGTTTAATCGATTGAACATATATAGCAGCAGAATAGCTCAGAATTAGACAAATTCAAGCAAGAACATTCGATATAAAGCGATAAAAGAATTTTGTTATAGAGAGAGAAATATCTGACAAAAGGAATATTGCATTAAGATTGTCGGCCTCAGTGGCACGATTACAGGTGAGTCATCCTTCCTTATAAAGGAAAGAATGACGTAGGCTGATGTCACTTGAAAGTGACATGTAACCGTTTTATAACTACTGATGTTTAACAACTACTGAAGATGTCAACAACTGACATCTTCTTACAAATGTTCCTAAGTGTTAAACATCTTTTTTACAACTACTGAAAAACATAAAACTACTGATACTACAACAACTGAAGAACAACCTATTCAGTTGTTTACAAGTACTGAAAAGGAAACAAAACTACAGAAAAGTAAACAAACTACTGAAAGGAAAAGAAAACTACTGATGAAGAAAAACCATCACAACAACTGAAGAAGCCCTCTTCAGCTGTTGTCATCAGCTGTTAGCATCAGCTGATGTCTTCAGTACTTGAACATCAGACTTTGTCTTTCAGCTGTTGATCTTCAGTCTTTGTCTTCAGTACTTGTTGAAGTCTTCAGACTTTAGATCTTCAGCTGTTGTCTTAGTCTTTGTCTTCAGTACTTCAGAAATACTTCAGCAGTTGTATTCTTCAGACTTTGTAGAACAGCTGATCAGGTCTTCTTCAGCTGTTGTGATGTCCTGTGGGACTTAGAGGTTTCTCTGATCAGGCTCATTGGTTCTTTTGGTCCAACAAACTCCCCCTGAACCAATGCAGCCAAAACCTCTAAGTTATTGACGAGTCCCACTTATTTTGGCAGATAGATTGGTCTTTTTATCCTCTTGATCAGATGAGAAGTGACCCTTTTTCAGCACCAGCCTGGGAAGAAGTCTCTGATGATCTGTTTTGCATGATATGGTTGGGAGCTCTGTATTGGGGACTTGGACACTGAGCTGTTACCCCAACCATGAGATCTACTTCCCGTGTATCAGCCTATAGGATTCCCTGGTGTAAGCCCTTAGAAACATGATCTGCTCATCCATTGTCAGCACCCGGGCACACCATCAAACAATCCTTCTCGGCCATACACTTCAGAGATGTACTTGGCCTGTTTTCCGTTCTTGAGCTCAACGTGGTTATTTGTCTGTAAGCAAACTCATCTGGATGAGTCCCTTCTAAGAGCAGGTGAGCTCATCTTGTTTGAAGTTTTCAAGTCTTTTGTAAACCAATCCCTTCTTTATGATTTTATTCTCCAACATCTTTTGGGGTGGTTGTTTGGCTTCATAAGCTTTCTTGAACTCTTCTACAATTTCCCAGGGGGACACTACAAGAACCACAGTGATGTCTTCGTCGACAACCCTCTCACTCGACCCTTGTATTTTGAAGGAATTTCTTTCTTGACAATCCTGTGTGCCACCCTAGGATCAGGCCATATCCATACTTTTTCCCTTTGGTATTGAAAGGTATTAGCAAGGGTGTACAATCTTAAGACTTCTTTCTTCATGCTAATCATTGAAGAGGATGTGGCATATGCTTTGTCAATGCTTTTCAGCATTTCCTCATCATGTCTTTGCATCTGTTCCTCTTCAATCTTTATCATCACAGCATGCATTTGAGAAGCAGGAGTGATGGACATTGGATTAGCCTTAGGCAAAGTGATAACTGCAGAGAGTGGCAGTCTGTCTTCATCCTCCTCTTCTTCTTCATAGCCCTCAGTACCTTTCTTTTCTTTTGTCTAGGTACATCACTGGCAGTGGGTTTGGGGGGGGGATTTGGTTTTGTGGGTTGGATGGTTGGTTTAGAGGGTAAAGGGGTTGTTTTAGTGGGTTGTGGAGGTAGTGATTTTGAGGATAGAGGCTTTTCAGACTGTTTTAGCATTTTGGCTGTAAGGAAGGCTTTAGTAAATTTTGTCAGTTCTTTTCGGTTCCCAACCCCAGCTTCATTAATGCCTCAATCACTAAACCCTTGGAGTATGCTTCAGACGAACAAATCTTGGTGGTTATTGCCAAGATGTTGTCCCTGGTCCAGGTCCTTATTTCTATCAGAGATCTTCCCAAGTATTTGGCTACAAATCTAATCATTATCTCCAGCCTTTCTCTTTCTAAGGCATCATAACTAGCCCATCTTGAGTTGATCTCCTCTGTCTCCAACCTTCTGATCTCGGAGTCTAGTTGTTGGATGTCAAAACTCTGCCTATATAACTGATCAATGATTTTATCCATTGAACGGTTATGGTTGGCATCAGCTTCTTTCACCATATCATTCAGCTCCTTCTCCTTCTCAGACTCTCCTTCTTTCCTCTTTTGATATGTGACATGAAAGTCTTTTTGACTTTCATTCACTTCAGCTCTCTTCTCACTCTCCTTCTCCTTCTCATGATCAAACTCAGTCTCCTCCACACTTATAACAGCCAACTCCTTCTCATTTACCTTCTCTGATTCTTTCTCCTTCTCCCCATCTGTCCTCTTCCTTTTTCCTTTAACTGAATGACTCTCCCCCTTTTTGGTTGCATTGGGTGCAAGGGTTTGAGCAGTAGAAAGTGATATGGTCACCAACTCCTCCACCAGGGTTGTATTATTGTAGGAAGCCTCTCGTCAATGGCTTTGATCACTATATCTGTGATCATGGGAGTGATGAGAGGTAGGGATTTTGAAGGTTAGCAACTGATTGATCAGGATGGTTCTGTTCCTGAGAATCAGTGCCAAAAGCAGAGGCTGGTGGCTTGGAAGTATGTATTGGCTCAGTGTTTAGGGGACCTTCAGAAGAAGGTGCCATCTGTGGGTGTATTGTGGTGGCAGATGGACTTTCATCCTGAGACATCTTGGCCAGCAGCTCTTTGAGTCTGCTAACCTCATCCTCTAGGATGGTTTTTTGAGCAACTACATCATAGAAGAAGCTCAGGTCATCATCAGTTGATACTGAATCACCTGACCTCCTGACAGAGTCAGGATTAACATGCCTTGAGTGTAGATCAATTATAGCATGTGCCCCTTGTTCTTGGTTCTGGGGACTTCCAGCCTCAGGACTATGTCCTTCATCAGCTGTTGCCGCTGGTGAGGTCTTAGAGATGTTACCAACTGCATCCTAGTCATTTGCTGAGTCAGAGGCAGTGGTAGCCTCACCAGAAGGTCGCACCTCCTTGTCTACACCAGGAGATGGAACATGATAACCCCTGTGCTGTGGGTTGACAGAAGCATTGTGATCCTCCACCTCAGGTGTTGAGGTTATCCCAGTAGTGATTGGTGTCTGGGTGGGGGGTGAGGAATGCAACTGCGTCAGCACTTTTGCAACAATTATTGTAGGGCTTTGAGGGGCGGTTGCATCAGGAGAGGGTGTGGAAGCAGTGTGCACCGGGACGAGTGGTGCTCTTCAATGGTAATCCCCTCAAGTGAGGAGGATCCCAGCAGTGTGGCTTCCCTTTGAGTGGTTGCATCAGGTTCCTTTTGAGAGGAAACCTGAGCGGCTTCGGTTGGTGGAGTCATAGTCTCTACTGGGGGGTTATTTCCAGTAGAGATAACCTGCTTTGGTGCAGCAGGAGCATCCTCAGGGGACTCAACTCCCTGAGTAACTTCTTAGGCTTCTTCTTTGTGGGTTTGGAGGGGACTTTGGATGTGGAAGTGGAGGCTGTGGGTTCCAGCTGCGTGGGTTTGCGCAGCTTGGCAGCCTGTTTAAGAGTTTGGTCAGTGTTGTGTCGGGAGTATACCTCCGGCAATACAGCCAAAGCAGGGACTCCCAGACTAACTAGTCCCTCAGCATAAAGCTGATTCTCTATTATGGCCATTATAAACCGAGGATATAGTATCCAACGGTTAGAAAGTGGTTTTGTAGCCATATCCTTGATTTCAAGAAAAATTATTTCAGAAAAGTTAGTGGTTCTTGTTCAAGGATAGAGAACAGTACCTGTTGCCATCTGGAAGACAATTGATCCCAAGAAGAAGTCTTCGAGGCCAGGCAAACATTTACCATATGAAATATCAATCGTTCAGCATCTGGAAAATGTTTCTTCAGGATGGTCGAAGCACTAAGATCGCCTTGATATCCATGTTGTCCAAATGAAAGATCAATTTGGCGCTTAGAATATCCAACAGGGTAGGCAGCATCATCTAATAGTAATATCTGGCGGATGGTAGCAGTAGAGATGACCACCTTATGAGAGTTGATGGACGAATGATAGATTCTCCATTAACAGTTGCATTCGTCCAAAACTGATGTAGCGAATCGACATAAATGATTGGATTTAGGAGGAAGGCCGTTTTCAGTGGTGATTGGACCATAAGATCTATAGCATTATCGAATTTGGTCCAGAAGGGCGATTTAGTGAGGTACGCGACACAGTTGTGTCGAGGCTTGAGTTGCATGGTCGCCATTAATGAAGGTGAAAGATTTTCAGAGCTTTTGAAATTTTAGGTCGTGAAAGAATGAAAAACTCTGAAAGAGGGATCAGATATATATGGGTACGGGTTATGAAACGACTGAAGGTTTTGGTGTTAGTCATCAGTATTTGAAACAACTGATGACGTGGTATTAACTTTCAGAGGTTTGAAATGACTGATGGTATTGGTGTGGTCAGCAGTTATAAAACAACTGAAGACATGGTGTTTACAATCAGACGTTGAAACAACTGAAGTCTCTGATTTAGGCATCAGTAGTTTTTTTTAAAAAAACTACTGAAGACAAGTTGGACTTCAGATGTTGAAACAACTGAGGACTTGGCATTAGTCATCAGTAGTTGTGAAACTACTGAAGACCCTGGTTGTGCCATCAATTGTTGTAAACAACTGAAGACTTGGTGTTAGTCATCAGTAGTTGTGAAACTACTGAAGACATGGTATTGCTTCAGTTGTTTATGAAGAAACAGCAGTTTGTGAACTACTGAAGAGAGAGTACTCATCAGTAGTTGTCGTCAATTCATAGCCTTTCAGCTGTTTCATACTGTCCTCAACACGTACTCATCAGCCTTTTTGCTGTTTTCAGTTGTTTCATAGGACATCAGTACTTATCTGTTTCTACTGATTTCAGTAGTTGTAACTACATCAGTAGTTTAGAACAGATAAAGTACAGTACTTAAAGCATTAGCCTTCAGTAGTTATAAAACTACTGAGGATAAAATAACTCATCAGTACTTATATGTGACATGGTTACCAATGATCATCAGTAATTACTGAGATCATCAGTAGTTGTCACTTATTCTAGCTGCAGCATACCAAGCCTTAACACCAGGTTGTGGAAAGTTGAACTATCCAAAGGCTTAGTAAAATGTTTGCAAGCTCATCAGCACTAGGCACAAACATAGGGTTAATTAGACCCTTTTCAAAACAATCTCTTATAAAATGATGTCTAATTTCTATATGTTTGGTCCTAGAGTGCTGGACTGGATTTTTGACAATGCAAAGAGCTGAAGCACTATCCATTAATAATGGAGTCTTAGTCTCTGTAATGCCATAATCCAAAAGTTGATTCTGAAGCCAGAGTACTTGGGATGTACAACTTGCAGCAGCAATGTACTCGGCTTCAGCAGTGGATGTAGCAACAGATGTTTGTTTCTTACTCTGCCAAGAAATCAAACAGTTGCCTAGGAATTGACATCCACCAGAAGTTGATTTCCTAGTCAACTTACACCCTGCATAGTCACTATCAGAGAAAGCAACTAATTTGCAAGAATGTCCAGTGGAATACCATAAGCCTAGAGATTGTGTACCTTGTAGATATCTAAAGATCCTCTTGACTGCAATCAGATGAGACTCCTTAGGTGCAGCCTGAAATCTAGCACAAACACATGTAGCAAACATAATATCTAGTCTAGAAGCTGTTAAATACATCAAGGAACCAATCATACATCTGTAAAGAGTTTCATCAACAGCTTTACCTTTCTGATCAACATCCAATTGTGTGGTGTTGCACATGGGAGTAGAACAGGGTTTACAGTTTTGTAAATCAAACTTATTCAAAAGATCTTTTGTGTATTTAGACTGATGAATGAAAATTCCATCAGCTTTTTGTTTGATTTGCAAACCTAGAAAGAACTGTAATTCTCCCATTGCACTCATTTCAAACTTCTGTCGCATTAAGTTTTGGAATTCCTCACACAATTGGGGATCAGAGGATGCAAATAATATCATCAACATAAATTTGAACAAGTAGCTTATGCTGATCCACCTTCTTAATAAATAAAGTTTTATCTATGGAGCCTCTAGTGAAATTATTCTGTAGAAGAAAGTTTGATAAGGTCTCATACCAGGCTCTAGGTGCTTGTTTCAACCCATAAAGAGCTTTATCAAGCTTATATACCCATTTGGGTGCTTATTATCCTCAAAGCCTGGTGGTTGACACATAAACTTCTTCTTTTATGTTACCATATAGAAAAGCACTTTTGACATCCATTTGAAAAACTTTAAGATTGTGGAGTGCAGCATAGGCTAAAAACAATCTAATTGCCTCCATCTGGCTACAGGGGCAAAGGTTTCATCATAATCAATACCTTCTTCTTGTGCAAACCCCTGCCCAACCAGTCTGGCCTTGTTCTTAACAGTTAGCCCATTTTCATAGTTTTATTCCTAAACACCCATTTAGTGCCTATTGCACACTTACCTGGGGGTAGAGGAACAAGCTCCCACACTTGCTGTTTTTTGAACTGAAGAAGCTCAAGCTGCATGGCTTCAACCCATCCATTGTCTCTCAAAGCTACATGATAGTTCTTTGGCTCTAGCTGACTGATGAAGAGAGCATAGAACCAGAAATTGGACAACTGGCTTCTGGTTGAAACACCAGCATTGATATCACCAAGGATTTGAGACATTGGGTGATTTTTCAGCTCTTGGTAAACAATCAAATCTGTGCAAGTGTTTGTAGGACCTTCAGCAGCAGCAGATGTTGATGCAGATTCTTGAAACCATGAAGATGGTGGCAACTCAAATGAAATTGAGGATGCAGAAATCTCATCAGCATTTGTTGTGGATGGTGCTGCTGGAGCTACAGGAGCATCAGGTTTAGAGGACTCAGGCAGTTGGTCACTAAACCTGAAGAGGTGATTACTACTATCATCATCATCTTCAGCAGTAACACCAGGTGGTGAACTGTTGACAGGAGCAACAGCAGGAGATTGATAAGGATCATATTGCAATATGTCCAAATCAAAGAGCTCCACAGGGCTTTGTGGAATCTTGTCCTTTGGAGATTCATTGAACTTGACATGTAGAGTCTCTTCAACCATCTTGTTCTGCAGTTGAAGACTCTGTATGCCTTGCAAGTTGATGAATAACCAACAAAGTACCCTGCATCCACCTTAGGATCAAATTTCTAGCTGATCCTTTGTGTTGAGAATGAAACAGGGACACCCAAATGCTCTAAAGAATGAAATGAGAGGGGCCAAATGATGTAGAACTTCATATGGAGTCTTCATCAACCTCTGATTTATTAGCACTCTATTCTGCACATAGCATGCTGTGTTGACAGCTTCAGCCCAAAAGGTCAATGGCAGTCCAGAATCAGCCAACATAGACCTTGCAGCTTCAATGAGGGTCCTGTTCTTTCTCTCCACAACTCCATTCTGTTCTGGAGTTCTTGGAATACTAAACTGCCTCTTTATTCCCTTGGAAAGGTAGAACTCATCAAGTGTATTGTTCCTGAATTCTGTTCCATTGTCACTTCTAATACACTTGACTGAGAGAGAATACTGCTTCTCAGCATACAACACAAAGTTATGATCTTCTGTGCAGCTTCATCCTTTGAATGTAGAAATAAAGTCCATACAAATCTGGAGTAATCATCCACAATTACCAGACAGTATTTCTTCTTTGCCATGCTCATCACTCTCACAGGACCAAAGAGATCCATGTGAAGAAGTTGTAAGCAGGCAGTGGACTTTGGTTCTTCAATAGGTGGGAATGAAACCTTGTGCTGTTTTCCTTTCAAACAAGCAGTGCAGTTGTTTTCACACTTGAACTCCTTCATAGGCATTCCCCTTACTAAACTATGGTGTATCAGCTGATTCATGTTCTTGAAGTTAACATGTCCCAGCCTTCTATGCCATAGATTAGATTCTTGAGGAGAGGCCTTGGAAAATAGGCAAGGATGGCCTTTGAGATCTATTTTCTTGGAAAGATCTAAGGCATACACTCTTCCTGTCCTGTTGGCCTTTAGGAGAGTGTGATCATCCAATACCTTGTCAATCAAACTCAGAACTTTGGATGACAGAATCCTGCAGTTCTGGCTTGTGAAAAGGGCAACATGGCCTTTGTCACACAATTGACTGACACTCAAGAGGTTATACTTGAGATTTTCCACATGGTTGACATCATCAAACCTTATTTCCCCATTGGAAACAAAGCCCTTCCCGATGATGTAACCTCTTGCATCATTGCCAAAGGAAACAAAAACCTTCCTTCCTGGAGAGTAGTCATTAAGAAGTGAGTTGTTCCCAGTCATATGCATAGACCCCACTGTCTACATACCAGATGCTACTTTGGCATGTTGAAGAAACCTGCATTAATAAACAATCAGTTAGTTTTGGAGACCCAAACCTTTTTGGTTTTGGGCCTGGTCTCATCAATAGATGGTAAACTAACAGGTTTATTGGGCATAATAGCTTGAGGTGAAGGAGATGGTGTAGAAGAGGAATCCTTTGGCTTGGATCTCCTTTTCTGGGGTTTCAACACAGGGCCATCAAGTTGGTTAACTCTCCCAACAGATGTTGAACCATCATTACCAGCTGTGTCTGATTCTGGGAAAGAGCTTTCAGCTCTTCAGACACATTGGTATTGGTGTTTGATGATGAGTTCTTGTGTTGCACCATTTACTTTTGAGCAACCTCAGCTGTTGCCTGTTGCACTCCTTCCCTTTTAGATTTCTTTTTGGACATAGGAGTAACAGGATTTGATGCTGCTAGTACAAACTTGGACTCAAACTCAGTTTTCATTTTAGCCAAGTTTTCTTTAATTTTCTCTTTTGTTTGAGTTTGGATCCCTTTTTGTACCAACAATCATCTGTGAGATAATTGAATAGACCACATATTTCACATGGTTTCTTCTTCATCTTCTGTTGATCATCAACTGAAGAAGATGAAACTACTGAAGACTTGCTCTTCCGCAGTTTAGAAGCACTTTTTGCCTTCTTGTCAACTCCCTTAGTAGGCTACAAATCCTTCCTACTGACAGTTTTCTTCTCTTTAGTGCTGTCAGTTATTGGGATTTGAACTCCAGATGTTATCCCCTGCTCTCCAGTACCCTCAGTAATTCTAGGGATAACACTTGGGTTGATCAACTCATTGATCATGTGAGTGTCAGCAGTTGAACCATCAATATCAGCTGATAGGTTCACAGAGGGATTACTACTGACTTCAACTACTGATGGTGCTTTATCAAGTAGTGAATCACATGATGAGGTGGAGTGGTCATTACTTTCTCCATCAGATTCTACTCCTGCTCTTGAAGCAAAATCTGTAGGAGGAGCAGTGTGATTATAACCAATTCCAAACTTCACATTGGAAGCTGGTTGCTTACTAAGAAGCATTTCAAAGCCCTTGCAAGATTGTACCCATCGATCACACTCTACTTGGGTGACAGCAAGAGTATCTTTGAGGTCTTTGTACTTCTCTAAGAGTACATCCTCCCTAGCCTTATCATCAGAGATTTGGCATTTTAATTTATAAATCTCATCAGTTTTCTCTTTCAGCACAGACTCAAACTCAGCCTTATTTTGGAAATTATTTGTTCTAGCTCTACATTTTTATTGATTAAAGCCACATTTGCTTCTCTAATAGAGGCAAATGCTGCTATGCAAGTTTCAGAACATAATTTGGCCTTAGCCTCAGAGGATACCTGTGATACCTGTGTTGAAGAGGTACTTGAGGATGATCCATCAGAGGATTCCAAAGTCATGAGAGCTAGATTTCCAAAAGGATGCTCACCACCATGTTGACCAGCACCTGAGAACAGTTGTTCATTACCAGACACATCATCTGGTAAGCTGCTCCAGTCAACAACTCCTGGTGTGAAGAAGCTGTGTTGTTGAAGTTGATTAGGTTGATGAGATTGGGATGGTTGAGGCTCAGGGAGTGCATGTGGTTGCTGAGCAGTGGGTGCTTGAACCTGGCCTGGTTGTGGCATGTAATAGCAGGGGTATGGATATGGCATTGGCCCCTGTGGAACAAAATATGCAGGAGATTGTGGTTGATGATGATAACCAGAATTGACAGGTTGTTGCCCTCTGTTTTGTTGACTATTGCCAGGGAAAGTCACAAAAGGTGCAGGAGAGTTAGATCCAGATGATCTACATTCTCTTGCAAAGTGTCCAAGCCTGTGGCATTTATGGCACTTCAACTTACTCTTGTCAAAACCAACTTTGGTTTTCCCAGAGAGTCCTGGGAATTTCCTTCCAGTTCTTTTGTAGAACTTCTGAGATCTGATATTTATCAAGGCCATTGGCTCAAAATATCCATCTCTTCTAAGTCATCATCAGCAATCCCCTTGAGATCATCCATGATGAAACATAGATTGTCACTATTACTACCAGCAGAATAACTATCAACACTCACAAAGGCAGGCTCAGAAGTGTTTGTAGAGAAATCAATATGCTCATCATACTGGCTTTCAGATGACGCATATTCTGACTCTTGATGTCCAATCAGGGCAGTGTTCCCTTGGACAAAATCCTCAGTAAGCTTGCCAGATGAAGCCAATTTCCTTTTCTGCTCTATCTCTCTCTCGAATGTAAGCAGTTTCCCATGAAGTTGGGTGAGAGATAGGCGATCAACATCAGCATTTGAGCGTAGAACAATGGTATATGTGTTCCATCTCTCAGGCAGTGATCTTAGGAATCTATGGTTCATCTGACTCCTGGTATATTCATGTTTAACCATTTTCAATTCAGAGATTAAACATGAAAACCGCTCAAATTGTTGAGTCAGAGTCTCACCCTTTCTATGAGAGAAAGTCTCATATTGTTGGGCGAGGATTTCCCTGTTGTTTGCTAAAACCTCATCAGTACCACCAAATTGTTCTTTGATGGCTTTCCAGAGGTCATGAGCAGACTCACAATGCAGAAGCCCAGAGTAAATCTCATTAGGAATAGCCATAGCCAAATTCCATGGGCTTTTGCATCGATTTCAAACAACTTCTTGTCCTCATCGGAGTATTGCTCCTTCTTCTTTGGAACCAACTAGTTTGTTTCCGGATCATTCACCATTGGCTTATGTGGTCCATGTACCACAGATGTCCAACAACCTGAGCTATTGTCAGACAGGTGATGGAGCAATCTTCTCTGCCAAATGTTATACTCATTCCTCACCAGATTGGAGGCTTGGTAGAGGATCCAGTATTGAAAGGATCATTCGAAGAAGTAGTCATTGTGGAAAATCAGACAGATTCAAGTAAAATCACAATAAATTTAGCTCATAACCACACAGAACCTCAAATAAAACGGCCAGAAGCGATACACTCTCAATCTCTATAACAGATCCTTGCGAATTTGCTAATTCGATCAAACTTAGAGCGATTGAACAGTTTCAATGATCAATTGTTAGATCGATCAATGATTAACCTGCTCTGATACCATTTGTTTTTGTTGGACCAAAAGAACCAATGAGCCTGATCAGAGAAACCTCTAAGTCCCACAGGACATCACAACAGCTGAAGAAGACCTGATCAGCTGTTCTACAAAGTCTGAAGAATACAACTGCTGAAGTATTTCTGAAGTACCGAAGACAAAGACTGAGACAACAGCTGAAGATCTAAAGTCTGAAGACTTCAACAAGTACTGAAGACAAAGACTGAAGATCAACAGCTGAAAGACAAAGTCTGATGTTCAAGTACTGAAGACATCAGCTGATGCTACAGCTGATGACAACAGTTGAAGAGGGCTTCTTCAGTTGTTGTGATGGTTTTTCTTCATCAGTAGTTTTCTTTTCCTTTCAGTAGTTGTTTACTTTTCTGTAGTTTTGTTTCCTTTTCAGTACTTGTAAACAACTGAAGAGGTTGTTCTTCAGTTGTTGTAGTATCAGTAGTTTTATGTTTTTCAGTAGTTGTAAATAAGATGTTTAACACTTAGGAACATTTGTAAGAAGATGTCAGTTGTTGACATCTTCAGTAGTTGTTAAACATCAGTAGTTATAAAACGGTTACATGTCACTTTCAAGTGACATCAGCCTACGTCATTCTTTCCTTTATAAGGAAGGATGACTCACCTGTAATCGTGCCATTGAGGCCGACAATCTTAATGCAATATTCCTTTTGTCAGATATTTCTCTCTCTATAACAAAATTCTTTTATCGCTTTATATCGAATGTTCTTGCTTGAATTTGTCTAATTCTGAGCTATTCCGCTGCTATATCTGTTCAATCGATTAAACCGAGAGGCTGAGATCCTAACAATTATCAATCTTTAGGATGAAATTCTTCAGAATCTCAGGGGTCTCATCCTTAGTTCTAAGGAAGAAAACCCAAGTGAATCTTGTAAAGTCATCTGTGATCACCAAACAATAAGAGGTCCTTCATAGACTTATTACACTAGTGGGGCCAAAGAGATCCATATGTAACAAGTGTAGGGGGTGTAGTGATGGAATTTCTTTCCTTAAGCTTATGAGATACCTTGTGTTGCTTCCTTTTCAGAGATGCAACACAATGTTCATCAATTGTAAACTCTTTTTTGGCATTATAGTTACTAAATCATTCTTAATAAGTTTATTCATGTTCTTAAAGCTTACAATGGCACATTCTTTTATGCCATAGGAAAGATTCATCACTATTGGTTTTAGATAGAAAACATGAAACTACTCGAGAGGGAGATGTTTCTTCCAAGTCCATCTTGTACAAATTCCTTTCCTGGGGGCTCTAAGCAGGATATGCTCATGAGGAATGACCACCCTGGGCTTGAAAACAATGAACTCATGCTCAGTGAAGAGCATGTTATGACTCTGATCACAAAATTGGGATACACTCAAAAGCTTATACCCAAGCTCCTTGACAAAGTTTACCTTTTCAATGTTGAGCTTACCATTTGTGACCTTGCCCCTTCCAAAAATGTAACCACCTTCATCTCCTCCAAAAACAACTAGCCATCCATCAATCCTTTCAAAGTTCTGTAGCAGAGACCTATTGCTTGTCATGTGCCTGGAACAGCCACTATCAATGATCCAGATTTTTTTGTTTGTTTTGAATTGTTCCTGCACAAAGAAAATGATTAGTTACATTTGGAACCAAGACTTGTTGGATCTTGTATGCCCAAGAAACATACAAGATTGATGTGGTTAGTACATTATGATCCAAGTCGGGTCATACCCAATAACACGCTATACAAACACCAATAAATGTTTATTTGTTGATGAGATCTTACAAATAAATATTGACACCAATTTAGAAAATGAGTTTTTTAAAACATTTCTTTGTAATAGAACAACAATATATGGATAGTTTGTTTATGAGAAATTATTTGTTTCATTATTTAAGTTGGTTAGATAATAAAAAATAAAAGTGTGTTAATGATATAAAATTAAAATAGGTTTCATTTTATAAATTAAGGGTTGAAAGAGTGCAATTTATAAAAGTTACAAAAGGGGGGAACCCATTTTTGAACCCACATTCGGCCGCCCCATGTGCCACATGAGGGGTCTTTTAGTCTTGGATACTACAAGACTTAAACCATACTTACACTCTTCAATCATGTCTCACACTCTCTCTCTCACACAAGCAAAAGAACCTCCCAAATAAGGCTGAAATTTGGATTAAGAAGCTGAAAAAGGGGCTGAAATTTTTGTTTTCTGAGGACGTAAGGAAGAGGTTTCTTTGTGTTGAATCCTAACAAGCAAAGTGTTTGAAGAGCTTGTGGGTAACACAACTTGAGGCTCTCTCCCTTGGGGGCTGGATATTCAACAACATCTTGATCTTCAACTCATACATCTACAAAATTGTACAAAAAGGTTGTATCTATGAACTCCCTATGGTTGTTTTATGGTTTGATAGCACACTATTTCACATATATTATTGATCCTTATTCTTGTTTTGTTTATGCTTTAAGATGCTAAAATTTTCTGATTGATAATCATATATTTAGACCATATATCTGCTGCGTTCTTCATGTTTAAATGGTTAAACTAGCTTTGGTTCACATGTTACAAACCCAACAATGGCATCTAGAGCCGGATATGTGTAATATGTGCTTCAAAAGGTCTTGAAAAGTTATTTTTCGTGGACCTTTTCAACCCATTAGGGGCTGTTTTGTTGTGGATGCATGAATCCCTTAAGTTTCAAGGTCTAATCTTGCATGCTTTAGTATAAACCTTGAAAGATTTACATCAAATGATTGATTGTGTTGTTTGGACAAACCTTAAAGTTTTAGTTTACGTTGGCTTAAACTTTATTGCTGAAATAAGGGGTTCGTTGTTGTTCTTGGATTTTGAATATGTTTCATATTTTGGTGCATACATAGCCTTGGCCTTTTGTGTTTGGTTTTGGTTGATTGTTGTATGTCATGTTGGTTTTGATTCTTGTAAGGGTTGTAGTTTTGTGTTTTGTATTTGGGTTGTAATTTATTATTCATTTGGTTATGTAATAAATACATTAGGTTCATTTCTTTTGTTAGAAAAATTGTATTAGGAAATGACTTTTGTAAAAGAAGATGCATAAGATGAAGACTCAAAGAAGGACACAAAAGACATGGACACTTAAAGCTTTTGGATGTGGTTTCTAGTGGGAGTTCATGGACACATTTTGATGTGTCATCTCTACCCTTAGCAAAGTCCTTATGACAACACTTGTGATGCAAAAAAGTGTGGTCAACTTAGTGGCTATGGTTATGCACTCATGTTTGTATGTTTATGCTTGTTTGGATGTTTGTGTTGGGGTTTGTTTGAACAAGATTCATAGTTTAACCATTTAAACTTACTGAAAACGCAGCGGAAACAAGCATTATAACTTTGTTAATGAACTGAAAATTCGGGTCTCATCTTGATATTACAAAGTTATAAACAAACCCATCAACATAGGATCTTTATATGTGAACAAAAGCTAGCTATGTTAACACAAAACAAACAATATGGACAGCCACAATGAGGCTGCCATAGACTACCTTTTCAGTAGCAAAAAGGAAGAGTTTGAAGAGGATGAGCTCCAAGAAATGACTAAAGGCACCAAAGGAGGTCCTCTCAAGCTTGCATACCCCAAGATATATGACAAACACTTCTTGCTAGGATTTGAAAACCAAAAACGAAAGAAGATAGGCTGGAAACCCTTTCAGCCGTGAGGTTCTTCAACAAGTGGAGAGTAAAATTTTCTTCTTGTGTTTTTGCATGTGTGAGAGAGAAGAAGTGTGGAGTGAATGACTTGTCTATATCCTTTGTTCCAAGACAACTAGGGAAAAGAGAGGAGGCCAATCCCCAAAGGGGGCAGCCGAAAACACCATTTCACAAATGGGTTTCCCCCCAAAACTTAAAACCTTAATTAAACACATTAACAAGTCATTAACATAAGTTATTCATATAATTAACCTTTTAATTGAATAACTCATACACACTCTCTTATTATTTGATGTTATTTAAGTAACTTAAATAACATTGCAAACAATATCTAAAACAAAATATCCATATAAATTGCTCAATCTCATATGCAACTTATTTAGAAAACCATTTTCTAAATGGGGTATATATATATATATTTAATTTTATGATCATATCATCAATTAAGTATTATTTAGTGTTTGCTTAGCTTGTTACTGGGTATGACCCGTCTTGGATCATGGCGTACTAACCACATCAATGTTCTATGTGTCTTGGGCATAAGTATTCAACAATCTCCACTTGCACAAGATTCATAGGAGATTGATGCAAGCAGTAAATACCGCCTAACAACGGTTTACTACTCTTAATACACATGACTTAAAGCCATTCAATAACATCATCCCCTTCAAGTATCCAACTTGAAATGATTTAGGTGAATCAATCATTTATCCTTTTGTTACAGATGTCATGTTAAATCCAAGGACACAGAATGATCATTCCTTGTTGATTTAACTTAATCAGGCCTTAGACATCTTGCTCTCAACAAATAAGAGGAACAAATTCCACCTTGAATACATACGTTTCTCACAAACACTTCGTGTCACGTCTGAACATAGCCTTACGTACTGTCCAATGATATTCGCCTTTACTCGAATTTACTTATGATCAATCTGGAAGATTCCATGTAGTAAAATTTGAGATGCGGTTTATTCCAATATTTGTATCCCACAAATATCTATGAACTTTGGCAGCAACCATTTGCTCTATATTCAATCCTTATGAATATGCACCAATCCAAATTCATAATAATCTTACCCTCATACTTGTTCCCACAAGTATGAACGACTACGGACATTGAGAGTAAACAATTTACCCATGGATTAAACATGCTAAATTGGAACATTTGTTGAAATATTACAACCAGATAATTTTATTCAAGTAGTAACAGAGTTCCAAATATCCAAATACGAAATCACAGATCAAATTCAATCACTAGAATATCGAAGTCCCATGGCACAGGTATGATCTTCATGCTTTGCCTTTTCTAGGAGCTTCGTAAGAGGATCCGCAATAGTTTGATCTGTGTGAACTTTGCGAATACATATCTTTCCTTTCTCAACTTCACCTCGTATGTAGTTGAATCTCCGCTCAATGTGCCTAGTCTTTTGATGAGCACGAGGTTCCTTGATTTGAGCAATCGCACCCTCGTTATCACAAAAGATCTCTAGGGGCTCCTGAATGGAAGGGACAACCCTTAGATCGGCAATGAATTCTTCAACCATGCAGCTTCTTGAGCTGCCAATGAGGCGATGACGTATTCTCATTGTATAGTTGATAAAGCCACCACATCCTGTTTAGAGCTCTTCCAAGAGACAGCTCCTCCATTCAGAATGAAAATGTATCCAGATTGTGATCGTGAATCATCACGATCGGTTTGGAAACTCGCATCCATGTAACCTTTTACAACGAGTTCCTCATCACCAGATCCATAGATTAGAAACATATCTTTAGTCCTCCTTAGGTACTTAAGTATGTTCTTAACAGCCATCCAATGACTACTTCCAGGATTTTGCTGGTAACGGCTTGTCATGCTTAAGGCGCATGAAACGTCCGGCCGAGTGCATATAATTGCATACATGATGGATCCAATAGCATATGCGTATGGGATTCCCTTCATTTTATCTTGCTCATCCTTTGAGCTTGGACATTGAGTCGTACTCAATATCGTTCCTCTTTGAATAGGTACCGTACCTTTCTTAGAGTTCTCCATCTTGAACCTTTTCAAGATCTTATCAATGTATGCACTTTGATTTAGACCAATCAACCGCTTTGATCTGTCCCTGTAGATCTTTATTCCCAGAATATTGGCGGCTTCACCAAGATCCTTGATGGAAAAACAACTTCCAAGCCATGTTTTTACACCTTCCAAGGTTGGAATTTTATTTCCAAATAGTAGTATGTCATCAACATACAATACTAGGAAAGTGATGATGCTCCCACTAGCTTTCTTATATACACAAGCTTCATCAGCGTTCTTGATGAATCCAAATTTAATTACTTCTTCATCAAAACGGTGATTCCAACTTCTCGATGCTTGTTTTAATCCATAGATTGATTTTTTTAACTTGCATACTTTGTTAGGATGTTTTGGATCGACAAAACCTTCAGGCTGAACCATATAGACATCTTCCTCAAGATATCCATTTAGGAAAGCCGTTTTGACATCCATTTGCCAAATCTCATAATCATAATGAGCAGCTAAGGCAAACAATATCCTAATAGATTTTAGCATTGCAATAGGTGAGAAAGTTTCATCATAATCAACCCCTTGAGTTTGAGTGAAACCCTTTGCTACAAGTCTTGCTTTATAAGTATCCAGGATTCCATGCATATCGGTTTTCTTTTTGAAAACTCACTTACATCCAATTACTTTGGTGTTAAGAGGTGGTATAACCAAGTCCCATACTTGATTGTCATACATGGATTGCATCTCAACATTCATGGCTACAAGCCATCTGTCACAATCCGAATTGGACAATGCATCATGGTATGTGATTGGTTCATCAGAATCTATCACATAGCATCCATCAGTGAAAAATCCATATCTTTCAGGTGGATTACTAGTTCTACCAGATCTGTGAACGTTTTCTGTGTATTGATCAACTATTTGATCACTTTCAACAGCCTCATGTTGAGTGCTAATGTCAACCAAACGTGTATCATGTTGCGGTTCTTGATCCTCTTCAAGATCCATAGTTCTACTACCAGTTCCTTCCATAAGGAATTTGGTTTCCAAGAACTCACCCTTTTTGGCAACAAACTCCTTTTGTTGTATTGGATCATAGAAATATTATCCCATAGAATGTCTTGGATATCCAATAAAGATACACTTAGTGGAGCGACTTTCTAACTTGTTCCAGGTGGGAGTCTTCACATAAGCCTCACACCCCCACACCCTCAAATATGAAAATGATGGAACCCTTCCATGCCATATTTCATAAGGTGTCCTTTCTACTTTCTTGGTTGGGGCCATATTCAAAATACGGGCCGCAGAGAGCAGAGCAAAACCCCAAAATGATAGAGGTAATGAGCTTCTAGCCATGATAGATCGAACCATATCCAATAGAGTTCGATTTCTCCGCTCGGACATGCCATTATGTTGTGGTGTTCCCGGTGAAGATAGTTGTGAGACAATCCCACAACTTCTAAGATGGTCCCTAAAAGCATCATTCAGGTATTCACCTCCTCTATTGGTCCGGAGAATTTTAATTGACTTATTGAGTTGATTTTGTACATCATTTTGAAAGATCTTGAACATTTCAAAAGCTTCATCTTTGTGTCTTAACAAGTACACATAACCATATCGACTATAGTCGTGAGTAAAGGTAATGATGTATCTTTCATGTACCTTGTCATAGGTTTAAAAGGACCACATACATCCGAATGATGATACCTAATAAATCCTTTGCCCTTTCGGCTTTGCCACTAAAAGGTGCCTTGGTCATTTTACCTTGTAAACAAGACTCACATACATCAAATGAATCACATTCATTTGTTTTTAAAAGACCATTCTTTTGTAATGTTTGTATTCTTTTCTTGTTTATATGACCAAGCCGGCAATGCGAAAGATAAGTATTATTCAATCCGATTTGAGTTTCTTGGTACTAGTTTGGTATAATAAGCTATCATTCAATGTATTTTCATGAACCAATTCATAAATACCATTGATGGGAATAGCTTTAAATTAAAACATGTCATTCAAAGTAACATGGATTTCATTTTCAATAAATGATAATACATATCCAAAATGTTTTAATAGGGCTATGGAAATAATGTTCCTAGTCAAACTAGGAGCCTACAAAACATTGTACAAAATTACTTCCAAACCATTTGGAAGTTTGAAGATGTAGTCACCATGGGCTTCAACTTGAACTTTAGCCCCATTGCCCATATAGAGGCTAACATCCCCTTTGTTGAAGTTGCTACTTCTTTTGAACCCTTGCAACAAATTTCAAATGTGAGTTCCACATCTAGTATCTAATACCCATGTGTTGGAGGATATTTAGTTTAAATCAATACGGATCATGTATGTAGTACCTGAGGTCTACCCGGCATCCCTCTTAGCTTTCAACTCTTGGAGATGGACAAGACATTTCTTGCCCAGTGTCCAATCTCTCCACACTTGAAGCATGGGTCATTAGAAGCAACCTTTTGCCTCTTCTCCTGTGCTTTGAGTGGCACCCTTGCCACCCCTTTCCCCTTTCCCATTACGGGTCCCTTTCCTTTGCAACTCTTGCCTTGGGTGTGGGATGAGGCCTTTTCTTGTTCCCACCTTCATGGATGGTGAGAACGGGTAAAACCCTTTTACCCATGGCCGCCTCGGCCGTTTTGAGCAAAGAGTGAAGCTCACCAATGCTTTTGTCCCAAGCATTCATGTTGTTGTTCAACACGATCGTCTAAAACCTTTTGGTAAGGCCATTGAGGATCAAATCCGTGCCATTCCTTGAGACGGGACAGTTTAGCCTTTCGAGGCAGTCAATGTGACTTTTCATCTTAAGCACATAAGATGAAACTGATTGGTTGTCGTCCATATGACATGCATGTAGCGCTCGAACCGTTTCGAAGCGCTCAACCCTCGCTTGCTGTTAGAATGTTTCCTTCAGTTGGGTTATCATGTCATAAGCTCCGTGATGGTCATACTCCTTTTGGAGATCCAGAGTCACGCATGCCAACATAAGGCAAGACCCTTGGACAGAGTCCTCAGTGCACTTATCCAATCATTATAGGCCTCCTCATCATCCTCACTAGGTTGATCGGGGACAGGGTCATCTAAAACATATGATCATTTCTCTTGTTTGAGAACGATTCTCAAGTTTTGATACCAATCGATCAAATTGTTATGGTTTAGATGTTCCTTTTGGAGAATCACTCGTAAAGATTGGGCGGACGTGGACGAATTATCGTAATTATCATAATTATTGGTTGTTGGACCAAAAGAACCAATGAGCCTGATCAGAAAAACCTCTAAGTCTCACAGACATCACAACAACTGCTGAAGACTTGATCAGCTGTTTGACAAAGTCTGAAGATTTCAACAGCTGAAGACTAAAGTACTGAAGACTTCAAAAGCTGAAGACCAAAGTCTGAAGATCAACAGCTGAAGACTAAAGTACTGAAGACTTCAACAGCTGAAGACTAAAGTACTGAAGCCTTCAACAGCTGAAGACCAAAGTCTGAAGATCAACAGCTGAAGAACAAAGTACTGAACATCAACAGTTGAAGTACAAAGACTGAAGACATTAGCTGATGACAACAACTGAAGTTCAAGTACAAGTACTGAAGCCCTCAGAGTTTGTTACAACAGCTGAAGAAGCATTCTTCAGTTGTTGTGATGGTTTCCTTTCAGTAGTTTTCTTTTTGTTTCAGTATTTGTAAAACGACTGAAGAGCATGTTCTTCAGTCGTTGTAGTTTCAGTAGTTTCTTTTCAGTAGTTGTAGTGATAGTTAACACTTAGCATTTTTGTAAGAAGATGTCAGCTGTTGACATCTTCAGTAGTTGTGTTAACTATGAGTAGTTTGAATAAATTCTATTAGATGTCACTATCAAGTGACATCAGCAGACGTCGCATCTCCTATATAGAGGTGTTGACCTAATTGTATGTGTGACTTCTGTTACCACGAAAGCAAATATTGAATAAAATATATTGCAGCAGATTCTTTCTGTCTATAACCGTTTGTTCTTACCTTGAATATCTTTTGTGTTCTTGTGAATTGGCTAATTCATTGTTTGTTCTCCACTGCTATACTCTCAAATCAATCAAACGTAGATCACTGATCCTAACAAGTGGTATCAGAGCAGGTTAATCATTGATCGATCTAACAGTTGATCATTGAACTGCTATTTGATATCTATGTTTGATTGAATTAGCTTATTTGCAAGAACTGGTTACAGATTATTGATTTTCTGCCGCTTTCGTTTATTAATTTTGAGATCTCTCTTGGTTCAATTTGGTTTGTTGTGTTTTGTTCTAAATCTGTTATAGCTTAATTGAATTTGGTTGAATCTGAGATGACTACTCCTCTAATGACCCTCACAATACCGGTTCCTCAACCAAGCCTCCGATGCTGGTTAGGACTGAGTATAACATATGGCAATGAAGGATGCTTCATCACCTGTCTGTTAACAATTCAGGTTGTTGGACATCTGTGGTACATGGACCACATAAGCCTATGGTGAAAAATCCGGAAACCAATCAATGGTTCCGAAGAAGAAGGAACAATACTCAGATGAAGATCGGAAACTATTTGTGATTGATGCTAAAGCCCATGGAATTCTGGCCATGGCACTGCCGGATGAAATCTATTCAGGGCTTATGCATCATGAAACTGCTCATGACCTCTGGAATGCACTAAAGGAACAATTCGGTGGAACTGATGTGGTCTTAGCAAACAATAGAGAAATCCTCGCCCAACAATATGAGACATTCTCTCATAGAAGGGTGAGACACTAACTCAACAGTTTGAGCATTTTTCCTGTTTGATCTCTGAGCTAAAAATGGTAAAACAGGAATACACCAACAGCCAGATGAATAACAGATTCCTCAGATCACTGCCTGAGAGATGGGACACATACACTATTGTCCTACGCTCTAGTGCAAATCTAGATAGCCTATCTCTCACCCAACTTCATGGGAAACTGCTTACATTCAAAAGAGAAATAGAGCAGAAAAGGAAACTGTCATCATCAGGAAGGCTCACTGATGACTTTGTACCAGGGAACATTGTCATGGTTGGTCATGAGTCAGAATATGCTGCATCTGAAAGCAATTATGATGAGCATATTGATTTCTCTTCAAATAGTTCTAATCATTCATTTGTTGGTATTGATAGTAATTCTGGCAGTAATAGTGACAATCTATGCTTCATCATGGATGATCTGAAGGGAATTGTTGATGATGATTTAGAAGAGATGGATATTCTAAGTCAAATGGCCTTAGTTAATATCAGATCTCAGAAGTTCTACAAGAGAACTGCAGGAAATTTCCTGGACTCTCTGGCAAAACCAAGTTGGTTTTGACAAGAGTAAGTTGAGGTGTCATAAATGCCAAAGGCTTGGACACTTTGCAAGAGAATGTAGATCAACTGGATCTAACTCTTCTGCACCCTTTGTGACTTTTCCTAGCACTAGTCTACAAAACAGAGGGCAACATCTGCTGGTTCTGGTCATCAATCACACCCTATATCTCCTGCATACTTTGTCCCCCAGGGTCTAATGTCATATCTTTTTCCCTGCTATTACATGCCTCAGCCAAATCCGGTTCAAGCTCCAATTGCACAACAACCACATGCATTACCTGAACCTCAACCTTCCCAATCTCATCAACAAACTCAACCTCAACAACACAACTTTTTCACCCCAGGATTTGTTGACTGGAGCAGTTTACCAGATTATTTGTCTGGTCATGAACAACTATTCTCTAGTGCTGGTCAACATGGTGGTGACATTCCTTTTGGAATCTAGCTCTTATGGCTTTGGAGTCTGCTGATACTTCATCCTCTAATGCTTCTACACCACAAGTATCACAGGTATCCTCTGAGGTAAAATCCAAACTATGTTCTGAAACATGCATAGCCGCATTTGCATCTATTAAAGAAGCAAATGTATCTTTAATTAACAAGAACATTGAGCTAGAACAAAAATTTCCAAAAGCAAAGCTGAATTTGAGTCTGTTATTAATGATAAGAATGATGAGATTTACAAACTTAAATGCCAAATCACTGATGATAAGGCTAGGGAAGAGATACTTCTAGAGAAGTACAGAGACCTCAAAGAAACACTTGCAACTACCCAGGTAGAGTGTGTGTCGATGGGTAAATTCTTGCAAGGGTTTCGAAATGCTTCTTAGTAAGCAATCTGCTTCCAATGTGAAGTTTGGCATTGGTTATAATCACACTGCTCCTCCTACAGACTTTACTCCCAGAGCAGAGGTAGAATCTGATGGTGAAAGCAATAACCAATCCTTTTCATCATGTGATCTATTATATGATACAGCACCATCAGAAGTAGAAGTCAGCATTAATTCCTCTCAGAAACTATCAGCTGATGTTGATGGTTCAAATGCTGACACTCACATGGTCATAAGTTGATCACTCCAGGTGATAATTCACAAAGTACTGAAAGTACTAAAAAGAATGTCATAACACCTGGAGAACAAGCCCAAACTACTACATGTACTAAAGGAAAGAAAACTGCAGTTGAAAGGGTGGGAAAACTACTGAAGAAGATATCAAGAAAGCAGGTACCAAAGCAAAGAAAACTGCTAGTATTGATAGCAAACTGCTGAAGAACAAGTCTTCAGTAGTTTCATCTTCTTCAGCAGATGATCAACTTAAGATGAAGAAAAAGCCATGTGAAATATGTGGCTTATTCAATCATCTTACTGATGATTGCTGGTATAAAAAGGGCTCCAAACAAACATAATGAAAACATTAAAGAGAAAATGGATAAAATGAAAACTAAGTTTGAAATCAAATTTGTACCAGCAACATCAAAACCTGTAACCCCAAAATCCAAAAAGATATCCAAAAAGAAAGGGGTTAAACAGGCAACAGCTGAGGTTGCTCAAAGAGAGATGGTACAACACACGAACCCATCCAACTCAAACTCTAATGTGTCTGATGAGCTGAAGGCTTTATCACAAAATCAGACACAACTTGTTATGATGGTTCAACATCTATTGGGTAGAGTCAACCAATTAGATGCTCATGTGTTGAAACCACAGAGAAGAAAATCCATGCCAAAGGAATCTTCTTCTTCACCATCTCTATCCCCTCAGGCTGTTATTCATAGCAAGTCTGTTAGTTTACCATCTGTTGATGTGAATAGACCCAAAACCAAAAAGGTTTGGGTCTCAAAAACTAACTAATTGTTTATGATTGCAGGGTCTTCAACATGCCAAAGTAGCATCTGGTATGTAGACAGTGGGGGATCTATGCATATGACAGGGAACAACTCTCTTCTTCATGACTACTCTCAAGGAAAGAAGGGGTTTGTTTCTTTTGGCAATGATGCTAGGGTTACATCATTGGAAAAGGCTTTGTCTCCAATGGAGAAATAAAGTTTGATGATGTTAATCATGTGGAAAATCTCAAGTACAATATCTTGAGTGTCAGTCAAATGTGTGATAAAGGCCATGTTGCTCTTTTCACCAGTCAGAACTGCAGGATTCTGTCATCCAAAGCTCTGAATTTGATTGATAAGGTGTTGGATGATCATACTCTCCTGAGGGCCAACAGGACAGGAAGAGTGTATGCTTAGATCTTTCCAAGAAAATAGATTTCAGAGGCCATCCTTGCTATTTTCCAAAGCCTCTCCTCAAGAATCTAAACTGTGGCACAGAAGGCTGGGTCATGTTAATTTCAAAAACATGAATAAGCTAATCCACAATAGTTTAGTGAGAGGCTTACCAATAAAGGAGTTCCACTGTGATGAAACCTGCACTGCTTGTTTAAAAGGAAAACAACACAAAGTCTCATTCCCTCCTATTGAAGAGCCTAAGTCCACTGCCTGCTTGCAATTACTGCATATGGATCTATTTGGTCGTGTGAGAGTGATGAGCATGGTAAAGAAGAAATACTGTCTGGTAATTATGGATGATTACTCCAGATTTGTATGGACTTTCTTTCTGTATTCAAAGGATGAGGTTGCTCAGAAGATTATCAACTTTGTGTTGTATGTTGAGAAGCAGTATTCCCTTTCAGTCAAGTGTATACGAAGTGACAATGGAACTGAATTCAGAAACCATACACTTGATGAATTTTATCTTTCAAAGGGAATCAAAAGGCAGTTTAGCATCCCAAGGACTCCAGAACAAATGGAGTATTGGAGAGAAAGAACAGGACCCTAATTGAAGCTGCAAGGTCTATGTTGGCTGACTCTGGTTTGCCACTGACCTTTTGGGCTGAAGCTGTTAACACAACTTGCTATGTGCAGAATAGAGCCTTAGTAAATCAGAGGTTGATGAAGACTCCATATGAAGTTCTCCATCACTTGGCTCCTCTAATTTCATTTTTCAGAGCATTTGGGTGTCCCTCTTTTATTCTCAATACAAAGGATCAACTCCAAAAATTTGATCCTAAGGTGGATGCAGGGTATTTTGTTGGTTATTCATCTACTTGCAAAGCATAAAGAGTCTTCAACTGCAGAACAAAGATAGTTGAAGAGACTTTGCATGTGAAGTTTAATGAATCTCCAATGGACAAGATTCCACAAAACCCTGTGGAGTTGTTTGATTTGGACATACTGCAATATGTTGCTTATCAACCTCCAGTTGTTGCAGACCATGTGGATAAATCATCTTCTGCAGCATGTCTTCCACCTGGTGGTATTGATGATGATGATGATAATATCAATACTCACCTATTCAAGTTTAGTGACCAACTGCCTCAGTCTGCTAAATTTGATGTTCCTGTAGCTTCAACAGTTCCATCCACAACAAATGCTGATGAGATTTCTAATTCCTCTACATCTTTGGAGTTACTATCAAATTCTTGGTTTCAAGAGTCTGCATCAACATCTGCTGCTGCTGAAGGTTCTACAAACACTTGCACAGATATCATTGTTTATCAAGAGCTGAAGAATCACCCAATGTCTCAAATCATTGGTGATATCAATGCTGGAGTTTCAACAAGAGGTCAATTGTCTAACTTCTGCTTCTATGCTCTCTTCATCAGTCAGCTAGAGCCAAAGAACTATCATATTGCTTAAGAGACAATGGATGGATTGAAGCCATGCAGCTTGAGCTACTTCAGTTCAAGAAACAGCAAGTGTGGTAACTGGTTCCTCTACCCCCAGGTAAGTGTGCAATAGGCACTAAATGGGTGTTTAGGAATAAAACTAATGAAAATGGGCTTATTGTTAAGAACAAGGCTAGACTGGTTGTACAGGGGTTCTCACAAGAAGAAGGTATTGATTATGATAAAACCTTTGCCCATGTAGCCAGACTAGAGGCAATTAGATTGTTCTTAGCCTATGCTGCATTCCACCATCTCAAAGTTTTTCAAATGGATGTCAAAAGTGCATTTTTATATGGCAAAATAAAAGAAGAAGTTTATGTGTGTCAACCACCAGGCTTTGAGGACAATAAACATCCTGAATGGGTGTATAAACTTGATAAGGCTCTTATGGGTTGAAACAAGCTCCTAGAGCCTGGTATGAGACACTTTCCACTTTTCTTCTCAAGAATAATTTCACTAGAGGCTCCATAGATAAAACATTGTTTATTAAGAACGTGGATCAGTATAAGCTACTTGTTCAAATTTATGTTGATGATATTATTTTTGCATCCTCTGATCCCCAGTTGGGTGATGATTTTACCAAAGAGGTTTGAAATGAGTGCAATGGGAGAATTACAGTTCTTTCTAGGATTGCAGATCAAACAAAAGGCTGATGGAACCTTTATTCATCAGTCCAAATATACAAAAGATCTTTTGAATAAGTTTGATTTACAAAATTGTAAGCCCTGTTCTACTCCCATGTGCAACACCACACAACTGGATGCGGATCGGAAAGGTAAAGCTGTTGATGAAACACTTTACAGATGTATGATTGGGTCCTTGATGTACTTAACAACTTCTAGACCAGATATCATGTTTGCTACTTGTGTCTGTGCTAGATTTCAGGCTGCTCCTAAAGAGTCTCATTTGATTACAGTCAAGAGGATCTTTAGATATTTGCAAGGTACACAATCTCTAGGTTTATGGTATTCCACTGGATACTCTTGCAAATTAGTTGCTTTTTCAGATAGTGACTATGCAGAGTGCAAGTTAACTAGAAAGTCAACTTCCGGTGGATGTCAATTCCTAGGCAACTATTTGATTTCTTGGTAGAGTAAGAAACAAACATTTGTTGCTACATCCACTGCTGAAGCAGAGTACATTGCAGCTGCAAGTTGTACTTCTCAGGTACTCTGGCTTCAGAACCAACTTTTGGATTATGGCATTACAGAGACTAAGACTCCATTATTAATGGATAGTGCTTCAGCTCTGTGCATTGTCAAAAATCCTGTCCAGCACTCTAGGACCAAACATATAGAGATCAGACATCATTTTATTAGGGATTGTTTTGAAAAAGGTCTGATTGATCCTAAGTTTGTGCCTAGTGCTGATGAGCTTGGAGACATTTTTACTAAGCCTTTGGATAGTTCAACTTTCCAAAATCTAGTGTTACGGCTTGGTATGCTGCAGCTAGAATAAGTGATAACTACTGATGATCTCAGTATATAAGTACTAATGATCATTAGTACCATATCACATATAGTACTGATTCTGTTAAAACAACTGATAAAGTTACAACTACTAATGTCATTATAACTATTGATGTCCGTAAAAACAGAATAAGTACTGATGTCCTATGAAACAACTAAAAACAGCTAAAAGGCTGATGAGTAAGTGTTGAGGAAGTTTGAAACAACTGAAAGGCTATGACTTGACTAAAACTACTGATGAGAACTTTCTCTTCAACTGATGACAAAACCATGTCTTCAGTAGTTTCACAACTACTGATGACTAACACCAAGTCATCAGCTGTTTACAACAACTGATGACAAAACCATGTCTTTAGTAGTTTCACAACTACTGATGACTAATACCAAGTTATCAGTTGTTTACAACACCTGAAGACCAAACTGAGTCTTCAGTTGTTTTCAAACACCTGACGTCAAAACCATGGTTTTCAGTAGTTTTAAAACTGCTGATGCCTAAAACCAAGACTTCAGTTGTTTCAACTTCTGAAAGGGTAATACCATGTCATCAGTCGTTTACAACTACTGATGACTAACACCAAACCCTTCAGTCGTTTTCTAACCCTTACCCTATAAATACACCATACCTAATCCTTCAGCGCTTCATCCTTTCCAACCCTAACGTTCAAATCTCCGAAACTTCTCTCTCATTAATGGCGACCATGCAGCTCAAACCACGCCATAACTTTGTTGCCTACCTCACAAAATCACCTTTCTGGACAAAGTTCGACAATGCCATTGATCTAATGGTCCAATCTCCCTACCAAATGGCCTTCCTTCTAAATCCCACCATTCATGTCAAATCCTTACACCAGTTTTGGACGAACGTCACCCTTCTAACTGGGGAGAACAACACCGAGTCTCTCCAGTAGTTCGTCAACAATCATCAAGTGGTCATCACTCCGGAAGTCATTCGCCAAACCCTTAACTTGAATGATGCCACTTTCCCTGCTGGGTATCCAAAGGGCACAACTGATTTATCCTTTGCCCATCATGGATATCAGGGAAACCTCAGTGCCTCTACCATCCTGAAGAAGCATTTTCATGATGCAGAACGTCTTATCTTTCACATGGTTAATGTTTTCTTAGCTCCTAAGACATCCTCTTGGGATCAAATGTCTACCAGGTGGCAGCAGGTACTATTCTCTATCCTTGAGCAACAAGACTTAAACTTTTCTGAAATTATTTTTCTTGAACTTAAGGATATGGCCTCAAAATTTCTTTCTAATCGATGGATATTATATCCTCAATTCATTATGGCTATCATAGAGAATCAGCTGCAAGCTGAGGGACTTATTGGCCTTGGAGTCCCTGCAACGGCTGTATTGCCTGAAGTATACTCCAGGCACAACTCTGACCACACACTGAAACAGGCTGCCAAACTGCGAAAACCAACGCAGTTGGAACCCACATCCACCACCTCCAGAACCAGAGTCCCCACCAAACCTAAATCCAAAAAGCCAAAAACGGCTACTCAGGGAGATGAGTCCCCTGAGGATGCCCCTGTACCCAAACACAGGAAGCACATACTGGTATTAATCCCCCAGTTGTGTCAAAGACTCAACCTGCCAAAGCCGCACAGGTATCCTCTCAACAGGATCCTGTTGCAACCAATCTTGGGGAACCACACTGCTGGAACCTATCTCACTTGAGAGGTTACCATTGAAGCGCACCATTCACCCCGGGTGCAATCCGCTTCTACCCAATAACCCCATGCAACCGCCCCCAAAGTCCTACATTAATTGTTGCACAAGTGCTGAGTCAGTTGCACTCCTCACCCCTCCCCAGATACCAATTACAAATGGGCATACCTCTACATTGAGGGGGAGGATCAAAGTGCATCTGATAACCCAAAGCATAGGGGTTACAATGTTCCATTTCCTAGTGTAGAAAAGGAGATTGGAACTTCTGGTGAGGCTGCCACTTATCCTGCTTCAGCATATGATCATCAGGATGTAGTTGGTACCATTCCTAAGACCTTACCAGAGGCAACTGCTGATGAAGGACATAGTCCTGAGGCAGGAAGTCCCCAGTTCCAAGACAAAGGGGCACATGCTACAACTGATCTACACTCAGTGCATGTTCATCTTGATTCTATCAGGAGGTCAGGTGATTCAGTAACCACTGATGATGACCTGGCTTCTTTTTACGATGTATTAGCCAAAACACCATCCTGGAAGAGGAGGTGAGCAGACTCAAAGAGCTGCTTGCCAAAACTTCTGCAGATCAAAGACCATCTGCCTCTCAAACCCCACAGATGGCACCTTCATCTGAAGGTCTCCTAAACATAGAGCCACTCCCAAATTCTCAGCCACCTGCCTCTACTTCTGGCACTATTTCTCAGGAACAGAATCCCCCTGAGCAAATAACTGCTATCTTCCAAAATTCCCTACCTCTCATCACACCTATAATCACTGATATAGTGATCAAAGCCATTGATGAGAGGCTTTCCTCAGTAATACAACCCTTAATCGAGGAAGTTGTGGGCAAAAGCTTTCTGAAAATCAAACCCTTGCAACCAATTGTTAGGATCAGTGATCTATGTTTGATTGATTGATGAGTATTGCAGTGGAATTCAAACAATGAATTAGTCGATTTTACAAGAACAAAACGATATTCAATGAAGAACAAAGACGGTTATAGAGAGAGAATATCTGCAAATATATTCATTCAATATTCGCTTCGTGGAAACAGAATGTCACATTATGATTAGGTCGAACCTCTTATATAAGAGATGTGACGTCTGCTGATGTCACTTGATAGTGACATCTAACAGATTTATTACAACTGAAACACAACTACTGAAGATGTCAAAACAGCTGACATCTTCTTACAAAAAGTTCTAAGTGTTATCAGTTGTTAACTACTGAGAAATATAAAACTACTGAAACTACAACGACTGAAGAACAAGCTCTTCAATCGTTTTACAAAACTACTGAAACTAGAAATATAAAACTACTAATATCACAACTACTGAAGAATTACTCTTCAGCAGTTGTGACAAACTACTGACGCTTCAGTACTTGATCTTCAGACTTTGACCTTCAGATGTTTCATCAGCTGATGACTTCAGTAGATATCATCAGCTGATGTCTTCAGTCTTTGTCTTCAGACTTTGTACATCAGTTGTTGATCTTCAGCACTTGTAAACTCTTCAGCTGTTGTACTTCAGTACTTTGGTCTTTCAGCTTCAGCACTTGTGTTCTTCAGCTGTTCAGCTTTGGTACTTGTGTTCTTCAGCTGTTAGCTTCAGTACTTGTGTCTTCAGCTGTTGTACTTCAGCACTTTAGTTCTTCAGCTGTTGAAGTCTTCAGCACTTGATCTTCAGCTGTTGAAGTCTTCAGCACTTGTCAAACTGCTGATGAAGCTTTCAGCAGTTGTTGTGATACCATGTGGGACTTAGAGGTTTTCTGATCTTGGCTCATTGGTTCTTTTGGTCCAACAAACTCCCCCTGAACCAATGCAGCCAAACCTCTAAATTATTTATTATCCCACTTATTGTTGGCAAAATGTTGGTCTTTTTCCTTCTTGATCAGTAGAGAAGATGACCCATGTAAGCTCCGGCCTGGGAAGAAATCTCAGATATTTGTTTGGCAGGGTATGAATGGGAACTCTGTTTTGGGGAACTGGACACAGAGTTGTTATCCCATTCATGAGATTTACTTCCCCATAATGAGTCTGTATGACTCTCGAACATAGGCCTCAAGGAGAACAACTTGTTCCTCCTGGAGAGTTCTTCTACTCCTCCTTCGAAGAAGAACTCTGGACCATAGTACTCAGATAAGTACTTCATGGTCCTGCCATTTTTCAGCTCCACTGTAGTTACCTCCCTATAGACAAATTCATCAGATGGGTGCCTTCAAGGAGTAACTGGAGCTCATTCTTCTGATGTCTTCAAGCTTTTTATATAACAACCCCTTTTTAATCATCTTGTTTTCTAGTAAGCTTGAGGGGTCATCTTTGCTTGATGAGCTTTCTTGAATTCATCATGATTTCCCAAGTGTGACTACAATGGCCAACATGATGGTAGAATCTATTGTTTTTCTAACCTGGCCATTGTATCTGTGTGGAATAGTTCTTTTATGGATTCTAGAACTCACCCTGGGGTCTGGCCATACTCTCACTCTCTCCTTCTGATACTGAAATGTGCCTGAGAGTGTACAGCCTCTGAGCATGCCCTTTCATGGCTTGTATAGATGATGACTGAGGAAATTCCTTGTCAACCATCTTCAATAGTTGCTCATCATGCTGTTTCTTCTGCTGTTCTTCATCTTCTATCTTGACTCTGACCATTTCCCTTTGAGAGTCAGGTGTGATCATGGGTTGACTTCTGGGTTTTGGTAGCTTTAGAACAGCAGAGAGTGGCAGACTATCATCTTCATCCTCTTCTTCTTCTTCTTCTTCCATCCTCAGCACCCTTCTCCTCCTTCTAGGTGCATCACTGGATGATGGTTGGGTTGGTAAAGGAATTGGTTTTGAAGAATGAGATGTTTTTGTTTTGGGCTTAGAGATTGGTTTGGAGATTTGAGGGGTAGGCTGTGTTTGAGTGGGTGGAAGGGAAGGTTGATCCAGCATCTTTGTAGTAATTTCGCCTTTGTAAGTTTAGCCATTTCCAACCTTTTACCAGCCCCAGCCTCATCAAGGGCTTCAACAATAATCCCCTTGTGGAATTGCTCAGACAGACAGATTCTGGTGGCTATAGCCAGAATACTGTCCCTGGTCCACGCGCGAATCTCCATTAAAGATCTTCCTAAGTATTTTGCAATGAAGCGGATCATGATCTCCAATCTCTCTTTTTCAAGAGCATCATACCCAGCCCATCGGTTTGAATCTCTTGCACTTCCAACCTTCTGATCTCACTATCCAATGTGGCTGTATCAAACCCTTGCCTGAAGAGTTGTTCAGTTATTTTATCCATGGATCGGCTGTGTGTAGTTCAGCTTCTTTTACCAGCTCTTCCAAGGATTTGTCTTCAGCAGTATGATCATCAGCACTTTTTTTCGCTTGTAAGTGAGCAGTGGTTGCTTTTCTTTCTCACTCCTCTTGGGCTTGCTTCTCTTCCTTCTCTTCCTCTGTTCTTTTCCTCTTCTTTTCTTTCACTGCAGTACTCTCCCCCTTTTTGGATGCATTGGATGAAGGGGTTTGTACCGCAGAAAGTGTCTTTTGCACAGCAGCATCAATCAAGGGTTGTAAAGTTGAGGAAAGCCTCTCATCAATGGCTTTAGTCATAATATCAGTGATTATGGGTGTGATGAGAGGGAGGGAATTTTGAAGTACACACCTATTTGCTCAGGAGGGTTCTGTTCCTGAGAAATAGGGCCTGAAGCAGAGGCAGGTGGTTGAGTTTGGAGTGGCTCAGTGATTGGGGAACCTTCAACTGAAGGTGCCATCTGTGGGGTGGTGGAGGCAGATGGTCTTTCTCCTTGTGAGAGTTGGTCAAGTAGGTTTTGCAGCCTACTGACTTTCTCTTCAAGGATTGTTTTGGGCAAGAACATCGTAGAAAAAGCCCAGGTCATCATCAGCCGAAGCTGAATCACCTGACCTCCTGCTTAGAGCAGGATTTACATGCACCGGGTGTAGACCAGTTGTTGCATGTGCCCCTTTGCTTGGTACTAGGGACTTCCAGCCTCAGGACAATGTCCATCATCATCTGTTGCCTCTAGTGAGGTCTTAGCAAGTGTTACCAGCCTCATTCTGATCATGTGCTGATTCAGAAGAGGTGGCAGCCTCACTAGATATTCTAATCTCCTTATCTACACCAGGAGATAGAAGTGGTAAACCCCTGTGTGTGGGTTCTCAATTGCACTGTGTTCCTCCCCCTCAATTTTAGAGGCGTTCCCAGTAGTAAGTGTTTCTGGGGAAGGGGTGAGGAGTGCAGTTGAGTCAGCACTTGTGCAACTATAAAGTTGGGCTGTGGGGGCGGTTGTATGGGGTGAAGGGATAGAAGCAGTGTGCACCTGGGGAGGTTGGTGCTCTTCAATGGCAATCCCCTCAAGTGAGGAAGATCCCAGATGTGTAGGTACCCCTTGTGGTTGCTGCAGGCTCCTGTTGAGAGGAATCCTGAGCGGCTATGGCTGGAAGAGTCCTTGTATCCACTAGGGGGTTTGGACCAGTGGATATCTCCTGCATTTGTGTTGTAGGGGCATCCTCAGGGGACTCAATTCCCTGAGTAGCCGTTTTGGGTTTCTTTTTGGTGGGTTGGTGGGGACTTTTGATTTGGAGGTGGTGGCTGTGGGTTCCAGCTGCGTGGGTTTGCGCAGCTTGGCAGCCATTTGAGTGTCTGGTCAGAGTTGTGCCGGGAGTATACTTCCGGCAGAACAGCCGTAGCAGGGACTCCTAAGCCAACAAGTCCCTCAGCATTAAGCTGGTTTGTAATGATGGCCATTATGAACCGTGGATATAGTATCCAACGCTTAACAGTTAGTTTTTAAGCCATATCCTTGAGCTCCGAAAATATTAATTCTGAAAAGTTTAACGGTTGTTGCTCAAGAATAGAGTACATTACCTACTGCCACTTTGTCGACATTTGATCCCAAGACGAAGTCTTAGGAGCCAAACATACATTCACCATGTGAAAAATTAGGCGTTCGGCGTCATGGAGTGTTTCTTCATGATAGTGGAGGCACTTAGATTGCCTTGATATCCATGTTGGGCAAAGGATAGATCTGTGGTGCCCTTGGGATATCCAGCAGGAGAAATAGCATCATCCAGATGAAGAATTTGGCGGATTATCGCAGGAGTGATGACCACTTCTTTGTTGTTGATGACCGACAGGAGAGATGGTGTGTTGTTCTCCCCAGTGGTAATGGTGACGTTCATCCAAAACTGTTGGAGGGATTCGGCATGTAAATGAGATTCAAAAGAAATGCCGTTTCGTATTGGGACTGACCATAAGATCGATAGCAGTATCGAACTTAGCCCAGACAGGCGATTTAGTAAGGTAGGCAACACAGTTGTGTCGCGGTTTAATTTGCATGGACGCCATGAGAAGAGAGATGTTTTGGAGAGGAACGTTAGGTTTGAAGAAGATGAAGCATTGAAGGATTAGGTCAGGGATATTTATAGGGTACGGGTAAGAAAACGACTGAAGGATGTGGTGTTACTCATCAGTAGTTTTAAACGACTGTTGACATGGTATTATCCTTTTAGACGTTGAAACAGCTGAAGTTGTGGTGTTAGGCATCAGAAGTTAGAAAACTACTGAAGACCGTGGTTTTGACTTCACATGATTGAAACAACTAAGGACTTGGTGTTTGTCATCAGTAGTTGTGAAACTACTGAAGACAGTGGTTTGGTCATCAGCTGTTGTAAACAACTGAAGACGTGGTATTAGTCATCAGTAGTTATAAAACTACTGAAGACATGGTTTTGCTTCAGTTGTTTAGAATGAAAACAGCAGTTGTTGAAACAACTGAAGAGAAAGTTCTCTTCAGTAGTTGTCGTCAATTCATAGCCTTTCAGCTGTTTCATGCTGTCCTCAACACTTACTCATCAGACTTTGCATCAGATTTTCAGGTGTTTCATAGGACATCAGTACTTATCTGTTTATACTGATTTCAGTAGTTGTAACTACATCAGTAGTTGGGACAGATAAAGTACTTCAGTACTTGTGAGGCATTTAGCCATCAGTAGTTATAAAAACTACTGAAGGAAAAGGACTCATCAGTACTTATATGTGACATGGTACCAATGATCACAGTAATTACCACTGAAATCATCAGTAGTTGTCACTTATTCTAGCTGCAGCATACCAAGCCTTAACACAAGGTTTTGGAAAGTAGAACTATCCAAAGGCTTAGTAAAAATATCTGCAAGCTCATCAGCACTAGGCACAAACTTAGGATCAATCAGACCTTTTTAAAACAATCCCGATAAAATGATGTCTGATCTCTATATGTTTGGTCCTAGAGTGCTGGACTGGATTTTTGACAATACACAGAGCTGAAGCACTATCCATTAACATGGGTCTTAGTCTCTGTAATGCCATAATCCAGAAGTTGGTTCTGAAGCCAGAGTACCTGAGAGGTGCAACTTGCAGCAACAATGTACTCGCCCTCAGCAGTTGATGTAGCAACAGATGTTTGTTTCTTACTCTGCCAAGAAATCAAACAGTTGCCTAGGAATTGACAACCACCAGAAGTTGACTTTCTAGTTAACTTGCACCCTGCATAGTCACTATCTGAAAAAGCAACTAATTTGCAAGAGTGTCCAGTGGAATACCATAAACCCAGAGATTGTGTACCTTGCAAATATCTAAAGATTCTCTTGACTGCAATCAAATGAGACTCTTTAGGAGCAGCCTGAAATCTAGCACAAACACATGTAGCAAACATAATATCTGGTCTAGAAGCTGTTAGATACATCAAGGACCCAATCATACATCTGTAAAGCGTTTCATCAACAGCTTTACCTTTCTGATCAGCATCCAGTTGTGTGGTGTGGCACATGGGAGTAGAACAGGGCTTACAGTTTTGTAAATCAAACTTATTCAAAAGATCTTTTGTATTTTTGACTGATGAATAAAAGTTCCATCAGCCTTTTGTTTGATTTGCAAGCCTAGAAAGAACTGTAATTCTCCCATTGCACTCATTTCAAACCTCTTTTTCATCAATGTTGTAAAATCATCACACAACTGGGGATCAGAGGATGCAAAAATAATATCATCAACATAAATCTGAACAAGTAGCTTATGCTGATCCACCCTCTTAATAAACAAAGTTTTATCAATGGAGCCTCTAGTGAAATTATTCTTAAGAAGAAAAGTAGAGAGTGTCTCATACAGCTCTAGGAGCTTGTTTCAACCCATAAAGAGCCTTATCAAGTTTGTACACCCATTCAGGATGTTTATTATCTTCAAAGCCTGGTGGTTGACACACATAAACTTCTTCCTTTATTTTACCATATAAAAATGCACTTTTAACATCCATTTGAAAAACTTTAAGATTGTGGAATGTAGCATAGGCTAAGAACAATCTGATTGCCTCTAGTCTGGCTACAGGGGCAAAGGTTTCATCATAATCAATACCTTCTTCTTATGAAAACCCCTGTACAACCAGTCTAGCCTTGTTCTTAACAATAATCCCATTTTCATCGGTTTTATTCCTAAACACCCATTTAGTGCCTATTGCACACTTACCTGGGGGAAGAGGAACAAGTTCCCACACTTGTTGTTTCTTGAACTGAAGTAGCTCAAGCTGCATAGCTTCAACCCATCCATTGTCTCTCAAAGCAACATGGTAGTGCTTTGGCTCTAGCTGACTGATGAAGAGAGCATAGAAGCAGAAATTAGACAATTGACTTCTGGTTGAAACACCAGCATTGATATCACCAATAATCTGAGTCATAGGGTGATTATTCAGTTCTTGATAAACAATGAGATCTGTGCAAGTGTTTGTAGAACCTTCAGCAGCAGCAGATGTTGATGTAGACTCTTGAAACCAAGAATTTGATGGTACTCAAAAGATGCAGAGGAAACAGAGATCTCATCAGCATTTGTTGTGGATGGAACTGCTGAAGCTACAGGAACATCAAGTTTAGCAGACACAGGCAGTTGGTCACTAAACTTGAATAGGTGAGTATTGATATTATCATCATCATCATCAATACCACCAGGTGGAGACATGCTGCAGAAGATGATTGAGCCACAGGATCTGCAACAACTGGAGGTTGATAAGGAACATATTGCAGTATGTCCAAATCAAACAACTCCACAGGGTTTTGTGGAATCTTGTCCAAAGGAGATTCATTAAACTTCACATGCAGAGTCACTTCAACTATCTTTGTTCTGCAGTTGAAGACTCTATATGCCTTGCAAGTAGATGAATAACCAACAAAATACCCAGCATCCACCTTAGGATAAATTTATGGAGTTGATCCTTTGTGTTGAGAATAAAACAGGGACATCCAAATGCTTTGAAAAATGAAATCAGAGGAGCCAAATGATGGAGAACTTCATATGGAGTTCATCATCAACCTCTGATTTACTAAAACTCTATTCTGCACATAGCAAGCTGTGTTGACAGCTTCAGCCCAAAAGGTCAGTGGCAAACCAGAGTCAGCCAGCATGGACCTTGCAGCTTCAATGAGGGTCCTGTTCTTTCTCTCCACTACTCCATTTTGTTCTGAAGTCCTTGGGATGCTAAAATGCCTTTTGATTCCCTTTGAGAGATAGAATTCATCAAGTGTATGATTCCTGAATTCAGTTCCATTATCACTTCTGATACACTTGACTGGAAGGAATACTGCTTCTCAATATACAACACAAAGTTAATAACCTTCTGAGCAACCTCATCCTTTGAATGTAGAAAGAAAGTCCATACAAATCTGGAGTAATCATCCACAATTACCAGACAATATTTCTTCTTGGCCATGCTCATCACTCTCACAGGACCAATAGATCCATATGTAGTAATTGCAAGCAGGCAGTGGACTTAGGCTCTTCAATAGGAGGGAATGTGACTTTGTGCTGTTTTCCTATTAAACAAGCAGTGCAGGTTTCATCACAGTGGAACTCCTTTATTGGTAAGCCTCTGACTAAACTATTGTGGATAAGCTGATTCATGTTTTTGAAATTAACATGACCCAGCCTTCTGTGCCACAGTTTAGATTCTTGAGAAGAGGCTTTGGAAAATAGGCAAGGATTGCCTTTGAGATCTATTTTCTTGGAAAGATCTAAGGCATACACTCTTCCTGTCCTGTTGGCTCTCAGGAGAGTGTGATCATCCAACACCTTGTCAATCAAGTGCAAAACTTTGGATGACAGAATCCTACAGTTCTGACTGGTGAAAAGAGCAACATGGCCTTTATCACACATTTGACTGACACTTAAGAGATTGTACTTGAGATTTTCCACATGATTAACATCATCAAATTTGATTTCTCCATTGGAGACAAAGCCTTTACCAATGATGTAACCCCTAGCATCATTGCCAAAAGAAACAAATCCCTTCTTTCCTTGAGAGTAGTCATGAAGAAGAGAGTCGTTCCCAGTCATGTGCATAGATCCCCCACTGTCTACATACCAGATACTACTTTGGCATGTTGGAGAACCCTGCAATAATAAACAATCAGTTAGTTTTAGAGACCCAAACCTTTTTGGTTTTGGCCTGGTCTCATCAATAGATGGTAAACTAACAGGTTTACTAGAAACAACAACCTGAGAGGAAGAAGATGGTGAAGAAGAGAATCCTTTGGCTTGGATCTCCTTTTCTGTGGTTTCAACATAGGAGCATCTAGTTGGTTAACTCTACCAACAGATGTTGAACCATCATAACCAGCTGTGTCTGATTTTGTGATAAAGCTTTCAGCTCATCAGACACATTGCCAGTGGAGTTTGATAAGTTCCTATGTTGCACCTTCTTCTTCTGAGCACTCTCAGCTGTCACCTGTTTAACCCCTTCCTTTTTGGATTTCTTTGAGGACTTAAGGGTTACAGGATTTGATGTTGCTGATACAAATGTGGTCTCAAACTCAGTTTTCATTTTTACCATTTTCTCTTTAATTTCTTTTTTTTGTTTGAGTTTGGAACCTCTTTTGTACCAGCAATCATCTGTAAGATGATTGAACAAACCACATACTTCACATGGTTTCTTCTTCATCTTAGGTTGATCATCAACTAAAGAGGGTGAAGCAACTGAAGACTTGCTCTTCGATGCTTTGGAAGCATTGTTTGCTTTCTTGACTGCCTCTTTAGTAGTCTTCAAACTCTTTCTACTGACAGTTTTCTTCTCTTCAGTACTGACACAGTTGGAGTTTGAACTTCAGGTGTTAAATTCGGCTCTCTAATCCTTTTAGGACTTTCAAAATTAACTCCTGAGTTGATCAACTCATTGATCATGTAAGTGTCAGCATTTGAACCATCAACATCAGCTGATAGGTTCAGAGAGGGCTTGATGCTGACTGCTACTTCTGATTGTGCTGTATCAGAAAGTAGATCACATGATGAGATGGATTGGTTATCACTCTCACCATCAGATTCTACCTCTGCTCTTGGAGTAAAATCTGTAGGTGGAGCAGTGTGATTGTAACCAATGCCAAATTTCACATTGGAAGCAGATTGCTTACTAAGAAGCATTTCAAAACCATTGCATGATTGTACCCATCTATCACACTCTACCTGGGTAACTGCAAGGGTTTCTTTGAGATCTTTATACTTCTCTAGAAGTATCTCTTCCCTAGCCTTATCATCAGTTATTTGGCATTTCAATTTGTAAATCTCATCATTTTTATCATTAAGCACAGACTCAAATTCAGCTTTGTTTTTGGAAATTATTTGTTCTAGCTCAATGTTCTTGTTGATTAAAGCTACATTTGCTTCTCTAATAGATGCAAATGCTGCTATGCATGTGTCAGAACATAATTTGGCTTTTGCCTCAGAGGATACCTGTGATACCTTTGGTGTAGAGGCATTAGAGGATGAAGTATCAGCAGAATCCAAAGCCATAAGAGCTAGATTTCCAAATGGACTGTCACCACCGTGTTGACCAGCACCTGAGAACAGTTGTTCATGACGAGACATGTCATCTAGTAAACTGCTCCAGTCAACAACTCCTGGGGTGAAGAAGCTGTGTTGTTGAGGTTGAGTTTGTTGATGAGATTGGGAAGGCTGTGGTTCAGGCAATGCTTGTGGTTGTTGTGCAATTGGAGCTTGAATAGATTTGGTTGAAGCACATAATAGCAGGGATAAGGATATGACATTTGACCCTGGGGAACAAAGTATGCAGGAGATCTAGGTGTGAATAATGACCAGAACCAGCAGGATGTGCCCTCTGTTTTGTGGACTAGTACTAGGAAAAGTCACAAAGGGTGCAGAAGGGTTAGATCCAGTTGATCTACACTCTCTTGCAAAGTGTCCTAGCCTTTGGCATTTTTGACACCTCAACTTACCCTTGTCAAAACCAACTTTGGTTTTGCCAGAGAGTCCAGGAAATTTCCTGCCAGTTCTCTTGTAGAACTTCTGAGATCTGATATTAATCAGTGCCATCTGGCTCAGAATATCCATCTCTTCTAGATCATCATCAGCAATTCCTTTCAGATCATCCATGATAAAGCATAAATTGTCACTATTACTGCCAGAATGACTCTCAATACCAACAAATGCATGATCAGAACTATTTGAAGAGAAATCTATATGCTCATCATAATTGCTTTCAGATGAAGCATATTCTGACTCATGACCAACCAAGGCAGTATTGCCTGGTACAAAGTCATCAGTGAGCTTTCCTGATGAGGACAGTTTCCTCTTCTGCTCTATCTCTCTTTCAAATGTAAGCAGTTTCCCATGAAGTTGGGTGAGAGATAGGCCTTCTAGATTTGCACTGGAGCGTAGGACAAGTGTATGTGTCCCATCTCTCAGGCAGTGATCTGAGGAATCTGTTGTTCATCTGGCTATTGGTGTATTCCTGTTTCACCATTTTCAGCTCAGATATCAAGCAGGAAAAGCGCTCAAACTGTTGAGTCAGTGTCTCACCCTTTCTATGAGAGAATGTCTCATATTGTTAGGAAAGGATCTCTCTATTGTTTGCTAAGACCTCATCAGTGCCACCGAATTGTTCCTTCAGGGCATTCCAGAGATCATGAGCAGTTTCATGATGCATAAGACCTGAATAGATTTCATTAGGCAGTGCCATGGCCAGAATTCCATGGGCTTTAGCATCAATCTTAAATAGTTTCCGATCCTCATCAGAGTATTGTTCCTTCTTCTTCGGAACCATTTGATTGGTTTCCAGATTGTTCACCATAGGCTTATGTGGTCCATGTACCACATATGTCCAACAACCTGAACTGTTAACACAGGTGATGAAGCATTCTTTGTTGCCATATGTTATACTCGGTCCTAACCAGCATCGGAGGCTTGGTTGAGGAACCGTATTGTGAGGATCATTAGAAGGAGTCGTCATCTCAGATTCAATCAAATTCAGTTAAGCTAAAACAGATTTAGAACAAAAACGCAACAACCAATTGAACCAGAAGATCTCAAAATAAATGAACGAAAGCGGCAGAAATTCAATAATCTATAACCAGTTCTTGCAAATACGCTAATTCAATCAAACACAGATATCAATTAGCAGTTTCAATGATCAATTGTTAGATCGATCAATGATTAACCTTGCTCTGATACCACTTGTTAGGATCAGTGATCTATGTTTGATTGATTGAGAGTATTGCAGCGGAATTCAAACAATGAATTAGTCGATTCACAAGAACAAAACGATATTCAATGAAGAACAAAGACGTTTATAGAGACAGAGAATATCTGCAAATATATTTCATTCAATATTCGCTTTCGTGGTAACAGAATGTCACATTTATGATTAGGTTGACACCTCTTATATAAGAGATGTGACGTCTGCTGATGTCACTTGATAGTGACATCTAACAGATTTATTACAACTGAAACACAACTACTGAAGATGTCAAAACAGCTGACATCTTCTTACAAAAAGTTCTAAGTGTTATCAGTTGTTACAACTACTGAGAATATAAAACTACTGAAACTACAACGACTGAAGAATAAGCTCTTCAGTCGTTTTACAAAACTACTGAAACTAGAAATATAAAACTACTGATATCACAACTACTGAAGAAGTACTCTTCACAGTTGTGACAAACTACTGACGCTTCAGTACTTGATCTTCAGACTTTGACCTTCAGATGTTTCATCAGCTGATGACTTCAGTAGATATCATCAGCTGATGTCTTCAGTCTTTGTCTTCAGACTTTGTACATCAGTTGTTGATCTTCAGCACTTGTAAACTCTTCAGCTGTTGTACTTCAGTACTTTGGTCTTTCAGCTTCAGCACTTGTGTTCTTCAGCTGTTCAACTTCAGGACTTGTGTTCTTCAGCTGTTCACTTCAGTACTTGTGTTCTTCAGCTGTTGTACTTCAGCACTTTAGTTCTTCAGCTGTTGAAGTCTTCAGCACTTGATCTTCAGCTGTTGAAGTCTTCAACACTTGTCAAACTGCTGATGAAGCTTTCAGCAGTTGTTGTGATACCATGTGGGACTTAGAGGTTTTCTGATCTTGGCTCATTGGTTCTTTTGGTCCAACACCATGCACCAAAAAGGGGAGATTCAGTCAGTGAAAGCAAAAAGAAAGAGGAGTGCAGAGAGGAAAGAGAAAGAGAAGAAACAAAGTGACAGTAGTGGACAAAGAGAAAGAGTTGGCTGTGGAGACTGAAAAAGAGAAGGGGAAGGAAGCTGACATGGAGAAATAAAAAAAAAGAAAGAATGAGAAGGAGACTGCCTGGAGCTGATGGTAAAGAGGCTGATGCCGAACACAGCAGATCAATGGATAACATCATTGATCAGTTGTTTAGGCAAGGCCATGACACTGACAAAATTGACTCTGAGATCAGAAGATTAGAGATTGAAGAAATCCAAAACAGATGGGCAAGTTATGATGTGTTAGAAAGAGAAAGGCTGGAGATCATGATCAGATTTATAGCAAAATATCTTGGAAGATCAATGATCGAAATCAAGGCTTGGTCTAGGGATAACATCTTGGCAATAACCACCAAGATCTGTTCGTCTGAAGTATACACTAAAGGATTAGTTATTGAAGCTTTGAATGAAGCTGGTGCTGGGAGCAGGGCTGAACTAGCCAAGCAATCTAAAGCCACACTCACTTCCAAAATGCTAGAACAGCCTGTCAACATTCCCACACCTAAACCACCAAAACAACAACCCACCAAACCAACTCCCTTACCCTCAAAACCAATAGCCGATGATGTACCCCAGAAGAAGAAGAGAAGGGTATTGAGGCTAGAAGATGATGAAGAAGATGATGATGAAGATAGACTGCCACTCTCAGCTGTTATACAGTTGCCGAAGGCAACAAGTCACTCCCCAACAATTACTCTTGAAACTCAAAGACAAATTGTGAAAGTGAAGGTAGAAGAAGAAGAACTTCACAAACAACACGATGAGGAATTGTTGAGGAGGGTTGACAAAGCATATGCAGCCACATCTTCTATCATCAACATGAAGAAGCATGCTCTCAGATTATACACTCTTAAGCATACATTTCAATATCAAAAGGAGAGAGTGAGGATTTGGCCTGATCCCAGGGTGTCTCACAGGATTCACAAGAAAAACATTCCACAGAGATACATTGGCCAGGTGAAAAAGATTGTAGATGAAGTGATCTCCCTGGTCTTTGTAGTATCACCCTGGGAAATCCTAGAAGACTTCAAGAAAGCTTATAAAGCTAACCAAACCCCATAGAAGATGCTTGAAAATAAAATGGTGAAAAAGGGGTTAGTATATAGGAGGCTTGAGGAAGTAAGATAGAATGAGCTCCAGTTGTTCTTAGAGGGTAATCACCCAGATGAATTTGCTTATAGAGTAATAACAATTGTGGAACTCAAAAATGGGAAGCAGGTCAAATACCTATCTGAGTATATGGGCCAGAATCACTTTTTGAAGGAGGAGCAGAAGAGCTTACCATGGAGGAACAAGTAACCTTCCTTGAGGCCTATACAAGGGAGTCATACAGACTCATAGTTGGGAAGTAGATCTCATGGATGGGGTAACAGCTCTGTGTCCAGTTCCCCAAGACAGAGTTCCCATTCATCCTTTGCCACACAGATCATTGAGACTTCTTCCCAGGCCTGTGCTTACAAGGGTCACTTCTAAGCTGATCTAGAAGACAAAAAGACCAATCTTTCTGCCATAATAAGTGAGACATCTTCAATAAGTTTAGAGGTTTTGGCTGCACTGGTTCAGGGGGAGTTTGTTGGATAAAAAGAACCAATGAGCCAGATCAGAAAAACCTCTAAGTCCCACAGACATCACAACAACTCCTAAAGACTTGATCAGCTATTTGACAAAGTCTGAAGAGCAACAGCTGAAGAACAAAGTACTTAAGACTTCAACAGCTGAAGACCAAAGTTTGAAGATCAACAGCTGAAGACTAAAGTACTAAAGACTTCAAAATCTGAAGACTAAAGTACTGAAGACTTCAACAACTGAAGACCAAAGTCTGAAGATCAATAGTTGAAGACTAAAGTACTGAAGATCAACAACTGAAGTACAAAGACTGAAGAAATCAGCTGATGACAACAGCTGAAGTTCAAGTACAAGTACTGAAGCCTTCAGAGTTTGTTACAACAGCTGAAGAAGCATTCTTCAGTTGTTGTTATGGTTTCCTTTCAGTAATTTTCTTTTGTATTTCAGTACTTGTAAAATGACTGAAGAGCATGTTCTTCAGTCATTGTAGTTTCAGTAGTTTCTTTTCAGTAGTTGTAGTGATAGTTAACACTTAGTATTTTTGTAAGAAGATGTCAGTTGTTTTGACATCTTCAGTAGTTGTGTTAACTATCAGTAGTTTGAATAATTCTGTTAGATGTCACTATCAAGTGACATCAGCAGACATCACATTTCCTATATAAGAGATGTTGACCTAAATGTACGTGTGACATTCTGTTACCACGAAAGCGCATATTGAATGAAATATCTTCGCAGAATTCTCTCTCTCTATAACCGTTTACTCTTATATTGAATATCAATTATGTTCTTGTGAATTATCTAATTCATTGTTTGATTTCCGCTGCAATACTCTCTAATCAATCAAACCTAGAACTTTGTTAAATTTTGTAGATGGCCACCTCTACCATATTGAATGAAATATCTTTCGCAAAATTCTCTCTTCTATAACTGTTTACTCTTATATTGAATATCATTATGTTCTTGTGAATTATCTAATTGATTGTTTGATTTCCGCTGCAATACTCTCTAATCAATCAAACAATGAATTAGCCAATTCACAAGAACACAAAAGATATTCAAGGTAAGAACAAACGGTTATACACAGAAAGAATTCTGCAAAATATATTTCATTCAATATACGCTTTCGTGGTAATAGAATGTCACACATACAATTAGGTCAACACCTCTTATATAGGAGATGTGACGTCTGCTGATCTCACTTGATAGTGACATCTAACAGAATTTATTCAAACTACTAATAGTTAACACAACTACTGAAGATGTCAAACAGCTGGCATCTTCTTACAAAAATGCTAAGTGTTAACTATCACTACAACTACTGAAAACAAACTACTGAAACTACAACGACTGAAGAACATGCTCTTCAGTCGTTTTACAAATACTGAAACAAAAAGAAAACTACTGAAAGGAAACCATCACAACAACTGAAGAATGCTTCTTCAGCTGTTGTAACAAACTCTGAAGGCTTCAGTACTTGTACTTGAACTTCAGCTGTTGTCATCAGCTGATGTCTTCAGTCTTTGTACTTCAGTTGTTGATCTTCAGTACTTTAGTCTTCAGCTGTTGATCTTCAGACTTTGGTCTTCAGTTGTTGAAGTCTTCAGTACTTTAGTCTTCAGATTTTGAAGTCTTTAGTACTTTAGTCTTCAGTTGTTGATCTTCAAACTTTGGTCTTTAGCTATGAAGTCTTAAGTACTTTGTTCTTCAGCTGTTGCTCTTCAGACTTTGTCAAACAGCTGATCAAGTCTTTAGGAGTTGTTGTGATGTCTCTGGGACTTAGAGGTTTTTCTGATGAGGCTCATTGGTTCTTTTTACCCAACAAACTCCCCCTAAACCAATGCAGCCAAAACCTCTAAACTTATTGAAGATGTCCCAATTATTATGGCATAAAGATTGGTCTTTTTGTCTTCTAGATCAACTTAGAAGTGACCCTTGTAAGCACAGGCCTGGGAAGAAGTCTCAATGATCTGTTTGGCAAAGGATGAATGGGAACTCTGTCTTGGGGAACTGGACACAGAGCTGTTACCCCATCCATGAGATCTACTTCCCAACTATGAGTCTGTATGACTCCCTTGTATAGGCCTCAAGGAAGGTTACTTGTTCCTCCATGGTAAGCTCTTCTGCTCCTCCTTCAAAAAGTGATTCTGGCCCATAATACTCAGATAGGTATTTGACCTGCTTCCCATTTTTGAGTTCCACAATTGTTATTACTCTAAAAGCAAATTCATCTGGTTGATTACCCTCTAAGAACAACTGGAGCTCATTCTTTCTAACTTCCTCAAGCCTCCTATATACTAACCCCTTTTTCACCATTTTATTCTCCAGCATCTTTTGTGGGGTCAGTTTAGCTTTATAGGCTTTCTTGAACTCATCTAGGATTTCCCAGGGTGATACTACACAAAGACCAGTGAGATCACTTCATCTAAAATCTTCTTTACTTGGCCAATGTATCTCTGTGGAATGTTTTTCTTTTGAATCCTATGAGACACCCTGGGATCAGGCCAAATCCTCACTCTCTCCTTTTGATATTGAAAGGTATGTTTGAGAGTGTATAACCTGAGAGCATGCTTCTTCATGTTGATGATTGAAGATGTGGCAACATATGCTTTGTCAACTCCTCTTACAGTTCCTCATCATGTGTTTGTGAAGCTCTTCTTTTTCTAACTTCACTTTCACAGTTTGCCTTTGAGACTCAGGAGTAACTGTTGGAGGATGCTTATGGCCTTAGGCAATTGTATAATAGCTGAGATGGCAGCCTATCTTCATCTCATCATTATCTTCTTCATCTTCTTCTAGCCTCAGTACCCTTCTCTTCCTCTTCTGGGGTACATCATCGGCCATTGGTTTTGAGGGTAAGGGAATTGGTTTGGTGGGTTGTGGTTGTGGTGGTTTTGGTGTGGAATTTTGACAGGCTGTTCTAGCATTTTGGATGTGAGTGCGGCTTTAGATTGCTTGACTAGTTCAGTCCTGCTCCCAGCACCAGCTTCATTTAAGGCTTCAATAACCAATCCTTTTGTATATACTTCAGACGAACAAATCTTGGTGGTTATTGCCAAGATGCTGTCCCTGGACCATGCCTTGATTTCAATCAATGATCTACCAAGATACTTAGCTATGAACCTGATCATGATTTCCTGCCTTTCCCTTTCCAACACCATCATAACTTGCCCATCTAGCTTGGATTTCTTCAATCTCCAATCTTCTGATTTCTGAGTCAAGTTTTTCAGTGTCATAACCTTGCCTAAACAACTGATCAATGATGTTATCCATTGATCGGCTGTGTTCGGCATCAGCCTCCTTCACCATTGTCTCCAAGTAGTCTCTTTTCATTCTTCCTTTCTTGTATGTGACATGAAAGTCTTTAGTACTTTTAGTCACTTTCTCCATGTCAGCTTCCTTCTCCTTCTCCTTCTTAGTCTCTTTCCTATCTGCAATCCTCTTTCTTTTGCTTTCACTGACTGTATCTCCCCTTTTTGGTTGCATTGGTTGCAAGGTTTGATTGTCAGAAAGCCTTTTGCTCACAACATCTTCTATCAAGGGTTGTATAACTGAGGGAAGCTCTCATCTAGGTTTTAATCACTATATCAGTGATAATTGGTGTGATGAGAGGTAAGGAATTTTGAAAGATAGCAGTTATTTGCTCTGGGGGTTCTGTCCCTGAGAAATAGTTCCAGAAGCAAAGGCAGGAGGCTGAGTGGTTTGGAGTGGCTCTGTGTATGGGAGACCTTTAGAGGAAGGTGCCATCTGTGGGATTTGAGAGGTAGATGGTCTTTGATCCTGAGAAATTTTGGCAAGCAGCTCTTGAGTCTGCTCACCTCATCCTCTAGGATGGTGTTTTGGGCTAAAACATCATAAAAGAACCAGGTCATCATCAGTGTGTACTGAATCACCTGACCTCCTGATAGAATCAGGATGAACATGCTCTGAGTGTAGATCAGTTGTAGCATGTGCCCCTTGGTCTTGGTACTGGGGACTTCCTACCTCAGGACTATGTCTTTCATCAGCAGTTGCCTCTGGGGAGGTCTTATGAATGTTACCAACTTCATCCTGATCATATGCTGAAACAGGAGAAGTGGCAGTGTCACCTCACCAGTTCCTCTTCTACACTTGGAGATGAAACATTGTAACCCCTGTGCTGTGGATTATCAGAAGCACTTTGGTCCTCCTCTTCAATGGTTGAGGTATTCCCAGTTGGAATTGGTTTTGGGGAGGGGGTGAGGAGTGCAACTGACTCAGCACTTGTGCAACAATAAGTGTTGGACTTGGAGGGGCAGTTGCATGTGGAGATCGGGTAGAAGCAGATTGCACCCGGGGTGAGTGATGCGCTTCAATGATAACCCTCTCAATTGAGATAGGTTCCAGCAATGTGGGATCCCCATATTGGTTGCAATAGGATCCTGTTGAGAGGATACCTGTGCGGCTTTGGCGGGTTGCGTCTTTGACATAACTGGGGGTTAAAACCAGTATGTGTGTCCTGTGTTTGTGGTACAGGGGCATCCTCAGGGGACTCAACTCCCTGAGTAGCCTTTTTTGGGTTTTGGATTTGGGTTTGGTGGGGACTTTGGATTTGGAGGTGGTGGGTGTGTCGGTTCCAGCTGCGTGGGTTTTCGCAGCTTGGCAGCCTGTTTGAGTGATTGGTCTGAGTTGTGCCTGGAGTATACCTCAGGCAATACAGCCAGGGCAGGGACTCCAAGGCCAACAAGTCCCTCAGCTTTCAGCTGGTTCTCTATAGTGGCCATGATGAACCGAGGATATAATATCCATCGGTTAGCATAGGTTTTGAGGCCATATCTTTATGTTCAAGAAATATTATTTCAGAAAAATTTAAGTTTTGTTGCTCAAGGATAGAGAATAATACCTGCTGCCACCTGGTCACACGACGACATTCCCAAGAAGAAGTCTTAGGAGCTAAGCATGCATTCACCATATGAAAATAAGGCGTTCTGCATCATGGAAATGTTTCTTCAAGATGGTAGAGGCGCTGAGGTTACCCTAGTATCCATGATGGGCAAAGGATAGATCAGTGGTGCCCTTTGGATACCTAGTGGGGAAAGTGGCATCATCAGTTGTAGGGTTTGGCGAAGGATTGCCGGAGTGATGACCACCTGTCGGTGTTGACGAACGACTGGAGAGACTCGGTGTGATTCTCCCAGTGATAAGGGTGATGTTCGTCCAGAAGTGATGAGGGATTCGGCATGAATGGTAGGATTTAGAAGGAAGCCATTTTGTAGGGAGAATGGACCATTAGATCAATGTCATTATCAAACTTTGTCCAGAATGGTGATTTGGTAAGGTAGGCAACACAGTTGTGTCGTGGTTTAAGGTACATGGTCGCCATTAATGTGAGAGAAGATTTGGAGGTTTTGAACGTTAGGTTTGGAGATAATGAAGCTCTGTAAGATTGGGTATTTATAGGGTAAGGGTTAGAAAACAACTGAAGGCTTTGGTGTTAATCATCAGTAGGTTAAACGACTGATGACATGGTATTACCCTTTAGAGGTTGAAACAACTGAAGTCTTGGTTTTAGGCATCAGCAGTATAAAATTACTCAGAACCATGTTTTTGGCTTCAGATGTTTGAAAAACACTGAAGACTTGGGTTTAGTCATCAGTAGTTGTGAAACTACTGAAAACCTTGGTTTTGTCTTTTGGTGTTGTAAACAACTGATAACTTGGTTTTAGTCATCAGTAGTTTTACAACTACTGAAGACATGGTTTTGTCATCAGTGTTGTAAACAGCTGAGGTCTTGGTGTTAGTCATCAGTAGTTGTTAAACTACTAAGGACATGGTTTTGTCATCAGCTATTTAAGGTGAAACAGCAGTTGTAGAAACAACAGAAGAGAAAATTCAAATCAGAAGTTTTGTCAATTCTTAGCCTTTCAGCTGTTTCATACTGTCCTCAAAACTTACTCATCAGACTTTTTGCTGTTTTCAGTTGTTTCATAGGACATCAGTACATGATCTGTTTTTACTGATATCAGTAGTTATAACTATATCAGTAGTTGTAACTTGATCAGTTGTTTTAACAGAATCAGTACTATATATGATATGATTACTAATGATCATCAGTACTTATTTACTGAGATCATCAGTAGTTATCACTTATTCTAGCTGCAGCATACCAAGCCTTAACACTAGGTTTTGGAAAGTTGAACTATCCAAAGGCTAGTAAAAATGTCTGCAAGCTAATTAGCACTAGGCACAAACTTTGGATCAATCAGACCTTTTTCAAAACAGTCCTAATAAAATGATGTCTGATCTCTATATGTTTGGTCCTAGAGTGCTGTACTGGATTTTTTACAATGCACAGAGCTGAAGCACTACTCCATTATATAATGGAGTCTTAGTCTCTATAATGCCATAATCCACAAAGTTGGTTCTGAAGCCAGCGTACCGAGTAGACTACAACAACTTGCAGCTGCAATGTACTCTGCTTCAGCAGTGGATGTAGCAACAGATGTTTGTTCTTACTCTGCCAAGAAATCAAACAGTTGCCTAGGAATTGACATCCACCAGAGGTTGACTTTCTGGTTAACTTACACCCTGCATAGTCACTATCAGAGAAAGCAACTAATTTGCATGAGTGTCTATGGAATACCATAACCTAGAGATTGTGTACCTTGCAAATATCTAAAGATCCTCTAGACTGCAATCAAATGAGACTCTTTAGGAGCAGCCTGAAATCTAGCACAAACACAAGTTGCAAACATGATATCTAGTCTAGAAGCTGTTAGGTACATCAAGGACCCAATCATACATCTGTAAAGTGTTTCATCAACAGCTTTACCTTTCTGATCTGCAACCAGTTATGTGTGTGCACATGGGAGTAGAATAGGGCTTACAATTTTGTAAATCAAACTTATTCAAAAGATCTTTTGTATATTTTGACTCATGAATAAAGGTTCCATCAGCCTTTTATTTGATTTTCAAGCCTAGAAAGAAGTGTAATTCTCCCATTGCGCTCATTTCAAACCGTTGTTTCATTAGACATGTAAAATCATCACACAACTGGGGATCAGAGGATGCAAAAATAATATCATCAACATAAATTTGAACAAGTACCTTATGCTGATCCACCTTCTTAAAAACAATGTTTTATCTATGGAGCCTCTAGTGAAATTATTTTTAAGAAGAAAATTGGAATTGTTTTACCAGGCTCTAGGAGCTTGCTTCAACCCATAAAGAGCCTTATCAAGTTTATACACCCAATCATGATGTTTATTATCCTCAAAACCTGGTGGTTGACACACATAAACCTCTTCTTTTATTTTACCATATAAAAATGCACTTTTGACATCCATATGAAAAACTTAAGATTGTGGAATGCAGCATAGGCTAAGAACAATCTAATTGCCTCTAGTCTGGCTAGAGGGGCAAAGGTTTCATCATAATCAATACCTTCTTCTTGTGAAAACCCTTGTACAACCAGTCTAGCCTTGTTCTTAACAATAAGCCCATTTTCATCAGTTTTATTCCTAAAACACCATTTTGTGCCTATTGCACACTTACCTGGGGGTAGAGGAACCGGTTCCCACACTTGCTGTTTCGTGAACTGAAGTAGCTCAAGGTGCATGGCTTCAACCCATCCATGTCTCTCAAAGCAACATGATAGTTCTTTGCTCTAGCTGACTGATGAAGAGAGCATAGAAACAGAAGTTAGACATTGACTTCTTGTTGAAACTCCAGCATTGATATCACCAATAATTTGAGACATTGGGTGATTCTTCAGCTCTTGATAAACAATGAGATCTGTGCAAGTGTTTGTAGAACCTTAGCAGCAGCAAATGGTGATGCAGACTCTTGAAACCAAGATTAGATGGTAAATCAAAAGATGTAGAGGAATCAGATATCTCATCAGCATTTGTTGTGGATGGAACTGCTGAAGCTACAGGAACATCAAGTGTAGCAGACTCAGGCAGTTGATCACTAAACTTGAATAGATGAGTATTGATATTATCATCATCATCAATACCACCAGGTGGAAGACATGCTGCAGAAGTTGATTTATCCACATGATCTGCAACAGTGGAGGTTGATAAGGAACATATTGCAGTATGTCCAGATCAAACAACTCCACAGGGTTTTATGGAATCTTGTCCTTTGGAGATTCATTAAACTTCACATGCAGAGTCTCTTCAACTATCTTTGTTCTGCAGTGAAGACTCTGTATGCCTTGCAAGTAGATGAATAACCAACAAAATACCCTGCATCCACCTAAATCAATTTGTGGAGTTGATCCTTTGTGTTGAGAATGAAACAGGGACACCCAAAGGCTCTGAAAAATGAAATTAGAGGAGCCAAGTGATGTAGAACTTCATATGGAGTCTTCATTAACCTCTGATTTAATAAGACTCTATTCTGCACATAGCAAGCTGTGTTAACAGCTTCAGCCCAAAAGGTCAGTGGCAACCAGAGTCAGCCAACATAGACCTTGCAGCTTCAATTAGGGTCCTGTTCTTTCTCTCCACTACTCCATTTTGTTCTGGAGTTCTTGGGATGCTAAACTGCCTTTTGATTCCTTTGAAAGATAAAAATCATCAAGTGTATGGTTCTGAATTCAGTTCCATTGTCACTCCTTATACACTTGACTGATAGGGAATACTGCTTCTCAACATACAACACAAAATTATAATCTTCTGAGCAACCTCATCCTTTGAATGAAAGAAGAAAGTCCATACAAATCTGGAGTAATCATCCACAATTACCAGACAGTTCTTCTTTCCATGCTCATCACTCTCGCAGGACCAAATAGATCCATGTGCAGTAACTGCAAGCAGGCAGTGGACTAAGTTCTTCAATAGGAGGGAATGAGATTGTGCTGTTTTCCTTTTAAACAAGCAGTACAGGTTTCATCACAGTGGAACTCCTTATTGGTAAACCTCTCACTAAACTATGGGGATTAGCTGATTCATGTTTTTGATATTAACATGACCCAGCCTTCTGTGCCACAGTTTAGATTTCTGAGGAGAGGCTTTGGAAAATAGGCAAGGATGGCCTTTGAGAGCTATTTTCTTGGAAAGATCTAAGGCATAAACTCTTCCTGTCCTATTGGCCCTCAGGAGAGTGTGATCATCCAACACCTTATCAATCAAATTTAGAACTTTGGATGACAGAATCCTGCAGTTCTGACTGGTGAAAAGAGCAACATGACCTTTATCACACATTTGACTGACACTCAAGAGATTGTATTTGATATTCCACATGATTAACATCATCAAACTTTATTTCCCCATTGGAGACAAAGCCTTTTCCAATGATGTAACCCTTAGCATCATTGCCAAAAGAAACAAACCCCTTCTTTCTTTGAGAGTAGTCATGAAGAAGAGAGTTGTTCCCTGTCATATGCATAGATCCTCCACTGTCTACATACCATACCAGATGCTACTTTGGCATGCTGAAGAACCGTGCAATCAAAAAATTAGTTAGTTTTTGAGACCCGAATATTTTTGGTTTTGAGTTTATTCACATCAACAGATGGTAAACTAATAGATTGCTATGAATAACAGACTGAGGGGATGGAGATGGTGAAGAAGAAGAATCCTTTGGCATGGATTTTCTTCTCTGTGGTTTCAGCACAGGAGCATCTAATTGGTTGACTCTCCCCAATAGATGTTGAACCATCATAACAAGTTGTGTCTGATTTTGTGGAAAGCCTTCAGCTCATTAGACACATTAGTGCTTGAGATGAGGATTCCTGGTTGTATCATCTCCCTTTGAGCAAATCAGCTGTTGCCTGATTACCCCTTGCTTTTTAGATTTCTTTTTGGATTTAGGGGTCACAGGTTTTGATGTTGCTGGTACAAATTTGTTTCAAACTCAGTTTCATTTTATCCATTTGCTTTTTAATGTTCTCATTATGTTTGAGTTTGGAGCCCTTTTATACCAGCATCAGTAGTAAGATGATTGAATAAGCCACATATTTCACATGGCTTTTTCTTCATCTTAAGTTGATCATCTGCTGAAGAAGATGAAACTACTGAAGACTTATTCTTAGCAGTTTGCTATCAGTACTAGCAGTTTTCTTCCCTTAGTACAGCTTTCTTGATATCTTCTTCAGTAGTTTTCCCACCCTTTCTACTTGTAGTTTTCTTCCCTTAGTACAGCAGTAGTTGGGTGTGTCTCCAGGTGTTATGACATGCTCTTTGGTACTTTCAATACTTTGTGAAATACCACCTGGAGTGATCAACTTTTTGATCATGTGAGGTTAGCATTTGAACCATCAACATCAGCTGATAGGTTCAGAGAGGAATTAATGCTGACTTCAACCTCTGATGGTGTTGTATCAGATAGTAGATCACATGATGAAAAGGATTGGTTATTGCTTTCTGAATCAGATTTTACCTCTGCTCTGGGAGTAAAATCTGTAGGAGGAGCAGTGTGATTATAACCAATGCCAACCTTCACATTGGAAGCAGACTGCTTACTAAGAAGCATTTCAAAACCCTTGCAAGAATGTACCCAACGATCACACTCTACCTGGGTAGTTGCAAGTGTTTCTTTGAGGTCTTTATACTTCTCTAGAAGTACCTCTTCCCTAGCCTTATCATCAGTGATTTGACATTTAAGTTTGTAAATCTCATCATTCTTATCATTAAGCACAGACTCAAATTCAGTTTTTCTTTTGGAAATTATTTGTTCTAGCTCAATGTTCTTGTTAATTAAAGCTACATTTGCTTCTCTAGTAGATGCAAATGCAGCTATGCATGTTTCAGAACATAGCTTGGCTTTGGCCTCAGAGGATACCTGTGATACCTGTGGTGTGGAGGCATTAGAGGATGAGGTATCAGCAAACTCCAGAGCCATAAGAGCAAGGTTTCCAAAAGGACTGTCACCACCATGTTGACCAGCACCAGAGAACAGTTGTTCATGACCAGGCATATCATCTGGTAAACTGCTCCAGACAACAACTCCTGTGGTGAAAAAGCTGTGTTGTTGAGGTAGAGATTGTTGATGAGATTGGGAAGGTTGAGATTCAGGTAATGCTTGTGGTTGTTGTTCAATTGGAGCTTGAAACGAATTCGCTGAGGCATGTAATAGCAGGGATATGGATATGACATTGGACCCTGAGGAAAAAGTATGCAGGAGATATAGGTGTGAATGATGACCAGAACTCGCAGGATGTTGCCCTCTGTTTTGTGGACTAGTGCTTGGAAAAGTCACAAAGGGTGCAGAGGAGTTAGATCCAGAGGATCTACACTCTCTTGCAAAGTGTCCAAGCCTTTGGCATTTGTGACACCTCAACTTACTCTTGTCAAAACCAACTTTGGTTTTGCGAGAGAGTCCAGGAAATTTCCTGCCAGTTCTCTTGTAGAACTTTTGAGATTGATATTAACTAAGGCCATTTGGCTTAGAATATCCATCTTTTCTAAATCGTCATCAACAATACCCTTCAGATCATCCATGATGAAGCATAATTGTCACTATTACAGCTTGATTGACTATCAACACCAACAAATGCATGATCAGAACTGTTTGAAGAAAAATCTATATGCTCATCATAATTGCTTTCAGATGCAGCATATCTCACTCATGACCAAACAAGGCAGTGTTCCTGGTACAAGTCATCAGTGAGCTTTCCTGATGATGCCAGTTTCCTTTTCGCTCTATCTCTCTCTCGAATGTAAGCAGTTTCCCATGAAGTTGGGTGAGAGATAGGCTATCCATATTTGCACTGGAGCGTAGGACAATAGTGTATGTGTCCCATCTCTCAGACAGTGATCTAAGGAATCTGTTATTCATCTGGCTATTGGTGTATTCCTGTTTGACCATTTTCAGCTCAGAGATCAAACAAGAAAAAACGCTCAAACTGTTGAGTCAGTGTCTCACCCTTTCTATGAGAGAATGTCTCATATTGTTGGGCAAGGATTTCTCTATTGTTTGCTAAAACCTCTGTTCCACCGAATTGTTCCTTCAGTGCATTCCAGAGGTCATGAGTAGTTTCATGATGCATAAGCCCTGAATAGATTTCATTAGGCAAAGCCATGGCCAGAATACCATGCGCTTTAGCATCAATCTCAAACATTTTCCGATCCTCATCTGAGTATTGTTCCTTCTTCTTTGGAACCATTTGGTTGGTTTCCAGATTGTTCACCATAGGCTTGTGTGGACCATGTACCACAGATGCCAACAACCTGAACTGTTAACAGACAGGTGATGAAGCGTCCTTCATTGCCATATGTTATACTCAGTCCTAACCAGCATCGGAGGCTTGGTTGAGGAACCGGTATTGTGAGGGTCATTAGAAGGAGTAGTCATTCTCAGATTCAACCAAATTCAATTAAGCTTTAGCAGATTTAGAATAAAACACAACAAACCAAATTGAACCAAGAGAGAGCTCAAAGTGAATAAACGAAAGCAGCAGAAATTCAATAATATATAACCAATTCTTGCAAATATGCTAATTCAATCAAACATAGATATCGAATAGCAGTTTCAATGATCAATGATTAACCTGCTTTGATACCATTTGATAGGATCAGTGATCTAGGTTTGATTGATTAGAGAGTATTGCAGCCGAAATCAAACAATGAATTAGATAATTAAAAAGAACATAATTGATATTCAATATAAGAGTAAACGGTTATAGAGAGAGAGAATTCTGCGAAAGATATTTCATTCAATATGCGCTTTCGTGGTAACAGAATGTCACACGTACAATTAGGTCAACATCTCTTATATAGGAGATGTGATGTCTGCTAATGTCATTTGATAGTGACATCTAACAGAATTATTGAAACTACTGATAGTTAACAGAACTACTGAAGATGTTAAAACAGCTAACATCTTCTTACAAAAATACTAAGTGTTAACTATCACTACAACTACTGAAAAGAAACTACTGAAACTACAACAACTGAAGAACATGCTCTTCAGTCGTTTTACAAGTACTGAAATACAAAAGAAAATTACTGAAAGGAAACCATCACAACAACTGAAGAATGCTTCTTCAGCTGTTGTAACAAACTCTGAAGGCTTCAGTAATTGTACTTGAACTTCAGCTGTTGTCATCAGCTAATGTCTTCAGTCTTTGTACTTCAGCTGTTGATCTTCAGTACTTTAGTCTTCAGATGTTGATCTTCAGACTTTGGTCTTTAGCTGTTGAAGTCTTCAATACTTTAGTCTTCGGATTTTGAAGTCTTTAGTACTTTAGTCTTCAGCTGTTGATCTTCAGACTTTGGTCTTCAGCTGTTGAAGTCTTCAGTACTTTGTTCTTCAGATTGCTCTTCAGACTTTGTCAAACAACTGATCAAGTCTTTAGCATTTGTTGTGATGACTGTGGGACTTAGAGGTTTTTCTGATCAGGCTCATTGGTTCTTTTGATCCAACAATCTCATATGCAACTTATTTAGAAAACCCATTTTCTAAATGGGTGTATATATATATTTAATTGTATGATCATGTCATTAATTAATATTATTTGGTGTTTGCTTAGCTTGTTATTGGGTATGACCCAACTTGGATCATACGTACTAACCACATCAATCTTCTATGTGTCTTGGGCATAAGGATTCAATAGTTTGTTGTTTGATTGATTGGTTGTCATTTGGTTATGCATAACAAACTCATTAAAAAAATTTACAAGCTGAAAATTTGATGGTTCTTAATCATTAAGTGTTAATAAAAGTTTATGAAAAGGATTAATGGTTTTAATAAAACGGTTTGATTAAAAGTGAACCATATGGTACCTTGCATTTGAAAGCATGCAAATATATGGTACATAGAGTTTTCTAAACTAAGATTATGAAAACTTAATTTTCCATTAAAAAAAGTTTAACAACGTCCTTTTGCACAACACTTGAGTCATTTGGAAACTCTTAATGGGATAAAGGTCACCTAACCATTTTGAGGGAATTTGTGACTTGAGGTGGGGATACCATATTTGTGGGATAAAGGTCATCTAACCACTTATGTTGGAAAACTCACATGTGTGTGCAAGTAGGGTAAACTTGATTTGCAAACCACATTAGATGGATCACATACAATATCATTTACAAAGGTGTTGATGGATAAACATGCTCACTATACATATGATGTTTTAAAGTCGATCCCATACCCTAGAAGATGCAAAGAGTTGCAATTCTCAAAACGTTGACTACCTTGTTAGTTTAAATAATAGGATAAAGGTCACCTAACCACTATTTAAATTAACGTTGGACTCTAGAAATTAAAATTGTGTAATACACTTAAAAGGGGTTTTAATTATTAAAATATCAACAATAACAAAATTACTAAAATTGAACTTTGTTATATTTTGTAGATAGCCACAACAATAATGAAAACAATGAAATATCATCCGCTCACTCACTATCACTAAGGACCATTATCCAAAAGGAACGTCTAAACCATAATAACTTTATTGATTGGTTTTGAAACTTGAGAATTGTTCTCAAGCAGGAGAAACAATCATACATATTAGACGACCGATTCCCGATCAACCTAGTGAGGATGAGAGGAGGCCTACAATAATTGGGTAAAATACACTGAGAACTCGGTCCAAGTGTCTTGCCTCATGTTAGCAAGTATGACTCCAGATCTCTAAAAGGATTATGAACATCATGGAGCATACAACATGATAACCAGTTGAAGGAAACATTCCAACAACAAGCACGGGTTGAGCACTTCGAAACGGTTCGAGCACTCCATGCGTGTCGTATAGACGACACCCAATCTGTTTCATCTTATGTACATAAGATGAAAAGCCACATCGACCGCCTTGAAAGGCTGAATTGTCTCATCTCGAAAGAGTTGGCTATAGATTTGATCCTCAACTCTTTGTCAAAAAGGTTTGACAACTTTGTCATGAATTATAACATGAACGGCTGGGAAAAGAACATAAGTGAGCTTCATTCTATGCTCAAAACTGTCGAGGCAACCATGGGTAAAAGGGTTTTACCCATTCTCACCATCAATCAAGGTGGGAACAAGAAGGGCCTTACCCCGCACCCAAGGCAAAATTGCCAAGGGTAAGGGGCACTTTAAAAGAAAGGGAAAGGGAGTGGTAAGATTACCACCACCAAAACCAACGGAGAAGAAGGAAAAGGTTGCTTCAAATGACCCATGCTATAAGTGTGGGGAGATTGGACATTGGCAAGAAATGCCCAGTCCATCTCAAAGAGTTGCAAGCAAGGAAGGATGCTGGGCAAACCTCAGGTACAATTTTCATGATTCATATCGATCTAAATTTAATATCCTCTAACACATGGGTATTGGATACCAGATGGGAACTCACATTTGCAACTCATTGCAGGGGTTCAAAAGAAGTAAGAACTTCAAGAAAGGGGATGTAAGCCTCAACATGGGGAATGGGGCAAAGGATCAAGTTGAAGGCCAAGGGAACTACATCTTGAAGCTTCCAAATGGTTTGGAAGCAATTTGAAAGAATATTTTGTATGCTCCTAGTTTGAATAGGAACTTCATTATGTTGCCCAATTAAGACAATATGGTCATGTGGTGTCATTTATTGAGAATGAAATTCTTGTTTTTTTAAATGGCATATTTTATTTTAAAGCTATTCCTGTTAATGGTATTTATGAATTGGTTCGTGAAAACACATTATATGATAGCTCATTGTACCAAACCACCACTAAGAAACTCAAATTGGATTTGAGTGATACCTATCTTTGGCATTGCCATCTTGGTCATATACAAGAAGTGCATACAAACATTTCAAAAGAACGGTCTTTTAAAAGTAAATGAAGATGGTTCATTTGTTGTTTGTGAATCTGTTTACAAGGTAAAATGACCAAGGCACCGTTTAGTGGCAAATCCGAAAGGGCCAAAGATTTATTAGGCATCATACATTCGGATGTATGTGGTCCTTGAGAATCCAGGATCGCAATAAGGATTATCAGTGTCGGTCGAAGACAAGTCAACGTTTACGGAATCAACGTTGGCTTGGTTTAATTGTTTTGTATTCAATTTCAGTATCAATAAAGATTCAAAAACACACTAAAAAACACAATTAATGAATAATATGTATTTCATTAAAACATGTTAATGATTACAAATAATGAATGAATGATATTAAATTTTGTGATGAATGATGTGACGGCTGCTAGGGTTTGATTATGAGATTTTATGTGATCTTTGCTATTTGTTGAATTGTCGTATTGCTATTTCTGTTGTTGATGAAGTCGCCCATAATTCGAAACCTAGGATCCATTTATATAGACAATGATGTTTCTGTTATAGGAAACACCGGATCTCTTGGGATTTGAATTGTTTTTGTTAAGGAATCATCGGATTTCTCGGGATTCGCATAACTGCCTTGTTGACTTGTTGACTTGTAACACTTGTATTATACAAGTGTTTGGACTCCGTAGGAATAGTGTCTTTCGTAGATGTTTTGTTCTTCCACAGGTCTTGTTCTTCCATAGATGTTTTGTTCTTCCGAAGCAATCTTGTTCTTCCGAATATGTTTTGTTCTTTTGAAGCAATCTTGTTCTTCCAAAGATGTTTTGTTCTTCCGAAGCAATCTTGGTCTTCCGAAGCAATCTTGTTCTTTCATCCTCAGTGCTGGTTGTTCATACGCAGATTTGGATGAATTTACTTGTAAGAAACATATCTACGGAAGAACAAAATGTTCATCCGTATATGTTTGTTACACTTGGTCAAATTCAGAAATTTACTAAGTATAATATTTGTACCTGCAACCATACAAAAATCAACACACATATAAATGGGTTAACCTATATATATAATGCATACACCAATAAATTACAACCATTCATTACATATATAATTCAAGTACTAAGCATATACAAAATGGACTAGATCTACTGATCCTAGACCTAACAATACCCCCCCCCCCCTTAAGCTTAGATACTTGTAATCAGCTCTTCAAAGCTAAAAGTTCCTTTAATCTTGAAACCATTTTCTTGTTGAAATATGATACTACATCCTTTTGATGATCGTATTTATACTTGATCTCCATTCTACATATCCTTTGAAGTGTCTCAAAAGTAAACCCCAATACATCTTCTTTAGTGGTAAGGGTTTCCACAACACATTGATTGTTAACAATCTCCAGCTCATCTTCTCTGAGATTCTCAGTTCTCATATATCTTCAATGTTAGCTCCCTTCAGCATCCTAGTGTTATATCTTCTTCTTTTGTATGCTTTGGCATGTAGCTTATCCATAACTTGTATCATATGAATGTATAAGCATAAATCATTCTAACCTTTTTCATGTGGTAGCTTTGGGAAGAATTTATCGTGTAAGAATGATGTGTAGCTTGGATGAAGCATTTTGACCTTTATAGGGTCAAAGATTCTTATTTTGTCACCTTTCCTACCATCAGTGTTCCTTAGTAGCACCATTTCTTTTGTTTTCTCAACATATCCCCACTCAGTTGTGGAAATAGTGTATTAATTTCCTCCAATGACTTTGATGACTGCTATTTTCCTATTAGAACAACCATCTCTCCTTAGAAATTCATCATCAACTAACGAGGATGAGTTAATTCCTCATCTTTTCTTTCTCTCTAATCTTCTTTTATGCTCAACATCCTTTCTTTTTGCTTCTCTAATCACATTATCATTGAATTTGTCTTTAAATTTCCCACCAACACCGAGAATTGGATAGTTAGACATTGTAAGATTTTATAGATCCTTGATGTCTTTCTCAAGAAGTCTCAGCACTGCTCTGTACCATGGAAATATTGAATTCTTTCGGTGGTTCTATTAATAATTGCACAATCCCAGTCTGGATCAAATCTCCACGCCATAATCTAGTTCTCTTCTTTAGAATTGGGAGTTATGATATGATCATATAGCTCTATGAGAGTTGATTTCTGTTAAGTGATTTCTCTAACAGGTGTCCCTAATGGCCACACTTTGCTAGGAATGACTGCCCTTGGTTCTCTGATCAGTTTGTCTTTGCCTTTGTGTTGATCTTTAGATTCAACAGTTATAGGTTCAGTAGAGAGTTTGCTTTGTTGCTCAAATGATGGGTTTGGAGCTTCAGTTTTGAATCTGACTCCAGTATCAAGTTCAAAAACATTACATGTTCCATCATTCTTCTTAGTTCAGCAACACTTCTTCCTTTAAGCTCATGAGCCTTGTAATTATGTCCCTAAAGCCAACATACCATATTGTACTTGTTGAGTTTAGCAGTGTCACAATGGCCTAGATCTTTCTTGATTTTCTGAATGGCTTGAAAAGTAGTGAATGCTTCATAGTTACAATTTGGAATTATGAACCTAGCAAGCTCAAACTCTTTCAGCATATCTTTCATCTCAGCCAAGTTCATTCTTTCAACCATGTCAAATGGGAACCCATGATTGATCAGGGCCATAAACACAGATGACTCGGGCTTCTCTTCCATAATGTCTTTTGTTGTAAGAAGAACATATGTCTTTGATTCTTCTTGAGCTTTGTTACATTCATCTTCAATCAGATCTTTCCATTCAGCATCACTCTCAGCTTCATCAATAGCACCTTCCTTTGATGTTGAGATATCCATAGAAGGAGTGTGCTCAAAAGATGTATGCATTGATCATTTAGGAGAATCTTCAACATTGATTACTTGAATCTTTGTTGAGCCCAAATACTTCCTCTTCCTTGAGTATTGAATGAGTTGCATAGATGATTCGGCAGGTTTCTTTAGTTGGTTTGATTCAAGAGCACATATCTTCATCTTCAGCTGATCAATCTCTTCTTCTTTCTTCTCAACAGAGCTGATTGATCAAAGAGAGTGTCATTCATTTGATCAATTTTCACTGTCAGTTTCTTATTTTCATCTTTCTCTTTCTTTACTGCTTCATTGAGCTTAGAGTCTTGTTGAAGAAGGGCATTAATCACTTCATTATTACACATGGCATCTTCTCTTAAGCTGTTGATTTTGGATTCTAGTTGCATGAGCTTTTCATCCTTTCCTGCAAAAAAAAACACACACACACAAAATACAAATAGGCAATTAATATTGAGAGGATCACTTATGATGATCTTTTGATTTAGAGAATTCTGATATGATTAATAAGACCATTGACTCCACTAAATACTCAAACCATCCTAGTAGGAAGGCTTTAGTAAAAAGATCCGCTAACTATTTTTCCATTGCAATTTGAATAAATATGATTAACCTACATAGTAGCATGTTATCTATGTAAATAGGTGTTTTAAGAAAATTGAACCCATAATTCATTAGTTGATTTCGCAACCAGAGGATTTGAGAACATCTTGCTGATGCAACAATGTACTCAGCTTCTACAGTTGAATAGAGACGTTTGTTTGTTTCTTACATTGCCACGAGACTAATCGGGGACCAAGAAATTGACACCCACCCAAAGTAGATTTTCTATCTTGACAACATCCACCATAATCACTATCTGTATATCCATGTAGTTCAAAGTTACCCTCGTAAGGATACCAAAGCCCTAAAGCTGGTTTAACTTTAAGATACCTGAATATCCTTTTGACGGTAATTAAGTCTGATTCTTTTGGGTCTGATTGATACCTGGCACAAACACAAACAACATACATAATGTCTGGTCTAGATGTAGGTTGATACATCAAAGAACCAATCACTAATCTATATAGCGTTTGGTCAATAGATTTTCCTTTTGGATTACGTTCAATCTTGGTTTTAACATCTGCAAGAGTTTGTATGGACTGACAGTCTTGCAACTTAAATTTCTTCAAGAGCTTGTCAACAAAATTCTCTTGATTGATAAAAATTGCATCATTAGTTTGCTTGACTTGAAGTCCACGAAAAAAGTTAATCTCTCCCATAGAACTCATTTGGAACCGAGATTTCATGATTTCTTCAAATTCATTGCACAATTTTGGACTGGTAGAACCAAATATGATATCATCAACGTACACTTGTACACATAAGAGATCATCATTATCCATCTTTCGAAAGTTGGATCAATTTTCCTTCTTTTGTATTCATGTTGGATTAAGTGTTGTGATAATGTCTCATACCAAATTCTAGGGGCTTCATGAGGTCCATATAAATCTCTACTCAGCTTATATACTTGATGTTGAAATTCTGCATCCTCAAAGCCTAGAGGTTGCTTCACAATCATATCATTAGTGATAGGACCATATAGATATGCACCCTTTACATCCATTTGATACACCTTAAATTTCATGAAAGAAGCATAGGCCAGGAAAACTCGAACGGATTCAAGTCTTGCAACTGGTGCAAACACTTCATCATAATCCATCCCTTCTTCCTGTGTGTATCCTTGTTCAGCAAGTCTCGCTTTGTTCCTTATTACTACACGATGATCATCAGTCTTATTTCTAAACAACCATTTCGTGCCTATAGCATTTTCTCCTTCAGGTAAATCCACTAAATTCCACATTTCTTGTTTGCGAAATTGAAATAATTCTTCTTGCATGGCTTGTATCCAACCATTGTCCTTTAATGCTTTGGTAACATTTTTAGGAACAATTTTAGAAAGAAAACAAGAGTATAAGCATAAGTTTGCTTGTTTTGATTTATTCCTTGTTGTTCTCTCATTCAATGGACCAATAATTGAAGAAATTGGATGATTCTTGTGAATACGAGATGTTGGAATCTCATCACATTGAACATTAATATCCAGATTTGTTTGGTTTAAGTTGGAAAGCTGATGTAACAAATTAGAAGAATGTGGATTGAAGTTTGGAACTTGCGTCGGTGAGTTAATAAAGTAATCAAAGTTACGAGTATCAACTGCATCACCAGAGATGGATGATGTTTGAGACTCAGGTTGCACAAACTCATTACCATCATTGGGAATTGGTTGTGATCCTTCCTGATCAAATGAGACTGAATGATCATAAGTTGTATTAGCATGATTATTGTCATTGAATCGTATTGTTGAGTTCTTGAATAATGATAAAAATGGGTAGTCTGAGCTAGAATCATCTGGGTCGTCTGAATCTGAATCCTCACTGAAAGATCCAAGATCTCCTCTAGAGTTCTTCTTACCTGTAGAATCAAGGTAACTTGATTGATTAAACAAGTTATGTTGAAGAGAGTTTGATAATGAATCTAAATCAAATAACCACGCAGGACCATTTGAAACTGATGGAAAAGAATTTTCCAGAAATTTAACGTTGAATGTTTTAAGAATTATAATCGTCCTAGATTTGTACACTCGATAGGCTTTTGAAACATATGAGTATCCAATGAAAAATCCATTACCAAATTTTGCTTCAAGATTTCCTAACTGATCATTTGAATTAAGAATTATAACAGGACAACCAAATGATTTTAGAAAGTTTATGTTTGGTTTCTTGCCAAACAATAACGCATAAGGAGTTTATATTTTATCTTTCACAACTAAGATTCTGTTGTGAACAAAACACACAGTTGATATATCTTCATCCCAAAAAGTGATAAGAATTTTTGCATAAGCTAACATAGAACGAGCAGCTTCAATCAATGTTCTATTCTTCCTTTCAGCAACTCCATTTTGTTGCAGAGTTCTGGGAGCACTGAACTGATGAGCTATCCTTTTTTGTGCACAAAACATTTCATGTTAGCATTTTTGAATTCCGTTCCATTTTCACTTTTTATTATTTTCACTTTATTTTCTAATTTATTTTCAACTTTAATGATAAATTCTTTGAGTAAATAAGTCGTTTCATATTTAGCATACAAAAAACCCATGAAAATCTTGTATAAGCATTAATGATAACTAAACAATATGATTTTCTTCTAATACTCTTGACATTTGTTGGTCCAAAAAGGTCCATATGTAACATTTGAAGAGGTTTGGAAGTTGAGTTTATGAGCTTGCTCTTATAAGACTCTCTGTGTTGCTTTCCCGTCAAACATGCTGAGCAGTGATGAGTCGTTGCAAACTTCTTAGATGGAAGTCCAATGATATGATTTCCTCATACAAGCTTGTTTATATTCTTGAAATTTGAATGTCCGAGACGTCTATGCCAAAGTTGGCTTTCGTCATTTGATGCTTTAGCAATTAGGCATGTTGTTTCAGTTGAAGGATCAACTTGAGACATATCCAACTTGTATATATCTCTATCCCTTTCAGCTGTAACAATTACCCAGTCTTTGCTTATCTGAAAACCTGGCTTCAAAACATAACAGAATGAATCATCAAATAGAACAAAGTATGATTTATCACATTTTTGGGATACACTTAAAAGATTAAAGTTCAAGTACGAACAAAAGTTGACTTTGTCAAAGCTTATTATCCCATTTGATACTGTTCCTTCTCCTGTTATTTTTCCTCTTGCATCACCACCAAAGGCGATGTGTGTTTCATCCTTTAACTTAAAATCTTATAACAAGGTAGGATTGTCTGTCATATGCCAGCTACACCCACTATCCATATACCATTTATTAAGTGGTCTTTTTGGGCGTACCTGTACAACAAGAAAATTAAGTTGAGATATCCAACTAAGCCGAGATGGTCTTGGGTTTTCCAAATTTATCAACAATGGTTAATTGTTTGTAATAAAGATTATTCAAATCAGGTTTATTCTTGATGAATTTACCAATCTTATTTTGAAAATCGTTTGAGTTATGTTTGAGAACATTCATACCATTTGATTAATCAATTTTTGACACGTATTGATGACTAACCTTTTTATTATTCATTCTTACAGATCTTGGTATGAATTGTTCTTGCACATTTTGTTTAGATCTCACATAATTGTTCTTTTGAAATGATCTCAAACCTAAAGAAGGTTGATTAGTTAATTTTTGAAATCCATTAGTTTGATTTCTCATATATTGAGGATTAACATAACCTTTGCTCATGTTTGAATTTGCAAATCCTCTAGTATGTGATCTCTTTCTAAAATAACAATTTGCAGTATTGTAAGTCTTCTCATCACAATAAGTACAATATTTGTTAAAATAACAATCTGTTATGAAATGATTTCTCATGTCACATATGTGACAATACTTGTTGAAATAGCACCCAGCAGTATTGTGATTTTTCATAGCACATATTTCACAGTACTTTTGTGGAGTTATAAACAACTGTTTGTTAACTTTTGACATTGACACTATATTTGATTCATTTTAAAATTTTGGTGTCATATAGTTAAACTATTGTTTTTCATTTTTCACATTTTGATTTTATGCCAAATTATTTTGCATATGTTTAACATGAACTTCCTTCTTGAATTCCTTAGGAACAAATCTTTTTGCTCTAGTGTAAGTCTTAGAATCTGAACATGATTTTAGATGAGAGTGAGATTTGTTCACAGTATTTACCTTGTTGTTTTGAAGAGAATTCATATTTAACAAACCGGCTAACATAAATTTTATCTGTTTAAGTTTTGTTACCTGATTTGTTGCTTTGATCAACTTTTTTGAACTTTTGTTTTGTTCAGATTTTGTTTTTGATGATTTCTTTCATCTTCTTTGATTCTTTGACTTAGAAGAACTTGGTTTACTTCCAGATTGAACATCGTCAGAAGAAGATTCCTTTTCAGATAGTGTTTGAATCTTCTGATGTTCCTACCTGTTGTTTATCTTTATCTTTGCTTTGAACTTTCACTTCTACTAATACAGAATGAATTTGATGGGAAGTGTTTTGTTTTGTTTGTTTTGGTTCATAAGATTTTATCTTGATTGGATGACCATTTTTAATCTTTTTTCTTGATCATTTTCAACAAAAACTTTTACATTTTCCTTTTCTTCTTCTGAATTCTTGTTTTTGACGTGAAAAGCTTTAAGTTTAGCTTTATTCGCAGGAGAATGATCATGTGTATTAAAGTTCTCTCGTAAAGTTTTTGTAATAGATTCAGGCATAGGTTCATTTTGTTTATCTTTTCTCTCACTTACCAGTTTTTCTACAATCATTTTTGAACTTTTTACTTTAGCAAGATCCATTTGAGTAGCAGCATGTGCTATCTTCTCTTGTTCAAGATTTTTGATAATCTCTTCTAGTTGTTTAGAAACAATTCTAATTCTTTTAGTGTTTTGTTCCATGAAGTTTGAAGAGAAAGAATCTTTTGATATGCTGTTTTATGATGATATTTTTGTTTGTTATGCATTGACTCTTCTTGTTTTAGAGTCTTACAGATTTTATATGAGTAGTTACTATAGTATTCAACATGTTCATAGCATGATTTTGTGCAAAGTTTTTCTCTCACTTCACATGGGATTTCAGGGAATTTTGGAGATAAGGTTTTAGATTTTGAAGATGAAGTGTCAACCTTAGGTTGATCAGATTATGCCATTAGAGCTACTTCATCTGTATCCTCCTTAGGATCTGATTTGTCACTCCAATATAGTCATCTTCTTCATTCTCACCTTCCACCTTTGGATCATTCTTTTCTGACCAATCTTCTCCCTGGATTTCTGCAACAAGAGATAAACTTGATGTTAGATCATTAGTAAATTGTTCAGCATATGCACTCCAATCATAACCATCTTTGATGCTGACTACTAAAGCTTTCTTGGTTTCATCAGATGATTTTGTTTCATCTTTAAGCTCAGGCATAGGAAGACTTTGATAAGGCTTTTGAAAAGTCTTTTGAGTTGGTTGAAACCTATGATTGCTAGAACTTGATTTAGCATTTCCACCATTATTCCTTGGAGCTTTGCATTCTCTAGAGAAATGTCCATAATTGTAACAGTTAAAACACCTTGATTTTGACTTATCAAACCCAACAGTCTTGTTAGCACTTGGCTTGTACTTCCTATTGACATATGAGTGTTTTTGTGTCGTGTAAGCAATCATCACCATCTGCCAGTTTAAGTCCATCTCTTCAACATCTTTAGGATCCATTTCAAACAAATCTTGCAAAACAAGGTCTAATTGAGTTAAATGATTACCTTGATATGCTTGAAAACTAGCCATAAATGCAGTGAATGAAGTTTTAGACTCTTCATCGTCTAATAGGATGTTTATCACATCTTTAACTTTGCTAGATTTAGCAGAGTTAGATGACGAAGTCTCTGTTTGTCCATTAGATGTTTGAGACTGAGATTTAGGAGGAGATTGAGAATGAGATCGTGTTGTATAAGCAAGAGCACTATTAAATGATGAATTAGTGAAAAATCCTGCTCCAACAAATAAATCTCCCTATTCTTCTGTAATTTTCTCATTTTTTGCCATGAATGCATTTTCAATAGTGTGCAGGAGAAACAATAAACTGATACTAAGACATTGTTGCTACTCTATCATTATTCCTTGACCTTTCATCAATCTCTACCGACTCTATCTTGGCAATGAGTAGATCTAGATCCATAGGGAACTTCTCAGTATGTTTTAGTAAGGTTACTGTTTGTTTCCATGATGAGGGTAAAGCATTGAGTAGTCTAAGATTTAGGTCTTCAACATCAGGCTTAATACCAGCTGTTGACATCTCAGTTGTAAGTTGAGCAAATCTGTTCATCATTTGATTTATGGTTTCTCCAGACAAATGTTGAAACAATTCTAATTTCCTTTTCAACTTTTGTTTCTTGAGATTTTGAATCTCCTTGCCTCCTTCACAAATGGTCTTTAAGGCTTTATACATGGTGTATCTAGTTTGATATCGATCAAGCCTTGCAAGAACTTCCAGAGGTAGTCCTTTACACATCAAGGAATATGCTTTGGTATCATTCTTTACTCTTCTCAAATCATCTCCTTGAAGACCATCTTCAGGATAAGGTTCTTGAGAATCTTTAGTATAAACAAACCGTCTGTCAGGCTCATCAGTGATTATAGGAATGTATGGTCCTTTCTCTATAGATTTCCAAAGATTAGTGTCAATGGAATTTAAATGATGCTTTAACGTAAGAGACCAATTTTTGAAATCAACTCTATTTTTAAGTTTTGAACTCTATTTTCAGAATCTTCTGATTTCACCATTCTTATATTTTTGTTGTTTTTCTTAGATTTTTAATTAAGAAAAGAAATGAAAAACTTTTTGAAAAAATTTCCTTAAATAATTCTAAGTATCAAGGGTGATGCGCCTGAACAGTAATCAAACTCCCAAATAGTTAATGCGCCTAAGTTGAGAGACATCTAAGGGAATGCCTAAGAAAAATTTTCCAAAACGCTGAAGTTGATGCGTATGGACTTTTACTCTTTAACCGTAGTCAAGCGTCTGAACTAAAAATGCCTAAATAGTGTTAATGCGACTAAACAGTAGTCAAACGCCTAACACTTAGACATTTTTTCAGCAAACCTCAACTCTAATGCGCCACATTCATCATGTTCATATGAATGTAACTAACTCAAATCTTCTGAAATTCGTCAAAAGTTGATGAATTGGATTGAAACTTTCCAATTAGACATGTTTTATACGGATAATCATTCTTCTAACATCAATTTATTTCAATATCAACAACAAATTAATCAATTTTGTAATTTTCAGTTCGAAAAATAGTGAACTTTTGAAAGACAAATTCAACAAATTATCCTGAATTTGATGAATTTAACTGCTGATTATGGTTTAAAACATGTTTCTGATGATGAAACACTTTTGAAATCCACAAATTTTCAATTGAGTTGTCTATCAATCACAGATTCAGTGAACTTTTTGAGTTTGAATGTTTGACAAACCTCAAAAATCACTCAACAAACAGATCTGATACCATTTTATAGGATCAAATGTACTAATCTATGAAGATGTATGAACACAATTCAAAGAAATACAAACAAAGTAATTAAATCAAGCAAGATATGAACAAAGTTCATTGTTTCATTAATATCAAGCAAAGATAATTACAAAGTAAGTAAGCAGTTATAAATCTGTTCTAAAACTATTGTTCTTCTCCTCTTTTAACTGCTACAAGTCTAAGCTATTTATAATGAAACACAAGGAAATAACAAATTACAAAACTAGTCCCTATACTATTTTAAATAGTAAAAAGACACATAAAGACAACATGTTAATCTTTTGAGAGTTTTAACAATTAATATTTTTTATTTAGAAGACTTAGTTTCATTCACCTTATTATCAATGTTTTGTTGATTTGAGCTAGTCCTATGTTGGTGGTAGGCACAAAATGTTTTGACAGATTATTTGTCATTGATTCAGGCAAAAAACATAGTTATTGTTAACTGGAGGTGCCACAACATTGTATCCTAACCCAGACCTTTTCTTTGATTCAATATGAGAATTTAGTAATTCTCATATTGCTGAGATGATAGTGTTGGATTCTATATGCCCAAGACACATAGAACATTGATGCGGTTAGTATGTCATGATCCAAGTCGGGTTATACCCAATAACAAGCTTTGCAATCACCAACAATTATTCAATTGATGATATGATCATGTAATTAAATAATAACACCAAATTTAGAAAATGGGTTTTCTAAATAAGTTGCATGTGAGATGGAACACTTATTAGGATATTTTGTTCAAGAATATTACTTAGTGTTATTTAAGTTAGTTAGATAACATTAAGTAATTAAAAGAGTGTATAAGTTATACAATTAAATGTTAATTCTACAACTTACAAGGGACTAATCTATAAAGTTTTTTTAGTGAAATTTTAAGAGGGAAAATCTTGGTCATATAGTCTTTTGGCTGCCCAACCCTCTCCAATGAGAGGGTTTTTACCTTCTTGAAAACTAAAGACTTAATAGCTGGTCCAACACTCTACCAAATAATCTTACACACACATGCAAACTAGAATTTCGAAGTCCTTTCTCTCCCAAAAGGTGTTCTTTCGGTTTTTCAGCTGAGTTGAGAGGTTTTGAAATCACTCTTGGTGTTTATCTCCCTAACAAGAAGAGGTTTTGCACATTGCTTGGGGTATACAAGCTTGAGAGGTCCTACCTTGGAGCCTTGGCCGAGTTTGAGCATCCTACATTCCCTTTAGTGTCGGTTTTTGCTGCTGCTGGAAGGTAGTTTTCATAGCTTAATATAGCTGTGATTTTATGTAGTTTAACATATGTTCATAGCTTGTTCATTCACATATTTAAGATCCTTTTGATTTGGGTTTGTTTTTCCATCTTAAAACATCATTAAGAACATGGATTTTTCAGATTATAAACATGTTATAATTCTATTCTTCCGCTGCGTTTTTCAGAAAGTTTAAAAGGTTAAACTTGTTTATTTTGTGTTCTATCAAACCCATCAATGGCATCATGAGCCGGTTATGTGGATAACTTGCTTGTTCTTAGTCTTTAAAATCGGTTTTAAAGATGTATTATCACTTATTATAGGCTGATTTTGGGCTGCTGTTTTGTATGAATGATTCCCCAAACTTTCAAGGTCATATCACACACGCTAGTGATTAGACCTTGAAAGATATATATTATGAAATGTTGATTGTTTGGACAATGTTTAAAACCCAAAATTTCAGTTTATGTTGGCTGAAATTTGGTGGTTTTAAGTGGGGTTTCATTATATGTTTGGTTAATAAGATCATTGGATGTTAGTGTGCATAACCTAGCCTTTGGCCTCTTTGATTTGGATGATTGGAATGGTTGGTTTTATTCATTCAATTGGGTTGTAATATTTATGTTTATTATTTGGGTTGTAATTATTTGTTCATTTGGTTATGTAATTAATAGATTATATGCATTTCTTTTATTAGAAAAATGTATTAGGATACAATTTTGTAAAAGGAAGATGCACAAGATCAAGACCCAAAGATGGACATCAAAGACATGGAACTTGAAGCATATGGATGCAAGTTCAAGTGGGGGTCTAAGATGACCTCAATTTTGTGTTGAGTTCAACCCTTAGGAAAGACCTTATGATGACACTTGTGATGGCAAACAAGTGTTATCAACTTAGTGGCTATGGTTATGCACTCATGTTTGTATGTTTATGCTTGTTTGAATGTTTGTTATTTGATTGTATGGTTGAGATTTGGATATGCATCACAAACTAATTAACAAACTTAACAAGTCATAAAAATGATGGTTCTTAATCATTAAAAGTAATAAAAGGTTATTAAAATGATTTAATGATTTTAAAGATTAAAAAATTGGTTTTAATCAAAGGACCATAGGGTACCTTGTATTTGAAAGCATGCAAATACAAGTACATAGAGTTTTCTAAAACTTGTATTATGAAATCTCTAAAATTTTAACAAGATCAACACAATACTTTTACACAACACTTGAGTCACTTGGGAACTCTTAATGGGATAAAGGTCACCTAACCATTTTGAGGGAACTTGCGATTTGTGGTGAGAATGCCTTATTTGTGGGATAAAGGTCACCTAACCACTTGTTTTGGCAAACTCACACGTAGGTGTAAGTAGGGTATCTTGATTTGCAAACCATGTCAAATGGATCACCTACGGTGTGGTTTCCAAATGGTGTTGATGGGATTAACATGCCGACTTTACATATGATGTTTCAAGTCGATCCCATATTTCTAGAAGTTGCAAATGGTTGCAATCGTCAAACGTTGACCACCTTATTAATTTAAATCGTGGGATAAAGATCACCTAACCACAATTTAAATGTAATGTTGGGTTCTAGACTTGAATATAAAAATGACCTTAAAAGGCACTAATTATTAAAATGAATATCGAAAATACTAAAATAGATCTTTGTTAAATTTGGTAGATGGCCACCAATAATGAAAATCACGATAACTCATCCGCGTCCAACCAATCATTACGAGCGATCCTCCAAAAGGAACGTCTAAATCATAATAACTTTATTGATTGGTATCAAAACTTGAGAATTGTTCTCAAGCAAGAGAGAAGATCATATGTTTTAGACGACCCTATCTCCGATCAACCTACTGAGGATGATGAGAAGGCCTACAACGATTGGCTCAAGTACACTGAGGACTCTGTCCAAGTGTCTTGTCTCATGCTAGCGAGCATGACTCCGGATCTCCAAAAGGAGTATGAACATCACGGAGCTAATGACATGATAACCCAGCTAAAGGAAACGTTCCAAACGCAAGCAAGGGTTGAGCGCTTCGAAACGCTTCGAGCACTCCATGCATGTCGTATGGACGATAACCAATCTGTTTCATCTTATGTACTTAAGATGAAAAGTTATATTGACCGCCTCGAGAGGCTTAATTGTCGTGTCTCGAAGGAATTGGCCACGGATTTGATCCTTAATGGCCTAACCAAGAAGTTCGAGACATTCGTGTTGAACTACAACATGAATGCTTGGGACAAAAGCATTGGTGAGCTTCACTCAATGCTGAAAACGGCCGAGGCGGCCATGGGTAAAAGGGTTTTACCTGTTCTCACCATCAATGAAGGTGGGAACAAGAAAAGGCCTCATCCCACACCCAAGGCAAAGGTTGCCAAGGGTAAGGGACCCGTTTGGGGAAAAGGGAAACGGGTGGCAAGGGTGCCACCCAAACCACAAGAGAAGAAGCAAAAGGTTGCTACCAATGACCCATGCTTCAAGTGTGGGGAGATTGGACATTGGGCAAGAAATTGTCCTGTCCATCTCCAAGAGTGAAAGCCAAGAGGGATGCTCGGCAGACCTCAAGTACAATATACATGATTCATATTGATCTTAATGTTACATCTTCAAACACATGGGTATTAGATACCGGATGTGGAACTCATATTTGAAATTTGTTGCAGGGGTTCAAAAGAAGTAGGGCCTTCAATCAAGGGGATGTTAGCCTCTTCATGGGCAATGGAACCAAAGTCCAAGTTGAAGCTCGTGGGGACTACATCTTAAAACTTCCAAGGGGCTTGGATGTTATTTTGAAGAATATTTTGTATGCTCCTAGTTTGACTAGGAACATTATTTTTGTATCCCAATTAAGACTTTGATTATGTATTATCTTTTATTGAAAATGATATTCATGTTTCTTTAAATGATATGTTCTATTTTAAAGCTATACCCATTAATGGTATTTATGAATTGGTTCATGAAAATACTTTAAATAGTTCATTGTACCAACTAGCACCAAGAAACTCAAGTTGGATTTGAGTGATACCTATCTTTGCCATTGTCGTCTTGGTCATATAAACAAGAAACGTATACAAACACTTCAAAAGATGGTCTTTTAAAAACGAATGAATGTGATTCATTTGATGTATGTGAATCTTGTTTACAAGGTAAAATGACTAAGGCCCCTTTAGTGGAACTAACGAAAAGGCAAAAGATTTATTAGGAATCATACATCGGATGTATGTGGTCCTTTTAACCCAATGACTAGGAATGGTGAAAGATACTTCATTACCTTTACCGACGATTATAGTCGCTATGGGTATGTGTACTTATTAAGGCACAAAGATGAAGCTTTTGAAATGTTCAAAATCTTCAAGAATGAAGTGGAAAATCAACTCAACAAGTCAATTAAAGTTCTCCGAACCGATAGAGGAGGTGAATACCTAAGTGATGCTTTTCAAGATCATCTTAGGAGTTATGGGATTGTCTCACAACTCACTCCACCTGGAACACCACAACACAATGGTGTGTCTGAGAGGAGGAATCGAACCTTATTGGATATGGTCCAATCTATGATGTCTAGAAGCACACTACCTCTATCATTTTGGGGTTTCGCTTTGCTCTCCGCTGCCCGTATTCTAAATATGGCCCCAAACAAAAAGGTGGAAAGGACACCTTTTGAGATATGGCATGGAAGAGTTCCATCCCTATCATACTTAAGGGTCTGGGGTTGTGAGGCTTATGTTAAGACTCCCACCCCAAACAAATTGGAAGTCCGATCCACCAAGTGTATCTTTATTGGATATCCTAGAGATTCTATGGGATATTACTTCTATGATCCACTGGAACAAAAGGTGTTTGTTGCCAGAAAGGGTGAGTTCTTAGAAGCAAAGTTCCTTATGGAAGGAACTAGCAGTAGAACAATGGATCTTGAGGAGGATCAAGAACCACAACCCGATGCATGTTTGGTTGAAACTAGCACTCAACATGAGGATGCTGAAGATGATCAAATGGTTGATCAATACACACAAAACGTTCGCAGAAGTGGTAGAACAAGTTATCCACCTGAAAGATACGGATTTTTCATGGATGGATGCTATGTGGTAGATTCAGATGAACCAACCACATACCATGATGCATTGTCCAATTTGGATTGTGACAAATGGCTTGAGGCCATGAACGTTGAGATGAAATCCATGTATGACTCAAGTTTGGGAACTTGTTGTACCACCTCTTAACTCCAAAGTAGTTGGAAGCAAGTGGGGTTTTAAGAAGAAAACCAATATGCATGGAAACTTGGATACTTACAAGGCTAGACTTGTAGCAGAGGGTTTCACTCAAACCCAAGGGGTTGATTATGATGAAACCTTCTCACCTGTTGCGATGCTAAAGTCTATAACGATATTGTTTGCCATAGCTGCTCATTATGATTATGAGATTTGGCAAATGGATGTCAAAACCGCTTTCCTAAATGGATATCTTGAGGAAGATGTCTATATGGTTCAGCCTGAAGGTTTTGTCGATCCAAAACATCCTAATGAAGTATGCAAGTTAAAGAAATCAATCTATGGATTGAAACAAGCATCGAGAAGCTGGAATCATCGTTTTGATGAGGAGGTAAAGAAATTTGGAATCATCAAAAACGCTAATGAGGCTTGTGTGTATAAGAAGACTAGTGGGAGCACAATAACTTTTCTAGTATTGTATGTTGATGACATACTACTATTTGGAAATGACATTCCAACCTTGGAAGGTGTAAAAACCTGGCTTGGAAGTTGTTTTTCCATTAAGGATCTTGGAGAAGCCGCCTATATTCTGTGAATAAAGATCTATAGGGATAGATCAAGGCGGTTGATTGATTTGATCAAAGTGCATACATTGATAAGATCTTGAAAAGGTTCAAGATGGAGAACTCTAAGAAAGGTACCGTACCTATTCAAAGAGGAACGATATTGAGCACGACTCAATGTCCTAGCTCAAAGGATGAGCAAGATAAAATGAAGGCAATCCCATACGCATCGGCTATTGGATCCATCATGTATGCAATGATATGCACTCGACCGGACGTGTCATGCGCCTTAAGCATGACAAGTCGTTACCAGCAAAATCCTGGAAACAGTCATTGGATGGCTGTTAAGAACATACTTAAGTACCTAAGGAGGACAAGAGATATATTTCCTAATCTATGGATCTGGTGATAAGGAACTCGTTGTAAAAGGTTACACGGATGCGAGTTTCCAAACCGATCGTGATGATTCTCGGTCACAATCGGGATATATTTTCATTCTGAATGGAGGAGCGGTCTCTTGAAGAGCTCCAAGCAGGATGTGGTGGCTCTATCAACTACAGAATCAGAATACGTTGCCGCCTCATTGGCAGCTCAAGAAGCTGCATGGTTGAAGAAATTCATTGTCCATCTGGGGGTGTCCCTTCCATTCAGGACCCCCTAGAGATCTTTTGTGATAACGAGGGTGCGAATACTCAAATCAAGGAACCTCGTGCTCATCAAAAGACAAGGCACATTGAGCGGAGATTCAACTACATACGAGATGAAGTTGAAAAGGGAAAGATATGTATTTGCAAAGTTCACACGGATCAGAACATTGCGGATCCTCTCACGAAGCTGCTTGAAAAGGCAAAGCATGAAGGTCATACTTGTGCCATGGGACTTCGATATTCTAGTGATTGGATTTGATCTGTAAATTTTGTATTTGGATATGAGGAACTCTTTATTATTTGAATAAAATTATTTGGTTATAATGTTTCAATTAATGTTCCAATTTAGCATGTTTAATCCATGAGTAAATTGTTTACTCTAAATGTCTGCAGTCATTCATATTTGTGGGAACAAGTGTGAGGGTAAGATTATTATGAACTTGGATTGGTTGATATTCATAAGGATGAATATAGAGCAATGGGTTGCTACCAAGGTTCATAGATATTGTGGGATACAAATATTGGACTGACCCGCATCTCAAATTTTACTACATGGAATCTTATTGATTGATCATAAGTAAATTTGAGTAAAGGCGAGTATCATTTGGTATCCTCTGACCTGAGATACATATTGGGTTTTAATATTCACCAAGTATTATACCTTGAGCTAATTCTTCACTGCCCTGAAATAGTGGACAGTACATAAGGGTATGTTCAGGTACGACACAGGTGTTTGTGAGAAACGTATGTAGTCAAGATGGAATTTGTTCCTCTTATTCGTTGAGAGTTAGATGTCTAAGGCCTGATAAGTTAAATCAACAAGGAATGATCACTCTGTGTTCTTGGATTTAACATGACATCTATAACAAAAGGATAGATGATTATTCACCTAAATCATTTCAAGTAGGATACTTGAATAAGATAATGTTATTGAATGGCTATAAGTCATGCGTATTAAGGGTAGTAAACCGTTGTTAGGCGGTATTACTACTTGCATCAATCTTCTATGAATCTTGTGCAAGTGGGAGATTATTGGATTCTATATGCCCAAGACACATAGAACATTGATGCGGTTAGTATGTCATGATCCAAGTCGGGTTATACCCAATAACAAGCTTTGCAATCACCAACAATTATTCATTGATGATATGATCATGTAATTAAATAATAACACCAAATTTAGAAAATGGGTTTTCTAAATAAGTTGCATGTGAGATGGAACAACTTATTAGGATATTTTGTTCAAGAATATTACTTAGTGTTATTTAAGTTAGTTAGATAACATTAAGTTATTAAAAGAGTGTATAAGTTATACAATTAAATGTTAATTCTACAACTTACAAGGGACTAATCTATAAAGTTTTTTTAGTGAAATTTTAAGAGGGAAAAACTTGGTCATATAGTCTTTTGGCCGCCCAACCCTCTCCAATGAGAGGGTTTTTACCTTCTTGAAAACTAAAGACTTAATAGCTGGTCCAACACTCTACCAAATAATCTTACACACACATGCAAACTAGAATTTCAAAGTCCTTTCTCTCCCAAAAGGTGTTCTTTCGTTTTTTAGCTGAGTTGAGAGGTTTTGAAATCACTCTTGGTGTTTATCTCCCTAACAAGAAGAGGTTTTGCACATTGCTTGGGGTATACAAGCTTGAGAGGTCCTACCTTGGAGCCTTGGCCGAGTTTGAGCATCCTACATTCCTTTAGTGTCCGTTTTTGCTGCTGCTGGAAGGTAGTTTTCATAGCTTAATATAGCTGTGATTTTATGTAGTTTAACATATGTTCATAGCTTGTTCATTCACATATTTAAGATCCTTTTGATTTGGGTTTGTTTTTCCATCTTAAAACATCATTAAGAACATGGATTTTTCAGATTATAACATGTTATAATTCTATTCGTCCGCTGCGTTTTTCAAAAAGTTTAAAAGGTTAAACTTGTTTATTTTGTGTTCTATCAAACCCATCAGATAGCTGAAACTTCTGAAGTTTCACTTCAGTTGATGCACCATCAGCCATGGATTTGGTTAAGCAAGTGATCAGATGCTCAACTTGTGCTTTCAAGCTATAATTTTCAGAAACAATTTGTCTAAATCCTTTTGTAAAGAGTTAATTTTAATATGATATAGTTTATATTCTCTTACATGAGATTCATTCAAAATCATTGTTTCTTTAAATTTATTAGCTGATTGTTGAGCATGGACTCTATATCTTTCTACTTCCTTAACACATAATGATGAACATAACCTGTCTCTTACCTCACTTGCCATGGGCCATGGGAGTCATTAAAGCTTTACTTTCTTCTAAGACTTCCTTCTCATACACACTCTAGTGACAGGTTCTATCTTGAAGAATGATCAACCCAGAGTCTTTAGAGTTGCTAGTTTCTACTAATGAATTGGTGGCTAGTGGGGATGAGTTTGTTAGTTGTGGCTGTCTAAAACATCTTTGAGTTGATGAGGGTTGTTTGGCCTAATGATTCTGATGTTGTGTTGTGTTAGAATTTTGTTGATTGCATTCTCTAGAAAAGTATCCATGGAGATTGCACTTGAAGCATCTTACCATTGACTTATCAACTCCTATAAATGATGATTTACTTGCAGCAACAAAATTCTTCTTTCTTCTCAGATATTGTTTGGCTCTATATGCAATCATTGCCATTTTCCATTGTAGATCCATTTTCTCCACTATATTCGGAGGCAGTTCTTTTATATCTTGTTGGCACATGTTGGCAGTGGGCAATGTACTTCCTAGGTAAGCTTGAAAGCATAACTAAAGGCTGCAAAAGCTGCCTTTTATTCTTCAGAGTCTAGAATGACAGCGATAGACTCTAATTGGTTGTTCGATGATGGTTTTTCAGATGATTTGTCTCTTTGATCATCAGATCTTTCTTTCCCTTTTCTTGACTTACTTTGAGATGATTCTTAGGAGGTTTTGAAGCATAGAAACTTACTTCCTCTTCATCTTCACTCAAAGTACAAGAGTTATTGCCTTCATTACTAGACATGAAAGCACTTCTGGTTTCTTTAAAGTGATATGGTGATACATGAGTTTTTATACTCTTGTTTCTTGATTTCTCATCCAGTTCAAGACCCTCAACTTTAGCCACTAGAGTGTCTAGTCCAACTACTTTGAGATCTATGGTATTCTACAACATTGATACAGTTTGCTTCCAACTTTCTGATAAAGTATGGAGCATTCTCTTGTTCAATTCCTCATTTTTATATTTTAACTCCAGAATGCTCATTTCGGTGACAAGTTGCATAAACCTGTGTAGTTGTTGAGGAATTGATTCACCCTCAATATGAAAAGTTTCATATTGTGAATGAAGGGTGTCCTTCCTAATGCTTCTGATTTCATCACTCCCTTCACAAAGTGTATGAAGAATCTTCCACAAGGAATTTTCTATTTGATAGTTTTCACATGTGATCAATATTTCTTCTGGCAAAGCCATACTAAGCAAGCTATATGCTTTGATATCAACTTTAACCTTCTTAATATTATCAGGTGAAAGATCTTTTGTGCTTATAGATTGATTGTTATCATTATACTCCAACCCAAGGGTGGGTGGAATAAAAGGACCTTCTGTTATAGAGACCCATAAGTCAGAATGTACATAATTTACATGATTTCTAAACTTGATTTTCCATGATTTGAAGTCTGCTTTTGTTTCCAACTTTGGTGGTTGGTAAGATGATCCACTGATGAATATGATCAAGAGGATCTGTTATTCAATTGATTTGAATATTGATCCAAGTAAATCTATACGACAACTGTTGAAAGACAAACAAGATTCACACAAACCCTTTTAATGACAATAGATCTAATCAGTAAAAACTGACAAATCTATAGAATTCAATGCAATTAAACACAACTAACACTAATAGATCAATCGATCTAAATCAATGAGCACTTGGCTCTGGTACCATTTGAGAATCAAAGGATCGCAATCAGAAATTATCAGTGTCGGTCGAAGACAAGTCAACATTTGCGGAATCAACGTTGGCTTGGTTTAATTGTTTTGTATTCAATTTCAATATCAATAAAGATACAAAAAGACAATAAAAGAACCACAATTAATGAATAATATGTATTTCATTAAAACATGTTAATGATTACAAATAATGAATGAATGATATTAATTTTTGTGATGAATGATGTGATGGGTGCTAGGGTTTGATTATGTGATTTGATATGATGTTTGCTGTTTGTGGAATTGTCGCATTCCTATTGTTGTTGTTGATGAAGCCGCCCATAATTCGAAACCTAGGATCCATTTATATAGACAATGATGTTTCTTTTATAGGAACCACTTGTATTATACAAGTGTTTGGACTCGGACTCCGTAGGAATAGTGTCTTCCATAGATGTTTTGTTCTTTCGTAGGTCTTGTTCTTCCGAAGATGTTTTGTTCTTCCAAAGCAATCTTGTTCTTCCGAATATGTTTTGTTCTTCCGAAGCAATCTTGGTCTTCCAAAGCACTTTTTTCTTTCATCCTCAGTGCTGGTTGTTCATACGCAGATCTTTGGATGCATTTTACTTGTAAGAAACATATCTACGAAAGAACAAAATGTTCATCCGTATATCTTTCTTACACTTGGTCAATTTCAGAAATTTACCAAGTATAATGTTTGTACCTGCAACCATACATAAATCAACACACATATAAATGGGTTAATCAATATATACATAATGCATACACAATAATGAATTACAACCATTAATTACATATATTAATTCAAGTACTAAGCCTATACAAAATGGACTAGATCTACTCATCATTGACCTAACATCCCTTTAAGCCAATGACTAGGTACCATGAAAGATACTTCATTACCTTTACCGACGACTATAGTCGATATGGTTATGTGTACTTGTTATGACACAAAGATGAAGCTTTTGAAATGATCAAAATCTTCTAAAATGAAGTAGAAAATCAACTCAACAAGAAAATAAAAACTCTCCACACTGATAGAGGATGTGAATACCTAAGGGATGCTTTTAGAGATCATCTTAGAAGTCATGGTATTGTCACACAACTATCTCCACCTGGAACGCCACATAATAATGGAGTGTCCGAGAGGGGAAATCAAACTCTATAAGATATGGTTCGATCTATGATGGCTAGAAGCTCACTGCCTCTATCATTTTGGGGTTTCGCTTTGCTCTCTGCGGTCCGTATATTGAATATTGCCCCAACCAACAAACTGGAAACGACACCTTTTCAAATATTGCATGGAAGAGTTCCATCACTGTCATATTTAAAGGTATGGGGTTGTGAGGCTTATGTTAAGACTACCACCTTAAACAAGCTAGAAAGCCATTCAAATAAGTGTATCTTCATTGGATATCCCAGAGATTCTATTGGATATAGTTTCTATGATCCACTGGAACAAAAGGAGTTTGTTGCCAAGAAGGATGAGTTCTTAGAAGCTAAGTTCCTTATGGAAGGAACTAGAGGTAGAAATATGGATCTTGAGGAGGATCAAGTACCACAAAACAATACACGTTTTGTTAATACTAGACTCAACACGAGGATGTTAAGAATGATCAAGTGGTTGATCAAAGTATACAGAACGTTCACAGATCTGGTAGAACTAGTAATCCACCTAAAAGATATGGATTTTTCGTAGATGGATGCTATGTGGTATATTCCGATGAACCAACCACCTATCATGATCGAATGTCCAATTTGGACTACGACAAATGGCTTGAAGCCATGAACGTTGAGGTGCAATCCATGTATGACAATCAAGTATAGGACTTGGTTGAACCACCTCTCAACTCCAAGATAGTTGAAAGCAAGTGGGTTTTCAAGAAGAAAACCGATATGCATGGAAACTTGGATACTTATAAAGCTAGACATGTAGCAAAAGGTTTCACTCAAACTCAAGGGGTTGATTATGATGAGACCCTCTCACCGGTTGCAATGCTAAAGTGTATTAGGATATTATTTGCCATAGCTGCTCATTATGTTTATGAGATTTGGCAAATGGATGTCAAAACCACTTTTCTAAGTGGATATCTTGAGGAAGATGTCTATATGGTTTAGCCTGATGGTTTTGTCAACTTAAAACATCCTAACAATGTATATAAGTTAAAGAAAACAATCTATGGATTGAAGCAAACATCAAGAAGTTGGAATCACCATTTTGATGAAGAAATAATCAAATTTGGGTTCATCAAAAATGCTGATGAAGCATGTGTATATAAGAAAGGTAGTGGGAGCATCACCACTTTCCTAGTATTGTATGTCGATGACATCCTACTATTTGGAAATGACATTCCAACCATGGAAGGTCTAAAAACTTGGCTTGGAAGCTATTTCTCTATTAAGGATCTTGGTGAAGGCACTTATATTTTATGAATAAAGATCTATTGGGATAGATCAAGGCGGTTGATAGGTTTGAATCAAAGTGCATACATTGATAAGATCTTGAAAAGGTTTAAGATGGAAAACTCTAAGAAGGGTACCATAACTATTCAAAAGGAATGATATTAAGTAAGACTCAATGTCTAAGCTCAAAGGATGAGCAAGACAAAATGAAGGGAATCACGTATGCGTCTGCTATAGGATCCATCATGTATGCAATGATATGCACTAGATTGGACGTGTCATGCGCTTTGAGCATGACAAGCCGATACCAACAAAATCCTAGAACCAGTCATTGGATGGCTATTAAGAACATACTTAAGTACCTAAGGAGGACCAAAGATATGTTCCTAATCTATGGATTTGGTGAGGAAGAGCTCGTAGTAAAGAGTTATACGGATGCGAGTTTCCAAACTGATCAGGATGATTCACGATCACAATTAAGGTACATTTTCATCTTGAATAGAGGAGCAATATCTTGGAAGAACTCTAAGCAAGATGTTTGGAATTATCAACTACAGATTCAGAATACATCGCCGCTTCATTAGCAGCTCAGGAAGCTGCATAGTTAAAGAAGTTCATTCCCGACCTTGGGGTGGCCCCTTCCATTAGGGACGCCCTAGAAATTCTTTGTGATAATGAGGGTGCGATTGCTCAAATCAAGGAACCCCGTGCACATCAAAAGACTAGGCACATTGAACGAAGATTCAACTACATAAGGGATGAAGTTGAAAAGGGAAAGATATGTATTCGCAAAGTTCACACGGATCAAAACATTGCGGATACACTAACGAAGCTTCTTGAAAAGGCAAAGCATGAAAGTCATGCTTGTGCCATGGGACTATAATATCCTAGTGACTGGATTTGATCTTTAATTTTGTACTGAGATATTGTAACTCTTTCTTACTTAAATGAATTATTTGGTAATAATGATTTAACTAATATTCCTTTTGGCATGTTTAAAATCCATGAGTAAATTATTTACTCAGAACGTCCGTAGTTGTTCATGCTTATGGGAACAAGTATGAAGGTAATGCTATTATGAACTTCGATGGTAGATATTCATATGGATGAATATAGAGCAAAAGGTTGCTGCCAAAGTTCATACATATTTGTGGGATGCAAATATTGGACTGACCTGCATCTCAAATATTACTACATGGAATCTTCCTAATTGATCATATGTAATTTTAAGTCAAGGCGAACATCATTTGGTATCCTCTAACCTGTGACACATATTGGGTCTTGATATTTACCGAATATTTGTTGGATTCTTTATACCCACGACACATAGAACATTGGTGTGGTTAGTATGTTACGATCCAAGTCGGGTAATACCCAATAACAAGCTTAGAAAATACGAATATGTATTTAATCGATGATATGATCATAAATTAAATATTACACCATTTAGAAAATGGGTTTTCTAAATAAATTGTATGTGAGAAAGAACAACTTATATGGATATTTTGTTCATGGATATTATTTATAATGTTATTTAAGTTGGTTAAATAACATCAATAATAATAGTGTGTTTAAGTTATCTTGTTGATACATGTATGTCCCTAGATCGTGATATGTGATGTAATAGATCTTGTTTGGTATAATAATGAACTGATGTTGATAGTCTGTTGGTTATAATGTTTAATAGTTCATTAATGAGTCGTAAATGAATTGATTGAGTGTATGATTACTTGAATTATTACATATAATATTATGTTAATTAACTAAAACATTCAAACTTAACTTAATGAAGTTCTCATGCGAATGGCTCATGCGAATGAACCATAAGCATGAAGAACCTCATACGATTGACTCAGTCACACGACTGAACCAGGAGACTGGATCAGTCGTACGACTGTAACATAAGATTGGCTCAATCGCACGACTGAACGCTCAGTCGCACGAATGAACCAACCACATGGTTCAATCGCACGACTGAACCAAACTAATGGTTCAGTCGCACGATTGAAGAGTGCCAACCTATAAATACAACTCAATTCGTGAAAAACAGTGAGATTCGTTCAAGTTCAATTCCATACGAACCCTAGCCGTCCAGAAACCTTCCAAATCATTCTCCAAGTTCATAGAACACATTAGATCGATTCCTTATCGATTTCTAACGTTAGTTTCAATCCTTGATTGATTCTTCGTGTGTTCTCACTGATTGGATCACAATCAAATAGGATTCCGCACTATTTGATTCGGTATACACGTGATCTCTAGGTATTTGAGTCGAATACCAGGTCCTAACAAGTGGTATCAGAGCTTTTGGCTCGTGATTACGTGTTGATTCAATCACGATTGCATAAAGTTTGTGGTTTTACACTAAAAACGCAATCTTTGGCATCAAAAGTGATCTTGGAAGTTCCCTGCTCATCGACGTTTGGTTTCTACGAACTTAGGCAATTAGAACTTGTGAAATTTGAATTTTTACGGCTGAAACCCGTCAAACCTAGAAATTTTCGCAAAACAGCAGCTTCAATCGCATGACTGACTCAATCGTACGACTGGACTCCATTCGCACTGCCCATACACACGATTGGACCTAGTCGCACCTTCATTCGGCCGATTGAACCGTTCGTTCGCATAGCTCATATGTACCAGATTCATTCGCACGACTGAACCAATCGCCCAGTTCATTCGCACGATTGAACCAATCGCAGAGCTTATACGCACGATTAGCTCATTCGCATCCTTCAGTCGCATCAGTAAAAGTTTGTTTGATTAGATTGTAAGTTTATTCATCATGGAAGATCAGATGTCAGCCTTTACTGCTGGAAGGACTCAAGGATACAGAATCTGTTGCTGCTTGAGAGTGAGGTGGGGAATCACAATAAACCACCAAAGCTTTTGACTTTAGATGAGTTTCCCCACTGGAAACAACGTTTTGAGATCTACCTTAATGGAGTAGATCCTAATCTGTGGGAAGCCATTGAGACAGGTTATAGTACACCGGTGGGAGCTGATGGGGTTAAACTAACATTAAGCGGGATGACCGACGCACAGAAAGTAAAGTACAATGCAGAGAAAAGAGTATATGCATTGATCACTCAGTCGATCCCCAAAGACATATTCCACCAGTATTCCAGAACAAGCAATCCAAGAAACTGTGGGATGCGCTAGAGAAGAGATATGATGGTAATGCATCATTGAAGGCAATCAAAGCAAAGGAGTTAAAGAAGGAATTCGATAACTTCTCTTCAATTGGTAATGAAAGCTTGGACGACGTCATAGATAGATTCTACCACTTGATGAGCGAATTGCGTACCCATGGAGTGGTTACTACCATGGAAGAAAAAGTAAGCAACTTCGCAGACGGGTTGCCGGATAAGTGGGCTACATTCGTGTCTAACCTGAGACAGAATGGAATCCTTGTAAAGCTAGATATAATGACTTCATTCTTAAGTTGCACGAAGAAGCACTAAGGATGAAGTATAGAGCTCAGAAGTCTTCATACACACAAAATCCAGCTTTATACAACGCCACACCTCAAGCAAAGGCATCTGGAGCACCCCTCCAGACTGCTTTTGTGTCTAGCTCGTCAGGTCCCACACATGCTTCTCCTCTGGATCAGACACGTCTGGGTCATCATGTACCCATCATATTGGATCAGAAGCACGACTACCAAACTGAAGACGGAGAACTTCGGTAATGTGACCGTGGAAGTAGCACGAGAGCATATGGATCTCTTAGCAGCAGTGGTTCATTCATATGATGGACTTGTTGCTGGGAAGATTGGAAACTGCCATCTGGCAGATGAGGACTACGATCAGGTGGATGAGATGGAGCTTGAAAGAATGGATATAATGTGGGCCTTAGCAAGTGTTGTTCGGAGGGCGAAAAAGTTTGTGAAAAAGACTGGACAGAACTTGGTTGCTACTAAGGACACCACCTTTGGCTTCGACAAGAGTAAAGTGACCTGCTTTAACTGTGGTGAGAAGGGGCACTTCAAACGAGAATGTGTCAAGCCAAAGAAGACGGGGAATGGGAACCCGTTCTCATCATTTACTCGCCAGGACAAGCAACCCTCTAATTCTACTTCATCAAACAAGGACCCTAAAGCACTAACTGCTCATGATGATGAAGGACAGGATTGGAGTTTCAGGTTTGTCTCACCAGGAGAATCTAACATTGCCAGTGTCGAGGACATTGACGATGATTCTGCGAGTGAAGGTGATATAGCAGTTGAAATTGCAATGTCACATAATGAAGAAACAACTGCAGCCGAGGTCAGCTACAAGCCAAATGAGGAAGTTTCCACCTCAGAGACAGAAAAGCCAGAGTCGACAGAACCAGAATCATTTGATGTGGCACTGATGGCTAATACTTCTGAACCAACTCAGGTAAGTACCACTAACCGACTTTTTAATAACCATGCTTGTTCTGATTGTGACACGTTTAGGAAGAGCATAGATGAAAATTTTGCTAGGTTATTAGACCATAATGATAACTTAGTAAATGATTTACGTCTGTGTACTGAGGCAAATAGAGTGCTAAAACAAAATGAGCATTGTTATAAAGAAAAGATAGACCTATTGACCAAACAACTAGGGAAACCGAAGTAGTGGCTTTTAACCAAGCAAACGACATTAGGTACTATCTTAACTCCCTAGAATACACTAAGAAACAAAGAGCAGTTTTAGAAGTCGAAGTTAATTCATTAAAACAGAAACTGCATAGTTGGACTAGTCCTTCACATAGTTCAACACTTAGTAAGAGAAAGGAATAACGGGGAGGGATTAGGCTACAAAGTGGTTCCACCACCACCTGAAATCTTGATGAACACCAAGTCTAGACCAGTAAATAATAACCCCATCAAGGATCATGTGGTGACCACTCCGCTTGTTACTGATCCAGACACCTCATGTTCATCTACTGAATCTGGTAAGAACAAAAGGAGGCCACTTCAAAGGCAAAGGGTAAAATGCCATGTGTTAACCTGGAAAATGAATTTGAAAAAGTTAATTTACAGTCAGGGTCAAATAGAGTCAAATCAGAACCTAAAAGGACTTCAAATGTTACTTTTTCACATGCTTCAAGTCAAAAACCAGTTTACCAAAAAGGAAAACAGGTTAAAATCAGTAAAGTTGTTAACCAGAGAAAACATCAAACATCCAAGAGTCAAAAACTAAAGTGATTGATGTTACTAGAGTGTCACGCACTTCTCCACAAAGAAAGTCTACTCATAAAGTTGATAGCAGGTCATGCTACAACTGTGGAGAATGTGGACACATTGCTTCCGACTGTCATTTCTATCAGACACCTAGGAAGAAGAATTGATCATCTGGACTCTAGACCTAGGTCTCTAAGCGGAGTTCTCTAACTCCACCTAGAAGAGCTAGTGACCCTAAAGTCCAACCTGTAAGCCAGACGACTGTTTATCATAAACAGGCACTGCACAAATCTGGCTTATGGAAAGAAAAATCCACCCTCGTGTCTGATACTGATAACAAGAAAGAACCTGAGCTACCCTCACCTTCTAAGGGTCAATGGGTGGAGTTTATGATGTGTGATGCCTCAGGGAAACCCAAGACAGTCAAAGCTTGGGTTCCTATCCTAAACTGATTCTTTCACTTTGTATGCGCAGGGTGCTCGATATAGTGCTGAGACTAACACGTGGATTATAGACAGCGGAGCATCCAGGCACATGACAGGAAATAGCGCCCTTTTATCTAACGTCAAACAGATAAAAGGAGGGCATGTTTCCTTTGCAGGAAACAAAGGAGGATTATCACAGCTCAGGGAGAAGTGGGAAATCAGAAAGTTAAGTTTGATAAAGTGAACTACGTTCAACAACTTCAGAACAACTTACTTTCTGTGTCCCAAATCTGTGATAAAGGATTTAAAGTCGTCTTCGATAATCAGAAGTGTTACATGCTGAAGAAAGAATATATGATCCCAGAAGACCAAGTTCTGATGACTGCTTCAAGATATAAAGACCTTTATGTCTTGGATCTGTCAACAGCTGCCACAACAGATCATGAGGTTCAGTGTTTCTTATCTAAAGCTACTGAGAAGGATTCCATCTCCTGGCATCGGAGAATGGGACACATTAGTCAAAGGAAGATGAATCATTTGATTCAGAAGGATTTAGTTAGAGGAGTGAATGTCAAGAACTTCCAACTTCCTGACTTTTGTGTAGCTTGCAAGAAGGGCAAACAGACAAGAAGTCTCATAAGGAAAAGAAAGTTCATTCAATAGAACTTCCTCTTGAGCTTCTTCACATGGATCTGTTCGGTCCAGTTAGTACAAGGAGCATCGCAGGCGACGCGTACTGTTATGTGGTCACTGATGACTACTCAAGGTTCACTTGGATAATGTTTCTGAAATCAAAATCAGAAACTTTGGAGACATTCAAAGAATTAGTAACCACACTGGAATCACTCTACAAGCTCAAAGTTCAACAAATACGCTCAAACAACGGGACAGAATTCAAGAATCAAGGGATGGAGGCATACTGCAAGGAAAAGGGAATTGTGCATCAATTCACCTCTGCCTACACACCTCAGATGAATGGAGTTGCTGAGAGAAAGAACAGGAGCTTGATAGAAACAGCCCGGACTATGCTGGCAGACTCGAAACTGCCTATCCAATTCTGGAAGGAGGCAGTGGCAAATGCTTGCTATACACTGAACAGAGTCCTAATAGTCAAGCGCCACGGAAAGACATGTTATGAGCTACTTCAAAGACGCAAACCGAATTTGGAGTATCTTGAACCTTTTGGCGCACCGTGTACACTTCTGAAGAAGACACAAGAAGGAAAATTCAGCGAGAGGCAGTTGAAGGAATTTTTCTAGGATACAACATATCGAACAAGCGAGTTTACAATAACTCAACGGGTCTTGTAGAAGTGTGGTGTAATGTCGACGTTCAGAGATATACCACACCACCTACAGGCAAAGGACCTGCATACTTCTTCGATTATGATGGATTCTTCAAATCCTTCAACATCCCTCTCTCTCCCTCGGATGATGAGTTAGCTACTAGGATGATGTATGAAATACTAAACACTCCATCTAGCACATAGGGAGAGTCATCTACTCAGTCAGAAGGGGTAGTCGATGAAAGTGACTCCTCCTCTGAAGATGAAACTGAAGCAGATGACCAGAACGGTCAGGAGGAACAGTTTCCAGTTCCTGAAAGTCCACAAGCATCCACAAGTGATGCACCCTCGACATCGGAACCTCAAACTCCAACCTCCTCAGATGCAGACCACAATGTTCACAATCTTGATTCGGAGGTGACTGTGCCGACTACTCCAGGATCACGACTAAACGTCTATCATCCCCTTGACAATGTTATTGGAGATGTCCGATCAGGAGTACAAACCCGAAATCAGCTATACTCAGCTGATTACGCCTCAGTTATGGAGAAGGGTTACATACATGATGGTGCTTATCGCTGTTTTGTCTCGCAGGTTGAGCCAAAATATGTCAGTGAAGCACTAAATGATGAGGCGTGGGTGAGTTCATGCAAGAAGAACTTCTGCAGTTTAAGAAGTTAGGTGTATGGACAGTGGTAGATAGACCTAAAGGTGCTAAGTCATTGGCACCAAATGGGTACTAAAATGTAAGAAGGATGACCAAGGAGTCATCATAAGGAACAAAGCTCGACTGGTGGTTCAAGGTTTTCGCCAAGTCGAGGGTATTGACTATAACGAAGTGTTTGCACCCGTGGCAAGGATGGAAGCTATTCGTATCTTCCTCGCCTATGCCTCGTACATGAAGATTAAAGTCTACCAATTAGATGTGAAGAGTGCATTCCTTCATGTGAAATACGGAAACAGTCTATGTCAGTCACCTGAGGGATTTGAAGACCCTTATCATCGGGATAGAGTTTACAAGCTCGACAAAGCTTTATATGGGCTTCATCAAGATCCTCGAGCTTGGTACGAGAAACTCTCGACTCATCTTGTGAAACACGGCTTTCGCAGGGGAGTCATTGACAATACACTGTTTACTAAAGAAAAGGATGGTGACCTACTGCTTGTACAGATCTATGTTGATGACATAATCTTCGGGTCAAAGAACAAAGAGTTTGCAAAGAGTTTGAAGCAGTGATGAGAAGAGTTTTGAGATGAGTGCAATGGGGGAGATGAAGTTCTTTCTTGGGTTACAGGTGGATCAAACACCTAATGGGATCTTTCTACATTAGACCAAGTATGTAGGAGACATTCTCAGTCGCTTTGACATGGAGAATGCTTCTGCTGCTGCGACTCCACTTGCTACGAATCATGATATAGCACCTGATGAGAGTGGAGATCTTGTAGACGCCACTATGTACCGAGGAATGATTGGATCCCTCATGTATCTCACTGCCTCAAGACCTGATATCATGTATGCTACATGTTTATGTTCAAGATATTAGGCTAAACCTAAGGTCAATCATCTGATCGGGGTCAAAAGGATCTTTTGCTATCTAAAGGTACACCCACCTGGGGTTGTGGTATCCCCATGATGACGATTTTGAGCTCACAGCGTATAGTGACTCGGACTATGGAGGCTGCAAAATGAACTACAAGTGCACATCAGCAGGGTGTCAATTCTTTGGGAGAAGATTAGTTACATGGCAGTGTAAGAAGCAGACATCGGTTGCATTGTCAACCTGTGAAGCCGAATATGTTGCTGCTGCAAGTTGCTGTTCCCAAATCATTTGGATTCAACAGCAAATGCAGGATTACGTTTTGAAATTCTCGTCTACTCCTATTTTTGTTGATAACTCTGCTGCAATTGCAGTAACCAAAAACCCGGTTCAACATCCTAAGACCAAACACATCGGTATTAAATACCACTTCATAAGAGACTGTTTTGAAAAGAACTTAATAGATGTGGTTAAAATAATACTGATTTTCAACGTGCTACCTCTATACAAAAGCCTTTGATAAACCACGTTTTCAATACTTGCTAGAGGTCAACGGCGTTAAAAAGAAAAGTGAGGTAATTCCTGATGAGAATAATGTGTAGTCTGATGGAGTTTCGTTAAAGTTTATTTTATCGTATGTTATCTGTTTTTTGTCGTTATATTTAAACATGTTATCTTGCTGTTTATTAAATCCAAAAATAATTAAATCCGAAATGATTTTAGTATTTTAGGGGAGTAACATGTCAGCAAGTTAATAAAAAAAAAAAGAAATGAGGGAGAAGGGGTACTAGCTGAAATAAGGTAGATGTGTCTGTGATACCGATTCAATACCTTTGAATATGATAGTACACAGGAACAAATCGAGAGGGATTTAAAATTTAAGGTTTGAAAATGCAAAAGTTCAAAGTATAAGTCTGTGTAGTCTAAGCAATATAAAACGGGGAAAATTATAGAAAACTGGCAACTCCTAAGGTGACACAGAGAAAGTAGACTTAGAGGCTGCTAGACCACAATGATATGTTGGTAGATTCAACACAATAGACAATTAGACCTGATTGGTGATCTCAAGATCAAACTAAGCTGTTCAACTGACTGTGGACTTCCATCTTATCACTGGTTAACACAATCAAATATATTCCAATAAGGGGTAATGAGCATTTAAACGCCACAAAAGTGTGCGGATGACCAAAATTAGAGCAAAGCAAGAAAAATGAAAGACAAATGCAATAAAGCTAATGGCTCATGTTGTTGGTGCATTTTGTGTAAAATAAAAGTAAGCTGCTCTAACAAGGAGATAGGTTGTGTGCCTCTCTGCTGTGCGATGGCACTGACCTGAGGATAAGCATAACCTAGATATTCTAGAATTCATTGTTGTTTGCCGCCTCTCTGCTGTGCGATGGCACTGACCTGAGGACAGGCTTCTCTTTGAAAGCTCTATAAATAGTCTCTTCTTGTAATAATACCTGTAGACCGCTCAAAACCTCTGAGGAATGTTGATTACCATATAAGTGTGGGATCCACAAATGTTAGCTGAAATAATTAAACCTAAATCAGTCACCAGTCTGCGTCAAAAGTCTGTGTATGGATTTATGTGGATAAATATACTGACAATCTTAGTGGCTACCTTCTCAAAAGTTCAACTCAATGTGAAGATCTAAGAGTTTCAGTATGATTTTATTTAAGTTGCTAACGACTCTGGATGAATACCGAGAATTTAAGCGTCAAAGAGCTTTAATAACAAGTCCCAAATGATTTGATATTCCTCTATGATTCCAAAATTGATTTGGTCCAGATACGATCAATCTAAGTTAAAGCTGTCTACTCCTAATCAAATCCCTTAGATTTTCATCTTAGGGTTTTATCTCTCACAAAAAAATCCAAACATAAACTTTAGTTGTGTAGTTAGTTTAAGTTACTATGTTTATCTTTTAATTTGTGTCTGTCGGACTACATCAGGGAAATCAGAAGGGAATTAACTTACCAAAAAAAAAGGTCATGTCTGAGATGGCCACATGGTTTTAAAATTTAAAAGTCACGTCTGAAGTGACTGATTGGTTAAGAGCTTACAATGTTATTATCAAAAGTGAAAAGGGTCTGAATAGGAAATGTCAAAAATGACTGTAAACTCACAAAGTGTGACCCATTCGCACTAGTGGATCAGGATTATCGACCAACTATGCGAATGGCTTCCAATCGGCCGAATGGACATGAAATTGACTCATTTGACCGAATGGAAGGGGGAGAATGAAACAGTAGACCGACTGAGGCTCAGTCGGTCAACTAAAGGGGCGAATGAAGGAGACCGAATGACTCAGTCGACCGACTGAGACTCAGTCGGCCGACTGAATGCGATTGACTAGGCCAATCGTACGACTGAACCTCAGTCGCCCGATTGAACTGAGCGACTGAGGCCAGTCGGCCGAATGAACCTAGGTTTAGTATTTAAGGGTCTGATCGATCGCATATCGCTCATCACTCCCAAAACACCCCGAATTGCGTTCATTACCGTTACCCTGTCGAAATTGCCTCCGATTCTGATTTACATTGCGGTTAAGATTCTTACATTCCAGTGACGTTTTACAGGTACACTACTCCTTGAATCCTACATCACCGAACTGCAATAGCGACATTGGATTAAATCAAGAACCGAACTGCGAATCGACTTAATCACCTATGTAAATGAAGCAAAATGTTAAAATTGAGTTAATAGGTTATTAGTGACAAGTATACGAGACTAATGGACCATTATACACGTTAAAAGACTTAGAAGGGTCAAGATTCGACCCACAGGGATCAAACAGGGGGGCAAGCGACTGGACGTTCGAATGAACTCCAATCGCACGATTGAACCTTGCGATTGGATCATTCGACCGACTGAACCACCCGAATGAGTCCAGTCGGCAGATTGAACTCAATCGCATGCATCAATCAGCCGATTGAACTCAATCGCACGGCTCAATCAGCCGATTGAACCCAATCGCATGCCTCAATCAGCCGATTGAACTCAATCGCATGACTCAAACAGGCGACTGACTTCAGTCGCATGATTCATTCGCACGAATGAATCAAACTGACTTTCAACTTTACACTTAGAACAGAAGCTTTCATGTCTTATATACTAATGGTTCTAAGTCTTGTGTGTTCTACAGGAAAAATGGCTGACCGATGGTCTCTAAATCCAAAGCACAACATTTGTGCCCATTTAGACCACACGACAAGGAACGGGGCCAAGTTCTCCGATATTATAGCCTTCCTAAAACGTTCACGGATACATAAGGCTATATCTACGCCCTGCACACCTTACAAATCACTACACCAGGCATTCTGGGAGAATGCCTCAGTGGATCGGTCTCATGAGCCATACAGCATCAGAAGCACCATCTTGGGTCAAGCTATCAACATCACCGCCACGGACATCCAAAGAATCCTTGAGTTTGGGGATGACTCTACTCACCCCACTAAGTTACACCCATTGACTGTGAGAGGGTGTTTTCTCCGAATCAAGTATGCAGGAGACATCAACTCGGGGGTGCTAAATAAGAGCAACATGTGCCCTCAATACAAATATCTGGCACATGTGATTCTTAAGTGCATCGCTTCGAGAAGGGGTGGCTTCGATGACCTATCAGATCAGATACAACATGCCTTTGTGGCTCTAGTGCTGAACCACCCTTTCAGCTTCTCTAATATGATCTTTGCTTATTTGATAGAGAACATTGAAACAAAAGGGAAAGAAGGTTTTTGTATGTACCCACGATTCCTTCAGATGATATTCAATGAGAAGCTGCCTCAGCTCCCAAAGGAAAGTCAAGATGCACTGACGTTGGAACTTATGGATGATACTACATTGGGTAGGATAGTGGTATATCGGGGCAAGCAAGTTAAGCCCCAGGAAAAGAGACTGATTGGCCACTTAGCAGATGAAAGCTATGTTGCACCGGGGAGACGCAATGGCGTCACGAGGACAGTGACTCCGACGTGCAGCCGATTGTCCTCCCTACTGATGACTCTGAGGAGGATGACATTAAGGATGAGGCTGTCCATCCCGAGGCACCGTGTCTGACTCTGTTCCCTCGGTGTCTGTCTCACCTGCTGAGGTAACTGAGTCAGCAGGATTCCATCAAGATTTTGTGCTTACCGAGGAAGATGAAGATGAATCTGATGAGGAGCCATTGACCCGGACTGTGGGAAGGAAAGTGGTTCCCACAGAACACGGGTTGAGGGTTGTCGGTGAACAACCGAGAGGCTCCGGAGATACAGAGACTGATCCATCATATGCTCCGGAGTCCTCAGGCGGGATTGAAGGTGGAGCATCCACCTCGAGGGGAACGAGGAGAAAACGGATGGCTCAACCCCATGGCCAGAAAAAGAAAAAGCGTAAGGTAACATTCATCACCACCACATCCCCCATACCTTCCACCACTACCACCACTGCAGACACACCTTCCACCACCATACCTCTCCCCACAGAACCACAACCACCACCATACCGATCACCACAAGCCAGACCCCTGCTACCACTACTTCATTCACTCCACACTCACCACCACCATCATCCAGACCTTACCCGATATTCACCACCTCCACAACCACCACTAGCCACCAAACCGAGCCCTAAGCCAACCCCTCACACACCTCTAGATCTCCTCTACCTCCAATAGGGGTAGAGGAACAGGTGGCAGCTTTAAATAGAATGGTGTTAAGACTGCTGGCGGCTGATGAGGAAAAGACCTCTCAGATCCGCCAGCTCACCGACCTGACTGCTGCACAATCGAAGAAAATTGCAGAGCAGGATCAAGCTATTGAGGAGCAGGCCCAGAAATTGGCTGCTCAGAACACTCAGTTGGACCACTTCCGAGAACAAAGCGTCACAGCAGGTCAGCAGATAGAAGAGTTGGAAAAGGCAAAGAGGTCCATTTTGCTAAAGTTAAAAGGATCAAAGGAGGAACCTCTAAAGATAAAGGATGGAGAAAGAGATAGTGAGGATGATGATGATGATGATGACAGTGATTCTGATGAAGAGAAAACAGAAGAGTGGTGTGCAGATGAAGAGACTGAAGAGGAGAAGCAGCTGCATCTGTCTCAGCTCCCGGTCAAGAGCAGAGAACAAAGAACCGACAGGATCAGTCAGCTTCTACTTCTGCACCTTCACACGAAGAGACTAGCATACAGGATAAAAGTAAATAGTGGATGTTTATGTATTTAATTACTTTTGTACTCTGTATTGAAAAACGATGTACTGAATGTTTATATTAACTTAATGCATTTTGTTTGATATATTACTAATGATTTGAATGTGAAATGTGTAAATGAAACAGATCCAAAGTACCACAGAGATGAGTTTGATATTGCTCCCCTTCAACAGGTCAAGCCTCAACTCACAATGATTCTTGATCTGCAAGGGATTGTCAGAAGGTCAGTGAGTTATACACCTGAAGAAGGTGAAATAATTCACGACCTATCTAACGAGCAACTGGCAGAAATGTTCAGACTCAATCCCGATGATATTGTCAAGGATGCTCCAACAGTTGATTCAACCAGTGACGACGAACTACACGACGTTGATGAAGTTGAGGTGAAGATATTGCTGCTGAAGAGTACCCTCAATACGCTGACAACGCGGGTAATGTGGTCCCCAATCTAGGTGAGTCCCTAGTCAGTGATATGTTTGAGGTACTAGACAAGATGGAGCAGGAAGCAGGAAAGACCGAAGGAACAACCCAAGCCTCAAACGATGATGTATACATTCGAAAGGCTGAATGGGCTGAATGTTTTAAAGAAGTCAGAGCCCAACGTGATGCACCGAAGAGGGATGCCTACACCAAGTTCTACAGCGTCAAGAAACATCTTATGGTGTCAGGTAGGATTATAGCATGGGCATATTTTGATGATCTTAACGTTTATGCCGTTAAGAGGGAAAAGGGCATAGAGTACTTTAGATTTCCACATGATCTAAAGACTCTAACTGGATTTGAGCTCAACCAGCTCGCCAAGTTGAAGTTGTTGTATGCTCACACGAGAAAAATGTCAGGCTGGTTTGAGGCTACCCTCAAGAAAGAGTACCACACCAGATGGATTAACTTCAGACCTCAACAACCTACAAGGTATATTAGAAGGTCTGAGATGGATGCCATTACTGGAAAACCTAAGATTGTGTTGAAGTGGAGTCCTCCTCGCACTATGCCGAGAATCCCTCTCAGGGAAATGCCACAGGACTTCACTCCACACTTCAATGGTGGTACTATGATTGGAGAACTGCTGAAGCTGTCATAGTTCTGAACAAAGGGGATCAAATGGATACTGTCAGGGTATTCGACCCATGTGGCTAACCAACTTGTCTGCTAATGATGTCTATACATTGTACAAGTGGCCACTGTTCTATGACACACAAGACATTGTACAAGCCCTCCAGTTCCAAAATGTTATACGACTTTGCTTCGCGTTTAATATTCACGCGGGAGTCACACAAGAGGACAAGTACAAGAAATATGAGAAGGTAATGAAGAAAACAAGACATTAGAGAGATCTAGGTCCAAGGGGGAGTTTGTTGATACATGTATGTCCCTAGATCGTGATATGTGATGTAATATGTATTTAAATCGATGATATGATCATAAATTAAATATTACACCAATTTAGAAAATGGGTTTTCTAAATAAATTGTATGTGAGAAAGAACAACTTATATGGATATTTTGTTCATGGATATTATTTATAATGTTATTTAAGTTGGTTAAATAACATCAAATAATAATAGTGTGTTTAAGTTATCTTGTTGATACATGTATGTCCCTAGATCGTGATATGTGATGTAATAGATCTTGTTTGGTATAATTAATGAACTGATGTTGATAGTCTATTGGTTATAATGTTTAATAGTTCATTAATGAGTCATAAATGAATTGATTGAGTGTATGATTACTTGAATGATTACATATAATATTATATTAATTAACTAAAACATTCAAACTTAACTTAATGAAGTTCTCATGCGAATGGATCATGCGAATGAACCATAAGCATGAAGAACCTCATACGATTGACTCAGTCGCACGACTGAACCAGGAGACTGGATCAGTCGTACGACTGTAACATAAGATTGGCTCAATCGCACGACTGAACACTCAGTCGCACGAATGAACCAACCGCATGGTTCAATCGCACGACTGAACCAAACTAATGGTTCAGTCACACGATTGAAGAGTGCCAACCTATAAATACAACTCAATTCGTGAAAAACTGTGAGATTCGTTCAAGTTCAATTCCATACGAACCCTAGCCGTCCAGAAACCTTCCAAATCGTTCTCCAAGTTCATAGAACACATTAGATCGATTCCTTATCGATTTCTAACGTTAGTTTCAATCCTTGATTGATTCTTCGTGTGTTCTCACTGATTGGATCGTCAATCAAATAGGATTCCGCACTATTTGATTCGGTATACACGTGATCTCTAGGTATTTCACTCGAATACCAGGTCCTAACATATCTAATTAAAAGGTTAATTATATAACTAATAATGTAAGTTGTTCACAATTAAGTGGGTGTTTAAAATGGGGGGAAACCCATTTTAAACAAGAATTTTGGCTGCCCTTAAGGAGTTGGTCTTGGTCTTTTGTTGCCTTGAAAATATACACCCACTTGAACAAGTTACACTCTCCCATATTTTTCCTCTCTCTCTCATACATGCAAGACTTATCTTTTCTCTCATCTTAGAAGAAACACAAGGCTAGAAAAAGGGTTTTTCTGCAGCCTTTTCTTACGATTTTGGTGCTCAAATCCTATCAACAAGGTGTTTGCTTGATGCTTGTGGGTATGGATGCTTGAAGACAACTTTACTTGGTGTTTTGGTCATTCAAGAACCTCATCTTCTTCACTGAAAATCATTTTTCTGCAGCTCTACAATGGTAGTTTGTATGTTTTGTTTTGGTTGTTTACATTTCTTGATAGCTAGCTCATACACATATAAACGATCCTTATGTTCTTGGGTGTGTTGTTGTTATGATATGAGCCTTAATTTTCATATTACAAATGAACATACTAATGTTTTATTCCGCTGCGTTTTCATAGTTTAAATGGTTAAACTACTGTGATATGGTCCAACAAACCCCAACATTGGCATCTAGAGCCGGATATATGGATGAGTAGCTTCCATTGTCCTTGTAAAATTGGTTTTATAGGACTTTAACAACCTTATAGGGACTGTTTTGTGGTGATGTTATAAATCCCTAACCTTTCAAGGTTATATCTAACATACTTGTGATTAAACCTTGAAAGAAAGATATCAAAATGGTTGATTGTGTTTTGTTTGGACAAAAGCACCCTAAATTCTTGGTTTTTGTTGGCTGAAAATTTAGGGTCATATAGGGATTTATTTGGTTCTTGGATGTTGTTTCATATTGGTGCATAACCTAGCCTTCACCTTGTGTTGATTTGGTTTTGAATGGATATTTGTTTTGGTTGATTTCATTCATAATGGGTTGTAATATTATTGTTTTGTGTTTGTATTTGGATGTAATTTATTTATTTATTCAATGGAAATGTAATAGATAGATTAAGTGTGTTTCTGTTAGGATCTCAGCATCTAGTTTGATCAATTAGATTGGATTTGCAGCGGAATGAGCCCACGAATTAACAAATTTAAACAAGAACACACGAAATTTATCGATGAAACAGTGTTTGTTATAGAGAGAGAAGTTCTGCCAAAAGGAATATATTCATTCAATACACGCGTCGGCTGGCTTCACGCACCTCGTTACAATTAGGTCATCTTTCCTTTTATAAGGGAAGCTGACATCACTTGACAGTGACATCTAACTGTTATTTAACTACTGCAAGTTAACACAACTACTGAAGATGTCAAAGAGCTGACATCTTCTTACAAAAATACCAAGTGTTAACTGTCACTACAACTACTGAAAAGAAACTACTGAAACACAACGAGTGAATAACATGCTCTTCAGTCGTTTTACAAGTAATGAAATAGAAAAGAAAGCTACTGAAAGGAAACCATCACAACAACTGAAGAATGCTTCTTTAGTTGTTGTGACAAACTCTGAAACCTTCAGTACTTGGACTTCTTGAACTGCAGTTGTTGTCATCAGCTCATGTATTCAGCTGATGTCTTCAGTCTTTGTACTTCAGCTGTTGATCTTCAGTACTTTAGTCTTCTGCTGTTGAAGTCTTCAGTACGTTAGTCTTCAGCTGTTGATCTCAGACTTTGGTCTTCAGCTGTTGAAGTCTTCAGTACTTTAGTCTTCAGCTGTTATCTTCAACTGTTGAAGCCTTCAGTACTTTAGTCTTCAGCTGTTGATCTTCGACTTTGGTCTTCAGCTGTTGAAGTCTTCAGTACTTTAGTCTTCAGCTGTTGATCTTGAGACTTGTCAAACAGCTAATCAAGTCTTCAGCATTTGTGTGATGTCTTGTGGGACTTAAAGGTTTTTATGATACGGCTCATTGGTTCTTTTGGTCCAACAAACTCCCCTTGAACCAATGCAGCCAAAACCTTTAAGCTTATTGAAGATGTCCCACTTATTATGGCAGAAGATTGGTCTTTTTGTCTTCTAGATCAGCTCCGAAGTGACCCTTGTAAGCACAGGCCTGGGAAGAAGTCTCAATGATCTGTTTGACAAAGGATGGATGGGAACTCTATCTTGGGGAACTGGACACAGAGCTGTTACCCCATCCATGAGATTACTTCCCAACTATGAGTTTGTAAGACTCCCTTGTAAAGGCCTCAATGAAGATTACTTGTTCCTCCATGGTAAGCTCTTCCGCTTCTCCTTCAAGAGTGACTCTGGCCCATAATAGTCAAAGAATATTTGACTTCTGCCCATTTTTTATTCCACAGTTGTTATGACTCTATATGCGAATTCATCTGGGTGAATACCCTCTAAAAACAACTGGAGCTCATTCTTTCTGACTTCCTCAAGCCTCCTATACACTACCCCTTTTTCACCACTTTATTCTCCAGCATCTTTTGTGGGATCAGTTTAGCTTTATAGGCTTTCTTGAAGTCATCTAGGATCTCCCAAGGTGATACTACAAAGGCTAGTGAGATCACTTCATCTACAATCTTCTTTACTTGGCCATGTATCTCTGTGGAATATTTTTCTTTTGAATCCTATGAGACACCCTGGGATCAGGCCAAATCCTCACGCTCTCTTTTTGATATTGAAAGGTATATCTGAGAGTGTATAATCTCTAAGCATGTTTCTTCATATTGATGATTGAAGATGTGGCAACGTATGCTTTGTTGACTCTTCTCAACAATTCCTCAACATGTTGTTTGTGAAGCTCTTCTTCTTCTAATTTCACTTTCACAATTTGCCTTTGAGATTCAGGAGTAATTGTTGGAGGGCGACTTATGGCCTTAGGCAACTGTATAACAACTGAGATTGGTAGCCGGTCTTTCTTCATCTTCATCATTATCTTCTTCTTCCTCTTCTAGCCTCAGTACCCTTCTCTTCCTCTTCTGGGGTACATCATCGGCTATTTGTTTTGTGGGTAAGGGAATTTGTTTAGTGGGTTGTGGTTGTGGTGGTTTTGGTGTGGGAATTTTGACAGGCTGTTCTAGCATTTTGGATGTAAGTGAGGCTTTAGATTGTTTGACCAGTTCAGTCCTACTCCCAGCACTAGCTTCATTCAAGGCTTCAATGACCAGCCCTTTGGTATATACTTCAGACGAACAAATCTTGGTGGTTATTGCCAAGATGCTATCCCTGGACCATGACTTGATTTCAATCAATGATCTTCCAAGATACTTAGCTATGAACCTGAT